>CM051240.1:37599598-38314598 GCA_027917425.1 Gastrophryne carolinensis | reverse complement strand
GAATTCTGGACAATTTCAGTCTTCGTCTTGGTTGTGTAGCCTACCGAACCAGACTAAAGAAATATTTGAAGGCTGAGGAAACCTTTGCAGGTGTTTTGTGTTGATGAGATGATTGGAGCTAATCAACACTTTTTTTTGGCGATACTTAATTTGGGGTTTTCATTAGCTGAAAGCCACAATCATTAACATTCCAAGAAATAAGTGGAAGAAATAAATCACTCCGTGTGTAATAAATCTATATCAGATATGAGTTTCACATTTTAAATAAAATTATTGAAAAAATCAACTTTTCAATGATATTCTATTTTATTGAGATGCACCTGTATTTCACATCCTAATGGCTCTCTTAATACTAAAGTGAGAATACCAGGGGCACAACTAATGAAACGTCTTCAAGAAAATACAGCAAGTCCAATGCTCTTAAACCGGGCCAACAGCCTGGCACAGTTGGAAAAGGAAGGTAGTGGCCATTTTGGAGCTCGCTCTCCTAACTGAAATGCACAGTAACAGGAAGCCCAGCACAACTTCCTGTTTGCAGGTGGTCTGTAATACCATGAACCCGCATCTTGTTTTTAAAATTTATCCCAGCAGGCGTTAGAAAAAGCTAAATTAATTTTTATGTGCAGCGAAATTGCCCTGGGGAGGGGTGCATATGAGCACTGTTTGTTATGTTGGTCTGGTTTAATTCATTTTTGACTGTTGGTCCGCTTTAAATTATTACTACATAATAAGCAAAACTGGTTGGTGTCAAATAGCTTTATGGGGAACAACTGCTAACTACCAACTGCTGCAGCATATACTTTAGGATGCGATGAAATATAACACATGATCAACTGATGTTGCTTTTTAACACGTGTGACTCTTCTTGATGTGAGGGTAAAGGCCGACCTCTCAAGTAAATGACAGTAGGCCTTTAAATCCAAGTAGGAAATGTAGTTGGACCTACCCCAATCAAACAAAATATATTTTAGATTGTGTTATTGTAGTTAGAATTGTTCTGGGTTAGGGGCCTTTATCCTTTAATTCAACCCACTCAGCCATAATTTCATGCACACAGTGGTCTGGACCTGTACCAAGCAGCTTTGGACAGTTTACAGTCCTCAACACTCTTCCAAGAGCTTCTTGTCTCCCCGCTAAGCTCTGTGACAACAAAGATAAAGAGCTGAGAAGTTACTCACTTCAATTTCTATAGTTGGATATAAAGGGGTCTGAGGGCTTTCGGCTGTGTGGTCTGACTCCTCGGCAGTTAGGACACTAGGCAGAATGGAAACACTGCTCTCCGCAAAAAGGTAGCGGTCCTAAAGTACTACAAATTGTAGGTCCCTCTAAAAAAAAATCTGAGCCGTGCCATAAAGAGAAGACAAACCTCACAGAGTCCAATCCATGACACAGCACAATGCACACATCACATTGAACTGTGAGCTACCTGTAATATATTTACATTCCAATAATAGGCTCATGACACACTTTACAATGTATAACAGCTGATTACAAAAGAAACAATTAAGATAAATCACCCACTCCTTGGCTCTAACAATGTAAACAATGTAACTCACATCAGGGTTCTGGCAGGCTTTTCAGAATGACTAATCATGTTTGTTATAGTCTGAACAGGAGAGAGAGAAATGGCCGTCCCAATATTTTAACCTCCAATTCTAATATATGGCTTACTGAGCTCTGTCGCCTCTGTATTTTTTTGCACATATTAAATGTTATCTGTGGGCTAGCCAGAAGCCATACCTACCTTACCCACCTTACCTTACCTACAATACCCACAAAATACTTGACCCAGTGCAGCCCCATCTCCTGAAACATTTTAGGTTGTGTTACTGTGCATTTGTAGGGTTTTATCAGGTTTTGAGGAATCTTAACATTAAGACCTGAAAGACAGTAGAAAAGAGTAAAATTGAAAGCTGTAAAGACAATCCAAGGGGCAGTACCTGTCATAAAATATCAGAGGCCCATACTCACCTCAACCCTGAAGTAACCCCCCCCCCCTCCCAAGGCCTGGAAATGTTTTTTTTAATACTGCCGCGAACCTAAATTCTTACTAGATTTTATATCTGCTTTAAGCTAAGCCTGAGAGCACGCAGGTCACAATCTAAAACTAGCAAGAGACTAATTCAAATATTTTGTTCAAAACGTAAATAATATCTTTCTATGGGTTTCGTTTACGCACATTACAATGGATGGTTGGAAGAAACTTCCACTGGGGGTATTGGGTCAATCAGCAGTAAGAGAATGTAAAATAACTTTGTATAAGCGAAGGTCTCCAAAATTTTAATTGGTGGATTCAGTGACCTGATACCCTATGTTCTGTATACCCCTCCCTCTACATCCCGAGTAAGCATATTAACGCATACCTAGCAAGGATCTATACATGACCCAGCCAAAAACCAAGAAGACTGCAGACACATTTTTAAAGTGGACCAAAACCCAGGGTTTTGATTATCCTGGGTTTTGGTCCTTGCCCCGGGCACCTCGATCGGGGGTCCCCCCAGGTCGCCGTAACCAACTCACCTCTTCCCGGTCCTATTCACAGTTGCTCACCCAATCAGCGCGCTCACATTCGCTAATGTCACGTCGTCTAAGCCTTCGTCTAAGGCAAGTGGCTCCAAGCATGCTGACGGCCACATACCCCGATACCCTCTAACAGGGAGTGTGCCTGTGCCAGCCATTCACAAATGCCTGGTGCATGCATGCGCCCTTCTAGAGGGATAGCGGGGATGTGCCATTGGACCGGGTAAGAAGGTAAGTGTATGGGCAACCTGGGGGTTTCACACAGCCCAGGGGGAAGGGAATCGATTGGCCCGGGAATCTAATAGATTCCTGGGCCGATTGTCGTGGGTTTTGGTCCACTTTAAGGAAAATATATGTTATAAAATTTGGAAAAGAAAGATCTCACCCTTCTTGTTTATATTCATCAGACTGCAGCTCCATCTCTTCTGATGCACTATGGCTGAAGTCATTATCCCTTTATTTTCGCTCCAGTTGGTCCAGGTGTTTTTAGTAAATTCTCCCTTGACTGCTTCCTGCTTGACCAATTAGGAGCATAGAAAAAATGCAATTTTATACTTAAACAAAAAACATAAAATAGTTTTTACAAGAGATCAAAATATCATGGCGGCATGTAATAAAATGTTATCTTGAGATATATCGAACCTTATTGATGTTTTTTTCTGAGATGTAGAGTTTACTTTTTATGATGCAATAAATGATGAGGCATTAGCATTCACAAACCATATTCCTCAAAATCACCGTGGTTTAAAAATGGTTCTCTCGGGAATGATTGTTTCAGCGGAGGCCACGATCACTATTTCTGTTAATTATATCCTACAGTACAGGCTCTTCATTGAAGCTAACAGCTAAGTTTTTAGTCCCCTACAGAACATATGCTAAAATAAAAACCCAGCCCAATAGTCAAGGCAAGGGAGGTCAAACTTTAGGGACAACATGAACTAGAAAGAGAGGAGAATATTATTGCGAAGCTGGACTATATTGGATGCAGTCCACGACAATACAACCAATGAGCAAGGTCATGTAAGGTGGTTCAGTAGACTTGATGGACGCTGGTGGACCTTAATGTAGCTTAGTTGTTCTGGGAAACATAGCAGCGATGTGGTCGTGAAACAGGTTGGGAGCTGACAGCAAACTGGATGTGGTCTTGGTCATAACAGAGGTCAGGAGCTGGTGACAGACTAGACATGCATGTGCCCATAGTGAAGGTCAAGGTCTGGTAACAGACAGGGATGGGTCATGGATGTAGCTGAGGTTATGGTCAAACATCAGTTGGACATGGCCATAGAGGTAGCAGAGGTTGTGGGCTAGGGGCAGGTGGACATCATCGTGAATGCACCTCTCCTCTAATGCCAGAGTCTACAACAATAAAATAAATGAGCAAGGTCATGTATTGTGGTTTAGTAATCTTAATGGAAACTGTTTATGTTCTGGGAACCCTAGCACCCATGTGACAATGGAACAGGACTCGATGTGGTCGATGTGATAGACATAAAAGAAGTCATATTCTAGCTGCAGTTGGACATGGCCATGGATTTAGCACAGGTTGTAGGCTAGTGGCAGTTATACATGGTTGTGGATACGCTTTTTTGTAATGCTAAAGTATACAACAATACAATCATAGAGCAAGCTCATGTATTTTGGTTGGGTAGACCTGATGGAAGCTGGTGGAACTTTTAGTCATCATGGGAACCGCAGGAGCCTTGTGGCTGTGGAACAGGTTGAAGACTGACAGTACACTGGATGTGGTCATGGACGTAGCAGAGTTCATAGTCTGGTGGAAGTTAGCAAAAGTTGCAGGAGAGCAGCATACTGAACATGGTTGTGGATGTAGCAGTGGTTCAAAACAATGATCACTAGGTAAACAAGCAAACATCTCCTCTTGCTAGGACACTGGGAATGTTGTTGCACTGGAGGTAACAGGAAACAGGTTGCAGGTTAACCGTACATGTCATAGACGCGCTTTTCTTCAAATGCTAAAGTATACAACAATACAATCAAAGAGCAAGCTCATGCATTTTGGTTGAGTATACCTGATAGAAGCTGGTGGACCTTTTGGTCACCATTCAGAGTCTTGTAAATCACTTAATGGAGTGTCAGGTACACCAGCCTTGGAGCACATGAGCATGTTTGAGTGCTAAAGTTGGGTGTTTGAGGGCACCACATATGTTTGTGCACCGGTGTCTCATAGTGCCTACCAATTTATGGTCAAAGGCATGGAAGGAGCAAAAGTAAACATTTGCAATCCAACTGAGCCCATGCGCAACCCTCCAAGGGATACTTAAAAGTTTACACATTTGATTGCAAATGTCATGGATCTCTCAAAGGAAAAATCCACTAATAAAGTGTGACCAGTAATTTGAGTACTGCAAGGCAGAGAGACTAGGATTATGCAGCAAACTGTGTTTATTGTGAGAAACAAGCAAAACATTCACACTCAGATTGCTATATATACACAATGTGCTGTGAGGTCCAAAAAGGGAAAACAGCAAACAGGAGGAAAAGCAATGGCTGACAAGGAAGTCCTGGGTTTAGGGTTCAGAGCTCAAGCTTCAGGAATCAGGTTCAAAGGCTCTGGGTACAGAGTTCAGATTCCAAAAGACAGAGTTAAATGCTGAGCACTGACTGCATGGCAGCATGAGCATATAAAGGCCAGCAGGTAATTAGCACAGGTGCTGGCTAATATCCAGGAGCTCTGCAGGCGCCACCTGGTGGTCAAGCTGCATACTACAGAGAATTGTGCAGAGAGAAACAGGCAAAGGCTAAGGAGGAACCCCAGGCATGACTTTATCTTTGATACTCACATGTTGGTGTCTGTATCAATCCCGATGTGCTGTGTATGGACCCTGTCTGCTGACTTCCAACTTTCAATTGGACTCTGGACTTCTAATTTGGATTCTAACTTTTAGCTTACTCTTTGACTTTGAAACCATGCTGTGCATCCTGACCTTTGGCTTTGTCTCTGTGATCAAGAACCTCCACTGCCAGTCTCAACCTTTGGCATTGTTTCTTGATCATGAATCTCTGCTTCTTAGACTGACCTTTGGCTTAGTTCATTGTTTTTCTCATGACCATTTTTGGGCTAAATCGTTACTTGCCCAGCTTATCATCAATGCCCAGCTAGACACACTGAGTTTCTGTGCAGCTTTAGTCCATCCTCACCATCAGGGACTTAAAAGGTGAAGACAAGAAATTCTGGGACCTGTAGCTGCATTAGATTCAATCACTACTTCTGTTTCCTTCCTCCACTTATGATCAAATTCACAATGGCTACAAACCCAAGGTGGACCATGGCCTTTATATCAGCCTTTCCTTCCCCTAGGCTGTACAGGGACAAAGTACAGTAGCTTCTGAAAAATAAATAATTATAAGGCAGAAAATTGAACCCCCACTAGACTATAGAGCTCTTTTTCCGTAAGTCTATTCCAACAAGAAAAAGTCTATTTGGCCGTACTCCCAGGATACATCACCTTTCCAATTAAATCAATGCATTTTGATCTAGGGACGGACATAAGTAGGCTAAAGTAGATTTCCTCAAAGGATTTCTCAGTACATAAACAAATTATATCTTTAACACAATGTCTTCTCAGCCAAAAACAAATGTGTAATGTCATATCAGTAGCGCAAATCCAAAAATCAGTCATTGAATCCATTCCTAGGTGTTCAGAGTTCAATTTGCCAGCTTAGAGTGCTTAGTTACTGCTCGATGGGTTACAACTAGAGTCAATTAAGTTGTCATCAGTTTTTAGCATTCCTCTCTGATTGTTAACACATTTTGTCTTTCAGTTTTTTTTTTTTTCGTTTTTGCTCTAGACTTACGACAGACCTAAGCTATATAAATTGCCTGTCTGACAACACGCACAACAGAGGATAAAGAGAAGTCAGGCTCCTGGCAGCTCAACTCGCTTCCAAACAGTATTTATTGCCAGAGGCTTTTAGATGATATTGAAGTTCCCGTAGGCAGTGGTGGACAAAAAATCAACATACCCAGTCCTTGACATCCCTCCCTACTAAGCACCCCTAAATGTGCTTCCTGGCTGGTCAATGAGTGCGCCCCATCACTAAGGCTATAGCATCGCAGGGATAGATCATGGCCACTTTCAAACTAATGATAAGGGAACTTGTGAGACAGATTGAGACAGATAACATGGCAGGGATGAGTTCCTACAGCCATCATGCTCAGGCATTAGGGTAAGAACATCTGCTGAAAGGATACATGGGAGCCGGGTACAGGAAGAAAGCAGAAGACTATGGATGCAGGTATTCAATGGGGTGTTAGAAGCAGCAGCCCACTCAGCCTAAAATCATTGCGACCCAATGGGAATTCTCCTGGGTTTCCTTATGGTCAGACCACCCCTGGTAGTGATCACTGCGGCCATAAAGAGAACAAAGCATGCCTTGAGATGGCTTGTTGATGTTCAGAGTGATATCATGTATCTCTCTGGACCCACCCAAAGATCAATACATTCATGTGCATTGTAACCCATACAGAATATTACTTTGTATAGCCCTGAGGAGACACTATACAGCTGGGAAGAGGGTGGCCATCAGGTGGGCTTCTGAAGTTTGAAACCTATAGGCTTTGTGGTTTGAGCGCCAAACACATTTTCCCTTGGAGGCCACATTCATTGAAGTTTTTATAACCCAAGACACCAAGAGAAATTAAATCATATGCACAATGAATTCACAATGAATGGAGTTGCGGGATCCCACACTGTAACACAAAAAGAAGCAGTGCTCTAGCTATGGCTCTTTTCTTTTTAGCCCTCCCTTCTACAGTCCCTCCCCCCAATAAGCCCATTTGGGGCACACAAGACAGGAACCAAATTTCCTTTCCATTTTGCAGAATCCAATCTGGAGGAATAAACTGAGGGGAGGGAGGTAAGATAAGTAAGATACCCTTGCCCCTAATGGGATAGCATCTATCCTTTGCAAATCCAACTTCCTGAGAACTCTTTGTATAGCTTTTCATCCAATGCAATAAATTTAGACAGACATCTAAGAAGCTTTTTGTTACTCATGGCTGCTTGCCTTCAAGGTCCACTTAATTACTCAGGGGAGCCAGGGCATGTAAAATTGGGATTTATTGTAATAGCTACTGATGAATTGATTGTCTATAATCTGCAATAAACCAGAAATACTGCCTAAGGCAAGGCAATTTTTGCTGGTTGTAGCTCTATCTTGTGACATTTTTTTCCATTAAAATGTTTATGATGGAATTTGAACAAGCAATAAACACGAACATTTACTATTATATTTATAGGAGATAAGCCGGTGTATCAATTCTCCCCCTGATCGGCTTCTAACTGCCTGTCAGCACCAAACTGTCACTAAAGAAGAGGGAGCTGAGGTTGTGCCAAGCTAGGTTTAGACCAATGCTTTAAATCCAATTGGGCTCTTTTGTAAACAAGAGGAACTTCTTTATTTAATTATTAGTGATCTGTAGATCTGTTGTCCCCTGAACCTATTTCCTGATTGCTGATGTTTGTACAGCACTAAGAGTACTGTGTGGAGCAGCAATTGTGTTAGGGGAGATGATCAAAAGATATTTTCCCCTTTCCTCACCCTCAATAGATCCTTCAGATTAATTTAACTTTGCTTAACTGTGTTGAAAAATCAGCCATGTGATTCACATACTACCCAAGCAAACATACAGTGCAACCTCCCTCTGCAGCTTCACACTTCATGCATTGGGATCAGTTTGCCTATGTGAATATTGGGCAGCTGCCAGAGGACACTGGGGGGGGTATTGTGGGAATTGATCTGCATGGAAGATGCTGAAAATTCTAGAGGGGGGTCTTTAAAGCATACCATGCCCAAAAAGTGTTTTACAATAGAAAATACTCCTAATACCCAGGGCCGTATTTGGTGTTCATGGTGCCCTAGGCACTTTAAGTGCTTGCACCCCCTTTTTTAAGTTAGTTCATGGCCCATATAAAAAAGGAAAGGGTGCAATGGGATAGATGCAGAGAATGTGTGTGGAGGGCACGAAGGGGGAAATGAGGAGAAGCAGACAAGCATGTTCCATCTTTTACTGCATTCTGACATACAGGAGTCACATGACCACACCAGTAGAGGGGAAATGCTCTGGTCTGTGTTCAACCCATTGCCCCCCCTTCACACAAATACACTCTGCATCCTTCTGTGGCTGGGGGTGTTTGTTAGGAGGCATTAATGTTCTGGATATGTGAGTTTTAATTTCTTTTCTTTACTACAGTAGTAAGGGCAGTGTCCCCCCCCCCCCTCTTCCAGGTTGCCACCCTAGGCACGTGCCTAGGGTTGCCTAATGGTAAATACAGCCCTGCTAATACCCTGTCTAATGTACTATAAGGAGGTTTCCCCTCTATGTAGTATATCTAAAGAAGGTCTTCTGTAACCTTAGGCTGCTACTGGACTCAGCAGCTGTAGATATGTACAAGGCATAGCACAGACCAGAAGCCTAAATCAAAAAAATAAAAGGGATGTACTGCATGAAATGTGGGATTGGAACCCGTGATGCAGGTACAACAATGCCCTTATACTAATTACTGGTCTTACATTAAACAACATGTGCTGTTTTGGATAAAGCTAAAGGTTGGAGATGTGTAACTAAATCAATAAATGTGGTCAAAGGCTTTTCAGAGAAAGGTTCTAAGAATACACATTTAGTTTAGCAAAGGCTTAGAGATTATCTAATCTCTATATATAATTATATACAAGGTCCTATAAAGAACAGGCACTTTTTTATGCCCCTGTGTCCTTTTGCGATAACAGGGCATAAAAAAGTTGAAGTAGAGGAAATTATATTATGAAGGCAGGAAGAGGCTCCTTGAATGGGATGAAACCCTTTTGTTTACCCCCCACACCCCCCCACAGATGGGATCGCTCACAGCTCCATGGAAGCCGGCAATCGTAGCTTACTGGGGTTTCACCAAGTGGGGCATCCTGCTATAGGATGCCCCAAGGGCAGGCTAGCTGCCAGTCCTGGGGTCTTTTAGATTCCAGGGATGGCCCTTATGGGTTTTGATTTGCTTTGAAGGGGAACAACACCTGGGATTTTCAATCTCCCAGTTTGTATCACTCATAGCAGGGGTACTCAACCACTTCTTGTAAAGGTCCATTTACAGGCATCTGGTGAAGGTCCGGCAAGGGGGCTGCCGCGGGGTGGGGGGATAGTTAGAAATAAGCATATGGGGGGTATATATATCCTACAGGCAAAACTAAAAAAGCCTGTTTCTCCCACCCCAAGAATCCTATTGGGCACTGGGGAAAAACAGCTTTTTTTTGGCTCCACAGAATCTACAGCACCAGCCCGCGGCACACTGATTTTACCCCCTGTGCCTTCTGTGCAGGCTGTGTAAGGGGGTGGACTAGGGTCCAAAATCAAGTAAAGGGGGCAGTGCTGGACACGGAAACACAGAAACAACTGAGTGCAGGGCTGTCAGGTCCGGGGTCCGGAAAATTGACACTTGACACATAAGTACAGCTGACTCATAGAAAACTCACCTTTCCGATCCCAGGGCATAGACGGACAGCCAATCAGTGTCCTCTACTCCATTCAGCTTCTGATGTAAGGGCGAACAAGCTGATTGGCGCGAGCATGCCAGTGGCTGCATCCTTTCTCACCTCAGTCTGAGGGACATACCCATTGCCTGGGGGGATGCGGCAATGGCCCACACATAAACGCTGGACTGCTGGCAATGTAAGTATAAATGCTGATTACCGGCAGTAGACACATTTTTGGATGCCCCAGAGATAGGGAAACACTATAAAACACCCAGGGCCAAAAGGCCAATGTTCCTCTTTAACATCAATGTCCCTCAAACTATTATCTTTGACAATATATTCAAAATCTTTCGGTTTGGGGATTTGACCCGAGGGAATGGCAAAAGTTTCCCCTCAATGAGACATATTTGGCTACAATTGCCTGACAAGTTCTTGTTTCATCTTCCCATGGACAAAACTATAGAGGTGGTGGTGGCCAGATGCTGAACTTGGTGGAGTCGTTTCCAGACAAGCTGTGATAATGACTTTATCATGAAAACAGAATCATACCAGACACTGTACCTTATGCTTTTTTCTAGTGTGTAGTATAATAATTTTGAAACTGAACACAATTGTTGATGGTCTTTGCTCTCTCGCCCTTGTTCCAGGCATTTGATGGCTTCATCTTTGCTTTCTTCGCTGTGGAAATGGTCATTAAGATGATCGCTTTGGGCATCTTCGGGCAGAAGTGTTACCTGGGAGATACTTGGAACAGGCTGGACTTTTTCATCGTCATGGCTGGGTGAGTAGTGAATGTCCTTGGGGATATCCTCACACCGATGTACTTTTATGTTTCCAGTCCAGTTGCCAGAACATGTCTAAATCAATTGGCTTCCAGGGGAGAATGGCTCATTCATGGCGGTTACCACTTGAAGATAACTCTTTTGTTAACGGTATATTGTAGGGAGAATATATATATTCATCTTTTTTTTTCTTTTGTTTTAATGAAGGAAATAGCAAAAGCACCAGTTATCATATGGGGATAATTTGCTAAGATATAAAGAGGCCTAGTAGAAATGCATTGCTACCCCCAAGGGATGCTGGCTTAACCATGGGCAGCTGCAATGGCAACTTAATGCATCATAATCCTCTTCTCTATTGTTTCAGTCAGGCACAAGCCACTCAACAAAGTTGAATGTCCTTTTGGACAATTGACTGAAACCAGGTGATACAATGGCAACGCCCAGTTTTGAAATTACAGAATGTTACTTCTAAATGTGTGGAAAGCTTCTCTACCTCAGCATTAGAAGGTGATTCCAGACAAAGGGTTTAATTAGCCTGCTTTCTGCGTGCCCTTTGCTGGCTGTCAGGAGCTGCATCTTCCACATCACTTTGCTTTCCCTAATAAACCCTATAGAACTTGTTTCCATCTGCTGAAATAAAATGACTTCTGAAGGGACCCTCATATTTAAACATACATCTTTGATGCCCTGTAGAGGTGAGTTTACTGGGAGTTAATGAGAAGTATAAAGCAGACTGAATGAAGGCTGGATGAAATATGCGGCTCCTGACAGCCAGCATGGTTAGCAGAAAGCAGAAGAATTTAAACCCCTTTCCTGGAATGTCCCTTTAAAGTAGACTTCTAGTCAGGAATCCTGTAGCATCCCCAGTGCTCCATTTAGGATGACCATACGCTTCAAACTCCTTAGAAAAACCTGAAACTTTGCACAAATGCTTTAGCCATGTGCCCTTCCCCCCACTGATCACAGATACTTTCTCCCGATTACCTGCACCCATCCTGGGTGTGGTATAGCCACTTGTTGCTTTTCCATGGGTGCCCATTTTTTGGGATACCGCTGGCAAAGCATCAGACCCAGACCTATGCCAAAATGTGCCCATTTTAGACCAAATGGATGTTGGATGCAACAAGGGGGCATTATGATAGCTGATCTGCCTGCAACTCTCTCCTCCATTGAATCAGAGCCCAGTAATTGCCCAGTGGCATCACGTCAAATTCGGAAGGGGATTCCAGACACACAACTGGCAACACCGTCCAGGCTTCTTTGAGGGAGCATGGTGCAGATAAGATAACCTCAATCAGGATATGCTCACCTAAGCAGCAACCAACACCTATTTAGCAAAGGCTGGCATATCAGCATCAGCATGGCTGGAGGCTAGATGTGCAGCTGCTGAGCCCTAATTCCAGCCCCCGTGCTTGGGGTTCTGGGCCATTTTTTTTTAACATCAAACAAGGTTTTTTTTTTTACTTTTTAGCTTAATTTTCATGATAAGTTTTCAGGTGCACTTTGGCACATCCACACATTCTTTGCACTTATTGCATTGCATAAAATGCACAAAAAAGTAGTCAATAAAAAATGACACCCTTTACACCAAGTACAGGCATAACCGAAGAACATTTTTTATTAAAATTTTCATAAAGAAATAAAAAAAAGAAACACTTGATCTCCTAAATATTCATCTTATGATCATTTTTATCAATTTCCTTGTACTTTTGTATGGATGCATTTCTTCTCTACGGCTTCATCAGGGAGGTCGTTGGATGTCTTCATCGGGGAGGTCATTATATGTCTTCATCGGGGAGGTTGTTGGATACTTTCATCTGGGGAGGTTGTTGGATACCTTTATTGGGGAGGTCGTTGGATACCTTCATCTGGGGAGGTCGTTGGATACCTTCATCGGGGAGGTCATTATATGTCTTCATCGGGGAGGTTGTTGGATACTTTCATCTGGGGAGGTTGTTGGATACCTTTATTGGGGAGGTCGTTGGATACCTTCATCTGGGTAGGTCGTTGGATACCTTCATTGGGGAGGTCATTGGATAACTTAATCGGGGAGGTTGGTGGATACCTTCATCTGGGGAATTTGTTGGAAGTTTTCTTGTACTTCTGTATTGATGCATTTCTTCTCTATGGCTTCATCGTGGAGGTCGTTAGATACCTTCACCGGGGAGGTCCTTGGATACCTTCACCTTGAGGGGGTTGTTGGATGCCTTCTCCGGGGAGGTTGTTGGATAACTTAATCGGGGAGCTCATTGGATACCTTGATCTAGGGAGGTTGTTGGATGCCTTCATCGGGGAGTTTGTTGGATGCCTTCATTAGGGAGGTCATTGGATACCTTCTTCGGGGGGGTTGTTGGATACCTTCATTGGCGAGGTCGTTAGATACCTTCATCGGGGAGGTCATGGGTACCTTCATTAGGGAGGTTATTGGATACCTTCATTCGGAAGGTCTTAGATACCTTCATCTGGGGAGGTCCTTGGATACCTTTAGACTCCAAGTGCAAATTTGCTATTTACCCAGTTTTTGGAGATTTATTTGTACGCCAAATAGGGTGAATTTAGTTAGTATTTTAAGGTTAATTCTCATGACAACCAAGGGAGCCCTTTTGGGGGAAAGCCAAGGCTCCATAGCAGCAGCCATGAATCATAGCTCTGCTGTCCATTTCTTTATGTGGTTTACAGCCTTCCCTCAAAAGTCTATATCTTGGTGTCTCCAGCTACTACACATGACTGTTTTCTCTTTAAGCACACGCCCATGAGGAACACTTCACATGCCTTTTCTATATTTAATATAAATTGTATCATGACACCAACATTTTCATTGCTTCTTTTTTAGTATTGCTTTTCCTTAACAAGGGAACATTCTTCAATGACAAAACCCTTGCATGCTTTCCACCATATGAAATATATTTCCTCCACGCGCTCTGGTCATCAGTAGAAAGCAGTACAACTATGTTTGGCACAGTAAGTTCTTTTATCCGCTGCCAGGTCTGATGTCTGGCAATACAGCTCTGCAAACTTCACATACATTACCGGCAATAAAAAGTCTAATAGAGAACACTAATTTCTGCGTGGCACATTAGTCATCCTTATTTTGATATCATCTTGTAGCTGCTTAGTCACAGTGCTGTAAATTTTTGAGTTTTTTTTCTAATGTCTGCAAACTCCAGGGAACATTTTGATTACCATAAGAGGAGAGGCTGGCCATGCCAAAAAAAAAAATCCTGTCTCCAAGCAGCAGGCAAAAATTGAAATCACATTGTAGAAGTTGTTTATTTCAGGCCTGTCCTCTTCTGTAAAATGCTGAAAAGAAACAGCAGAGGAAATAAATAAGCTGGCGGCAGACTTGAACAGGCAAGCCTGCCATGCTGGGGTTTGACAAAAGGGTCCGGGATAAGTATGGGAACTGTTGCTGCTTAATAAGTACATTTGCTTTCAAAACACATGAATTCCTTTATTATTTCTATAGAAACGGAGCAACTTTGCCTATAAAAAGTCTATACTTCTCCTTACATTTTCCTGCCGACTCCAGAGGAAGTGGTTCTTTGGGGGTCAGTCATGGTTTACAATATATTAATATAAGGAATCAGCATGTTTATGGGGGAGGTAAGTACCTACTAAATGTGAATATACATTTGCAGTGGCGGACTGGGGCCAAAAATCAGTCCTGGATTTTTTCCCTGGCCGGCCTAAGACATCCCTGGCTGAGGCCCCCCACCATGATGCCGGGGCCTTAACATTGGGGGCTAGGGTTCCTTGGCTTGTGGGTGCAGTGGGGCTGGGTACAGGTGGCTGCGAGGGAGACTAAGGGGGCAGAGATTGAATGTGGGTGTTAAAAGCAGAACCCCAAAGCAGAGCGGCCCACCGGACATTGTCCCGGGTCTCCCTATGGCCAGTCCGCCCCTGTACATTGGAGAGGTAGCCAACCTCTTCCCAATAAGCTTCCAGTCACATTGCAGCATCATTGCTGGGTGGAGATTGTTTTTTTTACTCATGAATACTGCACACCGGTGGCTCACTGTCAACCACCGGTGGCTCACTGGCTGCGGCTGAGCCCCCGAGTCAGTGCTTCATAGTAAGGAGCCAAACGGAACGGCACACTGCTCTGCTTGGGGAGTGGAGTGGCACATCCTGGCGGGTGGTTGACATTCTATACTTCCCCTCAGGCAGCAGAAAAGCTAGGTTCACCCTTGGGGGGGGGGGCATACCTACCCCTTCCAAATGATTTGCTCCTACAATACTAAAGCTTCAGTACTGTGCCCAAATCTACCCGTGCCCAACATCTATCCCTGCAATGCCATGGCTACAGCAATCACACAGCAAAGAGAGATGGTAACCACTCCATAGGAGGTGGGGGTAACAGCCATGAGTATGACACTATTTGCAGTGAAAGGCACAGTGTAGTTGCAATCAACATTAATCTAGAATCTAAAATAGAGCTGTTGAACCTTCACAGCCTTCTGCCTGCTTCACTTCATGTGTCCACTTATGATTAAAAGTTTAAGTTGCTGCTTCTCCATCATGGACTACTAAGCTCTGATCAGCCAACAGGCAATCCACCCTTGATGCCCCCCTTCATGTTACCCAGACTGTTGGGAAATCAGCTTTATAGAGCTTTAGCCTGAAGAGAGAGCTCGTAATTATTAGTGACTTGCTCAGTGCATTGTGAGTAATTGCAGTTTTTAACAGTGTGAGCGTCAACATAATAAGTGGCTTGTTTTCCGGGATAAGTGGACTTGGAAATAATGTGTTTATTAGTGGGATGCTCTTAGAAGCCGTCTGCACAAGTGAAATGGATACTTTGCTTCCATTTGGCTTGTTCGCTTTTCTTTGTTAGTTGATTACGAAGGAGTCCATCACACAGGGAGGCCGCATATTGGAAAAGGCATGGCGCGGAGCGTCCAAATGTCTTGCTGCCATTGCTAGGTGCCAGGGCTTCTCCAATCAACATTCCAAGAGGAAGTCCACAATAAAAACTCATGCCTGCGGAATTGTGCTGAGCAGTAAAAGACCCAATCCCCTCCAAGAGAATCGCACAAACCTTATGCCACTAGAGTTGGCTCTTTTGTTTCTAGTAATGTTTCTACTAAAATTAAAGCTCGGAAAATAAAAACACATGATGAATTTACAGATTAGAACTAGAGATGAGCCAATTAATCTGGGCAAAACCAAATATGGTTCGAATTTCCTAAAAATCCAAATTAAATTTAATTCTTAACAGAAAACATAAAATAGGACTACAACCTACAGCGAGCATTGGTGGTGGCCCAAAGAATTTTGGGTCAAAATGCTGGTGTTGTTTTTCCTTGTGTTTAGTGACCATTTATAAGAACTGTCTAGGCAAAGAAAAATTAACTACTCATCTTTTATCCTCCACAACTTCTCCGTGCAGCTCTGGGGTTTTCGAACTTGCAGATGGTGGAGGAGTTGTTGATCCAAGGAATCTGGAGACTCAATACCACATAGGGAGGAAATGATGCCCCTATGTAGAGCCGGTGAAGTCCGACTGCTGGGAAACACAGCCTCTCTATCCTGTGTCTGATTCACAGTAGGTTAAACTCAGCCCTGCTGACTATCCCACTCCCGCCGACTCCCCGTTGGGTGGCCAAATCCCTGCAAGTCAAGGTCTAGACCTGTTTGCTTCCCTGTTACCTCCCCTCCACTGGGGAGAGTGCTGGTCCGACCCTCCAGAGACCTTGCTAGGAGTCCCAAAGTGATCAATACCACTGCCACCGAACCTACTGCATAACCCTCAAGCCTGTAGACAGTTGGGCGGGCCGCAGGCCCAGTCTTAGGCAGTTCTCTGCTGTGAACCTCATTTCAAGACAAGGGACACCACCCCATACTGTCTTGATGGGGGGTGGTAGAAGACTGTGTGAGAACTTAGCCAATCTGCGGCATTTGTAATTTTGATATTGAACCTTTTTTTTTTTTCAACTTGTGACTTGCCTGAGAATAAGAGGAGCGTTGGCGGCCTCCTGCTCAGACCTCAAATTGCCTAAAAAACCCTACTCAGTTTTGTTTGTGCCAAGGTCCCAGATTGGGGACTTCTGTCCACTATATTTCTAACTAACAGGTGATAAAACAGATCACGTGAGAGGAACAAATATGCTGTGATTACAACAAATCTTGTGGCAGCTTGAGGCCCTTGAATGAACTGAGGCCATTTTTTTTTACATTTGCTGAGATTTGTCTTACCTGACTCCAAGAGAAAACGGATTCCCACGTCTCGACAAGAGCAAGAGAAATGGAAATGATCCGTGACAGGCACCGACAAGTCGGCGGAGCAGAAAATAACCACAATGGCTTGATTGCAAAGACATATGGAGGAAAGCCTGAAAAATCAATACAATCCATGCTTGAAAATATATGGAGGAACCACCCCACACTTTGTCTGCGACAAAACCACTGCTTGCAAAATGTACTGGCTGCCGTTGTATATTATATGACATATTGCTGGTAGCGATGGGCGAACCCAAACTGCGAAGTTCCATCAGCTAAAAGTCTGTTCGAGTTTGGCGCATGGCCCAAACATGGAAAAGCTGGCTGATGAGCTGCCTATCAACCCTCTTCAGGCAGCTGCTGTAACTCACCTGAGCCTCGATAGACTTCTGTCAACAGTGGCGGGGCGGCATCGGTGTTTCAAACTGGCCCCAGCCGGAGCTACAAAATGATGGCCGCCGGCTCCCATGAGTGAGGACACTAGAAGTGTCCCCTGGATGAGAGGACGAGGATCTGGACTCAGTTGAGTTACAGCAACGCTTCTGCTGCACACTCTGCATTATTCAAAGTTCGGCCGAACTTGCCAAACCCTAACTTTGGGGGGATAATCTATCTCTAATTCCCAGTTGTCCAGCAAGAGTGATACCATATACAAGAGACTTAAAATTAAAGGTATTGTATAGGCTAAGTCAGTGCCGGCTCCAGGTTTGTGGGGGCCCCTTGGGTAAGAGAGTCTTAATGGGCCCCAAAATAGTGAGTCACATGATGTCACCTTTCAGCTCCGCTGCCACAAATGGGTCATCTGCTGCTGCTGATCGCCCTCCAGTCCTTGTTAGTTGTCACCTGGTTCTTGCCACCTTCTGCGCTCCATCAATTGCCCTTCATTCCATGCCACCTTCTCCATTGTTGCTGATCATCCCCTGTTGCTGAGGCCAGCCATGAGCAGGTCTGGACATAGCACCCAGCATTTGGTGGTTGGGTCCACTGTTAAATAATACCATGGCCAAGTGTGGGCTCCTGAAGATGCCAGGGGCCCTGGCAATTGCCCAGGTTTGTCCTGTGCTGGGGCCAGCCCTGGGCTAAGTGTAAGAACAAATCCTTTTTTGCTTACCATGCTGCTGTGCTGCACCTGCTGAAGCTGGAATCCAGCCTCTTCTCTGTAACTACACCCCCAGGTTGTATTTATGCATGACCACCTTATTCTCACCTGGAGTTGTGGTTGTAAGCCCCCCCCCCCCCAGACGCCCCCAGTGTCTACTCTACTTGTCTGTCTTCTCTGTGATTCTGAGCTCCGGATGAATTTCACTGATAGAAATAAACCTGTTCCTGGGGAGAGCTGGGGAGAGCGTGAGTCAGAGACAAATGTGCAAAAACATAGAGCCTCTAATTTCACAGCACTATTGGAACTTTCTAAGACCCCCCAAGTTGCAGCCTTGGAGGAACAGGAGACATAAAAACATCCCAACAAGCCTCTTCTGGGGAGATCACTGTACGCAATACCACATTTATGAAAGCGATTCTGGTGAGCGACTCTAACAGCCTCATGTAGCGTATGATTCATCATTAGAGGTGACTCAGCGTATAGCGCCGGAGCTCTAGCTTCCAGAGCCAGGTATTACCTGTCGCTACCTGTCGCTCTCCCATACATTTCAATGGACATTTCTTTTCTTCTGTTTAAACAGGGGTTTTTTTTTTAATAATTTGGTTTTTCTCTCAAATAATTGTGTGACCTCTCCTGGCCTAAAAAAAGTCATTTTTGAAAACATTTTTGATTTTTTTTTTTTTATATGCAGAATTGTCATTACAGGTCTGGCATTAAAGTATTAATGTTACAATGACTTTAATCACACGGCGTCTGGCGCTCTATGCTAAAGCGACCAGATTCAGAGCGCCGACGCTGTGTGTGTGTCTTTTTTTTTGTTGAATATGGTGTGAGTCGCTGAGAGTCGTTCGCAATGAGCTGGCGCTACCTTTCACTCCTTGCAACGCTGTACTGGTGTTAGAAAGTTCAACATACATCTCATTCATCAACGCCGGCCAGCTTACTACAGCGACTGAGGCGCTCTGTTACAGTGCCCGATAACCGATCACAGCGTCTACTAGCGGTCGCTCGGGGAGGCCGATTCATTAATAGCGGCAGGTAGCGACAGTTGAGCGACTGTAGCGGCATTTTCAGAGTGCCCGCTAGTAGTCACTGTGCTTGGCCGTTGTTCGTAGTTGATAGCGACTCAGTCGGTTTGCCGTAATGTTGAATATTGGGTGAGGAGTTGCTATTTGACGCTGTATGGGAGCGCATGATAGCGACTGGCCCTAGCGACCGGCTCCCACCATATTCATTAAAAAATCACGCTCAAAAAATTCTCGCGCTGTAAAATGTATGTTTAAACCCCAGAGCGCTGGAGGCAATGTAAAAGTATTTTAAATAATTTAGTAATATGAATACATTAATATCAATTCTGTACAATTTTTTTTTAATTAATTTTCCCTTAAAAAATTATCTAAAATGGCAGAAGTGGTCACAGAATTTTTCACATTTAAAAAAAAAAAAAAAAAAACATTAATAAAAATTAATTATTAATATTTAAAGATTGTTCCATTGAAATGCATTGGAGAGCGCCAGGTAGCGAGAGGTCATACCTGTCGCTGTTCAAGGTTGGACGCTGGTGCTGTGGGCTGAGGCTGGAATAATGATGAATGAGTCGCTATATGGCGCTATCTCAGTCGCTAAGCAGGATTGGCTTGATAAATGTGTGATTGTGGTGGGAGCCGGCGTTCTCGTGGCGGGGCCCATCATTACCAGTCCCTCACCAGTCGCTACCTGTCGCTATTCCTTCATAAATAAGGGCCTTAGCGTCTATGTACAGACACTCATCTGCCGATACCTGGCGCTAGTAATAAATAAGCTTGCCAATCTTATTCCATTTACACCAGTTTTGAATTAATTTTATTTTTAAACGGTGTACAATTTATTAATGTAAAACTTTTTTTTTTTTTTTTTTGTTGTTTTTTTTCTGTGCGCTATATGCAACTAATTGCAAGAAATGCGTAAATACGCCAAAAGTGTAACTGCATAATGTGCACGCGTATTACAAAGAGATGATTCAATTATTTTTTGACACTAGTTTTTACACCTAACTTTCACTTTGGGCACCAGCTCCAGACAGGCACAAAGTACACATCAAAGTACAAATCACGCGCTTTTTTTTATTGAGGTCTTTAAAAATCATTTTAAACACTGAAGGAATATTAATTATTGAAAAACATAAGATGGGGCCCCCTTCCTGGGAGTACTAGCTCCAGGTACTTAGCATAGGAGCTGGTTCAGAAGCCACACTGCCAGCCTTCAGCCATGCTAGGATACCAGCCCCCTTGCCCTTCAGCAACACCAGCAGGCCTATGGTGACATGGAAGGGATACAGGAAAGGGAACGGGTATTCAAGGGATGATGGCACACCACCGGCTCAGTATGGTGGGCAGGTGGCTTGCTGCTCCCTACCTTCTGAACTGATCTAACGATAAACACCATACCCCTGCTTTGTTCACCAAAAAATAAATGAATCCAAGATAAAATCAAGATCCAGATGACTTTTTGCATGATCCCAAAGGCTACTTCCATTCAAAAGTCTTCACTTTTTAGGTGGCCCCTCTTTACTCTGGCTGCAATCCTAAAGCAGACCAACAGTCACAAATGATGTAAACCAGATCAACACAAAAAACAGTGCCCATATGCATCCCTCCCCAGGGCAATTTAGATATACACATACAAATTATTTTACCTTTTTCCAAATCCTGCTGTGGTAAATTTTAAAAACAAACTGGCGGTTCATGGATGTGCAGACCCCCTGCAAACAGGAAGTGCTGCTGGGCTTCCTGTTACTGTGCATTGTCAGTTATGTTAGTTGAATCCAGGCAACAGCATGGCTGCGATGCTGGGAGAGGAAGCTCCAAAATGGCCGCTACCTTTCTTTTCCAACTGTGCTAGGCTGTTAGTCAGGTTTAATGTCCTAATGGACCACCTCAATCGGCCGTTGCAGGAAAGGGACATTTATTTCATCTGCAGAGCCACTTTCTCAGAATTCCCTGACACGGGGACACTGGGAAACACCTCCTCTAGGGTATAAATGCCCCTCCGTATTGGGGCTTACCTCCCACTCATGCAGTTGTGTTCCATAGTGGTGGAGAGATTAGGTTAAGTCCAACGGCACTTAGCCTATTTCAAAATGTTTTGCTAGTTCACATAAGCATATATATAAAGATATCTATATATATATTTTTATTTATTTATTTGGGTGCCCATGATAACAGCAAAAAGGTCTCTGGAATAGAGACTCACACCCATCACATACTATAGTATACTATTACATGGTTTGAAAAATTGCCTAAATTTGATTGCATAGAAGAATAAGGTGTAAATGACTTAACTCTCGCTCTTTGTCTTCTAGGATGATGGAGTATTCCTTGGATGGACATAATGTCAGTCTTTCTGCCATCCGCACTGTACGAGTTTTAAGGCCGCTAAGAGCCATTAATAGAGTCCCAAGTAAGTACGAATAATAATTCGAGTGAATACTAAAGTATCTACGAGCCAGATACAATCAACTGGTGAGAAATAACTCAGTCCATGAATAGCTGTGCTCATTTCTATCAGATTTTTACTGTTTCCTTTCCATGAGGAACACAGTTCGGGCAAAACACTCTCGAACCTGATACTATGAATCAATTTTGGACCACAAAATATGGTTTAGGTGTGTCATTTAGAGGTTTTGAGATTCTCCTTTATCTTGAGCATATTACTCAAGCTAGAGGGCTTCCCTATTTTAACATTTTATCAGATAAAGAGAACTATGATATTTGCATTTAATGTAGTCTTCTACAGCAACCATGACCACAACAAAGGCTCCTGCATTGGTTTTGAAGGTTTCTGAACTTTTAAAAAGCCTTTTACCTTCAAGCCATTAACTTACCCTAACTTTCATCAAAATCCTTAAAGTAAACCTCCACGTTGAGATGGCAGTGTGGGCCTCTGTGGACCTTGCTAACTGAGCATCCCAAATAGTTGTTTCTATCTGCTCACAATACCATTGAACAGCCAGAAACCACCCAGCAGAGCTTCATCTGTGCAGTGTCTTCACCAGTGAACCCTTATTGGTCACCATCAGTCACAAGGAGAGAGGCACTCAGGAAGTTTTCAAACTTTTTAGGGGGATGTTTGGTGGGTGGATAGAGCAGGATGCAGCAGTTCTGGTTTGCATTAAACCTCTTATAATAAAATCCCTAAATCTCACCATTAATATATATTGTTAATTCCTTGTAAATACATTTTTAAATCTTAAACTTAACCTTTACATTTTACCGCAAACTGGATCTATTTTAGCTGTTACATTGAACCATTAAAGGGTGCTTCAGTGCTAGAAGGGGGCAGGGCAGGGGGGATTTGAAAAAAGGGGCAGGCTGGTGAGACTGGCCCTTTAATGTGATCCTACTCCTATAATTTAACTCATTTTACTTATCATAAAATATGACTCTAAACCTAAATTTAGGAGTATCCTTTCTTACCTAAAGACATACCACTCTGCTCAGTGATGTTTCTTCCTGAGCATCCGAAATCCCCTTGCCCCTCTGTTTCCGAAAGGGTGGAACTTGGACATATGCCCTGAATCTAGAATCAGAAGTCTGTGGACCTGGCCAGGGCTTTAGGTATCTGTAGGTACTCTGCCATTTAATAGCTAACCCCTTTAATCCTTAGACCTTAACCTTTAAATAATCATTTACCCTAACCTATAACATAATAATCAACCAATTATTGATTGCTGAATAATATTGGCTTAAGGACTGGAGGTAGTAGATATTTGATGTAAGTTTGCTATATTGTATCCTATGTTTTATTTTGGTTATTGTTAGGTTAGGTTGAGTTAGTGTGGGCAGCCTTACCATCTCACTTAGAAGGTGTTTTAATCTTAACCCCTAAATCCCTTCAGTTGTCTACAGGCTGCGCAAACAACGACAACCAAGTAATCAACCAAAGAAAAATAGAAATCAAACATAGCTAGATTTTGGCTGATAGCTATTGTTCCTAAGATAAGACATGGATCACGTCTGTATGTGTGACCACCATTGAAGGTCTTTCAACATCATTAGTCCTATGAGGGGACCCTACAAAAAGATAACATTTTTTCTATTTTAAAGTGTCGTAAAAGATTAAAGTGGACAAAAACCCAGGACTAGTCCTTGCCCCCTGGGGCACACAGGGATGTCCTGCTGTGTGAACCCCCCAGTCTAACTCACCTCTTGTCCAACCTGCAAGCTTGGATCCATTCATATCAACTCGTCTATGACTAAGAAGAGTCTAGCCAAGTGGAGCACCGCGGCCGCATCCTGGCTGCCCTCTACCAGGGAGCGTGCCCGCACAGGCCATTCACAAATGCCTGTCGCAGACGGCTGCTACTCTTATAGGTTTCAGGGCCATTGGCCGTGGGTTTTGGTCTACTTTACAGCACTGAAATGCCTTCCTTAGTTTTAGAAGCCATTAAAGAGGACAAATAGGAAGGGAAGTTCATTCCCATAGATCCTTCATGGTATTATAAAACAATCTTTAGCCCATTTGTGGAAGGTCATATGAGGGCTAACCAATAAACCAGACAGTAGAAGCCTCAAGACCGGTGGGGGGGGGGGGGGGGGCTGTTGTGGCTATCCGCTGACATTTTAATCAATGCCATTTAGAAGTTATAATTAAGTTCAGTACAAAATGCAGCGTCTGCTCCTGGGTTAATATTGCACAAAGATCAGCCATCCTCGCTCCTAACCAATTAAAGCTGGAAACCGGCAGGTTGGCGGAATCAGAGGCTCCTCAAGGAGGCTCATGTATCATCAACGAGCACAGCTTCTGTCTGCTGAAATCATCTGGAAGGGACAGGATGTAACTATATCCAGAAGTTTGGGGATTTCTGCCCTCCTCGGTAAAAAAAATAGATGATTTGGAAACTGACTTTTTCTTTTGTCTTATACGGTGCAAATTCCACTGAGAGGAGAGAATAGTCAGAAACTAATTGCAAAGGAAAATCCCCTAGTGTGATAATAAGCTTGTCTCAATGCTGAAGGTACCCATTATTACCATGTAAATATATAACCCCCGAGTATCTTGTCGTCTTAAGTTTAAGATCTGCACCCTAACCGACATCCAACGTGTACACACAAGCCTAATGGTTTTTTCATGCCAGGTCATAGGAAAGGGAGAAGCTGGAGCTATGTTGCCATAAAACTGATAGAGGCAATAAGCCTCTGAACTCAACCCAAGCCCCGAATCCAAACCTTGTTTACAGCAGCATATAACTGAAAGCCAACATGTCATCTGATTTGTTTCTTTCATAACGCAACCTGTTTCCTATTCAGGCTTACTGCATACAATTCCAAATTCTTCTGTGCCACCACCGGACTTGTAGTCTAGTTGACCTCTATGGGAACCCAACCCTGATTTAATTATGGATTATCCAACCACCACAATAGTTTACCAGTGCTACAAGGTCTAGGTCATGGGAGAGACCCTATGTACCCACCAAATACCCACTGGGTATTTTGTCATCCTCCGTGTAGGATCTGCAACCTTGTAGCCCTACAGCCCTGCCAGCATACTCTCCTTGAGTTTGGCTTGTACGCCTAATGGCTAATGGCTTTCATTCATGTATAGGAGAGATAGAGAGGGGGGAGGGGAGAGATAAAAAGACCAATGCTAAGCTATGTTGCCATAAAACTGATGGTGGCAACTAGCCCATGGATTCTGCACCCCACTAATAAAATCCAAACCTGGTCCACAGCCATACTGTCTAATTCTTTGTTAAGGGTGTCTTCCCCACAAACTCATTTGTGCCAGCAAGGGCCATAAGAGAGGACAACCCATGCAAACATATTAACCTTTTAAATACCAGCTATGCCTCTCCATCCGTTAAAGAGGATCTATTGTCAAAAATGACCATTTATCATGGCCAACCCACAGGCTAAAGATGTGTACTGCCTGTTGGAGAGACAATACTATGCAACAGCTTCTGCTTGTCTTTAAATGTCTTTAAAAGTTTACAGCGATGACAAGTTATGACACTAGATGGCGCTGTGACCATTGCATGACTGGTTTCTATGCTGTTTACTGCTGTGTTGTATTTTCTATGTTCAGTTGCTCTATGATACTTCCTTCTTTTTCCTGTCTGTGTTAGCCACCATGTAAGGTGACATTCTCTTACTGCATTAATGTGGTTCCTATTACACCACAAATGTCTATCTGGATTACGAATCCGCTGCACCCAGCGCTCATACTCTACAACACTGCCTTCTAATCCTCAGCTCGATTTAACCCACAGTGCAGTCCATCTGATGGCGAGGTTACCCCTTGTATTGTCCTTTATGGATCCGCTACATGCATACAGTACTATAATTCAAAACTGAAGCCTAGCAAGAGGTCTAATGTGAAGCTGGTCTGCTGACACAAACACACAGGTTGCAGACTCCACTGACATTGTTAAAGTGTCACTTTGTCTTTTTATTGCATTGCGTTCTACAACTCTGAGCTTGTAAAACTCCTTATAAAGTCACACTGAGACACCAGATACTTATGTCACCTGGGTTACTAAAAACTGTATGAAAAGTGATGATGTCAAGGGCATGGTAATACATGGGAGCAAAAAAGGGACTGCCCAAAAAAGAAAAGGAAAAACTCACCAGGGATCCCCCGAGGCAGCTTCCTTCCTCCTGGACCGAAGCTCAGGAATGTGTCCTCTCATGTCCTACATACAGTTCTGGGAACAGCCGCACTCTTACCTTCAGTATTGCGTGGGTGCACGGTTCGCGGAGAAGCCGCATATAACCAAATTTGTTTGTAAAGAACCAGCACTCCAAAAAGTTCATGCAAAGGGTTGTATTCGCTACATCACATAGATATTGCAGCGGTGGAAGTGAGTCGACGTTTCGGGGTGCACTGGGGCCCCCTTCATCACATGTACAAGAGGAGAACAGATTGCCATCAACAGTAATGCATAAATATCCTAACCGGCCAATCAAAATGCTAGGAAAGGTGCAACTTCGCGCCTGACGTCACTGGTGACGTCATTGGTGCTGTCAGAACATACAAAGCACAAAGCACAATGGTAATAATGATAATGACATCAGTAACATAGTAAACTTAATGCCATGCTACATAACGCAAATAGACTCACCCCTCCATGGACCCCTGATAGTTCAGAAGCTCAGAGCGCGCCTCCCTCACCGTCCCCTGATAGGGGGAAGCCGGGACTGACGTCACCCGTCCCGGGAGTTCCGCCCGGTGACAAGTGACGCGGCGCCCAGGTGCCTTCCAATTGGTTCCCGGGCGTCGCGAAGCTAGCGCTCTATCCCCGGCCCTCTGACAGGCCAGAGACAGTTCGCCTGCCACGTCCCGGCCCCGGGGCGGCAGGTGGCCAGCGCGCTCCCCGCTGCCGGACCTTGAAACATATGGGTTGATGAGAATCAAAGTGGAGTCAAAGTGAGAGTCAGTATTGGAACAGGAAAGGACATTAAGGGGAACATTATGGAGAAGTAAGGTTGGGGAGGTTGGTATAGAAAAGGATCCCAGAATGGGAATGGGGAATAGAGGCCCAGTGTAAGGGGAACTGGTGCCCCAGAAACACCAGAAACACCAGGAGGCTGTACAGAGGGAATGCAGTAGTAAGTGCAACAGTGAGTGGGGCTCTAGCAGGTGCGACAAAAGAAGGGGGGCAAAAAAAGGAGCACAGGAGGGGGATAGGAAGATGGATGTCATTACCTACTCAACCTAATGGAATCTACAACTACATCGGGGTTAACATACATGGGGAATTTCCAATTGCGGGTATGAGTCCCATTCAATGCCAAATGTCCACAGGCGTGCCACAGGAAAAAAAGGGGGGGGAAGGAAAGGGGGGGAAACAAAGGAGCAAAAACATCATCATCAGGAGCCACCGGTTCTCATGTCGGCCTCATCTGGTACTCAGGAAACTGCTGAAACCAAATGACGTGTTCAAACCCCGTGGATGCACTGTGTCCAGTTTGTGTATCCAAAAAGTCTCACGCTGTAACAGGCGGCAATTCCTATCGCCTCCCCTTGATGGTTTGGGGACATGTTCAATGATCATGCCCCTGAGTTCATGTGTCTGATGGCCAAACTTGTGAAAATGTACCGCGACCGGCTTATCCATGTCCCTTGGTTCACCATTTTTTGCTTACTCCTGGTGGACTCTGATGTCACTCTTATGTTTCTGAAATCGCTTCTTAAATGGGCCAATGGTTTTGCCTACATACAATAGGCCACATGGGCATTTCAATATATACACGCAAAAGTCCACTCATGTCCTGACATCCTCCTGCCCCATCCTAAAGGGGCAGTACCTGGCACATCCTTTCTATTGCAGTGAATAGAGTTAGGCATGCTTCTGTCACTCTGACAGATATGAAGGGTGGACATGAACTGTGGCCCAAGGTGTTCACACTGCAGGACTTGATCTTTGAAATGGTTTCCTAGCATCTCACATGGAGGAAGAAGCTGTGGACTAACTATAACTTGTTTAGCCGCACTTCTTTAAAGGCCAAAATTAGAACATTAGAACTTACCCCCATTACAATGATCTAGTTCAGGACAATCCAACCACCACTGCTTTTTACCAGGGCCCAAAGGGCTGAGTTATAGGAGAAACAGAAAGACCAATATTATGTTGCCATAAAACTGCTTGTGGCAACTAGCCTCTGGACCCCAAACCATGAATCCGAACCTGGATCACTGCAGCTCATTACATGCCTCCCAAGTGTCCCTGATTTGGAGGGACTGTTTCTCTTTTGAGTCCATGTCCCCCAGTCCCTTGTTGTTCTCATTTGTCCCTCTTTGACGTGTAACATGCAGATCTCCATCAATGAATGATTCATTTGCCCATTCAAAGTGTTTTTATTGTTGTAACTGTTACACCCTATCCAACCCTCAATCAGGGGGCGTGGCCTAATCTAACAAATGACCCTCTTCCCCACCCTGAAAAGTTGGTAGGTATGTATTATAGAAAGCCAACTTGACATCTGATTTATTGGTACCACACCCCAACCTGTTAGCTCTTCCAGGCTTTCTGTATGCAAACCCCCAAAGTGCCACCACCTACTTGTAGCACTGTTGACCTATACTGCATGTACCATTTAGGAAATCGATGCACTATGAGGACCTAATAAAACCAAAGTCTATGGGGGGGGGGGGCAAAAACAGCCAAACAGTTTGGCTGAATTTACCTCTTTTTGGATTGTTCTACAGAAAAACTGCCCCCACCCCCCAATCACATGACTAATAGCCTGCTGCACCAGGCATGGGGACTGGTATGGTCCACCATCATTAAAAATATAAAAATCACTTTAAACAAAGAACAAAAACTACATTTATCATATTTCCCACCAGTGTCCTTTGCCTCATTAAGTGGCTTTCTGTCTGGTTTTAGGCTACCAAGGTATCATTAGCTAGAAGGTCTTCCCATATAAGAATGCCTTGTGTAGTGAGGGTGTTAACGACCCTAAAGTTGTTTTTTGGCTTCAGGTCTGCTGGAAATGTAGAGGTGATTCGGATGAATTTTCAGGGTGCCAAACAGCTTGCACCTGAATAAACTATGTCTGCAACTAGATTTTCTACCTGGGTGGTGGAATATTTGGGTTGTCAAAAAAACTTCCGAATTAAGATGTCTGTCCATCCATACCACGGCGCTTGAGTGGGCCGCCAGCCAATCAGTGTCACATGTTCTATTCAGCTCTATGTCAGAGCAGCATAGTAAAGATGAATAGAGCGGGAGCCGCTGGCCACTCCTCCTCTCCCCTGCATGGCTTGCAGGTACACACATCAGCCAGGATGCAGCTGCAGCTCGCTCATGTGCCATAGCATCTCGGCGAGGTGACTTTTTATGGCGATCAAGGGGATTTTATACAATGGAGAACTCCTTACCAGTTCACAACAAAAAATAAAAGAATATTAATTAGAAAAAAAAAAATGAACTTGCCATTGCCGTGTCTTGCTTTACTTTTCCCCCAATAGGCATCATCATGTCTGCAGGTCCGCCTGGGTCTCCCTCTTGGTCCCGGTTGCTATTGCAGTTGCCCACTGGCATCTGGAGTAAAGGGAGTAGAGGGAATCTGAATGCAATCCCCCCATGTGAATATCTATATGACTGGAGGGGAGGGACATGGAGGGGGGGGGTCACATGGGTGAGATTACACAGAGGCTCCACCTCTGTAGTATAAAAGGTTCCCTCACCCAGGTCCTAACGTTAAGCTTAGAATGCAGGAGGAGCCATGTCCCCCTTCACTCCAAGTCCAAACTGCACATCACATTATACCAACATTTCTGTAAAAAACATATAGAGTGATTTAAAACACGCCCCCCCCCCCCCCCATTCATTCATGCAGCATCAGCCACACAAACAAACCACCACCACTCCACACCTCACTGCTCACTGGCCTCATTCACTGAGTTCCCAAAAATAAGACACCCCTAACGGGGACTAAGATCTCTATTCAAGCGCTATTTGCTGGTGTCTGGCCAGTTGGAATAGATGGGAGAGACAGGATCCAAATAGGGCTTCCAAAACAGGGTTCCAGGATGTGCGCCTCAATCCGAGGAAATGTTGAGAAATGCGGGATTTTTGCTCTCCATACAGGGGGGAGGAGGGGCTTTCATGATCAACGTCTAATGCAGCAGGAGGCCCGCTTAATTTATGAGATGGGCACTATGTCCCCTGATGGTCTGAATACAGAATCAGGGTTGAATGCGTTCTTATAGATTGTGGTATCTGATATCCCCTTTTGGGTGAACAAGGGTGCCTGTCTAGTTTAGTGGTGGAGTCTAGGCCCTACTTGACGGTGGCTTTCTCTCCTTGATTGAATTAAAGCCTGTTTATTTTTGCTTGAAATTTCCCTGTTTAAAGGATATAGGACATGGAAGAGATGAGTGAAATATTATCCCCTGTATGGTGGGGATACAGATGAGTTGATCAATCACATGCAAAAAGTTTTTTACTTGGGATCCTTTGAATTGTCCCTGAAGGTGTTTCCTGTATTTTTCCTGTATGTTTTCTGTATATATGTGATATGGATGCTGATATATATTAAATTACAGTATGGTGAGTGAGTGGTCTCCAGAGATGATGTAATGCCAGATGCTATGGCAATACAATAATTCCAACAATCCCTATATGATGAGGAGCATATTAGGAATTTGCCTGGAGAAATGATCCAAAACTCGATTTTGCCTGGAGAAATGATCCAAAACTTTGCAGTGCCCAAAAATTCCCTATCTGGATTATTGACCAAGCCATATATACACAGTCAACTATGATTTATGTAGATGTGTGGCCCCCTCCCTTCTTCTGTGCTTATGCTGCGGCCATACGTTAACAGTGTTTGGCTAAAATCGGCAATGGGGAGCTGAGGCGGAGCTGGTATTAACAAAAAGCATTGCTGGGACTCTTAGTCCGCGCCGTCTGAGATTGACAGGCTGTGAATCAAAAAACGAAAGATGATTGGCTGTGGAACAAAAAAGGAGGAGCAGTGATTGGTTAAATCAGCGAGTAAACCGCCCGCCCCCCACCCTGACGAAGCTCCGTTGGGCGGAGCGAAACACGTGTCGGCGGACGGACGGCCAACCCGCGCTCCCCGCTCCCCAGCCTCCAATGCTCGGTGCCTGCACGTGCTACACTTTGGTGTGTCCTATGCCAGCAGTCCGTGGAAGAGCTGGCGTGAAGTCTGTGACAGGCGGCCTGTCTCTTGTGCCCGGTGGCGGTGAAAATACGGATGCGCTATGGCGCCAGGATTAAGCTAAGTACTGTCTTCCTTGTATGGGCGGGATTGTGCGCTGAATACTCAGACCGGCCCCTAGAAATCAGTTGGGGCAGAGTATTCCCAGCGGGTACTCAACATTTCCTCGGATTGAGGCGCACATCCTGGAACCCTGTTTTGGAAGCCCTAACTGGCCAGACACCAGCAAATAGCGCTTGAATAGAGACCTATCTTAGTCCCCGTTAGGGGTGTCTTATTTTTGGGATCTAAGTGAATGAGGCCAGTGAGCAGTGAGGTGTGGAGTGGTGGTGGTTTGTTTGTGTGGCTGATGCTGCATGAATGAATGGGGGGGGGGCCGTGTTTTAAATCACTCTATATGTTTTTTACAGAAATGTTTGTATAATGTGATTGTGCATTAAAGCTTTTGTATATAGTCACAGACTTTGCAGCAATTTTGTGCCAGTCCCACGCTAAACCTTGTTTTTTTAGTGTTCCATTATTAAGCACTGCAGTACCTACTCAGCTATTGATATATAAATATTAAAAAATATCCTAATGGGAATGTGCCCTCCCACCTGGTACGGCAGCAACCAATACAAAAAGTGAGGGAAGGAGGATACAATTCTTCCAAAAAGAAACAGGGGGTGGCACCAATCCTCTAAAGCCAAAATATCATTTATTGCATTTAAATTGAAATAAATTGACCCCCCCCTCACTTCAGATATCTGCAGGCTGCCTGCTGTAGACGCTGTCACAGGAATAAAGTAAGATATCCGGCAGGGGACAAAAGAAGCTTGTGAACTGGTAAAATGTCCAAGGGGCCAATGCTGAGGGGCACTGGGCTCTTCCATGCCCCCTTGCCGTTGGGAGTGTGGGTAATTCAGAAAGCCACCAGCCAGCTTCCTCCTCCTCCTTTCTTGGCATCCAGCCAAAGGTAATGCTGGGAGCCCGGGAGGGAAACCTTTATACTACAGAGGCGGAGTCTTTGTGAAATCTCCCCCATGTGACTCTTAAGTCACCATAAGGGAGGGGCATGGGTAGGGATTTCCCAGGAAATCTGTGTATTCACATGTTTACATAGGTAGTGTAAGGACACCTTATTTCTTTTTACTGTTCAGAAGCACATACAATGCCCTTTAACTTTATCAGGATGGCAGCATGTCCTCAGGGATGTTAATAGTATTGATGTGTTTTTTTCTATAAAAAACACATTACATTGACAGCTTTCTTTCTAAATGTAGAAATGTGATTGTGTTCCACTCTTCTGGTCTTTGACAATTACAACATGTTAATGATTTCAGAATATAGACTTGAGAACCCAGAGCAATACAAATCATGTGGTCAAGCTACCATTGATTTTAGTGGTTGCACAGCCGTCTGTGCCTGAAAAATTAGACAACGCTGCCAGTTTCAGCCATGTTTCCCTGTTGTACATTAAAGTTGTATTATAGTCAAAAAGAAAAAAACACTAGGGAAGGCATACTCACTCCCATCGGGGAATCCAGTTTCATGATGCTCCACTGTGTGAAACCCCCCAGGTCATCCGATAACTCATTTCTTTTCCAGTCCAACAGCGCATGCGCGAGCAGTGGCCACATCCCTGCTATCCCTTTAGCAGGACGCGTGCCCGCAGCAAGCAAATGCGAATGGTCGGGGCAGGCACACTCCCCGTTAAAGGGTAGGGGTGCAGCCGCTAGCGCGCTCAGATCCGTTCACCTTAGATGAGCTCTTGGATGAAGGGGCGGGAGCAGATCCAAGCGCCGTAGGACCAAGGAGGGGTGAGTGAGATCGGGCGACCTGGGGGGTTTCACACAGAGGGGCATTCCCGATTGGGGTGCCCAGAGAGCAAAGACCAAAACCCAGGATAGTCAAAATCTTGGGTTTTGGTCCACTTTAAGTGGACCAAAACTGGATCTAGTGTCTATTAGACATCCACCACGCCAATGACACATGTGCAGCCACCAACAGAATCTCTTGCACCCTTCTCGGAGTGTGTACATCCGCACCTGCTGTGTAGCTGCGGGTGGGCAGGGGGTCCTGCGCATCCTGATCACGAATGGGGCTAAGCTCCCATTACGCATCTTCAGCCATACATTAATATGCGCGGCCAAAGGAACTTATTGGAGGAGAGCTGCGTCTGCGCCTTCTGAACTCCAGCGAGACATGTATAGCAACCAACCGGCAAGGTGTCACATGGCAGGGCATTTCAAATCAGGATGCCCCAGGGGGAATGGACCAAAACCAGGGATAGTAAAAATATTGGGTTTGGCCAACTGTAAATGCCCAATGCCAGCCCCGTAAATCAGGACCTAAAAGTAAAATCATCAAAAACCATCAAAACTTTAAGAGGGAAGCCAAGACCTTACATTCCCCAGCAGCAAGTATTTCGAGTAGCAGTGGATTATGAACAGTGTGAAAAGCTGAAGACAGTTCAAGCTTTTAGAGGAAGTACTGAAATAAAGGAGCCTGGTCTATTTAGAGAGTCTGCTATATCCTAGCTGACAGTTCTTTTTTACTTTATGTCACCTTAACCTACCCAGACCTGTGACCATTTATTATTTATTAACTGTTATTATTATTTATTTATAGTTTCTACATCATGGCCCCTTCATTATCCCACTTTCAGGATTCGTTTTCTAGACAGTGAAGGAAAGTCACTTTGGCTTGTGGGTGGCGGGCGCCCTGCTTTTTGCGGCGGGTGACACATGCGTGGGCGTCCAGGCTTAGGGCAGCTTATAATCTGTTTATTCTGTGCTGAGCCTATAGCAGGTTCATCCAGAGGAATGTAGCCATTTGTCCTCGGGCGTTCTGCGCTCCGTTGTCATGGTACAAAACTGGGGATAATGCGATTTTATTTTCAGGATCGGATTTTCGGTCTATACATTAATTCAGTTATTCTTATCCCCGAAAATACGGACCAAGTGGCACAGATGCCGACCGAAGGTGTCCACACGAAGGGGGAGCTGACTGACGATCATCTACTATTTTCATTAGGTCACATTATTCCCTGCTCTGAGCTTTCCAAAACCTGAAATCCCTGAATAATGAAAACTTAAGCTGTGGAATCGGCACCGGAAACTTGATGGGGCTGCCGATCTCTCGGCTGCACTTTTTTTTAACACAGGTTCCTAGTGGGTGACCCATAGATACCAGGATACATAGAAGGTAAGTACTAAGGCATAAGTTTACCTGGTTTCTAACCACTGGAATATTCCAGCCATTATTGCATGTGGCTTATACGTAAAGTATATTACAATCCATCCCTACAATCTTATGAAGGGTCAAATCCCAGAGTCACCCGCAATTCATCACGTATGTACTGACAAATCCTTTATATTAACCCCTATGTGGTCAGAGCTGTTTTAGAAGTACAATTTCTTAGCCCATATATATTTGCTAGGTGAGACATTCACTGAAAATGGGATGGGAGCTGCTGGATATGCTGTTCCGCAGGGGTGGACTGGATTTACCTGCCCTAGACAGACCATATAATAATACTACACACTACTGTTGCTTTGTTAGGGGAATAGGATGGGCAGGATAGGGAGTCAACAGGGCCGAAGCATAGATGGTTCTGGTACATGGCATCTCAGTAATGAGAGTTCCACCTCTGGCCAGTGTGACAGTTACTTGTCATATGCACAAAACAACTCCATCAACATGCACCTATTGTATCATGTATTCATGCCTCCCTAATTTGAAGGCATTGTCCCTCTTTGAGTCCATGCCCCCCTGTCCCTTGTTGTTCTCATTTGTCCCTCTTTGAGGTGTAACATGCAGATCTGCATCAATAAATGATTCATTTGCCTATTTAAAGTGTTTATATTGTTTTACTGATACAACCTATCTCTTATTCATCCCTTAATGGGGGGGGGGGTGTGGCCTAACTTAACAAATGTCCATCTTTCCCACCATGAAAAGTTGGTAGGTATGATGTATGTGCAATTCTTGAAAAAACAACTTAAGAGCATTGCTATTTCAAGCCACCTATTAGATATGGGATTAATTTAGATTTTACTACAATCCCATGGGCCCCAGCACAAACTTCAGACTGGGGCCCCCCACCAGACAGAGCACTTTTTGTGTTTCTGGTGCCACAATAAATGCTTCCCACTGGATACTCACCAATGGCCGTTGTGTGCTGAGGGAGGGCACCAATACTACGCAGTGTAGAGCATGGAGATACAGTAGAAGCCATGCTGTTTCCCAGAACCAAAGATTTGATATGTGAGTGTAGGCCGACTCCCTCAGCTACTATAATTATTAGAGGAAGAGGAACATCCCCTACCCATCGACCCCTACTTACCTTTTGGATGTTGCCATTGCCTGCTGCGGCGATATCCGGCAGCTTTAGGACCCGATGCTCACCCCTCCTTCCGCTTAGCCATTGCTAACTGACAAGCACTGCCTTAGAAGTGCTTGTCAATGTCCCGCGGCGATCTTACAGTCCTGCAAAGTCTTGTGGGATTTTGGGCTGCTCCATTGCATCCCATGGGCACTGCTCAGGACGAGATTGGGGGCCGTGCGCAGTGCCTGATGGGATGCAAGATGGTGTTGGCAAACCCGAGGGAGGGGACAGTCCGGTGAGGTTTGGGGCAGGTTTTAACCTCCCCGATCTTCCTTTTTAAAGGAGAATTATCATGAAGAAATGGCTCGATGATAAAAAATCATTTAAATATGCTGGATGGCAGTAGGAGGGGTCACTTATACACCCGGCATTAAGAAATATCCAGCCAGGCTGGCTTATTTTTTTTTTTTTTAAGTGGACCAAAACCTAGGATTTTGACTATCCTGGGTTTTTGGTCGTTTCCCTGGGGGTAACCCGATCGAGGGTGCCCCGCTTTGTGAAACCCCTCAGATCTCACTCACATCTTCCTGGTCCCACGGCGCGTCTAAGAGCAGCTGCTCTGAGGAGGAATGCGGCCGTCAGAGCTGCTGCTCTTAGACTCGCCGTGGGACCAGGAAGTGGTGAGTTGGCTGTGGCAATCTGGGGGGTTTCACACAGCGGGGCACCCCCGATCGGGAAAGGACCCGATCCCCCCTAGGGAAAGGACCAAAGCCCAGGATAGTCAAAAGTATTGACTATCCTGGGTTTTGGTCCACTTTAATGGGAGTAAGAGGAAATCAGGGGGCAGGTTCTGTCACTCCTGATTCACTCAAACCTGGATTTTATTCCTACCACAACCTAGGCAGGAGTTTTATTCAGTTTGGGTGTATAAGTGACCCCTCCTCTCATTAGCCGACGTGTTTCTAAGTTTGTTTTTTTTTGTGTGGTTCAATTCTTTTTATTAAACTTACAAAATATATATATCAACATTTATCAGTTAGAAAATTGAACGACAGTAACATATTTATTGAAAACATTTCTTCAAAAACATAAGCTCGGTGTTCCTGTATTATTTTCATCAAAAGCTTTCATATGCCAGCCAGTTCTCATCATCTCTATCCTCCTCTCTTCTTCTCTACTTTCTAACCAGGGCATCCAGGCCTGATGGTATTGGTTTTGTAAGTTGGATATGGTACTTGAAATTTTCTCATTTATTATGAGCCAGTCCACTTTTTGTTTCCAAAGCCCTATAGAGATGCGCCTTTGTTTCCAGGCTCTGGCGATAGTGATTAGTAGTGATATCAAGCTCCATTTTTTGTTATGTTTCCAGGCTTTACATTCAGCAAAACGGCCTCCGGGTCTAGCAAAATCTCTCTTTGAGTAATCTTTTTTATTTTCTTAAAGTGGACCAACACCCAGGATTTTGACTATCCTGGGTCTTGGTCCACTTCGGTGGGGCACCCCCGATCGGGGTGCCCCGCTGTGTGAAACCCCCCCGATCACCCGGAAAACTCACCTCTCCCCGCTCCCACGTGGCCGCGCACGTCTAGAGACCCCTAAAGCAACCTCCGTGAATGCCTGGGAACATCCTTGACATTATGGATGAGACCATGTACCATCTCATCGACAGTTTAATATTGGCTTCTATCAGTATACTGTTTTCCAAGCTGCCCAATCCTCTTTTGGTTGTGCTTCTCCACCATCTTCTTCCAGGTCCTGATCCCATATGACAATGTTTTTCTGGGGCCCTGGCCAGAATTCTATAAACTATTGAGGTTCCCCCTGCCCCCCCCCCCCCCCCGGGGTTTTAAGACAATAGGTCTCAAAGTCTGTATATTCACTTGTACAGATCTTTTTCCTTAGGAGCTGGAGGAACCTGAATCATTTTGAAAAATTCACTTGGGGAGGATCATCTCTGGACTAAAAAGATTGTATTGTATAGAGAGACATTGCCCCCCTTGGAAAAAAGTGGGCCTTTCTCGTGAGTCCATTTTTAAACCACTAATTAAAACCCTTTATTGAGCTTGTGGTTACCAATAATGCATTAGAGGGGTTCCAAGTGTGGTATTAGTCTCTCCTTCCCCTTGATTATATCCCATATTCTGAGAGATTCCTTTAATATTACTGATGAGATCGCTTGTCTTTTTTCTTTTGGTATTTCTAGGAAATACTCTAGTGGTGTGGATAAAAGATTCTATGGTTCAATTTCCTCCCAGGGTGGATCCTCCAAAACTCTTTAGTTCAAGTAGATGGCAACCCTAATTCTCTTAGCGTTCTTAGCGCTGGCCAAAATTGGGGAATTTTTCATGTAGAAATTTAGGCGTATGCTTTTCTTTTCCTGTAATAGAAGAATGTCAGCTTCCAATGAGTTGTAATGTATAAGCTTTACATCTTTTAATTTGAGTGTTTAGGCCCTGCACAGTTTAAATGGATTTTTAATATGACACACTTTCTCAATACTCTTGAAGCAAAGCACCATAAATGCACCCATGAATCCTTACATTATGCCCCCCAGCCAATAATTTATAAGCAGAGTGCTGTCAGACCACCAGTATTTAACAGGCAGAGCACCAGTGGATCCCCCGAGAATGAATTCTTAATAAACAGAGTGCCAGTGGAGCCTCCAGAACCACCCTCCTAAGAACCTCATAACAGGCAGTGTGGCAGAACCCCCCACCCCCCAGGAACCCCATAACTAGCAGTATGACAGAACCCCTCCCCCTCCCCCCACACACACACACACGCACACAAGTAACTCCATAACAGGCAGTGTGTTAGAACCACTCTTGTTATTTCCTCCTCTGTCGGTAAGGCTCCCAGCAGGTCCTAAACTGGACTAACACTCTTTTTTCCTTTGATTGGGGTTGATCCCTCAGACAGAGAATACGAACAAGCTCGGGGGGGGCATCCAGAATGCTGGAGCCCCAAGAACGTAACCCCCCAGAACTCCCAATACCATTACCTTCACTTCGGAAAAGGATTCCAGTGATTGGCTGCCAGTGCGCACATGGACGTGCCATTCTGGTGGCCAGCGCTGAGGATGCGACTATGGCCACATGACCGCCCAGCGACCAATCGCGGGACTCCTTTCCAGATAAGGATGTTGGACGTTCTGGGAAGTGGGGCTTCAGCATTCTGGATGCCTCCCCCCCAAGCTTGGTCACTGTGCCATAAGAGACCTCCATGTCCTTGCTGGCTATAGAACTCACTGCACAGATAACTTCATCTGCTCATACAGGAGTCTGAGTTTTTTTAATGGATGTTAATTATGCGTTTACTGATGGTGCCCATTTAAATAAAAGCCATTGTTTCCCTTTCTCTACAGGTATGAGAATACTGGTGACTTTGCTGTTAGATACACTGCCTATGTTAGGCAACGTCCTTCTCTTGTGTTTCTTTGTGTTCTTCATCTTCGGGATCGTTGGCGTCCAGCTCTGGGCCGGATTACTTCGCAACAGGTGTTTCATGGACCAATCATTTCAAATGTAAGTAGATAGCTGAGACAGATTAAAGGACAGAGTCAAATATTCGAGAAGTACAGATCTGTGTTTGGGTGTAAGAAGTCAATTTACCTGCTATGAGTCAATAAAGTAGAAGGCAAAAAAGACTTTATGTCCTGCTCCCCCCCCCCCCCAATGATATGACTTGGCCACCAGCTCTCGATGGTGTTCTGTTCTGATTGGTTGCCAGTGGAGCAGGGAGCGAATAGTCCATGGTTGGCATCAGCAATGGATTATTCAAATATTGTTCCTGATTTAAAGCGGACCAAACCCAATATTATGGACTTGCATCCCCTGAATTTCTCCCCCTATGTAGAATACATTTTGCCCATTTTACCTGCTTTTGCTTCACTCTAATCCCCAATAATGCCACCTGTTTTAGCTGCAAAGCTCCGCCTCCTCCATTCATTGCCATTGTTTTGTGTAGCAATTATGGCATTGCCACGCCTATGCAATGAATGAATGAATGGTCACCTGCCATCTTACAGAGATGGACAGCTAAAAAAAATCAGTGTTCCAGGACAATTCGAAAAAGTGAAAATACCTGTTTCTAGTTCTACACCCTAAGAAGGGAGTATTGGCAGGGGCTTTGGCCAAATGTATTTCATGAGTTCAGTGGGTTTTGGTCAGCTTTAAGGCTTTCTACTAACATTTAACATCCATTTAAGGCACGATGTACAATAGTGGGGTAGGAGGTCGGGAAGAACCTAAAAACGTTTTGATCTTAGGATGTATTTAACATAGAGAGTTTAAAGGCTATTCTGGAGATAGCATACCTATGTGGTCTTTACAGCTTTAAGGATATCATTCATGTGCCATCATTTCCAGCCTTAGTTTAACTGTATTTCAGAACTTTCTCCAATTCAACACACAATAATTAGCTTCTAAATGAGTTTTATGGCCATTGGTGGATTATTTACGCTTTTCTAAAAAATGTATACCTTATTAGTTGAATATTTGGAGGCGAATTTCCTCCTGACTACTCCATAGATAGATACAAATCTTGGACATAAGGGTCGATTCAAAGAAACATGTAACAGCTTGGATTTTGGTGCCGATCATCCTATTTTTCCCGTCCGCTCGTGCGTTCGTATGAACTTGCGAGTGATTCTATAAGCAAATACGTTTCTATCCTAAAATGTACGTCCCTTCGTATGGCAGTTCGGGAATCAGACCTATGTCAGTTTCCATCCTGAATTTTCCGTTTCATTTCTCAGGTTGCAACATTGGTTTTGCCCTTTTTCCTTTTTTGTCTGGACGTAAATCCTTCTGATCTTGCGGCTGCGCACTACAAACTTACCTCATTAAAGTGCATTCTAAATATTTGGTCTTATTTTTCTTTATTTCATTCATTTTGTAGTAACCAACCATTAATGAATGCATTTGCATAAGTAAATCTTACTTTGTTTAATTTTTAGTTAACTTGCATTTTTTACTTGTGGATGTAATTTTAATATTTTGGCTTCAAATGGTACAACTTTAAATTTTGTGTGTGGTTACCCACACCCTCTCCATACAGATTGCTCTCAAATATAAAAAAACACCCAGCAACTTCTGCATGTTATGAGTCTAGAAACAGCCAAGATGGCGGCTCAGGTATTATCGGGCAGCCTGCAAACTGAAAGGGCCTTGTGACTGTGTTGCTCTGCATTCTTTGATTTCTGACCTTTCCGTGCCCCCAGCTCTGCTGTGTCTGTGCAAAATACAGCAGTAACCCACATCCTGCACTTTATCCCGCTCTCCTCTCCTCAGTAAGTGTGATGCATCTGACCAAAGATGTGCTTAAATAATTAAACAAAGCAAAGGTAAACAACTACACCAATAAATGCAATCTAAAAATATTATTCTAGTACATCAATTTAAAAATAAATACCAAAGGACATACATTTCTTTAATTAACGCAAATATATTGCAAAATAAAGGTTTACATGCAAAGGACTAATTAAGGTCCACATTAAAATGCTTTTATAAGGCATACATGAATCAGGTATGCATTGCCATACAATTTATGGCCTCGGCCATGCTGATACATGCAGTTCATTGGAGCTCAAGACGTGCAGACTCCTCCACATAGCCAAAAAACCTGTTCAAGAACAGCAATCCGACTGCTAAAAGGTGTCGGCAGTGGCTTTCTTTTAAAACGTATTTAGAGGTTTGAAAACTGTTCTCTGAATCACACCTAAACACATCCGATTATCCTAAGTAGGGATGAGCGAATCGATCCGGACGAACCCGGATTCGATCCGAATTTCAGGAAAAATTCGATTCGGATCGAATCCGAATTTCCCCGCGATTCGATCACTCGAAGTTTTCCTTTAACATCCATTCATTTACATTTACAGGCATTCTAAGATGGCGGACGGGACATGTCTGGACATGTATCCCGCGCCAGTGCAAGCTGGGGCAGTCACATGCAGCCTATCAGCAGCCAGCAAGCCCGGTGACGTCACACAGCGGTATTTAACGGCGGCCATCTTGCTTTTCCTCATTTCTCTATTGCATTCGTGACAGACAGACAGAACGCTGTGTAGCTGAGGCAGTTAGACAGGCTGGAGACAGGGACAGACAGGGACAGGCAGGAGACAGGCAGGAGACAGACAGGAGACAGACAGAAAGCCAGGGAAAGGTAGGAAAAACGGAGCTGGCTGACAGGGAGATTTTTTTTTTTTCATCCAGCCTTTGTTAGCGTTTTCAGGCTGCTTATAGTAACTAACTGTGCATATATACTGAACTGATCTTAAGTCTGCTGTGAGGCATCCCATTCTGTGACTAAAGCAGCCTCTGTTTAAGACCATATAAGCATTTGCTCTTATCATATTTGAAATTAGGCCTGATAAAGACACTTTTGCTGGCCAAAGCACTACTGGACCCTGCCAGGTCCATTCCTGCCCAGGGCATCCCATTCTGTGACTACAGCAGCCTCTGTTTAAGACCATATAAGCATTTGCTCTTATCATATTTGAAATTAGCCTGATAAAGACACTTTTGCTGGCCAAAGCACTACTGGACCCTGCCAGGTCCATTCCTGCCCAGGGCATCCCATTCTGTGACTAAAGCAGCCTCTGTTTAAGACCATATAAGCATTTGCTCTTATCATATTTGAAATTAGGCCTGATAAAGACACTTTTGCTGGCCAAAGCACTACTGGACCCTGCCAGGTCCATTCCTGCCCGGGGCATCCCATTCTGTGACTACAGCAGCCTCTGTTTAAGACCATATAAGCATTTGCTCTTATCATATTTGAAATTAGCCTGATAAAGACACTTTTGCTGGCCAAAGCACTACTGGACCCTGCCAGGTCCATTCCTGCCCAGGGCATCCCATTCTGTGACTAAAGCAGCCTCTGTTTAAGACCATATAAGCATTTGCTCTTATCATATTTGAAATTAGGCCTGATAAAGACACTTTTGCTGGCCAAAGCACTACTGGACCCTGCCAGGTCGATTCCTGTTGGGGCATCCCATTCTGTGACTACAGCAGCCTCTGTTTAAGACCATATAAGCATTTGCTCTTATCATATTTGAAATTAGCCTGATAAAGACACTTTTGCTGGCCAAAGCACTACTGGACCCTGCCAGGTCCATTCCTGCCCAGGGCATCCCATTCTGTGACTAAAGCAGCCTCTGTTTAAGACCATATAAGCATTTGCTCTTATCATATTTGAAATTAGGCCTGATAAAGACACTTTTGCTGGCCAAAGCACTACTGGACCCTGCCAGGTCCATTCCTGCCCAGGGCATCCCATTCTGTGACTACAGCAGCCTCTGTTTAAGACCATATAAGCATTTGCTCTTATCATATTTGAAATTAGGCCTGATAAAGACACTTTTGCTGGCCAAAGCACTACTGGACCCTGCCAGGTCCATTCCTGCCCGGGGCATCCCATTCTGTGACTACAGCAGCCTCTGTTTAAGACCATATAAGCATTTGCTCTTATCATATTTGAAATTAGCCTGATAAAGACACTTTTGCTGGCCAAAGCACTACTGGACCCTGCCAGGTCCATTCCTGCCCAGGGCATCCCATTCTGTGACTAAAGCAGCCTCTGTTTAAGACCATATAAGCATTTGCTCTTATCATATTTGAAATTAGGCCTGATAAAGACACTTTTGCTGGCCAAAGCACTACTGGACCCTGCCAGGTCGATTCCTGCCCGGGGCATCCCATTCTGTGACTACAGCAGCCTCTGTTTAAGACCATATAAGCATTTGCTCTTATCATATTTGAAATTAGCCTGATAAAGACACTTTTGCTGGCCAAAGCACTACTGGACCCTGCCAGGTCCATTCCTGCCCAGGGCATCCCATTCTGTGACTAAAGCAGCCTCTGTTTAAGACCATATAAGCATTTGCTCTTATCATATTTGAAATTAGGCCTGATAAAGACACTTTTGCTGGCCAAAGCACTACTGGACCCTGCCAGGTCCATTCCTGCCCGGGGCATCCCATTCTGTGACTACAGCAGCCTCTGTTTAAGACCATATAAGCATTTGCTCTTATCATATTTGAAATTAGGCCTGATAAAGACACTTTTGCTGGCCAAAGCACTACTGGACCCTGCCAGGTCCATTCCTGCCCGGGGCACCCCATTCTGTGACTACAGCAGCCTCTGTTTAAGACCATATAAGCATTTGCTCTTATCATATTTGAAATTAGCCTGATAAAGACACTTTTGCTGGCCAAAGCACTACTGGACCCTGCCAGGTCCATTCCTGCCCAGGGCATCCCATTCTGTGACTAAAGCAGCCTCTGTTTAAGACCATATAAGCATTTGCTCTTATCATATTTGAAATTAGGCCTGATAAAGACACTTTTGCTGGCCAAAGCACTACTGGACCCTGCCAGGTCCATTCCTGCCCAGGGCATCCCATTCTGTGACTAAAGCAGCCTCTGTTTAAGACCATATAAGCATTTGCTCTTATCATATTTGAAATTAGGCCTGATAAAGACACTTTTGCTGGCCAAAGCACTACTGGACCCTGCCAGGTCCATTCCTGCCCAGGGCATCCCATTCTGTGACTAAAGCAGCCTCTGTTTAAGACCATATAAGCATTTGCTCTTATCATATTTGAAATTAGGCCTGATAAAGACACTTTTGCTGGCCAAAGCACTACTGGACCCTGCCAGGTCCATTCCTGCCCAGGGCATCCCATTCTGTGACTACAGCAGCCTCTGTTTAAGACCATATAAGCATTTGCTCTTATCATATTTGAAATTAGGCCTGATAAAGACACTTTTGCTGGCCAAAGCACTACTGGACCCTGCCAGGTCCATTCCTGCCCGGGGCATCCCATTCTGTGACTACAGCAGCCTCTGTTTAAGACCATATAAGCATTTGCTCTTATCATATTTGAAATTAGGCCTGATAAAGACACTTTTGCTGGCCAAAGCACTACTGGACCCTGCCAGGTCCATTCCTGCCCGGGGCATCCCATTCTGTGACTACAGCAGCCTCTGTTTAAGACCATATAAGCATTTGCTCTTATCATATTTGAAATTAGGCCTGATAAAGACACTTTTGCTGGCCAAAGCACTACTGGACCCTGCCAGGTCCATTCCTGCCCGGGGCATCCCATTCTGTGACTACAGCAGCCTCTGTTTAAGACCATATAAGCATTTGCTCTTATCATATTTGAAATTAGGCCTGATAAAGACACTTTTGCTGGCCAAAGCACTACTGGACCCTGCCAGGTCCATTCCTGCCCAGGGCATCCCATTCTGTGACTAAAGCAGCCTCTGTTTAAGACCATATAAGCATTTGCTCTTATCATATTTGAAATTAGGCCTGATAAAGACACTTTTGCTGGCCAAAGCACTACTGGACCCTGCCAGGTCGATTCCTGTTGGGGCATCCCATTCTGTGACTACAGCAGCCTCTGTTTAAGACCATATAAGCATTTGCTCTTATCATATTTGAAATTAGGCCTGATAAAGACACTTTTGCTGGCCAAAGCACTACTGGACCCTGCCAGGTCGATTCCTGTTGGGGCATCCCATTCTGTGACTAAAGCAGCCTCTGTTTAAGACCATATAAGCATTTGCTCTTATCATATTTGAAATTAGGCCTGATAAAGACACTTTTGCTGGCCAAAGCACTACTGGACCCTGCCAGGTCCATTCCTGCCCAGGGCATCCCATTCTGTGACTAAAGCAGCCTCTGTTTAAGACCATATAAGCATTTGCTCTTATCATATTTGAAATTAGGCCTGATAAAGACACTTTTGCTGGCCAAAGCACTACTGGACCCTGCCAGGTCCATTCCTGCGCGGGGCATCCCATTCTGTGACTACAGCAGCCTCTGTTTAAGACCATATAAGCATTTGCTCTTATCATATTTGAAATTAGGCCTGATAAAGACACTTTTGCTGGCCAAAGCACTACTGGACCCTGCCAGGTCCATTCCTGCCCGGGGCATCCCATTCTGTGACTACAGCAGCCTCTGTTTAAGACCATATAAGCATTTGCTCTTATCATATTTGAAATTAGGCCTGATAAAGACACTTTTGCTGGCCAAAGCACTACTGGACCCTGCCAGGTCGATTCCTGTTGGGGCATCCCATTCTGTGACTAAAGCAGCCTCTGTTTAAGACCATATAAGCATTTGCTCTTATCATATTTGAAATTAGGCCTGATAAAGACACTTTTGCTGGCCAAAGCACTACTGGACCCTGCCAGGTCCATTCCTGCCCAGGGCATCCCATTCTGTGACTAAAGCAGCCTCTGTTTAAGACCATATAAGCATTTGCTCTTATCATATTTGAAATTAGGCCTGATAAAGACACTTTTGCTGGCCAAAGCACTACTGGACCCTGCCAGGTCCATTCCTGCCCGGGGCATCCCATTCTGTGACTACAGCAGCCTCTGTTTAAGACCATATAAGCATTTGCTCTTATCATATTTGAAATTAGCCTGATAAAGACACTTTTGCTGGCCAAAGCACTACTGGACCCTGCCAGGTCCATTCCTGCCCAGGGCATCCCATTCTGTGACTAAAGCAGCCTCTGTTTAAGACCATATAAGCATTTGCTCTTATCATATTTGAAATTAGGCCTGATAAAGACACTTTTGCTGGCCAAAGCACTACTGGACCCTGCCAGGTCCATTCCTGCCCGGGGCATCCCATTCTGTGACTACAGCAGCCTCTGTTTAAGACCATATAAGCATTTGCTCTTATCATATTTGAAATTAGGCCTGATAAAGACACTTTTGCTGGCCAAAGCACTACTGGACCCTGCCAGGTCCATTCCTGCCCGGGGCATCCCATTCTGTGACTACAGCAACCTCTGTTTAAGACCATATAAGCATTTGCTCTTATCATATTTGAAATTAGCCTGATAAAGACACTTTTGCTGGCCAAAGCACTACTGGACCCTGCCAGGTCCATTCCTGCCCAGGGCATCCCATTCTGTGACTAAAGCAGCCTCTGTTTAAGACCATATAAGCATTTGCTCTTATCATATTTGAAATTAGGCCTGATAAAGACACTTTTGCTGGCCAAAGCACTACTGGACCCTGCCAGGTCCATTCCTGCCCAGGGCATCCCATTCTGTGACTAAAGCAGCCTCTGTTTAAGACCATATAAGCATTTGCTCTTATCATATTTGAAATTAGGCCTGATAAAGACACTTTTGCTGGCCAAAGCACTACTGGACCCTGCCAGGTCCATTCCTGCCCAGGGCATCCCATTCTGTGACTAAAGCAGCCTCTGTTTAAGACCATATAAGCATTTGCTCTTATCATATTTGAAATTAGGCCTGATAAAGACACTTTTGCTGGCCAAAGCACTACTGGACCCTGCCAGGTCCATTCCTGCCCAGGGCATCCCATTCTGTGACTACAGCAGCCTCTGTTTAAGACCATATAAGCATTTGCTCTTATCATATTTGAAATTAGGCCTGATAAAGACACTTTTGCTGGCCAAAGCACTACTGGACCCTGCCAGGTCCATTCCTGCCCGGGGCATCCCATTCTGTGACTACAGCAGCCTCTGTTTAAGACCATATAAGCATTTGCTCTTATCATATTTGAAATTAGGCCTGATAAAGACACTTTTGCTGGCCAAAGCACTACTGGACCCTGCCAGGTCCATTCCTGCCCGGGGCATCCCATTCTGTGACTACAGCAGCCTCTGTTTAAGACCATATAAGCATTTGCTCTTATCATATTTGAAATTAGGCCTGATAAAGACACTTTTGCTGGCCAAAGCACTACTGGACCCTGCCAGGTCCATTCCTGCCCGGGGCATCCCATTCTGTGACTACAGCAGCCTCTGTTTAAGACCATATAAGCATTTGCTCTTATCATATTTGAAATTAGGCCTGATAAAGACACTTTTGCTGGCCAAAGCACTACTGGACCCTGCCAGGTCCATTCCTGCCCAGGGCATCCCATTCTGTGACTAAAGCAGCCTCTGTTTAAGACCATATAAGCATTTGCTCTTATCATATTTGAAATTAGGCCTGATAAAGACACTTTTGCTGGCCAAAGCACTACTGGACCCTGCCAGGTCGATTCCTGTTGGGGCATCCCATTCTGTGACTACAGCAGCCTCTGTTTAAGACCATATAAGCATTTGCTCTTATCATATTTGAAATTAGGCCTGATAAAGACACTTTTGCTGGCCAAAGCACTACTGGACCCTGCCAGGTCGATTCCTGTTGGGGCATCCCATTCTGTGACTAAAGCAGCCTCTGTTTAAGACCATATAAGCATTTGCTCTTATCATATTTGAAATTAGGCCTGATAAAGACACTTTTGCTGGCCAAAGCACTACTGGACCCTGCCAGGTCCATTCCTGCCCAGGGCATCCCATTCTGTGACTAAAGCAGCCTCTGTTTAAGACCATATAAGCATTTGCTCTTATCATATTTGAAATTAGGCCTGATAAAGACACTTTTGCTGGCCAAAGCACTACTGGACCCTGCCAGGTCCATTCCTGCCCGGGGCATCCCATTCTGTGACTACAGCAGCCTCTGTTTAAGACCATATAAGCATTTGCTCTTATCATATTTGAAATTAGGCCTGATAAAGACACTTTTGCTGGCCAAAGCACTACTGGACCCTGCCAGGTCCATTCCTGCCCGGGGCATCCCATTCTGTGACTACAGCAGCCTCTGTTTAAGACCATATAAGCATTTGCTCTTATCATATTTGAAATTAGGCCTGATAAAGACACTTTTGCTGGCCAAAGCACTACTGGACCCTGCCAGGTCGATTCCTGTTGGGGCATCCCATTCTGTGACTAAAGCAGCCTCTGTTTAAGACCATATAAGCATTTGCTCTTATCATATTTGAAATTAGGCCTGATAAAGACACTTTTGCTGGCCAAAGCACTACTGGACCCTGCCAGGTCCATTCCTGCCCAGGGCATCCCATTCTGTGACTAAAGCAGCCTCTGTTTAAGACCATATAAGCATTTGCTCTTATCATATTTGAAATTAGGCCTGATAAAGACACTTTTGCTGGCCAAAGCACTACTGGACCCTGCCAGGTCGATTCCTGCCCGGGGCATCCCATTCTGTGACTACAGCAGCCTCTGTTTAAGACCATATAAGCATTTGCTCTTATCATATTTGAAATTAGCCTGATAAAGACACTTTTGCTGGCCAAAGCACTACTGGACCCTGCCAGGTCCATTCCTGCCCAGGGCATCCCATTCTGTGACTAAAGCAGCCTCTGTTTAAGACCATATAAGCATTTGCTCTTATTATATTTATATTATAAGACACTTTTGCTGGGCATAGGCTTACTGCTGCCTGCCAGGTGCACTTCTGTTGAGGCATCCCATTCTGTAACATAGCATACCCCTCTTTATTTACACTAAGCAGCTCTCTTATTTACACTAAGCAGGCCTGTTGGAGGCTGAGTGTTACTGCTCACTTTTGGTGTGCATTATATTCTGTTTCATATAGACCCACCGCTGCCCGGGGTTTTTTTAAATATCACCTACTACCACGCCAGTTAGACTATGTCGGGCAGACAAGTGCCTGGAAGTGAAAAGAGGAGTGGCAGAGGCCAAGATTCCGCAGGCAGAGCTCGCATCAGACTGGGGGCCAGTAGCAGCAGGAGTCACGCTGAGAGACCTAATCTGCCAGTATCTGCTAGCGGTCGGGTCTCCACCAGTAACGCATCTGCCGTGGTAGATTGGTTGACGCGCTCATCAACAACATCATCACAACTTATGTCTGAGACCCCCAGTCTAGGGTCGGTAGGTTCCTCTGACACAACCCTGAGTTGGCATGCCCCGAGAGCAGTCCCTGTCCTCCCATTGCCTCTGGCCTACGCCGTTCCCTCCCCCAGCGACGTATCCTATGCTTTGGGTTCAGCTCCACTCTTTAGTGAGGAGGACCATCAGATAGAGGACAGTCAGCAGCTACTGCCCAGCCAAGAAATGGAGGTGGCTTCTTTAGCTAGGCAGACAAATAGTGATGTGGACAGTGTCGTGGGTGCTGCGAGCGTTCCAGCTCCTGCGCCAGACACTGTTGACGAATCCACGAACATCAGTGACGTACAGCCACAACTCGGTGATGATGATGATGATGACGATGAAGCCGATCGCACTTGGGAGCCAGGTGATGAAGGGGCTTCATCGTCATCATCAGGAGAAGAGGGGTGCAGGTTGCCCCGGAGTCAGCAGCTGAGGCAGCAAGGTGGTAGCAGTCAGCATGGGGGCACAATTCCAAAGGCTGGAGCCGGCCGGGGCCGGGGCCGGGGTAGAGCACCTGCTGTGCGGCAGTCTACCTTATCGGGAGGTAGTGGAGCAGGGGTTCCTGGAGTTGGCAACAGCAGCAGTGAATCAGTGAGGCCAGGGGGTGGGAAAAGTAGCTACTCGGCAGTGTGGCAGTTTTTCCTGAGGCATCCGCAGGAGGGTAACATGGCCACATGCAAGATATGTAGGCAAAAGGTGAAGCGTGGCCAGGGTCCAAATGTTGGCACCACGGCCCTGCGTCAACATATGATGCGTCACCATAAAACGACCTGGGAGAACCGAGGCTCCCAAGGGGTGGTCCAGTCTGCTTCCTCACCAAGTGAGCTCCCAATTTCTGCCAGCCAAGGCTCCAGCACCTCAGCCGAAGGCAGCTGTGCGTCATACCCATCCTCTGTCGCTCCTGCTCCTCCTCCTCCAAGTCATGCATCCCGCCAGCAATCCATCAGCGAAGCCATGTCCAAGAGACAGCAGTATGCGCCCACTCATCCTACGGCGCAGAAGCTGAATGTGCTCCTGTCCAAGTTGCTGGTGCTGCAGTCGCTCCCTTTTCAGGTGGTGGAATCTGCACCTTTCAGAGAACTGATGGCTTGTGCCGAGCCGAGGTGGAGAGTCCCAAGCCGTCATTTCTTTGCCAAGAAGGCAGTACCAGCGCTGCACACTTTTGTTGAACAGAAGGTGGGCCAGTCCTTGAGCCTGTCGGTGTGTAGCAAAATACATGGCAGCGCCGACATCTGGAGCTGTAACTACGGTCAGGGGCAGTACATGTCGTTTACGGCCCACTGGGTGAATGTGGTCCCTTTGCAGCAGCAACTTGGACAGGTCACGCCGCTTCGGCCTCCGCGCTCTCTGCCCATTGGGCCTGTGACACCGTGCGACTCGGCCTCCTCATCCTCCGCCATCTCCTCACCCTCCACTGTAGGCTCAAGTCTCAGTGCCCCTCCAGTCTACCATGTGTGCAGGGCACGGAGGTGTCACGCAGTGCTTCACATGGTTTGTCTTGGCGAACGGAGTCACACAGGGGAGGAACTGCTTAAATGTATTCATCAGGAAATCCAAACATGGCTTACTCCGAGAAAACTTAAAATGGGAATCATGGTTACCGACAATGGGAAGAACATTTTGTCTGCGCTGCGCCAAGGAAGCCTGACCCATGCCCCCTGCATGGCTCACGTCTTCAATCTGGTTGTCAAGCGGTTTCTGAAGTGTTCCCCCCATCTGCAGGACATCCTAACAACTTCACGGAAACTTTGCATGCACTTCAGCCACTCCTACACCGCCAAACACACCCTTCTTGAGCTACAGCGTCAGAATGGTATCCCCCAACATAGTCTGATTTGCGATGTTTCCACCCGTTGGAATTCCACCCTTCACATGTTGGACCGATTATATGAACAGAGAAAAGCCATCACGGATTTCCTGATGATCCAAGCAGATAGGGGGACTCCCCTGTGTAACTTCAATGTCAACCAGTGGCAGCTCATACGTGACACCTGCCGTTTGCTCAGGCCCTTTGAGGAAGCCACTTTATTTGTCAGTCGGCAGGATTACGGGATGAACGACGTGATTCCACTGCTTCATGTACTACAGCACATGTTGGAAACCATGGCTGGTCAGGGCACTGGAGACATGGCGTTTACATCTTACGGCCACATGAACCCCGTTGGAGCTGAACTGGAGGAGGAGGAGGAGGAAGAGGAGGAGGAGGAGTTGCCCAGCGAAACACAGTTTAGGCTTGGCGAAATGGCTGGTTTATCTAGTCAGCGGACAGGAGAGGAGGAGCAGGAGCAGCCAGAGGAGCTAGAGGTTTTTGAGGAAGGAGAGACAGAGGACCCGGGCACACCGTGGCAGTATGCAGTGGAGATGGAGACAGGTAGTCCATCCGAGTCACTTGCGCAAATGGCACGAAGCATGCTCACATGCTTGCGTAGTGACCCCAGAATTGTTTCCATCTGTCGGCGGGATGACTTCTGGCTGTCCACCTTATTGGACCCTCGCTTCCGGCACAAAATGGGGGCATTTTTTAAACCCACCGAGAGGGAGGACAAACTCAACTACTACAAAGACATTCTACGTAGGCAGTTGGCCGATGCCTATCTGCGCCATGGTCCATACTCTCGCAGGTCTGACTCGAGGGGACCTCTGCGCTCACCTTCCACTGCCATGGCCGCTGGGGGGGTTGGCAGCAGCAGCAGCAGAAGCTCCATCAGCAGCAGCAGCCTCAGTCTTCAGTCGCTAATGAGTAGCTTTCTACACCCGCATAGTGAGGCTACTCATGAGCAGCAGGAAGACCTGGAGCAGGACCTGAACCAGCAGGTCATGTCATACTTTGACATGACCATGCCAACACACCTTGAGGATCCGCTGGACTTCTGGGCAGCCAAACTTGATTTGTGGCCGCAACTAGCAGAGTTTTCCCTGGAAAAGCTGTCCTGCCCGGCAAGTAGCGTGCCATCTGAGCGGGTGTTTAGTGCGGCGGGGGCCATAGTTACGGCGAGGAGAACTCGTCTGTCAACTAAAAATGTGGAGAGACTCACCTTTGTCAAAATGAATCAGGGATGGATCAGCCAGGATTTCCACCCACCAATGCCTGATGCATGCGACTAGATTCAGCATGGTGCCACGTTTTACACTTTCCAAATGGTGCAAAACATATTTATGTCTTTAGGCCATTTTTTGGGCTCCTGCTGCTGCTGCTGCCAACTTCTGCCAACTCCAGGGTGTGATTCATCCAATTGTTGGGCTCCTGAAGCCAACCCCAGTGTCACTTTAAAGTAATATTTGGGCTCCTGCTACTGCTGCTGCTGTCAACTCCTGCCAACTCCAGGGTGTGATTCATCCAATTTTTGGGCTCCTGAAGCCAACTCCAGTGTATATTTGGGCTCCTGCTGCTGCTGCTGCCAACTTCTGCCAACTCCAGGGTGTGATTCATCCAATTTTTGGGCTCCTGAGGCCAACTCCAGTGTATATTTGGGCTCCTGCTGCTGCTACTGTCAACTCCTGCCAACTCCAGGGTGTGATTCATCCAATTTTTGGGCTCCTGAGGCCAACTCCAGTGTATATTTGGGCTCCTGCTGCTGCTGCTGCCAACTTCTGCCAACTCCAGGGTGTGATTCATCCAATTTTTGGGCTCCTGAGGCCAACTCCAGTGTATATTTGGGCTCCTGCTGCTGCTACTGTCAACTCCTGCCAACTCCAGGGTGTGATTCATCCAATTTTTGGGCTCCTGAGGCCAACTCCAGTGTATATTTGGGCTCCTGCTGCTGCTGCTGCCAACTTCTGCCAACTCCAGGGTGTGATTCATCCAATTTTTGGGCTCCTGAGGCCAACTCCAGTGTATATTTGGGCTCCTGCTGCTGCTACTGTCAACTCCTGCCAACTCCAGGGTGTGATTCATCCAATTTTTGGGCTCCTGAAGCCAACTCCAGTGTATATTTGGGCTCCTGCTGCTGCTACTGTCAACTCCTGCCAACTCCAGGGTGTGATTCATCCAATTTTTGGGCTCCTGAGGCCAACTCCAGTGTATATTTGGGCTCCTGCTGCTGCTGCTGCCAACTTCTGCCAACTCCAGGGTGTGATTCATCCAATTTTTGGGCTCCTGAGGCCAACTCCAGTGTATATTTGGGCTCCTGCTGCTGCTACTGTCAACTCCTGCCAACTCCAGGGTGTGATTCATCCAATTTTTGGGCTCCTGAGGCCAACTCCAGTGTATATTTGGGCTCCTGCTGCTGCTGCTGCCAACTTCTGCCAACTCCAGGGTGTGATTCATCCAATTTTTGGGCTCCTGAGGCCAACTCCAGTGTATATTTGGGCTCCTGCTGCTGCTACTGTCAACTCCTGCCAACTCCAGGGTGTGATTCATCCAATTTTTGGGCTCCTGAGGCCAACTCCAGTGTATATTTGGGCTCCTGCTGCTGCTGCTGCCAACTTCTGCCAACTCCAGGGTGTGATTCATCCAATTTTTGGGCTCCTGAGGCCAACTCCAGTGTATATTTGGGCTCCTGCTGCTGCTGCTGCCAACTTCTGCCAACTCCAGGGTGTGATTCATCCAATTTTTGGGCTCCTGAGGCCAACTCCAGTGTATATTTGGGCTCCTGCTGCTGCTACTGTCAACTCCTGCCAACTCCAGGGTGTGATTCATCCAATTTTTGGGCTCCTGAGGCCAACTCCAGTGTATATTTGGGCTCCTGCTGCTGCTGCTGCTGCCAACTTCTGCCAACTCCAGGGTGTGATTCATCCAATTTTTGGGCTCCTGAGGCCAACTCCAGTGTATATTTGGGCTCCTGCTGCTGCTGCTGCCAACTTCTGCCAACTCCAGGGTGTGATTCATCCAATTTTTGGGCTCCTGAAGCCAACTCCAGTGTATATTTGGGCTCCTGCTGCTGCTGGTGTCAACTCCTGCCAACTCCAGGGTGTGATTCATCCAATTTTTGGGCTCCTGAAGCCAACTCCAGTGTATATTTGGGCTCCTGCTGCTGCTGCTGCCAACTTCTGCCAACTCCAGGGTGTGATTCATCCAATTTTTGGGCTCCTGAGGCCAACTCCAGTGTATATTTGGGCTCCTGCTGCTGCTGCTGCCAACTTCTGCCAACTCCAGGGTGTGATTCATCCAATTTTTGGGCTCCTGAAGCCAACTCCAGTGTATATTTGGGCTCCTGCTGCTGCTGGTGTCAACTCCTGCCAACTCCAGGGTGTGATTCATCCAATTTTTGGGCTCCTGAGGCCAACTCCAGTGTATATTTGGGCTCCTGCTGCTGCTGCTGCCAACTTCTGCCAACTCCAGGGTGTGATTCATCCAATTTTTGGGCTCCTGAGGCCAACTCCAGTGTATATTTGGGCTCCTGCTGCTGCTGCTGCCAACTTCTGCCAACTCCAGGGTGTGATTCATCCAATTTTTGGGCTCCTGAGGCCAACTCCAGTGTATATTTGGGCTCCTGCTGCTGCTACTGTCAACTCCTGCCAACTCCAGGGTGTGATTCATCCAATTTTTGGGCTCCTGAGGCCAACTCCAGTGTATATTTGGGCTCCTGCTGCTGCTGCTGCCAACTTCTGCCAACTCCAGGGTGTGATTCATCCAATTTTTGGGCTCCTGAGGCCAACTCCAGTGTATATTTGGGCTCCTGCTGCTGCTGCTGCCAACTTCTGCCAACTCCAGGGTGTGATTCATCCAATTTTTGGGCTCCTGAAGCCAACTCCAGTGTATATTTGGGCTCCTGCTGCTGCTGGTGTCAACTCCTGCCAACTCCAGGGTGTGATTCATCCAATTTTTGGGCTCCTGAAGCCAACTCCAGTGTATATTTGGGCTCCTGCTGCTGCTGCTGCCAACTTCTGCCAACTCCAGGGTGTGATTCATCCAATTTTTGGGCTCCTGAGGCCAACTCCAGTGTATATTTGGGCTCCTGCTGCTGCTGCTGCCAACTTCTGCCAACTCCAGGGTGTGATTCATCCAATTTTTGGGCTCCTGAAGCCAACTCCAGTGTATATTTGGGCTCCTGCTGCTGCTGGTGTCAACTCCTGCCAACTCCAGGGTGTGATTCATCCAATTTTTGGGCTCCTGAGGCCAACTCCAGTGTATATTTGGGCTCCTGCTGCTGCTGCTGCCAACTTCTGCCAACTCCAGGGTGTGATTCATCCAATTTTTGGGCTCCTGAGGCCAACTCCAGTGTATATTTGGGCTCCTGCTGCTGCTACTGTCAACTCCTGCCAACTCCAGGGTGTGATTCATCCAATTTTTGGGCTCCTGAGGCCAACTCCAGTGTATATTTGGGCTCCTGCTGCTGCTGCTGCCAACTTCTGCCAACTCCAGGGTGTGATTCATCCAATTTTTGGGCTCCTGAAGCCAACTCCAGTGTATATTTGGGCTCCTGCTGCTGCTGGTGTCAACTCCTGCCAACTCCAGGGTGTGATTCATCCAATTTTTGGGCTCCTGAAGCCAACTCCAGTGTATATTTGGGCTCCTGCTGCTGCTGCTGCCAACTTCTGCCAACTCCAGGGTGTGATTCATCCAATTTTTGGGCTCCTGAGGCCAACTCCAGTGTATATTTGGGCTCCTGCTGCTGCTGCTGCCAACTTCTGCCAACTCCAGGGTGTGATTCATCCAATTTTTGGGCTCCTGAAGCCAACTCCAGTGTATATTTGGGCTCCTGCTGCTGCTGGTGTCAACTCCTGCCAACTCCAGGGTGTGATTCATCCAATTTTTGGGCTCCTGAGGCCAACTCCAGTGTATATTTGGGCTCCTGCTGCTGCTGCTGCCAACTTCTGCCAACTCCAGGGTGTGATTCATCCAATTTTTGGGCTCCTGAGGCCAACTCCAGTGTATATTTGGGCTCCTGCTGCTGCTACTGTCAACTCCTGCCAACTCCAGGGTGTGATTCATCCAATTTTTGGGCTCCTGAGGCCAACTCCAGTGTATATTTGGGCTCCTGCTGCTGCTGCTGCCAACTTCTGCCAACTCCAGGGTGTGATTCATCCAATTTTTGGGCTCCTGAAGCCAACTCCAGTGTATATTTGGGCTCCTGCTGCTGCTGCTGCTGCCAACTTCTGCCAACTCCAGGGTGTGATTCATCCAATTTTTGGGCTCCTGAGGCCAACTCCAGTGTATATTTGGGCTCCTTCTGCCCCTCATAGTGATGCCACTTCAACTCTCTGCAATTGTGCCGCTCTGCGATTCTATTAGCGATGCCTCTGATCTGCATGTGATATTTCTTCAAAGTATTATTTAACTAACCCAGCACGCATCCTGTGCGTGTTACAGCAAGGCTGAATGGTTTACAACCCTATTGAGGCTGTAGGAGGCTCAGAAATAGCCGTTTTTAATAGCGATTCGTCGCGAATTTATTCGGGTCGAAACGATTTTTGTCGGAAAATTCGGCGAATCAGTCGAATCGAATTTTTCAAAAGTTCGCTCATCTCTAATCCTAAGTTTTACGTTTTGATCCTAAGTTTTAGGATTTGATCCTAAGTTTTACGTTTTGATCCTAAAATTTAGGAACGAACTTGCGATGATCGTAAGAGCATATACGCATTCATACGTAGGCTCGTGCGAGTCGGAAATGGCCAAAAAAACAGGAAAAAATGACTAACACCCACCCAAACTTACGATTCTCGATCCGAAATCAATTAACTTTTGCTCTTTGAATCGAGGGGACAGACATAGTTCAACAGTCTAGTAGCCTAATGCACAGCATCCTATGGTGGGTCGCTCTGCAGAGCCATAATGTACAGTATGCTTCCAATGGTCAATCTACATCAGTAGTCCTCAAACTTCCTCCTCAAGGGCCGAGACAGGCCAGGTTTTGCAGCTCTCCACACTACTCCACAGGTGAATTAACTGGTGCTCAGACAGAGCTATAGCCCTAATTATGACATCTGTGCATCAGCATAGAGAGCTGCAAAACCTGGCCTGTCTCGGCCCTTGAGGAGGAAGTTTGAGGACTACTGATCTACATGGTAAAAAAAGAGAAGCTCCTAGTTTTAGGATAGACTAACACTGTTACGTGACCACCACAAAGCCTATCTGGTTAATGCCAACAGGGTTAGAAAATGGGATCTGTGGGCTCTGCAAGGTCACATCAGGTCTAGTAGAAAATTCCAGACTCCAATTTTGTAGCTGTTACAGACTCACATCATACCTTGTCTGTTTTAGAAAGAAGCCAAAGAAGAACGGAAGGTCCCACTCCTTCCTAGCCACGCCTATAATATAAGGCACCACTACTAAGAAATTTATCATACAAAATTCATTTATTTGTTCACAATACCATTATAACTACACACAAAAGACAAGTTTAAAAAACATGATTACAGATATGCACCAGAGCACTTTATGATTTTTTGTACCGGCCAGTTAGTATAGTCATTATATTAACTGTATTTACCATTTGCCCCCTGCCCCCTTTCATGTGGTTTTTCTCCCTTCCTTGAAGACATTGTTTCTGTCTTGGATGTTTTTTAAACTTGTCTTTTGTGTGTAGTTATAATGGTATTGTGAACAAATAAATGAATTTTGTATGATAAATTTCTTAGTAGTGGTGCCTTATATTATAGGCGTGGCTGGGAAGGAGTGGGACCTTCCGTTCTTCTTTGGCTACTTATGGGAATATCACCCCTTGTGCACACTACCATAATATTTGATTAATTGGAGGAGGTGCAGTCTCACGACTCTCTCAGCGACTTAAAACATTTTCTAAGAAAAGTTGTACTTTTTATTTTATACTTTAGGATATTTCTTTATGCACAGATGTGTTCTAGTTCAGTAGAACCACTATCTAATTTTAATTGGCATATTCTACTGATCTTCCAACTAAAGCAAGCTCGTCCCATCAGCTTCTGTTTTTCAAAGGGATAATTGCCACACGGTTGCCTCCATTCCTCTCGTCATGCTATCAGTCATGGCAGACCCAACACTTAAGATTATACATAAATAGCATGCTTTCACCTTTGTCTGGTGTCGATGAGAAAGGGAGCTGTCTGTTGAAGCTTAATCATTACAATTAATCCACTTAAACCAACTTGCTGGAGGAGATAATCTATCCTCAACAACAGCTCTTCTAAAAGACCATTAAGGAGATTATTTGAAGACTATATGTTTGTTATCAGTCCCCGGGACCAGTCAGCTATGTCTTAATGGGTCTGTCACTGATAAGGAGAGGACACTAGAGTAGGAACCGGTGAAAAGGTCAAACAAAATCTCTAGAATCTCTCTATTATATGATATTACCATTTTACAGAAAGCCAAGACGTCACAAATGAGATGTGAGGATATGAGGGGAAAAGGTAAACACTTATATTTAAAGCATTTTAGATACAGATACATGTATTTTAACACCAAATTAAAGCCATTAGAGGTCAATTAAAAGTCTTCTTGGAGTATACTTAGTGGGTTTGGGGGGGGGGAAAGGATGTATGGGATGGCCGGGAAGGAGGCACAGACAGCTAAGCCACCACAGTAAAATCCCACAATATCCAGCTCTCAGATAAAAGTAAAATATAGATTTTAATCAAGTAATAAAATCCATAAGGCTACAGTCTATCATAAAAAGTATTCAGCAAAACATGTCATATAAGGTGTTTCGGGTCTATTATCTGATGTTATAGTTTAAATAAAAGCTTTAGTTAATTTAAGTGATACTAAAGGTGAGCGCCTGATTGTTGTCCTAATGTCTCGAGCTACAAGTTGTATCCGTTTCCAAAAAAGACCCTGCAGTTCCTAAGTTATATGTATAAATATAAGTAGAGCATTGGAGATGCAGAGAAAAAATGAGGAGAAACAGTGGGTGTGGCAACAGTGATGTGATGTAAGCACACTGTGCTTTACATATATCATAGTAAAAATATAAGTGCATTGTTGTGTCTCTAGTTATTACTGCCAGTACATAATGTTATCAGAAAAAGGGGGTGAGAGATGCTGCAGACTAAGAGCGTCTCCAGCCTGCCAGCACATAGTGTAACCAGAGAGGAGGGAGGAGGGTGGGGTTTCATAGCTGCAGAGAAAGACAGCCAATCAGGATGTCTGGGGAGGGAGTAGGGGGTGTTTCCGTTCTCGGCCCACTGAAGCTCAAGGACCAGGTCAGCAAGGTGGAGACTGAAAGCTAAATGAGGAAGTGATTTTCTCACTAAGACACAGACATAACAGGAAGGAGAGTGCTGGAGGGACTCAATGTAAGGTAAGCTACTGATATTTATTTTTTAACGTTTGACTTGCCAAACACTTTAAAGCGGTCCTTCACTCTGAATAAGAATCTTATATGTTTCCCCCACCCTGTACATACAGATTGCTCACATTAAAAATCATCCTACCTGCACTTACTGTATGTTATGAGCCTTTAAACATCCAAGATGGCGGTTCATGGAACATCAGGCAGCCTGCAAACAGGAAGTGCCTTCTGACTGTGCTGCTTTGCATTCTTGGATTGCTGATCTTTTCCTGACCCCAGCTCTGCTCTGTCTGAGCAAAGCACAGCTATAACCAGCCCCCTGTACTTTATCCCAAGTCAAGATGGAGGCACCCGTATCCTAGAGTCCTGACCAGAGTTGCAGCCCAGTGGGGGAAAGAATAAGTAAGTAAGTTACTAAAAACTTAAAATATATTAACTTTAGATGCTGGGGAATCATTTTTTAAAGGTTTGGGCTTTTCAATAAATCATGGTGAAGGTCCGCTTTAAGCCTTGAATGACAGTTTTTTAGAAAGCTACACCTACTGGGCCTAGAACAGAAGTGGGCCTTAAAACATCTGTATATGCTGGACAGTGGAGGTCCCATTAGGCAGTACAGTCCAAAATGTTTCCAGTGCTAAGATAGGAATAACCGATGCGTTGGAGCAAGGTTTGTGATGTATATGTTTGGTCCTGGTTTTTCTGCCCTACAGCAGGGGTTCTCAACCTTTAAACGCTGAATACCCCCAAGTGCAGGGGTACTCAACCGATTCTAGTAAAGGTCCATATACAGGCATCCGGTGAGAAGTGAAGGTCCGGGCAGGGGGCTGTTGCGGGGGTAGATAGAAATCCGCGCACTGGGTGGCTAAAGATCCACAGTCAAAACTAGAAAAAGCTAAGATGGATGGGGCAGATCTGGGGGGGGGGGGCAGAAATGGATAGGGATGGGATGGATGGGGCAAAGCTAGGGGGACAGGAATGGATGGGGCTGAGCTGGGGGAGCAGAAATGGATAGGGATGGGATGGATGGGGCAAAGCTGGGGGGACAGGAATGGATGTGGCACAGCTGGGGGGGGCAGACATGGATAGGGATGGGATGGATGGGGCAAAGCTGGGGGGACAGGAATGGATGGGGCAGAGCTGGGGGGGCAGAAATGGCTAGGGATGGGATGGATGGGGCAAAGCTGGGGGGACAGGAATGGATGGGGCTGAGCCGGGGGGGTAGAGATGGCAAGACAGGGATAGATGGAGCAGAGCTGGGGCAGTGGGACAGGATTGGATGGGGCAAAGAGACTGAGAAACAAAGTTTGTGTGTACCTTGCAATGCCACTTCCCGCCCGCCCGGTTAATATTGCAGTGATAGGTGCCAGGGATCCATGACACTGTCAGGGAGACGACTAAGCACTACATCACTGATCAAGTAAAGGGAGCTGCACTGAGCATTGCGACACCTAATCGACTAAGTGCAGGGCTGGGGTCCGGAAATCTGGTGGCAAGGTCCGCATTCAGACCCTGCTCCGCCAGTTGAGTACCGTTGCCCTAGTGACTAGAAGTCACAACCAAGTTTCCCCAATGGGCGATCAGTTAAAAAATGGTACCAAAATATAGGATACAGGTCTGGTAATATTTTCAAATCAATAATATTTCACTTTTAAAATAATATACCAGACCAGTCGGAAAACACCCAACGTGTGCCCCTGATCACCACAATAAAGTACGTGTACGGCAGGTTAGGAAATGGTGCCCTACAGTAGCCAAAACCAAGTCCCAGACCTACAGTACAGATGCCGGGGTGGCCACTAGGAGGGGAGCAATGCCCCTGGGCCACAACAACAGGGTGACTTGATAAGACGTTTGTAAGTTAACTTTTTCCTGGAGTAAGAACTATTTCTTAATCTAATCTGTAGATGTTGACAGAGGTTTAATAAGGCTACAGATTGTCAGGCAGTTTGCGGAGTCCTTGGAAAACTTTCACAGTTAAGCAGTCATTTAAATTCTGATGTCCCTGTTTCATGGCCAGGGAAATAAAAACATTTTGGAGAGGTCAGGCCTTCTAGCGAGAGCATGTTATTTAAATGCAGATGCAGTTTGGATTGATTGTAGAGAAGAGCGAATCGGAATGTTCGTTGTCTTAAATAAAAAACAGTTTGTTAATTTTGTAGCATTTAACTGGCTCTTGAAATAAGTAATTCAAGATTGTTTGATTATTATTAAAATTTTTCTTGGATCTTTGAATGTGTTGTATGGGATAATAATCTTGTGTTGAAGTCGGGCTAGGTGAAAGAACAGCATGAGTAGAATGTATTAGTTATGTTTTAAGGAATTATAAAGCATATAATGTCTCTATCAATGCAATTGGCCTATTTATGTGCAAATAGGTGCATCTGATGCTGGTTGTACTTAGAGATGCAGTATACTTCAGAGCGATCTCTCCATTGCACCAGCGTGAAGGAGAGATGATTCACACATGAGACGTCGGGGTGACCTAATAGTTATATATAAATATATCCAGGGTCAATGCAAAGCTCTGTCCCACAATCTATTTAAAGCCAGGACTGTAAGTAAAACTCAGGGGCATCCACTAAGGTTAGAGGAAAGACACTTCTTGCATCAGCAAAGCAGGGGATTCTTCTCTTTAAGAGCAGTGACACTATGGAACTTGCTGCCAGAGGAGGTAGTAATGATGGATACAGTAAAAGAGTTCAAAAGTGGCCTGGATGCCTTCCTTGCATGTAATAACATTACCAGCTATGGCCACTAGACCACTGGAAACAAAGGAGGGGTGGCAGCTGCTCAGACCATTTTATAACTAACCTAGGAGGTGCACGTTAGCAGGGCAATTAGGATACAAAAGTCTTAAAGGAGCCACAGCACTCAAACCTGTTAGCTTGCTGACCAACCAACAATCTGTCTCTAAACTTTAAAAACAGAGGCTCGGTCACACACATCTGCAGAAGTATGCTTAAGCGGCACCACCAAGCGCCAAGGTGCCTCTGTGGGGTGCAGTCCTAGCTCTAATCTCTGAGAGCCCCATTTGGGACATACAATGCAATAGATAATTTTAGTTATAAAATGGTCTGAGCGGCTGCCACCCCTTTGTTTCTTTTGAATTTGTGCAAGCACATGGGGTGTGGGGTCTAGGCTGTATTGCAAGGTCTTTGACCCTTCCACCCCATGGCTTGCACTTGAGGTTTAGGGCAACCTCAGGTAAGCCTGCTCCCAATTTATCTATTGCATTGTATGTCCCAAATGGGGCTCTCAGAGATTAGAGTTAGGACTGCTATGGCTACTAGACCACTGGAAGGAGATCTATAGTGCCCGGGATGCCTTCCTTGCATGTAATAACATTACCAGTTATGGCTACTAGAAACTGGAAGGAGATCTATAGTGGCCGGGATGCCTTCCTTGCATGGAATGACATTACCAGCTATGGCTACTAGACCACTGGAAGGAGATCTATAGTGGCTGGGATGCCTTCCTGGCATGTAATAACATGACCAGCTATGACTACTAGACCACTGGAAGGAGATCTATAGTGGCCAGGATGCCTTCCTGGCATGTAATAACATTACCAGCTATGGCTACTAGACCACTGGAAGGAGATCTATAGTGGCCAGGATGCCTTCCTGGCATGTAATAACATTACCAGCTATGGCTACTAGTCCACTGGAAGGAGATCTATAGTGGCCAGGATGCCTTCCTGGCATGTAATAACATTACCAGCTATGGCTACTAGACCACTGGAAGGAGATCTATAGTTGCCTGGATGCCCTCCTTGCATGTAATAACATTACCAGCTATGGCTACTAGACCACTGGAAGGAGATCTATAGTGGCCTGGATGCCTTCCTTGCATGGAATGACATTACCAGCTATTAGAGATGAGCGAACCGGTTCGGACGAACCGGAATTCGCTCCGAATTTCAGGAAATATTCGATTCGGCACGAACCCGAATATTTTGTGGTTCGTGCCGATCGAATTTTTCCTGAAATTAAAAAAAAAAAATGCCGGCATGGTGGGAGCCGGCCGGCGGGCCGGTAAAGCCGGCCGGCCCGCTCCCACCATGCCGGCATTTAAAAAACAAAAAAAAAAAAAAAAAAGCATTTTTGCCGGCATGGTGGGAGCGCCCTCTGATGACGCGCCCTCAGATGACAGCTGAGAGCGGCGCCGGCCTCCACGCTCCGGACCTGCAGGTAAGTGTTTGCTTTTTTTTTAAATGCCGGCATGGTGGGAGCGGGCCGGCCGGCTTTACCGGCCCGCCCGCTGACAGCGGAACCGGCCGGCCCGCTCCCACCATGCCGGCATTTATGATGGGGAACTTCGTAAAAGTTCGATTCGGCCGAACCCGAAATTCTTTGTGAAATTCGGCGAATCGGCCGAATCGAACTTTTCAAAAGTTCGCTCATCTCTACCAGCTATGGCTACTAGGCCACTGGAAGGAGATCTATAGTGGCCTGGATGCCTTCCTTGCATGGAATGACATTACCAGCTATGGCTACTAGACCACTGGAAGGAGATCTATAGTGGCCTGGATGCCTTCCTGGCATGTAATAACATTACCAGCTATGGCTACTAGACCACTGGAAGGAGATCTGTAGTGGCCGGGATGCCCTCCTGGCATGTAATAACATGACCAGCTATGACTACTAGACCACTGGAAGGAGATCTATAGTGGCCGGGATGCCTTCCTGGCATGTAATAACATGACCAGCTATGACTACTAGACCACTAATAAACAGGCAGAACTGGATGGAATGAAGTCTTTTTCCCCCTTACATACTATGGTCCTGCATTACATTGCAGTCAGCTGTGATTCAACTGTAATCTGTTACATTGTAATAGAAGGCTACTGGGTTATATTAGAATGTAACAGAGTATGAGTCGCCCTACTTGTTACTTTTACAGCGCCAGGGAGAGAGCCTCTTTATCTCCAAGATTCTATTCCAAATAGCACAATGCGGGTTGAGCCACATTAAAGCGGACCTTCACCCTGAATAAGAGTCTATCTTATATGTTTCCCCCACACTGTACATACAGATTGCTCACATTAAAAATCCTCCTACCTGCACCTACTGCATTTTCTGAGCCTTTAAACATCCAAGATGACGTCCCATGGAGTCTCAGGCTGCCTGCAAACATGAAGTGTCTTCTGACTATGCTGCTCTGCATTCTGGGATTGCTGTCCTTTTCCTAACCCCAGCTTTGCTCTGCCTGTGCAAAGCACAGCTATAACACCGCCCCCTGCACTTTTGCCCCCTCTCCTCAGTATGTGATGCTTCTGAGGCAAGATGGCGGCAGAGTCCTGAAGTGCGGTTTAAATTGGAGTAAAACCCAGGTTTGTTTACTTTCTCGAGTTTCGTTCCACTTCCCTCGCCCTATTTGCTTACCTCTTCCCTGGTCCAATGGCGCATGTGCGGGCTCCCGTACAATCAGAGCCACTAGCTGTGATTATGTCATTGGAAAGTGGCTCTGATTGCGATGAATGGGGAGCAATCAACAATCAGAGACGTTTGCCAAATCATGTAATTTGAGCTCTGATTGGATGGGAGCCCGCATATGCGTCGTTAGACTGGGGAAAGGTAAGTGTTTGTAGGAGGCTATTGTGGCATTAGCACCCATTAACTAGGCAAGTTAGGTCAGGTGGGACCCAGGCCAATTGTAAACCCAAGCCCTCACCAATATGATGGATTATGCATTTTAAAGCAAATAAAAAAAATGATTGCATTGTTTGGAAAGTTATGAGTTAAATACAACTGATGCCACTGATGTTTATCCATCATCTAAGGCGCCTTTTGAAGATAGGAACCTGTGAATCACCAGCGTTACTGGGAACACTTTTATAATTTACTGTTCCTTTGAAATCACTTCGCTTCCTCATATGTCGTTTTTTTTCCAGTCGGTTTTCATTCTCTCCTATTGGCAGACAATGAAGATTCTGCAGCATAGACAGGCTTCTCTCGGCCGGTCCTGGCTGCTGTCCTCACAGACCTTCTTTGACAACTGTCCAAGTCATTTTCCCCTGCCAGCGAGAGATCCTCTTTTGTTCACTGAGATGGGTTTCAAGGCGAAGCCTGGACCTTTGTAATAACTTCCTACATGAATAAAGGTTTACTTTTGTCTGCATTTTGAATTTGGATACATAACTTGGCAGCAGCGCTAACATTTCCCATTAGATGGTATCCCCTGGAAGCTTCAGAGACTTGCTTCTGATCCAAGAACTATTGTGTGCCATGAGCAAACTGTAGCCAGCCGACTGTTTTCTAAGGTGACATGATAACCATGGGAGGCAGCCTGCAAACAAGAAGGGCAGAAGAAGCTCATAATGGCACAGTGCACTGTATCCATGTGGAGCTTTAACAGGGCCTGCTCCAGGTTTATGTGGGCCCTCGGGCGGCATGGTCTCAGTGGGGCCCTTTGTGGTGGAGAGTCGCGGGTCAGGGGTCTATAAATTCAATGGCATAGAACAGGGTGCAAGGGCCAGCCTCTGTGCCCCCCCCCCCCCTGCCCTGCAGGCTATAAACCCTTGCCAGCCCCCTAAGCCTTGTGAACTGGTATCGGGGTCTCCTGGACCCCTTGCCAGTTCAGAAAAGGTTGAATGTTAAAACACACACACACACACACACACACACACACACACACACACACACACAGAAAACATTATTTTATTTGTTTTTTTAATACTTACCTACAATCACACCTGCTGCTGCTGGAAGCCTTTTATACCTTCTGGCTGACAGAACATAAGGGGTTAATTTACAAAAAATGACATAGGGTCCCCACTCCTTGGGGGGGAATTGGGTTAAATACCCTTAAAAAAAATGACATGGGGTCCCCCCTACCCAGCATAACCAGCCTGGGACCAGCTATGCAGGGCTTGTGGCTACAAACCCGCATAGCCTCCATGGGCCCGGGATCTTCTGCCCCCCCCCGGCCTTTGGGGAGGCAGATAATTGGGCAAGTCACCTGCGGGTAGCCTTGTAAACTGGTATAGGGATCTCTCTGACCCCTTACCAGTTCACCAGTTATTACCCACCTCCAATCCTCAGCTGTCCCTCGGCGATCCTGTCCCACGAAGCTCCGATGACAGCTGCCGGGTGATAGTTGGGGGGGCAGGGGCTGTTATCCCTTTCCAACCCCCCGCCTCCAATCTCCCGGCAGCCGCCATTGGTTCTTTTACCTCCGTTCGCCCGGCTCTACTGGGCCTCTTGGGGCGGGTGAGAGATGATGTCATAGATGATGTCATCCAACCACAAAAGGCAGGGCTAGTGGCCAGGCGATTGCTGGAGAGGACATATCTTGCCCTCTCCTCACCACAGAAGAGCCCCGGGAGCTTCGGAGGCCCCGCCAGGTGTCCTCTTCACCGACGGGGCCTCCAATCGCCCCCCTCCGGGCTCTTCCGTAGTAAGGAGAGGGTGAAATATGAGGGATCGTGGCTGCAGGTGAGTAAAAGTTTATTTTTTTCCTACAGTATTGTGCCAGCTGCCAGTGGCCCCCCCTGGGGGTGGGGGCCCTCAGCAGCTGACTGGGCTTGCTGGCTGCTGATGCCGGCCCTGAGCATTGATATCAAACAAGTGAGTAAAGTGAGTAAAAAGTCTCTGAAAGACTAAAGATGCTATTTTTTTTTTTACTCCTGGGTTTATATATAGGCTATAGCAGAGTTTAGATGTTCCTGGGACAGGGGAAATATGTGACATGGATTCCATAGTCCTAGCCAGAGGGTGTACTGGCCATAGGAAGAATGCCTGGAGTACTGTACTTATTTTGGGCTGCTGCTTCTAACACCCCCCTCAATCCATGTCTCCCCTTCAGTCCCTTCACACATCCCTGCTGTACCCCCTTATGTTCTGACCCCAGTGCTATAGCCTTAACATAATGACAGAGGGGGTCCATACCCACCCCTGACACATTATCTTTCGCTAAAATACTAAAGCATTAGCACCACTGAAGAGTGACTGTCTCTGCCCATGATCTTTCCCTGCAATGCTAAAGCTTTACCCATGAAGCACTTTGGTCTGAATTTGGATTTTTCTTTGTATTTGGATACAAAGCTTGGCAGCAACGCTAACATTTATATTAAGATGTTGACTGACCGGGAAGCACACTTAATGGGCAGGCTGATTCTTGGCCATTATTTTCTGGGAATCCACCTCCCTCCTTCTGATACAAATGGAGCTGCTGAACCAATTTTATTGGCCCTGTACAGACAAACTGCCAAGGCCCCCTTTTAACTTACCCCTATTTCAAGACAATAATGCACCGTTTGTAACCTCACCATTAAAGAGGCAGCTATGCTATTTTGCACACACTCTCATTCCACCATGTTGCCCCATGTCATTAAAGAGTCCTACATACAAAGGCTTCTCTAGTTACTTGTGCCTACCCATGCTGATAAGGAGCTCCTGATCTGCATCCCTGAGATGCTGATTACTGCCCATACTTTCATGCCACCCTGTAACCCCACCGCCACCCCTAATGTCCATACCCCCTAAATATATATAGTGCTTTGCAACTATCTAGGCAATTAAGATATAAAATACCTTCTTACCACCTATTACTTCCATAACTTTCATGGACACCTTCATACCACCATTTAACCTACCCATACCACCCCCTTCTAAGACCCCTAAATACAGTATATACATTACCTTCTAACATCTAGCCAAAGTAGAAGACCTCCATACAAGATATTACCCTTATACTTTCCATACCACCTTACAACTGACCCATACTACCCCAAATATCCAGGTTCCTAAATATATAAAGTGCCTGCCAACATCTTGGCAAAGTAAAATACCTCCATACCATATATTACCCCATACAATCCAAGTACACTTTCATATTACCTTTCAACCTACCTATACCACCCTTGATTTCCCCTTAATACAGTATATACATTACCTGCTAACATCTAGTTAAAGTAAAAGACCTCCATACAAGATATTATCCGATACCTTCCATACCACCTTACAACTGACCCATACTACCCCAAATATCCAGGCTCCTAAATATATATATATATATGGAGTACCTGCCAACATCTAGGCAAAGTAAAATACCTCCATACCATATATTACCCCCTACATTCCAAGGACAGCTTCATATTACTTCGCAACCTACCCATATGACCTCAAATATCCAGGCCCCTAAATATATACAGTACCTGCCAACATCTAGGCAAAGTAAATTACCTTTGTACCATATATTACCTCCATGCATTAAGATGACATCTTCATACCACCTTATAACCAACCCATACCACCCCTAATATCAAGGTCACTAAATATATACAGTACCTTCCAACATCTAGACAAATAAATGACCTCCATACTATCTATTACCCCCATACCTTCCAAGGACACCTTCATATTACTTCGCAACCTACCCATATGACCCCAAATATCCAGGTCACTAAATATATACAGTACCTTCCAACATCTAGACAAATAAATTACCTCCATACCATCTATTACCCCCATACCTTCCAAGGACACCTGTATACAATCTACACATACCATCTCTCCATATCTTCCAAGCATACCTTCCAGGGGTATAGTATGAAGCGAAACAAGAATCAGAATGTGATTGGAGGGCAGAAAACTGTTTTGGCCACATATTGAAGTTGCTGCCATGATAGCTGCCCTGAGCACCCCATCTCTTGGGAGTTCTCTCTTTTATTTGTAGAGGCAAAGAAAACCTTGCCCCAGAATTTCTTTTTATCCTAATATTTCCAGCATTTAATAGAATGTTTAATTAACTATTGAACTAAGTTAAAGATAAAAGACTCTGTTATGTTTTTAGAAATCCATTTTTCCTCCAGCTTAAATGTTCTGGAAGCTTGTAGGATCTTAGATCACCGTGGGCCGGGCACCCCTGCTATGTGTTGTGCCGAAGTATAAAATGCATTACTAAATCCCGCCAAGGAAGCCCGTCCACGCTCTTGGCTCGAGCTTTTCAGTGTTGATGCATTACAGTGTAACAAGGAGCTTCTGTGAATATTGTGGGCTATTTCAGTGACCCCCCGCCGCTTCCATCATTTCTCACTGCCGCCATGCTGCTCACACACTTCTGACACATGCTCTCTGGCTACGAGCTGATTTATATGAGGCGGTTGTGCAAGGACCACACAGTTTGGATGGCACACTCAGCAGGATACAACTGTCCCAAATCTTGGTGTTTTCTGGATATTTACATTAATTTGGAAAATAAAGGTACTTTTTGTGGAAAAATGCAAATTTAGCCAAACATTCTCTTGCTACAGCTTCTTGGCCCTGGTCACAGCGCCAGCTACTGTACATAGGGGACAAACACTAAAAAAAAAACTTTAGGGGGACCAAAAAATGGGTGTTGATCGACGCTCTGCATAGTGCAGGGGGGCATCCGGATTGGTGTTGCCTTCCCCAACATATATCGCTGGCAGGCCAAGATATTTTTATCTGATCCTCATTCCCCTGGTGAAATGCAGTTCCATGATTGGCTGTCATGTGGTCTAGCCTAGACAGTGGCCAAAAGCATTTTGCCTGGAGTACGAAGAGCAGGTAATAATATTTCAGGCTGGCAATGGTGTATGGGTAGGATGGCATAACTGATCGGGATGCCCCCCACCCTATGCTGGGACCTATACTGATTTGTTCTAAGAGGGGCGTTGGTTCTCTTTAATCAACCCAATACATTGGAGATGTGGGACAGCAACCTGAAAAGATGGGCAAGTGTATTACACATATATCCAATAAATGCACAGAGCGAGGTGCCTTGTTTTCAAATCGCACACATAAATGGTATCCCAAAATGCATGTACATTGAAGATGGTCACACGTGCCTACTACCTTTTAAATATCTGCTTACCAGACTCTTCAGTTTGCAAGCGCTTGTCTAAGCTTCTCAGAGCCTTAAGGTATTTCATAGGCAACACATGGCCCGATGTCCAGAACCACATTAATTCCCGATGATGGTTATCATTTCACACTCATTAAAGTGGACCAACACCCAGGATTTTGACTATCGGGGGTGCCCCGCTGTCTGAAACCCCCCCCAAAGCCCCAAAAAACTCACCTCTCCCCGCTCCCACGTGACCGCGCCAGCCAATCACAGCGCTCAGAGCCGCTGTGGTATGCGCGTCCAAGGCCGCCTGGACGCGCATACCAGCTCAGCTGGCTCTGAGCGCTGGAGGCCGCGTCTCGCGCTTCCCTCTAACAGGGAGCGCGCCTGCACCGGCCATTCACAAACGGCCGGCGCGGGTGCGCGCCCTGCTAGAGGGAAGCATGCGCCAATGGAACGGGGCTGAGGTAAGGTTTGTGGGCTTCCTGGGGGGTTCCTCCCCGCGGGACATCCCGATTTCGGATGCCCCGCGGGGAGGGATCTGATCGGTCCGGGAATCTTATAGATTTCCGGGCCGATCCCCCCTGGGTGTTGGTCCACTTTAAGTTAGATGAGCATGTTAAAACGAGAGAACACAAAAAGGATCTAGTGCAACTTTGCAGTTAAAAACATACAATTTTAATAATATAAATATGCACTCACAAATTTTCGGGTTTCAAATCAGTGTAAAGCAGTAATGAGGCACTCCTCCTTGCCCCCTCCACTACAGCCATAAGTGGAGATATTCAGACTCCGGGGCTGTGTCGAATAAAAGTTCAGATGAAACACTTACTTCCTTCAGGAATTCCTAGCCTTTGACAAAGCTGTTCAACACAATGAAACGCGTTAGACGGGGCATCGGCATCGGAATTCCCCGAGTCTCAGCCCCGGAGTCTGAATATCTCCACTTATGGCTGTAGTGGAGGGGACAAGGAGGAGTGCCTCATTACTGCTTTACACTGATTTGAAACCCGGAAATTTGTGAGTGCATATCCATATTATTAAAATTGTATGTTTTTAACTAGACCACTAGATCCATTTTGTGCTCTCTCGTTTTAACATGCTCATCTAACTTAAAGTGGACCAACACCCAGGATTTTGACTTTCCTGGGCTTTGGTCCAGTTCCCCGGGGCACCCAGATTGGCATGCATCCCCCCCCAGATCGCCCGATTCAACTCACCTCACCCCGCTCCTACGGCGCATGCGCGGCCGCTCGTCCAATCAGCGCGCTCGGAGCTGCTGAGGTATGACGTCTAAGCGGCGTCTTAGCTCAGCGGCTCCGAGCACGCTGGAGGCCGCATCTCGCGCTTCCCTCTAACAGGGAGCGTGCCCGCGCCGGCCATTCACAAATGGGCGGCGCAGGCACGCGCCCTGCTAGAGAGAAGCGTGAGATGCGGCCGTGGCCTGCGCATGCGTCGTGGACCAGGATTCAGGTAAGGTTTGCGGGCGTCCTGGGGGGTTTCACACAGCCGGGCATCCCGATTTTGGATGCCCCGCGGGGAGGGATTGGATCGGCCCGGGAACCTTATAGATTCCCGGGCCGATCCGGCTGGTGTTGATCCACTTTAATGAGTGTGGAATGATAACCATCATATCATCGGGAATTAATGTGGTTCTCGTCTGGCCATGTGTTGCCTATGAAATACGTTTAAGGCTCTGAAAAGCTTATACAAGCGCTTGCAAATTGAAGCATCTGGTAGGTGGATATTTAAAAGGTGGTGGGCACGTGTGACCAGCTTCGATGTGCATGCACGTTGGGATGCCATTTATGTGTGCTATTAGAAAACAAAGCACCTCAATCTGTGCATCTCTGTGAAGGGGTTCGGCACGTTGAAGTGAATTTACTTTTGGAATTGTACTTTTAATTTTAATCCTATATTTGTGCGCGGTGTATTTATCCCTATTTAAGTGTATTACACAGTTGCTGGGTGTTGCTCCCAGTGAGAGGCATAATCTCTACCACCACCAGCGGTGTCCACTGAAACCTTTCCCAAGGTGACTGACAGGGAAGGAGCTGCTCCAGAAGCTGAAGTGGCAGTTATGGCAGATAAATGGAATGCTGCCGGACAAGGTGGGTACCAGAAACACTACTGGATGAGGTAAGTATTGAAATGCTGCTACCGAACTGGACTGACCACCAAACCCATGCTCTGTACCCGATTTGAGATGACCCGTTGTGTAAAGCCCCCGCCCAGTTCGTTGTTACCAGCTTACCTTTCCGAGGTCCACCGGTGTATGTGCCAGCTCTCACCCAATCAGAGCCGCTTTCCGGGCCTATGTAATTCTAAATGACATTCTGATGTTCTGTAATGGAACTGCATCCCCAGCGCTCCCACCCTAGTCTGTCTAAATGTCTGGGGGTGGGAACGTGCGCAGCCCAAAGATGTGCGGATGTGGCTGCTCTCGCTCCACATTGCAAAACATCAGAGGTGTTTGCCAAATGACATAGGCATGGCAAAATGGATCTGATTGGCCGAGATGCCCGGGGGAAGGCCAGCAGGCAGCCCTAGAATCTTTTAGATTTGGGATACTCCGGGGGAAGACCAGCAGGCAGCCCTGGAATCTGAGATTTGGGTTTTGTTCCCCTTTAAAGTGGAGAGGATAGACTCCTAGACTCCCAGAGGATTCCCCGCTGTGTGAAACCCCCCAGATCTATCAGAAACTCATCTTCTTTCCCAGTCCACCTATGCATATGCGAGCAGCGGCCACATCCCAGCTATCCCTTTAGCAAGACGTGTGCCCACGCCAGGCATTTGTGAATGGCCGGCGTGGGCACGCTCCCTGTTAGAGGGTAGCGAGGAATCTGGCTGCCAGCACACTTTGATCCGCCAGCCTTAGACGAAGGCTTAGATGAAGGAGCAGGAGCCGTTCCGAGCACACTGATTAAACGAGAGGCCAGACATGCGCCGTAGGACCAGGGGGAGGTGAAATCATTCAGGCGACCTGGGGGGTTTCACACAGCGGGGAATCCCCGATCGGGGTGCCCCGGGGGCAAGGACCAAAACCCAGGCTAGTCAAAATCCTGGGTTTTGGTTCCCTTTTAAGGGACTAGGAAACATTTAGATGTGCAGAGGAGGGATGCCGCAAAAGCCTGGGCATACACCTTGGGGTCACATTGAGTATACTGGGAAAACAGCAGGTTTCACATTGTGGGGCATTAAAACAGGATGCCCCTAAGGCAAACATACTCAATCCTAATAAGTGCTCAGGCAGAGCTGTAGACTAAGAACAAATTACTCCACCTGTGCAGGAGTGTGGAGATCTATAAAACCTGGCCAGTTGGATGGCCCTTGAGGAGGAAGGTTGAGCACCACAGCCCTAAAAAGATTTAACAGAGGGTAGAGTCTTTTAGACTTTGGTCCACTTTAAACTTTCCCCCCCCTCCCCCCCTTGCCATGTCTATTAGCTGTCTAACAAGGACACCCAGTTTGGGGATGCTTTTGGGGAGGCTGGGAGGCGACCCTTGGACAAGGCCAGTCTTGTAAAGGGACATTCTCTGGGATAAGGGAAGGATTGACATGGCACTCACTCAGGTAGCTATATTCAGGACCCCTGATACTTGGGGTTCTATTCCTTGCCACGTCCTGTGGTTGGTTCCCATCTGGTCCACGCTTCAGGAGTCCACCAGGATGCAGTTTACTGGTACTTGTACTCCTCCAGTCCGGTGTCCAAGGTCCTCCAGGTGGGCAGTTTGGGATGGAATATTCAGCACCCTTCTACAACATCTACCAGTCTCTATGCATAGCTCTGGCCACTAGTCCTACAGACCTATTTATAGACCCCGGAACCAATCAAAAGGCACTTCACTAGTCTGTTAGTTACCCAATTTATGCAGTGAGGGTGGCACCTAGTGTCTATAGGCCCTATATAGGTGTCTTACTGCCATCCCTGCTACCTAAACCGGACCTTCACCCTGAATAAGAGCCTATCTTGTATGTTTCCCCCATTCTGTACATACAGATTGCCCACATTAAAAATCACCCTACCTGCACCAAAAATCATCCTACCTGCACCTAGTGCGTATTCTGAGCCTTTAAACATTCAAGATGGCGGGTCATCAGGCTGCCTGCAGATAGGAAATGTCTTCTGACTGTGTCGCTCTGAATTCTGGGATTGCTGTCCTTTTCCTGACCCCAGCTCTGCTCTGTCTGTGCAAAGCACAGCTATAACCCGCCCCCTCTAAACTTTGCCCCGCTCTCCTCTCTTCAGTGTGTGTGATGCCTCTGAGGCAGGATGGCGGCGCCCGTATCCTAAAGTCCTCAGCAGAGTTGCAGCCCAGCGGGGGAAAGAATAAAAAGTAAGCAACTAAAAACTTAAAATATATAAATTTTAGATACTGGGGAATAGTTTTATAAGGGTTTGGGCTTTTTATTAAATGATGCTGAAGGTCCGGTTTAACTATCTATATTTCTGGGCAGCTGGCAGTAGCATACCTGACTGTAATTTATTAAACATGCTCAGAATCCCATCTACCGGTAAACATTTAGACACAATGTAAATGTGGTGCTTTATAAACCTAATGTAATAAGTAGTTTTGGCGAGGCTAGAATGTGTTTGGTGAAAAATAGCTCAGTAAATGGAGGGCAGACTTCCCAGAGATAATTGAGACAGGCAATAGCTCCACAGGCCTGCTGGCCTCCCACACAAACTGCGGCCTGTCCTAATCAATCTTCTGAGCCATTGTTCCTGCACATACATTCATCTGTCCAGCAGAATTACATTGTTATCAGATTGGGCACAAGCAATGCTCAGATACTACAGGCCCCTTCTTACTATTACTTTGCTGTTGAATCGTATCCATGTCCGTGGGAAGCCTGTGCCTGCGGGTCTGACCCTCCAGACCATTACTGGCGAATGGCACGCAGGGAGATAGTGGTGTGGAAGAATGAAGGTTTAGGGAGCCATGACAGATGCTGTGATGCAGCTTGTGGCTGGTAATGGGTTAGCATTGGTCCCTCTAACCAGAACCGTCCATTACAATCAATTCATACCATAGAGCATAAGCACCCAACCCTTTACCCAATAGCCACCAACAGGTCATGTTCTGTGGATTTCCTTATAGCTGACTCTATAGCTCAGCCCCAGCATGTATTACTCCACTTGTGCATTTGTGTGGAGATCTGCAAAACAAGACCTGTTGGTGACCCTTATGAAGAGGTTCGAGCATGTGTGCTATAGAGACAGTGGAGGCAGCTGCTACTGGGCCCGTAGTAGAAGGTGCCCTGTGTAAGCTTCCTCTTTTGCCTCTATGATATGTACGCCATTGGTTTTGGCTATGTGCCTCCTTGCCCTGGGCCGGCCACTCCTCCAGCCACCAGAGTGGTGCTCTGGTGCCAGGGAAGCCAGGGAGAGAGCAAACGTCATGGGCCTCTAGGTGACTTCAGCAGGCTTTGTAGGCCACCTGACCCATCCACTATGCTATACTAAACTGATGGTGGCAACTAGCCCATGGATTCTGCACCCCAATATTAAAATCCAAACCTGGTCCACAGCCATACTGCCTAATTCTTTGCTAAGACAGTCCTCCCTATAAACTCATTTATAAGTGTCACCATATGACTTGTAGCCCAGTTGATCTATACTGCAAACCAACTCTGATTTAGTTCAGGATTATCCAACCAACCACCACTGCTTTTTTACCAGGGCCAAAAGGGCTGAGTCATAGGAATTGGTAAGTTGAGATAATGGGTGGGGGATAGTAAAAGGGTGGGATCTGGATGGTAATTGGTAGGGGAAAAGTAAAGGGTGGTATCTGGATTGCAATGGGGTAAACAAAGGGTGGAATCTGGCTGGCAAGGGGTAGGGGGATAATGTTAAAGGGATATTAATGGGTGGGATATGGATAGTAAAAGGCAGAGGGGTAGTAAATTATAGGATTTACATGATAATGTGTAGGTGGGTAGTAAAGGGTAGGCTCTGGGTGATAATGGATAGGGGGTATAGTTAAGGATGTGATCTGGATGGCAATCTGTAGGGGGCAGTAAAGGGGAGGATCTGGATAGTAAAGGGTAGGGGGTATAGTAAAGTGTAGGTTTTGGATGGTAATGTGTAGGGGGATATTAAAGGGTAGGATCTGAGTGATAATTGGTAGGGTAATATTAAAGAGTGGTAATCTGTAGAGGGTATTAAATGGTAGGGATCAGGGCCGGCCCCAGGTTTATGTGGGCCCTTGGGTGGCAAGGTCTCAATGTGCCCCTTTTTGGTGACGAGCCGCGTCACATCACCGAGGGATGTCCCAGATCTGGATGCCCCCTAAGGATCATGCTATTTGGATCAAAACTCTAGTTTTGGACTACTTTGAATCGCACCAAACCCCTTTAAACCTGACCTCGGAGTCTAAACTAATCTAGAGTCTCCTGATTTTGGATGCCAAGGGGATGTGACCCCTCAGCCCTTTGTTCATTACATTCCTGGAACTGGAAAATGCACTGTGGGATCGCAAGCTTGAGTTAACAGCCAAACCAGGGGGGTTCTTTCACAAGCAGGGGCATCCCAAATTGAGATGCCCCTGTAAAGCGGACCAATACTCAGGAGTGGAATTGCTTGCATAGTGGGTATGCCAGTGATCTCAGGGGATTTCACACAGTAGGGTATCACAGATCAGGATGCTCCAGGGATAGGAAATCAGCTGGGGTGGGCAGAAGCTTTTGTTCAAAGCTGAACAAAACCCAGCACTTCCTCAACTGGAATCTAAATTGAGATGCCCCAGTGTTTGGAACCCCGCCATTCGAGGAGATGAGGGCACCAGCTGTGGCGCTGCCTCCCAGTCCACCGTCGAACACCCCAAAGGCTGGCCCTGTCAGTGGGCCCCCCAGAGAGTGGGGGTCCCCGGCAGCTGCCCCGCCTTGCCGGGTGCTGACGCCGTCCTGGTAGGGATATAGTAAAGGGTAGAATCTGGTTGGTATTGAGAACAAGGATAGTAAAGGGCAGGATCCCGATAGTAACCGGTAAAGGGAGAGTAACGGGTGGGATCTAGGTGGCAATGGGTAGAGGGTCAAAAGGGAGCATCTGGATGACTGACAAGTAGAAGGCTCAAAATGCATGAAAGAGGAATTGATGGCTATTGGGTAGTATGCCTAAACCGCAATATGGGAATCTGATGTCTTATAAATAACTAGCTTGGCTATTTAACCTGTACAGGGACCATCATTTCCAGGGTAGCCCAGCCACCACCAATAGGAAGCCCCAGCTGGCACATATGTACAAAAACAGGATGATGAAAGTGAATTCCTCTTCCCTTATAATCAGCAATGATGGGGTTTGTCGTTTTGTAAAAACAACTGTGATAAACACCGGCTGTTCCTGTGCTTCCCCTTCATGTAAACATCAGAGATATCCCCTAATTTGGAGAGTTTCCTCCTAACAGGGAGAGAAAACTGCTTCCTCCTTATGCTTTCTTGACAGATGCTCGTCAAGAATTCCCATTACTGCTTCATAAATGTAATAATTCTGCAATTAAAGGAGACTTAACGGAAGCCTACACCCCCCCCCCCCAGCATTTATATACATCCTCCCTGCTTCATAATATAAAACAGCACTCCCAGGCTTGGGTCTTCTGAATGACTGATAGCAATAACATTTGAGCCTCTAAATCTTATTTGTGAGCCTGTCTATTAGTGATTGGTTGACCTTCCTGGGGTCACACTTCAGGCCACAAGCAGTGCAGTGACATCATCAGTGCGCCCAGACCAGCATGCCGAGCAGGTGCTACTGGATGGGGGGGGGGGGGGGGGGATTTCATATCAGAATTGGGGCAGATTTCCAGGTTTTGGGTGTAGATCTACTGTAACACATATTTCTACGCTGGTTAAATGCCTCATCAGCCCTTCTTCCTTATATCGACGTATCCTCTCTCCACCATCTCAAAAACTTCTCTTCTTCCTCTAGGTGGAGCTTTAGTATGCCTGTCTGGGCAGGTTGCTCCTGATGCAAGAAGGTCTTCCCCATATCTCTGAACCCTCCCCTTCTGTATGTAGCCAAACTATCTCTATACTTTCATCTTTTTCAACAGATACTCGAGTGGGTAGCTCCTGGTACATGAAGGTGCATTCTCTTATCACTCAACCCTTAAGCTCCTGGTGCAGATACCCACCCTCTGTTTATACCCAGACTATCGCTATACTTTAATTGACAGAACCTCAAGTGAGGGTATTACATAGCTGCCTGGGCAGGTAGCTCCTAGTGCATGAAAATGTCCTCTCCTTTTATTTCTCAAGCCTTAACCCATTTTCTTTTCCTTTGACAGGAATTCATTCAAGTGGTGTTACAAAATGCCCCTCCCCATCTTTTTAAAATCACTCTTCTTCTGTTCGTATACCTAACTATCCCTACTCATTTCTCTTTCATTTTGGGAAGTCCTCCAGGTGGTCCTTATTCTACCTCCTTCTTAGACCAGGACTACTCCTGGCCTCCTGGATAAGTCCCTTTGGATACAATGAGATTTTAGTCCTCAGGCACCGGGGTGTTCGGCGAGTGATGGCAGGGAGCAGGTTCTTCTGGGCCCAGGGTGCTCTATGTGTGTGTTGTGGGTAGGTAAGGGTTAGGGTTGCGGGAAAGGTTAGTATTCACTGTTGCTGCTTGGAAAGATGAACAGCAGAGTTACTCTTTATTTAATCAACAAGCAAACAGCAAACACGGAACAGGTATAATATATCCATCCAGTTACAGTTCTGGTTCTGTCCATAATCACAGGTACAATTATAAAGTATTGCTTCCCAAGGAGAATTATGTCCTTTGCTGGATCTCTCCCTCCTCTCTCTGTTAGAGTAAGGATTCCTGCTCATCTAACAATTCAAGATGGTGTAGAACAACAACGTGGTTTTGCGGACTGGGGATTCCCTATATCCCTTCTCACTACCTTCCAGAACATTATATCACATGTTCGGTCTCATGTTCGACATCTGATAGGTTGCTCTCTAAACCCTCTAACCAATCACTACCTTTCTAGTTATAACTATGTTACTACTATGCATCTTGTTATGACTAACAACCCTTCTGACTTCATCTTCTAGAAAGTCATTCCCCATTATAGCCTATGGCCTAATGTTAGTCTATGGCCTAAACCCACTACTGCCATCTTGAGTCTAGTTTAGGGTATGGCACTCCTAATGCACTTTCGTGGGTAGAAACCACAAAAGAGCTTAATGTATTGTTAACTCTATTTAAAGGGTTCTTACTAGTTATATTAGTTATACCCAGGCCCCTACAAGATGTTTTCCTACAATCTCCAAGTTTTATTTTCCCCCTTTAAGTAATATGCCTCTTTAGATCTGATGGACCTTGACCCGCTGCTCAGTAGCTTGCTTGAAGAACTCCGGTGGTTTTTGGCTTGCTTTCATGGCACTCGACTGTAGCATTTTTCCTTGCGTGGTCTGTGGCGTTCCCCATCAACACCAGTGGCACCACCCTCCAGCAATTCTTCTTCAGGGAGGAAAAGGTCCTCCCTTAATATTAGAGGCCTGCATCTGTTTCCAGGCACTAGAGGCTTTTATACCTTAGGGGTTTAGCTTTTAGTGGGTGTAGGGTGTAGTTAATCCTTTAGCATCTCAGCTAAATTCCCAACACAAAGCTTGCTGGCAAATGTGGAAGCAGCAGAAGAATGGAACAATTGCCTCTATTGTCTATTCAGGTGGTGGAGCAAATGTCTCTCCTGGGCTAGTCCTTACCATTGTCAGTCATTTGTTTTCAATTCTAGACCATATCGTCCTTGTTCAGTCAGCATTGGTACCCCATTTCTATCTCATAGAGTTCCTCTTTAACACATACTTTTCATGATATAATTTTCAAAGAAGTTTGCAGCGAGTCCCGCTGAGCCCGGGACCCATGTGAGTGATTATTTTTGTAACAAGCAGCCACTGAGCTGCATAATCACAGACTCCAGGAGGCTGGTTCCTCAATAAACACTTGGTAGATTGCTTCATATTGCAGCCTGATGAGATGGTGGGAGCATTTCCCACCGAGCAGGAATCGACTTGTCGCTTTGGCTGACGGCTCTGTAAGCTGAGAGAACTTTCGTGGATACTTTTTTTTTTTTACCCCTATATGGAAGGTTCAGAATTACATTGGAAATCCATTCTTTTCCAGGTTTGATGAAAAATTGCTGGTCTTACGCTCATAGATTATGGGCAGCTTTATGGTGTATGATTTGTTCTTTAGAAGTTTTTAGGCATAACCTCTATTACTATTAGCCCAATCATTTGACCGCATTATATAAACACATTGGCTAATGAGAGGAGGGGTCATTTATACACCCGAAGTGAATAAAACTCCCGCCAAGCTTGTGGTTTATTCTCTCATTGTAGGAATAAAATCCAGGGGTGACAGGTCTAGTCTATCAGGGGTGGCAGAGCCTGTCTCCCCGGATGTCCTTTTCCATCCATTAAAATAAAGAAAAATAAGCCTGGCTGGATATTTCTAGATACCGGGTGTATAAGGGACCCCTTATATGGATTTTTAACATTGGGCCATTTTGTCGCCATAGTGCTCCTTTAAGATGATTGGGCTAATAGCAATAGGGTTTATGCCTAAAAACTCCTAAAGAACAAATCATATAGTATCCATCCCAACTTTTGAACCAATCAAGCATCTGGGAATAGAGGTATCATCGATAATTAAACAACAGCTTTATGGTGGTCATACACAGAGTAATCTTTGGTCGATTCAATTTTTTTTTTATTGATACATAATTTTAAAAAATCGTGCAAGTGGAAATAGGCATGCAAAATTGTGAGGTAGGCCTACACTGGGTCCTAGAGACTTATAGCATATAGGGCTGGGTTTAAAGTGGACCAAAACCCACCACGATTGGCCCAGGAATATTATAGATTCCAAAATCAGGAAGGCCCGCTGTGTGAAACCCCCCAGGTCGCCCCATACACTTAGCTTATTTCCCGGTCCAACAGCGCATGCGTGAGCCATGGCTGCATCCCCGCTATCCCTCTAGCAGGGCGCGTGCCCGTGGCAGGCATTTGTGAATGGCCGGCACCCATGCTCCCTGTTAGAGAGAAGCGGGGGATGTGGCCGCCAGCACGTTCTGAGCCTCTGGCCTTAGACGAAGGCTTAGACGGCGTGGCATCAGCAGCTCCGAGTGCGCTGATTGGACGAGCAGTCGTACGTGCGCCGTTGGACCAAAAAGAGGTGAGTTAGGCTTGGCGATCTGGGAGGTTTTACGTAGCGGGGCTGCCCCGATCTGAGTTCCCCGGGGGAAAGAACCAAAACCCAGGATAGTCAAAATCCTGGGTTTTGCTCCACTTTAAAGTGGACCAACACCCAGAATTTTGACTATCCTGGGTCTTGGTCCACTTCGGTGGGGCACCCCCGATCGGGGTGCCCCGCTGTGTGAAACCCCCCCGAACCCCCCGAAAAACTCACCTCTCCCCGCTCCCAGCGCCGACGGACAAGCCGCAGACAAGCGGCTCCTCCGCCGCCGCCTCCCGCGCGTCAAGAGTGGCGCGGACGGCCGGCGCGGGCACGCGCACGTCTAGAGGGGCGCGAGGGATTTGGGGTGTTTGGGGGGGAATCTTATAGATTCCCGGGCCGATCACCCCTGGGTGACGGTCCACTTTAAAGGGCAACTATCATTAAATACCCATGAAAATGAAATATATTTTTGACAGGCTACTGAACACAATTTGCCTAATACACTGTAATAGAAAAAAAAATCTTCTCACTTCCCTACCTTTTTTCCCCCTTGACGTTTTAAAAGGAGCAGAATGTGACAGGTGGAACAAGGGGTAATTTGGAATTTTTGGAATTTTGGGGCACTGCAGGCCATTGTATGCTTGCGGACACATAGGAATTTTTAACCCATCCATGCAGTGAGCGGTGGGCTGCCTTAATTAGGGTGCCCAGAGAACACTTGGGAGGATTTAGGTGACTTGCTCAAGAGCAAAGCTTTTAAACATGGTGCTGTATCTTAAAGTGGACCAAAATCCTGATTCCCCTTTACTGGGGGCATCGAGATTCAGGAGGCCCCACTGTGTAAAAAGCCCCTAGACCCCTGTAGACATGCCTCCCAACTGTCCCGATTTTCCCGGGATTGTCCCGATTTTCGCAAAGAATCCCGTGGTCCCGGAACATTAACAAATGTCCCGGGACGCCCTGCGCAGTGGCAGTGTGCCCAGGGCCGCAACGACGCCGGCGCGAAGATACTAACTTCCTGGGGTGAGAGAGTGGGGCGGGCGCACGGGGGTGGGTGGGCGGTATGCTGGGTTGGGGATAAAAAAACTTACGCATGCAGGGGTGAAGGCAGCCGACATTGCTGGAGCTGGAGAGCGTGACAGGGGTGTGGCCGGGGCGTGACGGGGGGTGTGGCCGGGGCGTGACAGGGGTGTGGTCGGGTCGTGACGGGGGTGTGGCCGGGGCGTGACATGGGTGTGGTCGGGGCGTGACGGGGTGTGGCCGGGGCGTGGCATGGGGTGTGGTCTGGGGCATTGCTTGTCCCGATTTCACATTTTCAGAAGTTGGGAGGTATGCTGTAGAGCCTACCATCTCCCTGATCCAGCGGCACATGCACGAGCTGCAGCCACCATCAGCTATACCTTTAGCCAGGCACCAGGCATTTGTGAATGGCCAGCGTGGGAACACACCCTGTTAGAGGGTAGCGGTGATGCGTTCAGCTAGACTCAGGATTTAGCTTGAAGAGACGTGGAGGCTGATTCATTACCAATGCCAGGTATCGGCAGATGAGCGTCTGTATAGCAACGCTTAGAGCGACCGTTAGTAGACGCTGTAAGCGGGTATCGGGCGCTGTAACAGAGCGTCTCAGTCGCTGTAGTAACCTGGCCGGCATTGATAAATGTGATGTATGTTGTGCTCTGTAACACCAGTACTGCGCTGCAGCGAGCGAGAGGTAGCGCCGGCTCAGTGCGACTGACTCTCAGCGACTCACACCATATTCAACAAAAAAACTACACACACACACACACACACACACACACACACACACACACACACAGCATGGGCGGTTTAAATCTGGTCGCTATAGCATAGAGCGCCAGACGCTGTGTGATTAAAGTCTGTTTGGACACATATCCACTAATAACAAAGCGAAAACACCTGGAATGACATTGTTGTAACACTGTGACATTAATACTTTAATGCCAGACCTGTAATGACAATTCTGCATAAAAAAACAAAAAAATCTAAAAAGTTTTCAAAAATGACTCTTTCTAGGCCAGGAGAGGTCACATAATTATTTGAGAGAAAAACAAAATAATAAAACCCTCTTTAAACAGAATAAAAGGAACGTCCATTGAAATGTATGGGAGAGCGCCAGGTAGCGACAGGTAATATCTAGCGCTCTGGAAACTAGAGCGACAGCGCTATACTCTGAGCCACGAGTAATGATGAATCGGACGCTACATGGCGCTGTTAGAGTCACTTATCCAATTCTCTTTCATAAATGTGGTTTTGCGTACAGTGCCCGGCGTTCACCAGGCGCTGCCTCCCGCTACGAGGCAATACCTGGCGCTATCCCTTGATGAATAACCCTGTAAGCCAATATTGAGGAGCGCAGCGGCTTTTATTTTGCCTGAGGAGCACCAAAATGTTTTTCATGGGCCCCTGTCATCTGCAGTTAGATCCTTGTTGTCCTGAGCCATACAAAGAGTTAATCCAGGCCGGGGGACATGCTGGGTGGCCTGTGGGAGACTCTGTTGTCTTTATTTCTCTAGTGTTCCCTGGGCGCTGATCCATCTTGTCTTTCACAGAAAAAAAAACATTTAAAAAGTGCTTTTCCTTCCAAAGAGCAAACGGAGTGTCCTTCAAAATGAGAAAAATGAGAGTGTTTTTGCCTTATTAGGGCACACCTCAGGAACCTAAGCTCACCTCCGGCCGCCATCTGCCAGGAGATGGGGAGAGCTGTACTGTTTAATGGCAACGTCTGGGATGGAAGGAAGACGCTTTGGCTCACAGAGGCCCGAGGAGGGAATTTTTGTGATTGAAATCTTTATTTATGTAGTCAGCGTCCTTATCTGCCTCACCTCTCAATGAGATATACACTGGGAGACTTCTCGGACTGATGGATCTGTGTCCTGCCCTGCACTGGTGAAAGCTACGCCAGACGCTCCATTTATAACCTCGATTCACAACGAGGAACTGCTGGAATTCAGAACTCCTTAAAGTGGACCAACACCCAGGATTTTCACTATCCTGGGTTTTGGTGTACTCCCCCGGAGGATCGGGGGTGCCCCGATATATGAAACCCCCCAGATCGCTCGCCTCAACTCACCTCACCGCGGTCCTATGGCGCATGTGCAGCCGCTCACCCAATCAGCGCGCTCGGAGAAGCTGAGCTATGCACATCTAAATGACGTCTTAGCTCAGCAGCGCCGAGCGCGCTGGCGGGCGCATCTCGTGCTTCCCTCTAGCATTTGTGAATGGCCGGCGCTGGCACACGCCCTGCTTGAGGGATAGCAGGGATGCGGCCGACGCATGCGCCGTTGGACCAGGAAGTAAGGCAAGTGTAGCAGGCGACCTGGGGGGTTTCACACAGCGGGGCATCCCGATTTTGGATGCCCCATGGGGAGGGAATGGATCTATAAGATTCCCGGGGCGATCTAGCTGGATTTTGATCCAATTTAAAGTTGGTGAGCACAGCGCATGGTAGGCCGCTCGACCAATCAGCACGCTCGGAGCAGCTGACGTCACGTCGGCTAAGCCTTCGTCTAAGGCCAGTGGCTCCGAGCATGCTGGTGACTGCATCCCCCGCTTCCCTCTAACTGGGACTGTGCCAGTTCCGGAAATTCACAAATACCTAGGGCAGGCACATGCCCTGCTAGAGGGATAGCGAGAATGCGGACGCAGATTGCGCATGCGCCGTTGGACCGGGAAGTAAGGTAAGTGTATGGGGCTACCTGGGGGGTTTCACACAGTGGGGCATCTCGATTTTGGATGCCCCAGTGGGAAGGAATCGATCGGCCTGAGAATCTTATAGATTCCCGGGCCAATTGCGGTGGGTTATGGTCCACTTGAAAGCGGACCAGCAGTCAAAGATGACTTAAACCAGTGCAACACAACAAACAGCGCTCATATGCATCCCTCCCCAGGGCAATTCAGACTGATGCACATAGAAATTAATTTACCTTTTTCTATTCCTGCTCCAGGGAGTTTTAGAAACAAAATGGCGGCTCGTGCATTTACAGGCCACCTGCAAACAAACAAAGTGCTGCTGGGCTTCCTGTTACTGTGCATTGTCAGTTATGTCAGTTGAATTCAGGCAGCAGCATGGCTGAGATGCTGGGAGAGGAAGCTCCAAAATGGTCGCTGACTTTCTTTTCCAACTGTGCCAGGCTGTTGGTCCGGTTTTATGCTGTCCTCCGGTCAAAAATGACTTGAGGGCCTCTTTAACGTCCCACTCTTTGGTTCGGGATGCATCCCACAGACTCAACGAAGCCCAAAATGAGATATACAGGGAGGACATTACGAGTTTCTGATGCATTAATTTCTAACACGACGGACTAGATGTCACTAAAAACCCATAAAAGCTTTAAAGAAAAACAAATCCCAATATGTTGTCTATCATGGGTTTTGTTCCTCCTAGCTGGGGCATCCTGATATGGAATGTTCTGCTGTCTGTATCCCCGGGAATTGCCTAAAGCTCACCTTTTCTTAGTTCCCATTGCGCATGCACAGCCCCTGTTCCTTTCAGCTTTTCACGAGATTAGATCTGCAGGTATAGCTAAATCCCTGCTCATATCTAACTGTCTAACTGTGGGTTTGACAGTTCTGAAGTTTCACACCTAGGCTAAAGTTTCCAATTCAGGATGCCCCATAAAAAGGGAGATCACCAGCCCTAGAGACTTATATATGTATAAATGTGGTTTTCCTCTTTAAAAACCCATTTTAGATGACCCTGGAGCAGGTAGGTTTTACTTGGTATTTACTGGGGTTTCAAGTGGGGAGAGGATGGGTAAACACAGGCAGGATGGGGTTGACAGGTCCACCAGGGTCTTCTTCTCTGGGAACTGGAAGGTGCAGGTGCCTGTCATGGAAAAGAAAGGAACTCAGTCACTAGGAAACAGAGTTTAGAGACCCACCCAAGGGCACCCCAAAAATCTACATTTTTATCCACTTACCAGGTGGGTGCAGGAATCGCAACGTGTGCCCACATGGGGAAGCTGTATATCCTGACAACGGGTGCTCCTGGGAGGACGACTAATCTTGGTCTTCCTGGGGGTCCCCATGCCATCCCTGGACACCCCCAGCACATCCAGGTTTGTCCTGGTCCACGTCTGTGAATAGAGGGGGAAAGGTTAGCAAGGATTGCACAGATGGTCCCCTAGGCTGATAGAGGGGTGGCAAGAGTGTAGCTTACCTTGGCAGGGGACATGCATTCTCGGTCCTTATCCCGGCGGCAGTGGTCCTGGATGGGTCGGGGGAAGACAGGTGGTTGCTCCATGGTGCCCTGTGGATGCCACAGGGAGCTCTTGTGGGGATCAGCCGCCCCTGTGAGTGCCTCTAACAGCGCCATGTAGCGTCCGATGTATTATTACAGGTGGCTCAGCCTATAGCGCCGGCGCTCTAGCTTCCAAAGCGCCAGGTATTACCTTTCGCTCAGTGTCGCTCTCCCATACATTTCAATGGCCGTTCATTTGCTTGTGTTTAAACAGCGAGTTTGACCATTTATATTTTTTGTTTGTTTATTATTGTTTATTTTTTATTTGTTTGTTTATTTTTGGTTTGTTTATTATTGTTTGACAATTTTTTTTTTTTTTTTGCTCAAATCATTGTGTGACCTCTCCTGGCTGCAAACAAACATTTTTAGAAACATTTTGGACTTTTATATTTTTATGCAGAATTGTCATTACAGGTCTGGCACTAAAGTGTTATTGTCACAATTTTAAAACAATGTCATTCCATGTGTTTTCACTTTGTTACTGGAGGATATGACTTTAATCACACAGCGTCTGGCGCTCTATGTTATAGTTTACAGATCCAGAGCGCTGGGCTGGCGCTACCTCTCTCTCGCTGCAGCGTTGTGCTGTTGTTAGAGCGCCCAACATACATCACATTCATCAATGCCGGCCAGGTTACTACAGCGACGAGCTCTGTTACAGCTCCCGATACCCGTTTACAGCGTCTACTAGTGGTCGCTCTATGCGCCGCTATACAGACGCTCATCTGCCAATACCTGGCATTAATAATGAATCAGCCTTCACGTTTCTATAATTACAGGTTCACTGCTATGGGGAAAGTTTTAGGTGCAAATCAGGCTCTAACTTCCTCCCGTTTTTAAAGTGGACCAACACCCAGGATTTTGACTATCCTGGGTTTTGGTCCACTTCGGTGGGGCACCCCGATTGCGGGTGCCCCACTGTGTGAAACCCTCCAGAACACACGGAAACACTCACCTCACCACGCTCCTACGCGGGCGCTCGTCCAATCAGAGCGCTCAGAGCCGCTGTGGTATGCACGTACAAGCGTCGTCCAACCACAGCGGCTCTGAGCGCTGGAGGCCGCGTCTCGTGCTTCCCTCTAACAGGGAGCGCGCCCGCGCCGGCCATCCACAAACGGCCGGTGCGGGTGCGCGCCCTGCTAGAGGGAAGCGCGAGACGCCGCCACGGCCCGCGCATGCGCCGTTGGAACGGGGTTAAGGTAAGGTTTCTGGGTGTCCTGGGGGGTTTCACCCCGCGGGACATCCCGATCTCGGATGCCCCGCGGGGAGGGATCTGATCGGCACGGGAATCTTATAGATTCCCGGGCCGATCCCCCCTGGGTGTTGGTCCACTTTAAACCAAACCTTATTTTATCTCACGCCTTAATTTGATATAAAGCAAGATTTTCATGAAATATTTGAAGGCGCGTTTACTGAACCGAGTCCCCTATCTCTCTCTCTTTACAGCAGTTACAACCTGACCACTCTGAAGCCGTACTACCAGGTGGACGAGACAGAGGACAACCCTTACATCTGCTCCCTGCACCGTGATAACGGCATGCTGAGGTGTCAGGACATCCCTCCTAAAATCGACTGCACCAACTTCAACTTCCCAGAGCTCAGCAACAGGAACAACTGTGACCTGAATCAGTACTACAATGTATGCCAACCCGGAGACCTGAATCCACACAAAGGGGCCATTAATTTTGATAACATTGGCTATGCCTGGATAGCCATTTTTCAGGTAAGCTTTCTTGTCGTATTTCTCCCATCATTGGTGTCCACCACAGATGCAACCTCTAGTCAACTGCTTTAACTATGGGACCCTTACTGCTGCTTCTCCATCACATCACTTTAGGTGGCCCTTAAAGTGGACCAAAACCCACGCCGATTTTATAGATTCCTGGGCCGATTGATTCCCTCCCCCCAGGGCATCCAAAATCGGGATGCCCCACTGTGTGCCAGGCATTTGTGCCAGGCAACGCTCCTTGTTAGAGGGAAGCAGGCGATGCGGCCACCAGCGCGCTCAGAGCTGCTGGCCTTAGACGAAGCCTTAGACGACGTGACGTCAGTGGCTCCGAGTGTTCTGATTGGACGTGTTGCAGAGTGTGAGTGCTGGGTGCTGTGTGCAGCGGAGTTGTAATCCAGATAGACAATAGTGGTATAACAGGAACTGGCTTTACTGTGACATGAATGCAGTAAGAGAATGTCACCTTACATGGTGGCTTAGGAAAAGACAAAGACAGGAAGAGAAGACCTTGCAGTGATAGAGATTACAGCTCGATCTACAGGATCTACAGGTAACAATACAACAGAAAAATATAGTTGCACATTGGTAACAGCGCCATCTAGTGTCATAACCTGCAATAGCTGCAAACTGCCATTAAACCTAGTAAAAGTCATTCTAGCATAGACTAAGCTGGAAGTCTGTTGTACAGTTTCTCCAACAGGACGAGCGGCCGCACATGCGCTGTAGGACCGGGAAGAGATGAGTTCTCTTCGCCAATCAAGGGGGTTTCATGCAGCGGGGCACCCCGGATCGGGGGGCTCCGAGGGAAACGACCAAAACACAGGATAGTCAAAATCCTGGGTTTTGGTCCACCTTAATGTCACTCTTGAAGACCCTTAATTTAATTCAAGGTAGCCCTCAACATCTAGGTGGCCTCTAGGTTCATAGCTGGTGGCCCCACCATTGCTGTCTGCCAGAGCTGGAATTTCTAGTCAGCTCGTGGGTCATACAGGTGTCCCTCAAAATCGCCTTGTTGGTTGAGGTGAAAAAGTTCTCGAAGTTTGACGGAGAAGGTGTAACACAAAAAAACTTTATTTATGAAGAATTACTGCTCATCAGGGCCACAACAAAACCAGGCTTGCCCGGGCAGGTGACAAGACACCTGTTCTCTGGGAGGGTCCAACCTCACAGGATGGTCATGTGATACACGTCAGGATGATTTGGCATCACCTGAGCTCCGGTGGTGTAAATGTACTTATTTAACTGCCGTGGGTTCCATGAAGAAGGGAAAGGTCCACTGCTGCCTGGAGATGGACGTGTCCTACTTTACTAGAGGTCTTACCAGCACCACCCTGCAGATGTGGACCACCAATAATAGCTTAAGGAGCTAGTTCAGACCACACCTCCCTCTGTATTGATAGCGTACCTTCCAAATTTTTAGGGTGGGAAAGAGGGACAATTGTTAAATTAATCCATGCCCTCACTTGGAACAGGCAAATGAATCATTTGTTGATGCAGATCTGTATATTAAACCTCAAAGAGGGACACATGAGAACAACGAGGGACAGGGGAACATGGACTCAACCGAGGGACAGTCCCTTCAAACCAGGCACACTTGGGAGGCATGTTGATAACACTCAGAGCAGCCATTTAAAATGGACCAAAATCTATAAGATTCCAGGGCCGATCCATTCCCTCCCCCTGGGGGATCCAAAATCGAGATGCCCTGCTGTGTGAAACCCCCCCCCCAGGTCGTCCGCTACACTTACCTTACGATTTCTCTCCTGAAGCATGTGGGCGTGGCCCTTGAAGCCGTGATGCTGCAGGATGGAAGGAGGGGTTAGCTGTACCCGATTGGGGGTGCCCCGCTACGTGAAACCCCCCCAGATCGCCCCCCTTTTGTGAGTGGCCGGCGCAGGCACGATCCCTGTTAGAGGGAAGCAGGGGATGCGGCTGCCAGCACCGTAGGACCGGGATGAGGTGAGTTTCCTCGGGCGATCTGGAGGGTTTCACATAGCGGGGCACCCCGATTGGGGGAAGGACCAAAACCCAGGATAGTCAAAATCCTGGTTTTTGGTCTACTTTAAGCACAGCTAACCCCCTCCTTCCATCCTCCCCCACCCAGCCTCCTCTTAGCAAGTGCTCTTTCTCCCAGTACTGACAATATGCTGATTGTTATGCAGCATCACAGCTCCAATGGCCACATGCTTCAGGAGAGAAATCGTAAGGTAAAACTGTAATCCTTTGTATCTTGGCCATTTCTTCTTCAATTTGAAAATGGAAAACAGTTTAGGACAGCACCAAACGTAGCCCAGCACAATGGTCTATCAATTGGCTTTGCCTGAAATATCACTTTAAGGCTCAATAATGTCTTCCATTAACAACTTCACAATGTTCAGTGACCCCAGTTTTCCCCACATCTACTAGAAAACTCTGTTGCTGGGTCTCCTGTTGCTGAGCGCCCATCGCGTATCTGGTTGTTTTATTCTCGGCAGGTGATCGCCTAATTGTATTGTGCTCATCTCTAACTCACTTTAAATCTGGCTTTTACTTTTAAGTTCAGACTCCTTTATTTTATTACTCCTAACCGTGTTCTGTAACTTCATTGCGGCAGTCTCTCCAGTGCTGTAACTCAATCAGCAGGGAAAGCACATCCTCCTGTACAAGAATGCAGACCAGCAATGGCTTGCAAAACTTAAAGTGGACCTACACCCAAATGCATGATGCACACGCTTCAGCTTTGCAACGGGCAGGCTGATTCATCACTGACGCCAGGTAGCGACAGATGAGCGTCTGTAGCGGCATTTTCAGAGCACCCGCTAGTAGTCACTGTGCTCGGCCGTGGATCGCTAGTTTATAGCGACTCAGTTGCTGTTCAGTAATGTTGAATACATTGTGAGGAGTGGCTATTAGACCAGTACAGCGCTGTATGGGAGCGCATGTTAGCGACTGCTCATAGCGACCGACTCACACCATATTCAGCAAAAAAACAGCCTCACAAATCTCTGGCGCTGAAAAATGCTTGTTTGAAGCCCAGAGCGCAGGAGGCTGTGTGTTTAAAGTCTGTTTTTCAGCATCTATCCACTAGTAACAAAGCGAAAACATATGGAATTACATTGTAATAACATTGTAACATGAACACTTTAATGGCAGACCTGTAATGTCATTTCTGAAGAAATATATAAAAAATGAAAAATTGTGAAAAAAAATGCTTTTTCAATGCCAGAAGAGGTCACAGAATTATTTGTGATTGTTTGAAAAAAAAAAAAAAACCCCAGTTTAAAGAGAAGAAAAGTATCGTCCATTGAAATGTATGGGAGAGCGACAGCTAGCGAGAGGTCTTACCTGGCGCTGTGCGAGGCTGAACACCGGCGCTGTTCGCTGAAGCTGTGAAAATGATGAATCAGACGCTACATGGCGCTATCATAGAAACATAGAAGGTTGACGGCAGAAGGAGACCATACGGTCCATCTAGTCTGCCCTTATGTGTATATACTGTATGTTCTCTTTATCTTATGTGTATACTGTATGTTCTCTTTATCTTAGGATAGATGTGTGCTTATCCCAGGCATGTTTAAATTCAGTGACTGTTGATTTTTCAACTACCTCTGCTGGAAGTTTGCTCCAAGCATCTACTACTCTTTCTGTAAAATAATATTTTCTAACATTGCTCCTGATCTTCCCCCCGACTAGCTTCAGGTTGTGCCCCCTTGTTCTATCATTAAGTTTCTTCTTAAAAACACTTCCCTCCTGAACCTTATTCACCTAACCTTATGAACCTATCCCAGTCGCTAAACAGATTCTGCTTGATAAATGTGTAATTGCGTGCCGTGTCCGGCGTTCACCAGTCGCTACCTGTCGCTACCTCTCATTAACCAGCCACTACCTGACGCTATCCCTTCATAAATAAGGGCCTTAGAAAGCGTGTGCCTAAAGCATACTTCCAGCCTGGATCCCACAGCAGGGCCTAGGTAGGATTTCCGGGATGGAAGTATGCTTTAGGCAAACCGGGGGAAAGGACCAAAACCCAGGATAGTCAAAATCCTGGGTTTTGGTCCACTTTAAAAGCAACTGCCTCTCTCCACAGCCAGCGCATATCTGCACAGGTCATGCGAGTTACATGCAAGTTATTACGACATCCTAAAGGAATTATATTCCTGTCCCCTTTGTAAATGAGGGGATCCCGGCTTTAAGGAATAATAGATGCATTCTAGACTCGGGGAAATTGCACAGCGATAAATTTCATGTGGGCCAGCCGCTCCACTGCTATCAGGCGCGCTTCCACATTACACCCAGCAGTCAATTTCCGTGTGGCTTCATCTGCGCTGTCAATCTCACGCTCGGCAAGCAGCATTATCTGCATTTTACACCCAGAGCTATAACACTCCTCTGTATTCACTGCTCCGCTGATTGAGATAGAAATATGGAACGCATCAGCAGGCGGCGGCGTGGAGTGATGCTCCGCCATCCTCTACACACACAGCCCTGGAAATATAATGTCCCATAAAAACACGCTTCTGCTGAAGAGGATGAAATCTCAAGTGATGCTCCCATCTGGCCCCGGCTTGGACATATAGTAACCTGAATAATGATCTATAAAAATAAAGGGGTATATATAAGAAACACTAACGCCACATAGCGGCAGGTGTTTTTTCGTGAGCGCCACCAGCATCATATTTATATTGCAAATTGCAAATATATTGCAAAAGAATGCAAAAAAATGCAAAAAAATGCAAAAAAATGTTTAGCGCCTCTCCTAGCGCCATGCAGCGTCCGAGATCGGGATGTCCCGCGGGGTGAAACCCCCCCAAACACCCTAAATCCCCTTACCTTGTTTGTGAATGGACGGTGCGGGCGCGCGCGCGTCAAGAGTCACGTGCGGGAGGCGGCGGCGGAGGAGCCGCTTGTCCGCGGCTTGTCCGTCGGCGCTGGGAGCGGGGAGAGGTGAGTTTTTCGGGGGGGTTCACACAGCGGGGCACCCCGATCGGGGGTGCCCCACCGAAGTGGACCAAGACGCAGGATAGTCAAAATCCTGGGTGTTGGTCCACTTTAAAAACCACCGCGCCAGTGAATGTAGACTAGGTGTGCGGTATACTGGCAGGATATAATCCTATAGAAACACGAGAAAGTCGAGATAACCCACAATCCCCACAACCCTGCCCAAACAATTTCCGCACCACCTTTTTTTGAAAAAAACATATACATTTTTATTGAATTGGGCAACACACAAAAGACAAATTTAAAAATTACCTGAAAAACATATACACATACATGAGAAATTGTATCGTGTATAGGGCGCTGCACCATTCCATCACATGTTATCACAAAAATTCATACACTAATTATAATACCACCCCAACCCCTAAACAATCATCCCAAATTGCAATGTGCATGTGCAGAACAAGAGCATACTAAAGTGCATAGATCAATCCTATAAACTGATTCCATAGTGAATCCCCACAGTTCAATTAATACAAGTACCTGTGCCTATCCCTAATACTCTGTTCCTTAATTCATAAATTCATATGCCTATAAATGGAGAACCCACAGGGGGGTGAAGCAGCTGAGTAAAGTGCAATCAGATTATATTACTGAATGGTTGGAGAGAGTACAGTGCCCCCTGCTTACCCACGCGTTCCGTGACGGTGGCAGCCCACCCATAAAGGAAGGGCGTTTGGCACATAAGTAGGATTGTGGACCAGAGCAAAAAATAAGATAAAAAAATAATAAGGGAAATTCTGTATGTAGAACGAACCATGATGGACTAGGGGCCTTATTTATGATGTGTGCCTTATAGCATCATTTTTGTGGCTATAGCGCCAGCTTCTGAGCACCAGCATTTTGTTCTTATCTGATACTTTGCTTCGGACTACATTGGCACTAGCAGTCGCTGCACTGAATGCTACTAATTAGCTTTGATTGTTGCACTCAGGTATTGGCCGGCTTACTGTTGGACCCGCTGGCCGATTAGCCCAGCACCAGTGAGCACCACTTTGTACTGCCATTATTCCAGCACTCACTTTATGATTTTTTTCCTCCTTGGAATCTTGCCGCTGTATTTTCCAGAGCTGGTCCGTGTTTCATCATTACAGTTACAAGAAATCACAGCTGGGGACAAACTTTACTGTGCGTTTATGTTGTGTTTTATTTATGCCAAATTCCACATTATTAAGTAAAATAAGTATAAAATAAAATAATTAAAATCAATTTTATTAACACCCAAAAAATCATTTTGACCCACCTATGTCCTGCGTTTCAATTATTGACAAGTCCCAATGCAAGTTCTGTACCAATAAATGTGTGAAATATTAATTATAAGCATTAAACGCTTCAATCCAATTCTGCCTATTGTGCTCTATGGGATCTTGAGCAACAGCGCCAGCCAGCAACTGGCACTTCTGTACTTTATTCTTACCAGGAGAAGAAAACCACAAGCTGAAGCTTTATTCACTTATAGGTGTATAAGTGATCCCCCCCTCTCATTGGCTAATGTGTTTATATGGATTTTTAATATTACCCAATTTCCCCATACACCTCCTTTAAAGCTGAACAAAACCACTAGAGATGAGCGAACTTCCTAAAAATTCAATTCAGGTGATTTGCCAAGAAATTCGGGTTCGTCCGAATCTAACCTTTGAGAATCACTAATCTCTAGTGGAATGTGCGATACACACAGCGCGGTGGGAGCGGGGAAGGCTGGCCGCCGTCAGCTGTGTAAAGTCGGCATCCGCATCATGCACACTGGATCCATTCGTGGCTCTGGAACGAGGATGGTGCTTATTTATTCCTAGTATGTCACACACCCCGCTTCCAAATATTCATGACACCTGTAGAGGGCGATCTTGCAGAGATGACATGAAAAAAAGGAGCCCCTCCTGGTCCATAAGTACCCGGGACCTCCCACTCATTCCCCAGTCTTTCGTCTCTGCAGTCGGCGAAGCATTCAGAAGATGACTCTCCTTTCTGCAGGTAGCCGGGATTACTCCCGGCCTTTTTCTATTTCTGCCTGAACCTCTTTTATATTTTGTAATAGTTACTATATGCCTCCCAGCATTGGCTGAAAGGCTCGGGCAAGGGTAGATACACCCTTGGGTGTACTTGGGGCTTGCTCCTCTGTGAGACCTCAAATAAGGGGTAGGCGGTATCCGGGTTGGTGTTCCCCGGCATGGGATGCCCCGTCCCTTTAATTCCTCTTGTGCCTTATGGGTGCTTTTCCTGTACCTCTCTCCTTTGTTCTCCTGGGCCCTGCAGGGGTGAAAAGGAGGGGGGGGCTGCATTTGGAAATAGGATGTTTTGTGTATTGCATACCTTTTTGGTGAAGGGTTCATGCAGAGGGATCTTTTTGTATTTCCCTCCTTTTTTTTTTCAACAGTGTGCTGGATCCGGAGGTGGGTGGGGCTTGGCGTGCGGTGTCTCCTTCCGGCCCCGCTCTATTATGCCTCTATGGCTCAGAGCCCGTTGACGTGCTCTGTCGGGCCCGGCCCCCGTGTTTCCCTTAGCTCGGCTTGCTTGTGAGGAGGGCGGAGCTAGTCGGCGTTGCTTCTTTTCGGGCCATTTCCGTTTTTTTCCCCGCGATTCTCTCTCTCGCTGTGCACACTTGCGTCTCGTGAGTCTCGTGGTCTCGTGAGTACCCTTTGACCTTGCTAAAGGGATATTTATCTGTTGCTGTTATGCTTGATTATGTAGTGGTGCTTATGGTGACTGTGTATTTCCTTATTTCAGGTGGAAACTCTTCATAGAAGGGGTTTCTCCTGGTCCTTAGCCCTTATTTGTTGGGGGTTATTATATTATTAATACTTAATCAAATCCTCCCACCTGGGACTTTCAAGGGGCATCCCGGGTAGCTGATTGCGTAAATCCCATATAAACTTTGTGACTATAAATAATTAAGTATTTAAACAAACACCATATGGAGGCATCTCAGGATACTGGGCTTTCAGTTCCCTCGGGACAGACTCGGCAGTGTTTAGAATGTGGGACATCCCTTGTAGGGGATAACGCGTTTCTTTGCATCCCTTGTGCACAACTGACTATAATGCAGCAGACAGGGGCCCAGGCTTCAGGGTCTGCGGCTCCTGCCTCTTCTCTTACCCCACCGTGTCTTGTCCACACCCCCAGTGATGTTGTCATGGGTGGAGAGTCGCTTTCTGATGTATGTGCCAGACTGGCTCACATTGAAAAATTTATTTCTACCTCTGCGGCCAGGAAGGCCCCAGCTAAAAGGAAACATTTGGCTCCAGCCGTTCCGGCTAGGGAGTTTGACAATTGCGATTTGCTTGATTGGTCTGACTATTCTCTGCTCGAGGAAGGAGAATTATTTGAGGTGTCTGATATTTCTGATGATCAGCAGTTTTTGGGTACTGATGTTGAGCAGGGTGAGGGGGATGTTTTGGACACCCCAAAAGCTCTTGCTCAATTATTTGAAGTGTTGGCAATTGCTCCTCCAGAAGCAGTCCTTCCTCAAAAAGGGGAATTCTTTGGAGCCTCTAAGCCTCGTCTAGAATTTCCTAATCAAACATTTTGAGGATATTATTCTTAAGGAATGGGAGAAGCCTACGCGGCTTCCTGGCATTCCCTCGGGCTTGGATAAAAAAAAAAAATATCCCTTTCCAGCAGACACAGTTAAGCGTTGGTCATCCCCTCCGGAGGTGGATGCCCCTGTGCTTAGTTTGTCCAATTCTTCTGTATTGCATTCTCCTGAATCCACTACTCTTAAAGATGGAGAAGACAAGCGTATTGATCAAATGGCGTGCCACGCTTTTGCTAGTGTGGGCTCGGCCTTGCGGCCTGTTGGTGCTTCGGCACTCATGGCGGTGGCTATTAGGTCTGTAATTAGAGACCTATTGAATACCTCAGGGCTTGATCCAGCCTCTGATGAGTTTGCCGCTCTTAAGCGATGCGAGTTGTTTGTGTCTTTTGTACTTCCTTGTTAAATGCCATTCGGTTACGCCAGTGGGCGGCTAATATTGTGGCCAAGAAATCACTTACAGCGCTCCCTATTCTTGGGATTGTGCCTCTTTGGGGAAAAATTGGATTCTGTCACTAAAGGAGGGAAATTGCAAACGTCGTTCCATTCGTGGGATGGCCTCCTTTAACCCATCCTTTCGTGGGTCCAGATCTGGTAGAGGATTGGCCTGTTCAGTCCCTAGAGGGAATGCATGGAATAGAGGAAAAGGACGTGGCCGTCCAAGTCAGAGTTGGGGTTCTAAAGCTAAGTCTGCTTCCAAGCCTGCCCAGGAATGAAGAGGCGCCCTCACCCTTACGGGTGGGGGGACGGCTGCGGTTCTTCTTCCAGGTCTGGGTCCAAGAGGTATCAGACAATTGGATTCTGGAAGTAGTGTCCTCCGGTTACAAACTGGAATTCGAGTTCCGGCCTCCTCCCAGATTTTTCAGGTCCCGGATGCCTTCGGATCCGGTGATTGCGCAGGGACTTCAGGCAGCAGTGGAGAATCTATTAAACTTGGCTGTCATCTGCCCCATGCCTCCAGCGGAAAAGGGTCTGGGGTTTTACTCGAACCTGTTCACGGTACCCAAGAAGGACGGCTCTGTTCGGCCTATTCTAGACCTGAAGCGGCTCAATCAGTATATCCGCTTCCGAAAATTCCGCATGGAGTCTTTACGATCAACGGTCAATGCTCTCCGTCAGGGGGACTTCATGCCATCCATAGACATCAAAGATGCTTATCTGCACATTCCGATTTTTCCGGCTCACCAGAGATTTCTCAGGTAGAAGAACCAGCATTTTCAGTTTGTAGCCCTTCCATTCGGCCTTACTTCGGCTCCGAGAGTTTTTACCAAAATGCTGGCAGGAGTGATGGCTATATTCAGGGTCCAGGGCATTCGCATTGTGCCGTTTCTGGACGGTCTTCTCATCTCAGCCTCTTCCTTCGAACAAGCAGAATTGGACACCAGGACGGTGGTATCCACGCTAGAGAGGTTCGGTTGGGTAATAAACCATCCCAAATCCTCTCTCTGTCCGTCCAGGGAGATTCCTTTTTTGGGCCTGAATCTGGATACGTTTCAGGCCAAGGTGTTTCTTCCTCAGTCCAAAATTGTTCTGATTCAGGATTTGATTCGTCTATTCTTGTCCAACCCTCGTCAGTCTATCTGCCTGGGGATGAGACTAGTAGGACTGATGGTAGCCGCATTTGAGGCAGTCCCGTATGCCCAATTTCACATGAGGACGCTTCAGCTCTTCCTCTTGGCGAAGTGGGACAAGTGTCCACTATCATTGAATCAGATTTGTCTGTTGTCTCCCCACGTTCTGCAGTCCCTACAGTGGTGGCTAATATCGAGTAATCTCAAGAAAGGCAAGTCATTTTTGACCCCTTGTTAGGAACTGGTCACCACGGATGCCAGCCTGGTGGGCTGGGGGGGCTTCTGGAAGGAACATCAGTTCCAGGGATTGTGGGGGCCTCAGGAGGCTCATTCTCCAATCAATATATTGGAGCTACGAGCCATTCGTTTGGTTCTTCTTCGATTGACTCGTCTTTTGCAGGGGATACCGGTACAGATTCGGTCAGACAACCGAACAGCGGTCGCATACATCAATCACCAGGGAGGGACTCGCAGTTGGTGTGCTCTACGGGAAGTCTCTCTGATCCTTCATTGGGCAGAGGTCAATGTTCCCTGCATCTCGGCTGTTTACATTCCGGGGATAGAGAACATGGAAGCAGACTCCCTGAGAAGGGGATGCGCTCGCCAGGGAGAGTGGTCTCTCAATCCCAAAGTCTTTCGGTTCATTTGTCGCAAGTGGGGGACTCCGTGGATGGACCTGTTTGCTTCTCGTCACAACCACAAGCTTCCAGCTTTTGTGTCTCTATCCCAGGATTCTCTGGCAGTGGCAGCGGATGCCATGTATCTGGCCTGGAAGGATCTGGGGTTCCTGTATCTGTTTCCCCCATTCTCCATGATAAGCAAGGTGGTGCGCAAGCTAGTTCTGGAAGGGGCGCCAGCAATTCTGGTGGCTCCAAGATGGCCAAGACGTCTGTGGTACGCAGACGTCGTAAGGCTGGCAGTGGATCAGTTCCATCTGCCTCTTCTTCCAGATCTCATGACGCAGGGGCAACTTCGTTACCCCAATTTACCAACGCTGGCTTTGACGGCATGGCTGCTGAAGTCTCCATCTTAAAAGAGGAAGGCCTTTCTGATGCGGTCATTCAGACTCTTGTTAGAGCTAGGAAGAAGTCTTCCTCTGTCATCTATTACAGGACTTGGAGGTCCTATATTGATTGATTCCTAGGATTTTGGAGTTTCTGCAACGGGGTCTGGATATGGGATTCCAGATTGGTACTTTGAAAGTGCAAGTCTCTGCCTTGGCAGGTCATTTGCTCTTCATCCTTTGGTTAAGACCTTTTTCCAGGGGGTCACGCATGTGCGGCCTCCTAGAAAGCCCTTACTTCCAGTTTGGGACCTTAACTTGGTGCTTTCAGCTATGCAGGCTGCTCCTTTTGAGCCGTTGCAGGATATTCCTCTTCCTATTCTTACTCAGAAGGTTGCCTTTTTGGTTGCTATTACTTCTGTCCGCTGGGTTTCAGAGTTGGCGGCCTTGTCTATTCAAGCCCCTTACTTTGAGAGGCATCAAGACAAGGTGGTTTTCCGTTTTAAACCGGATTTCCTTCCTAAAGTGGTTTCTGCCTTTCATCTAAACCAAGGACGTTGTTCTTCCTTCCTTGTGTCCTAAGCCTAGTAGTGACAAGGAAAGGGTTTTACATTCTTTGGATGTAGTTTGTTGCGTTAAATATTATTTGGTGACTACTTCAGCCTTCCGTAAGACGGATGCCTTTTTTGTTGTGCCCTCCGGACCTAGGAGGGGTTTGGCACCTGCCAAGTCCTCCATTAGTAAATGGATACATCAGGCCATTATTGGGGCCTATTCTGCTAAGGGGAAAGTTCCCCCTTTTCAGGTTACTGTTCATTCTACTCGTGCTGTTGGAGCATCTTGGGCTTTTCAGCACCAGGGTTCTGTTGAACAAGTTTGCAAGGCTGCAACTTGGTCTTCTGTGCATACTTTTTCTAAATTTTACAAGGTTGATGTGCGGGCCTCAGCGGATGCTGCTTTTGGCCGCAAAGTTCTGCAAGCTGCAGTAATTTAAGTTATGCATTATTTCCTTGGTTGGATCCCCACCCTTTTAAGACACTGCTATTCGATGTCCCAAGTGTCATGAATATTTGGAAGTGGGGTGTGTGACATACTAGGAATAATACCATTTTGTGAGTACTCACCTGTAAAATGGGTATTACGAGTATGTCACACACCCCGCTTCCCCCGCCCTTTTTTTGTTCTAGGGATCCTTTATATGGTGTATCTTATTTTTCAATTACATCAATTGATTTGGCTCTTCCTGGTTCCTCTCTGCTATCTTATGACTGGGGAATGAGTGGGAGGTCCCGGGTACTTATGGACCAGGAGGGGCTCCTTTTTTTCATGTAATCTCTGCAAGAGCGCCCTCTACAGGCCGTTGAATATTTGGAAGCGGGGTGTGTGACATACTCGTAATACCCATTTTACAGGTGAGTACTCACAAAATGGCATTTTTTTTCTCTACCCACTGCCCAAAGTGCCAGTGAATTTCAGGGAAAATTCAGTCAGCACGAACCCCCAAAAATTTGGTTTTGTGCTGAATCAAATTATGCCCGAAATTCGGAGCGAACTTGGTTTCTGACAAACTAATCCGCTTATCTCTAAAAACCACCAAATCACAAATCCAAGGATCATTTTTATGTTTTTTATACATGTTACGTGGCTATTTATTGTATTTGTAACACAGTTTTAGGTGGTATATCACCTGGGTGGTATTTGAGATCCTTAGAAAATGGGAAAGAGGACCCTTATTCTAGTGGAAGCAAAATGTAGAAACAGTATGGGCGATTGTAAGCTCTGCGTGGTGCAGAAACTATTTGTGTGTGCACACCTTCATTATCACCATACTAATCATTAATTATTATCACTTTAGAGTGCTAATTACAAAGCTATCAACACTGAGACAATCTTTGTTAAGAGCTTATCAATCTCTTAAATTGGTCCAAAACCCACGCCGATCGGCCTGGAAATCTATAAGATTCCCAGGCTGATCGATTCCGCCCCCCCAGGGCATCCAAAATCGGGATGTCCCGCTGTGTGAAACCCCCCAGGTCACCCCATTCACTCACCTTGTTTCCCGTTCCAACGGTGCATGCGCGAGGCATTTGTAAATGGCCAAAACTAAACTATTGTATATTAATTCCGCACCACCAATTATATTAAATCAAAAAATCTGTGGCCGTGCAGTGAAATGGGACTATCTCAAACCATAAATAGTAATTAATTGTATAGTGGTGAATCCAGCTATTCACCCTAGATAGTTCACAAAATACACTGCACCTCCTCCACAGTAATAAAGAATCTACAATATATATATCATGAATTTATAGGTACATTTTATTTTTGATCATTAACCCACATAAATTACATTACAAACAATTAAAAAACATAAAAAACTGGACCACATTCTCCCAGGGGCATCCCAATTTCACCTATATCCCATCCCATAATAACAAAATTATCAGTGCCAATGTTATAATAAAGTGCGTAAGTGCTTATTGTGCAAACAATCTATCTATAAACACAATGTGGCAAGAGAACAAAGAAAAACAGACTCCAATAGGAAATACACAACAATAAATATGTGAAACAAACACATCACCTGAAGATAATCCCAAATAGCCCCTAGGTTTATGTAGGTCCGATAGCGATCCCCAACGCGTTTCGTGGTCCCCCCGCTCAGACCACTTTATCAAGGTATGCCCCTGGGAGAATGTGGTCCAGTTTTTTATGTTTTTTAATTGTTTGTAATGTAATTTATGTGGGTTAATGATCAAAAATAAAATGTACCTATAAATTCATGATATATATATTGTAGATTCTTTATTACTGTGGAGGAGGTGCAGTGTATTTTGTGAACTATCTAGGGTGAATAGCTGGATTCACCACTATACAATTCATTTGTAAATGGCCAGCGTGGCCACGCTCCCTGTAAGAGGAAAGCGGAGGATGCATCCGTCAGTGTGCTCGGGAGGCTCTGCTCTTAGACGAAGCCTTAGACGGTGTGACGTCAGCAGCTCCTAGCGTGCTGATTGGACGAGTGGCCGTATATGCGCCGTAGGACCAGGGAGGGGTGAGTTGCTTTAGGCAATCCTTAAGGGCCAAAACCCAGGATAGTAAAAATCTTGGGTTTTGTTCCACTTTAATATGCTTTTATTTATTTTTTTACTCACTCCCGCAAACCATAAGGAGAGAGAAACCATGGGTGCCCCGGGGAAAAGGACCAAAACCCAGGATAGGCAAAATCCTAGGTTTTGATTGACTTTAAAGCAGATGGAAACCAGTTTCTGGGTCCACCGATCATCCTTCGGGGCCCCCGTCTGAGCAGCCGGGGGCTGCTGTTGGTTGGGCCCCCACCCCTCCAGGCCCTGTTACAGCTGCAACCCCCTGCAACCGTAATGGGAAAATCCTGCTACATACCTGTACATTGGGGGCTGGTGTCTAATGGTGAAAGCATCAAATGAATGCTATGCAGGCCGCTGTTCACCTGACTTTATTTAAATGCTAAATCTTCATGGCTGGCAGAAGTAGAAACATCTCCCCAAAAAAATCATTATCAAGAAGTTGATCTTTCAGCCCCCTTGTCGGAACAGTTACACGTTGGAACAGTTTGTCACACACTTCGTGCGCTGCATGTCCTATCTGATTAGCGGTGCTGTCACTAGCATTTAATGGAAGATCTCACTATTTCATTTCCTCCTGTTTGCTGTCTGTCTGTCACTTCACTGCCCATCTGGAAGATTGCTGGAGTCCGTTCAGGGGAGGCAAAGATAAATGAGGTCTGCAGCAAGCGACCGAATACCTAAATATTCCTCCAAGTGTGCAGTGAGATCCAGAGATATTGGTCTGATTATTTGTAAGTCGTGCATCGGTAGGTCTTTCAAGGTACAGCAAAGCCACAGACAAGAATGCGACACTGACACCAGCTTATGCAAAACACGTTTACTCAAATAGGCTTCTGAACACACTTCAAATAAATGCAGCAAACAGTAAAACATTAACAACAATTACCCTGCCCCAAAGCTGACCCAAACTGCTGTAGCAGGCGCTGTTCCAAATCGATGCACTGAGTAGAAGTGCAGAAAGCTCAGTGTACAACAGTCAGTGTCTCCTGTAGAAATATTCCTCTGCAATCCAGAATCCAAACAGCAAAGCAAAAGAAGAAAAGTCTTGGCCTGTATATAGTCTTTCTATCTGACTAACTAACTAACTAACTAACTAACAGGCAGTCTATAGCACGTGCATGTATTATTGAAATTACTGACCCGGGCCTTCGGTGAACTCCAGCTGGGCTAAGCAGGTCTCCTTCACAAACGACCGGATGCCCCACACAGCTCTCAGGCGTCCTTCAGGCAAAAGTCCACAGCCTCTGATTCAGATCCAGCAATCTGGAAAGTTGTCAGTCTCTCTCTTTCTTTGCTGCACGCCAGGCCACACACCAAACTTGCTCACATGGCCTTTCTCTGTCTTTCCAAGATGGTGATCTCTCCACTTCCCTTCTCTTTCAGCACAAAAAGAACACGTGATTTCCTGTCCCTCCAAATCAGTAAGTCTCTCCAGTGTAGCTGCATGAACAGGGAAACCAGCGGCCCCTTGTGGCCAAACAACAGAACGGCAGTTTTTATGAAATAACACTTGTTCCACCCTCTTACATATTGACTATAACTCTTTGCATGAGGGATTGTGGTGACTAGCGATGAGCCAATCACAAGTCTGTTTGGCTGGTTAGTCCCTGGTCTACAGTATTTGGTACCCCTGAGTTATTTTTTTTTTTTGCTGTTCCCCAGCACTACTAGCCCAATGGCCAAGCATGGATCTAGTATCAAGTCTATACTTTTGTCACAGATTTGGCACACACCCCTGGGAGAACAATGGGCTCATGACCGTCAAGGCATCCCTGAGACTGGTGGAAGTGGCGGGGTTTCAATGATGACAACCGCCCTATCCCGGGGTGGATTATAGGCAGGGAGCAAGGGGTGTTCACCCCTGAACCTCCACCATTTGCGCTGCAAAAGGCCTCCACCAACTGTGGGGTTATGGTTGGGGTACCAGTAATTTGTGGTGCTGCTGCTTGGCCCGGACAGTCCCAATCCACATGCCCTTGTAGGGGTGTATACCCGAGGCTCTTCCTTTTCCAACAACACCTCAAGTGAGTCGTTATGCCCCCTAGGTCCAAAGATCTAGCATTCGGAATGTACCACCCTGGCACCCGTGAGCAACAGTACTGGGAGTTTGCGGTGGCACCGTTTTGTTCAGTTGGCCCCAAACCACATAACCTTATAGAGGTGTATACCTGAGGTTCTCCCCTTTCCAATGACACATCCGGTGGCCTGGAGATCTGGTGCTTGGAAGTGTATTATCCAGAATGAGGTGCATTGATTCCCAGGATCATTTGGAGCCTCAGTTCTCTGGATTCAGGGGGGTAGAAACCAACTGGAGGTGTTGTTGAAAAGAGGAGGACTTCAGTTATGCACCTCTGCAAGGGCACGTGGATCTAATTGGTGGAACCGCACAGTTCCTGTACTGTTCCTCCTTGAAGCTGGGGTCTAAAAATCAGTGAATGGAGCTGATCAGTGTTCTGCAGCTGAAGATCTCAACTACATTTCCTGTACTATATAATATACAAATACAATATAATCTGGTAAGAAGATAGTATACTTTGCGCATAGAAATTGGTGATTATTGTATTACGCTATGTGCGGCTATACATTTTATTTTTCATGCTAAACCCAAATAAATGAGGAACGCCTCTTTTTAAACAAATCTCCTGGTGATTATACGCAAGTAAGGAATGTTTTATTGACACCAAGAAGAGATTATCCCTTTGGCTGCATGGCAATTCAAATCGATAAGAAAAACAACTGATTTTATATTGAGAAGCGCTTTTTCAATCTCTATCTGGTACGTGTGTGGTGTGTCAGGTGGTGGATACACATTGATTTGAAAGTCCTGGATATTCACGTGGTGAACTAAATTGAAGTTACTTGAAGCATCCCGGGGAGAATTGCACACCGTTGTGCGCCTATATACATTACATTTCCTGTAAGTTTGGGCTTCCTTGCCCCCATGGTCCTGGAGAACCGGGGTTTAGAAGTGGACCTCCCAGGGTGGGTGCATCGATTCCCAGGGTGACTTATTTTGGAGCCCTGGAAATCAGGAACTTAGAGGGGCTAACAACTAACTGGATGCACCATGAACAGCTCAGAGAGGTGGTGAGAACTGGAGCCGGCAGAGACAAGTGGTGGGCAGTGCTGAGGACAGCACACAACAGGATTCTCCAGCCCAGATCAGCAGTGATGTCAGTCACCTAACTATCTACCTACCCACCTACCTGCCTACTGACCCACCCACCAATTTACCCACCAACCCACTCACCCTCCTACATCTACCTGTCTGCTGACCAACCTACCTACCTATCCAACTGCCTACTGACCCACTCACCTACCTATATACCTGCCCACTCACTTGAAGCAGCAGCTGGCAGCCCTGGTGCAGAGGCAGAATCGTCAGACCCTGGAGCTCAGGTGGTAGTTGCCCACCCCCCTATCTTTCCACTTGCCCACCTCCCTTCCTGCCCCCCCCACCAACTTCACTACCTGCCCTCCCATCTACCTACCCACGGACCTACTTACTCAACTATATACCTGCCTACTTACCCACCCACCTACCTACTGACCTATGTATTCACATGTCTACCCACCCACCATCCTACCTAATCTAAGTTCCCACATACTCCTACCTGAATACACCCTACCTGTCCATCTAAGTACCTACACATCCATCTGCCTACCCACCTACCTGCCTGCTCACCCACCTACCTACCTACCTACCTAAATGCCTACTTACCTACCTTCTTAACTACCAACCCACTCACCTATATACCTGCCTGCTCACCCACTTACCTTCCTAAAATAACCTACCTACTTACAGGGAGGTTGTCTTTTTTTGGTGTGGGGTCCACACACACACTGCACACAGCACAGATGTACAGCACTAGAGTGGTTTTAAACAGGAGCCTGGCTTATCCTGGCATGTGTATTGTTTATTAATGGTGATGGTTACTTACATGTGTGTGCATTGGTGTAATAGCGTGCAGTGTTATGATCATTAGAATGATTGGAGCAAGGAGCAGTGATTGGTTTTGAGGGTGGGTAACCTGTTTCTAGATACATGCAAAGCCCCAGCATGCCCCCTCTATCGCAGTGAATGGAGTGGGTGTGACTGACCGGAGATGATACGGCCAGGATGGCACAGGGGACTGGATCTGACATTTCGTTTAGCAAAGGCAAGTATTATTTCTGTTGTGTTACTTTGCTGAACCATTACTTTAAATAGGAGCTCCTGTGTCTTCATAACCCCCCACCAGGCGCTGAGACAGGGGTGACAAATAAAAGCCAGGGGCAGCAGCCACACAGAAAGTGCACTGAGTGGCATCCCTCCCACACTGTGCACGTACCTTCCCACCCATGTAAGGATGGGGTTATGAAGACATTGCACTTTAACTGAGAAAAAATACTGTGACAGGGGCCTCCACCAGATTTTCTGCCCAGGGGCCTTCACCACATTTAATCCGGCCCTGTCCCTATCCCTTACACTGGTATAGGGTCCTAGTCTGAATCCAAAGCTGCTGATGAGTTCCAAGTAACAATAGGTTCACCACTAGCACCATGGTATGCTGGGTGCAAGCAAATAACTTCAGCCCATTATCTATAGCAGGGAAACACAATCTGCGGCCTGTACTACTGGCAGCTGTGGTCCCCGGCAAGTCTACCTAGCTCTACCCACCTCTGCTCACCTCACGTCTAACCCTTCATAATGTCAGTCAACCCAAATAAACCTAGATAGGCATCCCGAATTCGAAATACAAAAAGCACCCCTTATTCAAATAGCTCCCAACTGTATTGTAAGGAATTTACCTCTGCCAGGGGGCCGGCGGCGAGCGTCCGCGGGGCGACGCAGCACTCCTGCTGCTGGGAGCGCGGCGCGTCACTCTGGCAGCCTCCCTTGCCCCTCTCTAGCTGTCCAGGCGCGTGTCCCGCAGTCTGTAGATTTTGCCACTAGGAGGCGCTGTGCTGTGAGTGGCAGGCAGCGCAGAGTGCTCCACACCTGATGGGAATCAGGGGCTGATCAGCCCTGCAGCCAAGACTGACCAGCCCCTGGATAGTGTGTCCAATCACTCACAGTGTTGTAAGTTACACCAATCAGCACATACACTCCCCCCCAGGGTGGCCATTGGTCGATTCCCAAATAAATATGGAGTCAGCCCAGCACTCAGTGCCCGTGATAGTCTCTTGTGATTAGGGTGTGATTCTGTTAGCTGTTATCTGATCCTGACCCGGCTTGATCGACCATCCCTGTCTGCTGCCTGTACCGACCTCTGCTTTGTCTGACTGCGAACCTGCCTGCCCCTCTGGATACCCTGCGATCTCTGACCTCCTGGCTTGACCCATTGGCTACCCCTGACTACGCACCTGTCTCATCCCTGTACTCTGACGCACCCTCCGGATTGACTACCTGTGAACGACCTCGGCTTCGGGATACCCTCGTGGTTCATCGGCCTTCACCGTAAGCAGCCATCCTTTGCGCCTATTAAGACCTGGGGGCAACCGTGTCCGGTGAGGCGTGCCTAGCGTCCCGGCAAGCGGGGGCTTGACTATAGGCAGAAGCGGCGGTGGAGATTGGGGGTTGCCTGCTTACAGAAGGCTGGTGTCCCGCTGGGCATCACATTATCACGGGCCTCATAAATGGACCAAATTTTGGAACAGGTGCAGGCCCTGACCGCGGCCGTGGAGCACCTGGCACTTCGAGTGGCGGCTCAGGAGAACCGTCCAGCTCCTGCACCCTCTGTGCCCCAGGGGGCAATAGCCGCCTTTCCAGTTGAACCCAAGATTCCCCTTCCAGAGAAGTTTTCAGGGGACCGGAGTAAATTTGCCAACTTCCGGGATGCCTGTAAGCTCTATTTTCAGCTTCGCCCTCATGCTTCTGGCTCCCAGGAACAACGGGTGGGACTTATCATCTCCCTTTTGCATGGGGATCCCCAATCCTGGGCTTTTAGCCTCTCCCCTCAGGATTACGCCCGCCAATCTGTTGAGGAATTCTTCAAGGCCATGGAGATCCTGTATGATGACCCAGACCGAGGGGCAACTGCTGATGCCAAGCTACGATCTCTTAGACAGGGGCGAAGACCGGCAGAAGAATATTGCTCGGAATTCCGACGCTGGGCAGTGGATTCTCGCTGGAATGACCCAGCATTGTGTGGGCAGTTCAGGCTAGGTCTGTCAGAGGTCATAAAAGATGTCATGGTAAATCACCCAGTACCTAACACCTTGGATGAAACCATGCAATTGGCTATCCGCATCGACCGACGCATACGAGAAAGACGCCTGGAAAAAGGGGCCCAGTCTGAAGTCAGTATGAAGCCTGAGGCCTTAGTCCCTTCTTCTTCTGAAGAACCCATGCAGCTTGGGGCCACCAAGCTTTCTGAAGCTGAGAGGCGTCGGCGTCTGTCGCAAGGTCTATGCCTTTATTGCGGAGAAGTCGGTCACCTGGTCCGCTCCTGCCCTCGGAAACAGGCATCGGAAAACTTCAGAGCCTAGGTGGGGTCGAGGAAACCCACCTAGGCTGCAAGGTATTTCCTCTGTGTTGCACACAAATTACATTGCCTGTCGAGATTACTCATGATTTTGAGTCCAGGTCTGTGGAGGCTCTTTTGGATTGTGGGGCTGCCGGGAATTTTATTGATTGGGGCCTGGCTCAAGCATTAAAGATTCCGCTGCAATCTTTAGTCAATCCAATTAGAGTCAAAGCCATTGATAATACCCCCCTTGTGGGGGGCCTGATTCAGTACCGTACTCCACCAGTGTTTGTTAGAGTGGGGGCGGGACATACCGAGCTAATGAGCTTCCTGCTCCTTAAGATGCCACTTACCCCTTTGGTTCTGGGACTCCCCTGGCTGTCTAAACACAATCCCCAAATTGACTGGGTCTCTGGGCAGGTTATCAAGTGGGGGCCACAATGTTTCCAGTCTTGTCTTGAGCTCCCTGTACGTGCCACTCGCTTGACTGCTGAGGGCATCCCTACCCCCTATGCAGATTTCGCAGACGTGTTTTCTGAAAAAGCCGCTGATGAACTCCCTCCTCATAGGCCTTTTGACTGCCCGATTGATCTTCTCCCAGGAACTATGCCGCCTCGGGGAAAGATTTATAATTTAACCCAAGCTGAAAATAAGGCCATGAAAGAATACATTGCTGAGAATCTGCAGAAAGGTTTTATTCGGCCGTCTACCTCACCAGCGGGTGCCGGATTTTTCTTTGTGGAAAAGAAAGATGGCGGCTTGCGCCCCTGTATTGATTATAGGGGCCTGAATAAAATTACAGTTAAAAATAAATACCCCCTTCCCTTAATAGAGGGACTCTTTAACCAGGTCATTGGGGCCCAGGTTTTTTCTAAGCTTGACCTGAGGGGGGCCTACAATTTAATCAGGATCCGTCAGGGAGACGAGTGGAAGACTGCCTTCAATACCCAGGACGGGCACTATGAATATCTTGTTATGCCATTCGGCCTATGTAACGCCCCAGCAGTCTTCCAGGACTTTGTTAACGAAGTTTTTAGAGAATACTTGGGCCGTTTTGTGGTCATCTACTTAGATGACATCCTAATATTCTCCCCGACCTTAACCGAGCATAGAGAGCATGTGCGGATGGTTCTACAGAAATTGAGAGAAAATCACCTCTACGCCAAGCTAAAAAAGTGCGTTTTTGAGGTTTCTGAGGTTCCGTTCCTGGGATACATTGTTGCCGATACTGGGTTAACAATGGATCAGGACAAAGTGTCTGCAGTCCTCCAGTGGGAACAACCTAAAGATTTGAAGGGTTTACAAAGATTTCTGGGGTTTGCTAATTTTTATAGGCGTTTTATAAAAAACGTTTCCACCTTGGTAGCCCCACTCACTGACCTCACTAAGAAGGGGGCGTTTACCCCTACTTGGTCGGGCCGATCCATCCAAGCCTTTGAGAACCTTAAGTCTGCCTTTAGTTCGGCACCTGTGTTGACCCACCCTGATATCCACCGAGCCTTCATAGTCGAAGTAGATGCATCTGAGCTCGGGGTAGGGGCAGTTCTCTCACAGTACAGTGGGTCTCCTGAACGGCTACATCCCTGTGCCTTTTTCTCGAGAAAATTTAATTCCGCTGAGCGGAACTATGATATTGGCAATCGAGAACTTCTAGCTGTGAAATTAGCCTTTCAGGAATGGAGACATTGGTTAGAGGGGGCCCAGTTCCCAATTATGGTATTCACAGATCACAAGAATTTAGAATACATCGAATCAGCTAAAAGGTTAACCCCCCGTCAGGCCCGATGGTCTCTTTTCTTCTCCCGTTTTAATTTCACCATAACATACAAACCAGGAACAAAGAATGTTAAAGCTGACGCTCTCTCCAGAAGTTTCACAGTTGATAAAGTCCCTGTAGAGGAGATCCTTCCCATAATCCCACAACACAAGGTCATAGCTGTCATCCAACCTGACCTGTCAAGTGAACTAAGTCGGTTTCAATCGGATTCTCCTCCGGGCAAACCCGATCACCTCCTCTTTGTACCCGTGTCCCACCGTCCGGCAGTACTTCAGCAGTTTCATGACTCCAAGACGGTGGGTCATCCAGGGGTTAAAAAGACTTTGGCCCTTCTAGCCCGTCATGTCTGGTGGCCATCTTACAGGAGAGATACCCAGGCCTTTATTCAGGCCTGTAAGATCTGTGCCCGTAGCAAAACCCCCAGGTCAGCTCCTGCCGGACCTCTAGTGCCCCTGTCCACTCCTTCAAAGCCTTGGACGCACTTGGCAATGGATTTTATTACTGATTTACCACAGTCCCAGGGATATACCGTTATCTGGGTTGTGGTAGATCGATTTAGCAAAATGGCGCATTTTGTCCCCCTAAGAAAGCTGCCCACAGCCCAAGAATTGGCTCAATATTTCTTAGATTATATTTTTAGACTTCACGGAATTCCAGAAGATGTGGTCTCAGATAGGGGGGTCCAATTTGTGTCACGCTTCTGGAGGGCATTCTGCACCCGGCTAGGCTTCACTGTTTCTCTGTCTTCAGCTTTTCACCCTCAGTCCAATGGGCGGAAAGGACCAACCAGTCATTAGAACAATATCTCCGTTGCTTCACCTCTGATATTCAGTCAGAGTGGTCCCAATTTCTTCCCTTTGCTGAATTTGCCTTCAATAATGCAGTTAACTCCTCCACGGGGGTATCGCCCTTCCGATGTGTATATGGGAGGGATCTTAAGTTCTCAGCACTTTCAGGCCCGTCCTCTGGTTTGCCTTCTTTAGACGATTGGTTGTCCCAGTGGCCAGATTTATGGGCCAAGATTCAGCGGCATTTGGTCCAGGCATCGAGTCGGCAGAAGGTCTTTGCGGATCGTCGCCGATCCAAGAATCCAGATTATAAAGTGGGGGATTTGGTCTGGCTCTCTACCAAAAATTTAGCGCTACGCCAACTCTCTGTAAAATTGGGACCACGATATATCGGCCCTTATCCCATTTTACAGAAAATTAACCAAGTCACATACAGACTCAAACTTCCACCATCTCTGAGGATTTGTAATTCCTTTCACGTTTCCCTCCTTAAGCCTGCCAGGGGAGTGGAGGAGGATTCCTCTCCTTCTCCTATCCTAGTTGATGGTGAGCAGGAGTTTGAAGTCGCACGAATTCTGGATTCCCGTTTCCTCCGGAATTCCTTGCAATATTTAGTTGACTGGAAGGGATATGGGCCAGAAGAGAGGAGTTGGGTTCCAGCTAGAGATGTGCATGCAGACCGTTTAATTAAAAGATTTCATAAAGAAAATCCTCTTAAACCCAGGGTGGAGGGTCCTGGGGCCCCTCCTCAAGGGGGGGGTAATGTAAGGAATTTACCTCTGCCAGGGGGCCGGCGGCGAGCGTCCGCGGGGCGACGCAGCACTCCTGCTGCTGGGAGCGCGGCGCGTCACTCTGGCAGCCTCCCTTGCCCCTCTCTAGCTGTCCAGGCGCGTGTCCCGCAGTCTGTAGATTTTGCCACTAGGAGGCGCTGTGCTGTGAGTGGCAGGCAGCGCAGAGTGCTCCACACCTGATGGGAATCAGGGGCTGATCAGCCCTGCAGCCAAGACTGACCAGCCCCTGGATAGTGTGTCCAATCACTCACAGTGTTGTAAGTTACACCAATCAGCACATACACTCCCCCCCAGGGTGGCCATTGGTCGATTCCCAAATAAATATGGAGTCAGCCCAGCACTCAGTGCCCGTGATAGTCTCTTGTGATTAGGGTGTGATTCTGTTAGCTGTTATCTGATCCTGACCCGGCTTGATCGACCATCCCTGTCTGCTGCCTGTACCGACCTCTGCTTTGTCTGACTGCGAACCTGCCTGCCCCTCTGGATACCCTGCGATCTCTGACCTCCTGGCTTGACCCATTGGCTACCCCTGACTACGCACCTGTCTCATCCCTGTACTCTGACGCACCCTCCGGATTGACTACCTGTGAACGACCTCGGCTTCGGGATACCCTCGTGGTTCATCGGCCTTCACCGTAAGCAGCCATCCTTTGCGCCTATTAAGACCTGGGGGCAACCGTGTCCGGTGAGGCGTGCCTAGCGTCCCGGCAAGCGGGGGCTTGACTATAGGCAGAAGCGGCGGTGGAGATTGGGGGTTGCCTGCTTACAGAAGGCTGGTGTCCCGCTGGGCATCACATGTATTCTCCAAATGTTTGCCCCAAAATTCATGAATGCTGGCAGCACAGGACATACAGTGTCCATGTATCAACCTAAAAATACCACTGAATTAAAAATCACACCTCAGTCAAATACTTCCTCGTTCCACAAGATAACCCAATCCATTGGTACAGGACATATGATAGCCCTGGATAAAGACCCTCTCCACCTCCCAACCTAAAGCATTCTCCTGATTTCCTCCTGAAGTTACCTCAGTCATATACAGCTTCAATCCACGAGAGAACCTGAACCACAGGTGCAGTCCAAAAGAGGCCATCAGCTTGCTTAATAATGCCCCACAACCCAAATAAAACTAGATATGGCTCTCACATCCGATACACAAAAAGCAGTCAAGTAGCTCCTAAACCCTAATAGCTCCTAATGTCTCCAAATGTTTGCCCTAAAACTCATGAATGCCAGCCCCACGGACATACAGTCATCCCTGAATAAACCTCGACTTAAAGCGTATTACTGAATTCAAAAAGCCAGCTTAGTCAAATACCTCCTTTATCCACAAGAGAACCCAAGTCACATGTACAGGACATGTGATAACCCTGGAGAAAGATGTCTCCAACCCAAATAACCCTTTAAATTCAAAAAGAACCCTCAGTCAAATATCTCCTCAATCCACAAAACAACCCAAGCGACAGGTACAGGACATACAATAAGCCTAGATAAAGTCCCCGTGACCTAAAGCTTACTCCATAATTTAAAAAGCTATCTCAGTCAAAGCTCTCTTCAATTCAAAAAAAGAACTCAAGCCATAGGTACAGAACACACTATGACCCTGAATAAAGAAGCCTCCAACCCAAAAATACCCCTCAATCCAAAAAGCCCATGTACCACCTTAACCCATGGCAGAACCCAAGCCAGTTCAGAACATATGCTAACCCTGAATAAAGACCGCCCAACACCCCTCAGTCAGATACCTCCTAAACTGCTAAAAAAAAACCAAGCCAGAAGAACAAGAGATAAGATAAACCCTGAATCTTTTTGTATGAAAAATGGATGCCCCTGCCCTTTTGCCTAAGGATATGACCTTTGTGACCTAAAATAACACATAAGCTCTGTTCAATCCAAAAAAAACCCAAACCATAGGTACAGAAGATACTATGACCCTGAATAAAGAAGCCTCCAACCCCTTAACCCATGGAAGAACCCAAGCCACGAGTTCAGAACATTTGCTAACCCTGAATAAAGACCGCCCAACACCCCTCAGTCAATTACCTCCTAAACTGATAAAAAAAAAACCCAAGGCAGAAGAACAAGAGATAAGATAAACCCTGAATCCTTTTATATGTAAACATGGATGCCCCTGCCATTTTGCCTAAGGATATGACCTTTGTGACCTAAAATAACACATAATATAAAAGATAATGAATCAGAATAATTCATAGATGCTGGCTTTGACCATTCTGGTGTTGAGTGGACCTCAGTATGTTACTTCTTGTCCATTTCCTCCACAATCATGTCTGTCGGTGTTTAAATAAGATGGATTTACAGTGAGTAATAAGGGCAGATGGTGGCCAATGTGTCTCCAGATTAGATCTTTATTCAAAACGCTCTGTGACCTTTGGCTCTATTGAACATCCATGCATTGTCTCCAAATCTAAGGGGTTTATTCATCAAGGGATAGCACCAGGTAGCGCCTCGTAGCGGCAGGCAGCGTCTGGTGAACACCGGGCACTGTACGCAAAACCACATTTATAAAAGCGAATCTGGTGAGCGGCTCTAACAGCACCATGTAACATATGATTCATCATTACAGGCGGCTCAGCGTATAGCGCCGGCGCTCTAGCTTCCAGAGTGCCAGGTATTACCTGTCGCTACCTCTCGCTCTCCCATACATTTCAATAGACGTTCCTTTCCTTTTTTTTTTTCTCTCAAATCATTGTGTGACCTCTCCTAGCCTAGAAAAAGTCATTTTTGAAAACTTTTTGATTTTTTTGTTTTTTTATGCAGTATTGTCATTACAGGTCTGGCACTAAAGTATTAATATCACAGTGTTACAACAATGTCATTCCATGTGTTTTCGCTTTGTTACTGGGGGATATGTGTTCAAAATCAGACTTTAATCACACAGCGTCTGGCGCTCTATGCTATAGCGACCAGATTTTGAGCGCCGACGCTGTGTGTGTGTCATTTTTTGCTAAGTATGGTGTGGAGCGCCAAGAGTCGGGCGCACTGAGCCGGCGCTACCTTCGCTCCCTGCAGCGCTGTACTGGTGTTAGAGCGCCCAATATACATCACATTCATAAATGCGGGCCAGGTTACTAGAGCCACTGAGGCGCTCTGTTACAGCACCCGATACATGCTTACAGCGTCTACTAGAGGTCGCTCTAGTTGCCGCTATACAGACGCTCATCTGCCGCTACCTGGTGCTAGTAATGAATCAGCCTCCACGTCTTGGGGAGGGTTACATGGTCTACCCGCTCGAACTACTAATCCTTGTAATTCAGGGAAAAATTGGGTGTGAATCTAAGGGATTAGGTGAAGTTCAGGAGTGTGTCGGCGGTGGGAATGTAGAGATACTGTACACGCAGTGATTACAGGACACAAGATAGAGGAACGCGTTTTCTGGCGTGTCTCTCCTGAAATAGATGTGACCCACTCCAGTGAGCCCGCTAATGGAAACACAAATTGCAGACAGATTGTTGGTGCTGCGATGAAAATCCACATCATATTTCCCAATAACTTGCGCCTGAGATTAATTTAATCTCCTTTCTGTTATTTCCTTGCATGTTCTATTTATTTTATCATTTATTTTGTATAACAAGCTGCTGTAGGGGTAATGCTCTATTGCTTTATATCAATCTTTACAAATACCTATTGTTCCGGAAATGTACATATGTTACAGGTGTTTATGGTAATCTCCTGGCACAAGTCCTCCTGGCTTGAGGGATTTCACATTATTCATATCTTGTGCTGTTTCTAATACAGTGGCGCACCCTGAGGAGGTCCAGTTTGGGCAGGGGAGGCCTGGTCCCGGTGGCACCTCATGAGAAGCATACCTCTCAACTTTTTAAAATGGGAAAGAGAAGGAAGAGGATAGGAGCCAAAATGTTTTTTGCAATTAAGTCCTCCCCCCCCCCTCTCCCCTCCGGTCATGTCCATGCCCAGAGGAGTAGCTAGGCTTTCTGGGACCCGGGGCAAAGATTCAAAATGGAGCCCCCCATCTGTTCTCAGGGCCCCCTTTGGCGCTCACCTGACCTGCTACACCCGGGGCAAGGGCAAGTGCCCCCCCCCTGCTCCCCCCTAGCTACGCCCATGCCCATGCCACACCCCTAACTCTAAGATGACCTGATAATGGCTGCACACTATGCCACTGCATAGGTTCCTTGTAGACAGAGCATCAAAAATTAGACGGTAAGTATCTATTCAATGTCAAGATCACAAAAGGCAGGGGGGGGGGGGGCAAGGTGCATTTTAGGTTCCTATAGACCAGGACCTTTGGGTAAGGAAGGGGGTCCTGGTCCCCATGGAGCTTAAAGACAGGGCCCACTGATTCCCTTTTCCCTTTGTGTGAAATGCTCCAGATTACCTAATATATTCACTTCACCAAGGTACCAAGGTTCCCCATGACGCATGTGTGGGCTGTGTTGCCATCCTTGGCTTCCCTCTAGCTGATGCATCTATCTGCGTCCAGCCTGTCCTATATCCATTTCTGTTACTCTGCCCAGCAAGTCCTGCATTCAGTTGTGTTCCTGCATCCTGCTTGTTCTGTATACAGCTGTGTTATTGTGGCCAACCTGTCCTGCATATAGTTGTGTTCCTGCATCCTGCTTGTTCTATATACAGCTGTGTTATTGTGGCCAACCTGTCCTGCATATAGTTGTGTTCCTGCATCCTGCTTGTTCTGTATACAGCTGTTTAATTGTGGCCAACCTGTCCTGCATATAGTTGTGTTCCTGCATCCTGCTTGTTCTATATACAGCTGTGTTATTGTGGCCAACCTGTCCTGCATACAGTTATGCCCCTTCTTCCAGCTTGTCTTGTACCTAGGTATATTACTGTGCCCAGTCTGTCCTGCATTAAGTTATATTCCTGTGTCCAACATGTTATATTCCTGCATCCAAATATTCCCCTGGGTTCAGCCTGTTCTGCATCTATCTTTGACCACGTGTTTAAACTGCCCTGGATCCAGTTGCTTTCCTGTATCCAGCATGTCCTGCATCCAGCTGTGATCCTGCTTCTAGCCAGTGCCCAACATCCAGACATACCCAACCTATGTCTAGCATGTGTTCTGCATCAAGCTACAGCAGGTTTCCATATCCTGTCATGTTCCTGCTATGGAGACCATATGGCTGAAGCAGAATGACCACGCCCCCAGAGCACCCCAAGTCTACACCATTAGTCCAGTAATATTTCATATTCATTCAGTGCTGAGAAACTATAACCGGTGTAGCAACACATTTTACCTTTAGTGATGCATGCCAAAAAATAAAAAGAAAGAACGCTTTTGAAGTTTTCCCAGCCCTTCTGCATAATAGAATGGGGAATCATGGGAAAGATCTGTTGCCTGAATTTTCTGGGTTATACCCAGCATTATAGGTTTTCTTAACTGCAGGGACGTTCAAAACATTGGCTGGGTCCGATACCATTGTGCCCCTTCCCTTTGTTGTTTGGAACCCAGGCTGCCCCAAAATGTCCTTTTCATGACGGCACCACCAGTCTGCTGCAAGTCCTGCAAAGAGGAGGTGGCAACTTGCATTGTACTTCTACCAGGGGCCCAGTAGAAGCTGCCTCTGTCTCCACTATATTGTTGATGTTAATCTATTTAAAGTAAACTTTAAAGTGACTCATTATTTTCTATGGTCCCGGCTGGCTTATTCTTATAGTTAGCAGCTGACGTTTTAGGTAAGCCTACTGTGTTTACTTATCCTTTATTTACTTTTTATGGCATGCATTGGCTTCACATTGTATCCTATTAAAGGCAATCCTATTGAAGTGCAATAGTGATTCTGTGCACCAGTGATGATGGACCCTGAGCACCCCAGTGAGGGCACCACCAAGCAGAATAGAGAGGATTAAAAATGAAGCTTATGAGTAAGCTCACTATACTACCAAACTGGATATGCACTTCCTAAGCATCCAATCAAAAAATCAAAAAAATCCCAGGTGCCAGCCTCGGGGACCATACCACAATTACACTCTATTGCCAGTGGGACTTCAGGGTCAGCCCACTCCTAGGTCCACATAGATGGCTGCACACTAAATTTCACTTAATACAATTTATTAAAGATTAATACACATATCACATACACAACACTACATACATGACTGTTAAAAAACACATACATAAAAAACACATACATAAACACATACCCAGGCGAAGTGGAGGGAAGACCACGCAGCGCGTCGGTGAGGTAAGTGGGGAGGACAGCGGGCCCCTGCAAATGTATGGTTATATGTATTGAAACGGGCCCCGAGGCCGATTCATCAATAGCGCCAGGTAGCGACAGATGAGCGACTGTAGCGTGATTTTTTCAGCGCCAGCCAGTATTCGCTGTGCTTGGCCGGCATTAGCTCGATGACAGCGACTCAGTCGGTGTGCGGTAATGTTGAATACGGGCTGGGGGGTCGCTGTTTCACAGGTCCAGCGTTGTATGTGAGCGCCTGACAACGAATGGCCAGAGCGAACGGCTAGCTTCATATTCATCAAAAAATCACGCTCCGAATGTGCTGTCGCTGTCCATTCCTTGTTTAAACCCCAGAGCGCTGGCGGCGATGTGTATTAACTAGTTTTTAACCCCTAAACAACCATATTTTTTGAATGTAACATTATACATGTTTTTAGAATCATTTTGTTATATGAATACATTAATATCAGACCTGTTAGATCAATTCTGCACATATTTTTTTTTTTTTTTTTTTTTTGACTTAAAAATAAATCCTAACATTGCAGAAGTGGTCTCCGATTTTTTGACATTAAAAAAAAAAAAAAAAAAAAAAAATACCAATTAATTATGAATAATTATAGCTTGCTCCATTGAAATGCATTGGACATCGCCAGGGAGCGACAGCTCATACCTGGCGCTGTGAGGGAATTTGCAGCGGCGCTGTTCGGTCCAGGCGGCTTCATGATGAATGCCGCGCTAGCCGTCGCTCTCGCCGGCGCTAGCCTCATTTTGCTTGATAAATGCGTCATTGTGACCGCCGCGGGCGTACTTGAGTCGGTAGTCGCCGTTAGCTGCCGCTACCTGGCGCTCGTCAGACACTACCTGGCGCTATCGCTTGATGAATAAGGGCATATGTATTTTGCTGCATATGGGTGACGCTTATTGGGTAATATAGGAGCACAATATAGGTTTAGCCTTATGGTTATATGCACTTTCAGCACTTGGCACTTTACCTCGTTTGCACAACTTTATTAATTTTAAGCTATATTATATATAGCAGTTTGAAGGCACTAGTTTTAGGTCACTTGTTTATTACAAATTAGGCACTGCTTAGGCACTGAGCACTTTATCTCATAAGCGTCAACCTATATATAGTTTTGAATATTCATTTTGGTGCAAAGATTTATTCTAAATTGGTTAGCCCTGGAGTTCCTCCCCACTTGTTATGTGTGTGTTATGTATGTGTTTTTTAACAGTCATATATGTAGTGTTGTGTATGTGATATGTGTACTAATCTTTAATAAATTGTATTAAGTGAAATTTAGTGTGCAGCCATTTATGTGGACCTTGGAGTGGGCTAGCCCTGGAGTCCCACTGGCAATAGAGTGTAAGCTTATTAGTAAGCAACAGGCTTTACCTTAGGGTGGAGGTACACTTTAAGAGAAGGGTTCACTTAGCACATTTTTCAAGCTATAAAAAAAGTCACAAGCAAATAAATCCTTTAATTAGACTCAGATGACTCCTTGTCCAAAGACGCCTTTATACTTTGCTCTTGTTAATTTTCAGTAGTCGTTCTAATTCATGTAGGACACAAGATCTGGCCCTAGGGGGCCGATAAGGCTGCGTGCGCCCGACGCGTTTCAAAGACAGTCCTTTGGGGCCTCCTCCAGTTCTCAGCAACTCTTTATAGGAAAGAGGTCTGGGAAAGGCCAGGCGGTCTGCAGAAGAGGCCCCCGTCATGGCTTCCTTCTCAGAGCTCTGTCCGCATACTGGGGGCAGCCGGGATGTATCAGTGTCGCTTCCCAGATGTCCCAAAACAAGCTATTTTGATTCAAGGTATGTGTATTTTTAACCCTGACATGCCAGAAAATCAGAACCTTTTTTATGGAAAAAAACACCTTCACCAGTTTCATATATCTAAAACTAATAAATACAATAACAGTATTAAATAGTGAAGAAGTTACTAAAGTTTACTTCTTCTTTTGACTATAAAAATACAGTTGGTGAAAATAGACCTCTGCCACTATCTGCTGATAATTTACTAAAGTGAATACGTCTAGTAATATGTTATTTTTCTTAAAGGAGGCCTCTAGCATAATATATACTTTAGATAAAGTGAGTAATAATGTGAATATATATATATATATATATATATATATATATATATATATATATATGGGATTACTCAACTTACATCCTTGTGATCAATTCACTGTACTGTATATTATATGTATATAAGTTAATAATGTTGGTTTTAACACACATAGCTGGTTGTTTTGAGAGAATGGCCTTAATTCACTAAGAGTTGAAAAAAAATCTCATGGTAGTAAAAAATTCAATTCATCAGAAAAAAGTCTGAGAATTTCATTTGGGGCCTTATTCATGAAGGGATAGCGACAGGTAGTGCCTGGTAAGCGGCAGGTAAATGCCGGACATGGCACGTAATCACACATGTATGAAGCCGAATCTGGTGAGCGACTAGAACAACGCCATGTAGCGTACGATTCATCATTATCCCAGGCTCAGCGTACAGCGCCGGCGTTCATCCTTGCAGAGCGCCATGTCTTACCTGTCGTTACCTGGCGCTCTCCCATACATTTCTATGGACGATTCTTTAATCCCTTTCCTGATCATTTCCAATTTTTTTAAACTCAAATCATGACATGAAATACTGACATGTATCCTGGCCTAGAAAATGACATTTTTGAAAACTTTTTTGATTTATAAATTTTTTTATGCATAATTGTCCTTACATGTCTGGTATTAAAGTGGACCAACACCCAGGATTTTGACTATCCTGGGTCTTGGTCCACTTCGGTGGGGCACCCCCGATCGGGGTGCCCCGCTGTGTGAAACCCCCCCGAACCCCCCGAACAACTCACCTCTCCCCGCTCCCAGCGCCGACGTACAAGCGAAGATCTTGAACGTCTAAGCGGCGGCGGCCGCCGCCGCCTCCCTCGCGTCTCTTTGAACGCGCGCGCCCCCGCGCCGGCCATTCGCAGACGGCCGGCGCGGAGGCGCGCACGCCTACAGGGGCGTGAGGGAGGCGGCGGCGGCCGGCCGCCGCCGAAGATAAGGTAGGTGAGTTGGGGTGTTTGGGGGGGGGGGTTTCACCCCGCGGGACATCCCGATCTCGGATGTCCCGCGGGGTGGGGGGTGATCGGCCCGGGAATCTTATAGATTCCCGGGCCGATCACCCGTGGGTGTTGGTCCACTTTAAAGTGTTCATGTTACAATGTAATAACAATGTAATTCCATATGTTTTCACTTTGTTACTAGTGGATACATGTTCAAAAACAGACTTTAATCACACAGCTTGGGGCGCTATGGGCTACAACTACATGATTTTGAGCGCCGGCGATGTTTGAGGCTGTTTTTTTGATGAATATGGTGTGAGTCGGTCGCACTGAGCTGGTGCTACCGTTCAGTCTCATACAGCATAGTACTGCGACTCACACATGATATTCATCAGTGTCGGACAGCGACTGACCCGCTCTAAAACAATGATCCATGGCCGAGCTCTGAAATTCGCTCTACAGACGCTCGCTCAACTGTCGCTACCTGGCGTTAGTAATGAATCAGCCTGCCCCAGTTGAAAAAAAAATCTCATGGTAGTAAAAAATTCAATTCACGATAAAAAAAGTCTGAGAATTTCACACCTAGTGAATCATCAGATAGGAAGATGAAGGTGAAAGTCAGTGGTACTTTTTTACTCCTGGGAAAAGTATTGAACGTTTTACTCCTTTTTACTGTAGTTAAAAGTGACATTGGCTTTCATTGTTTTCCTATCTGGTAATTCACTAAAAGTGAAATTCTCAAGCTTTTATCTAATTAATTGAATGTTTTACTACCATGAGATTTTTTTTCTTTTAGTGAATTAAGGCTATACTCTAAAAACAACCAGCTACTCCAGCTATGTATGTTAAAACCAACTTCATTAACTTCTTTTTACTACCATGACAATTCTTTTCAACAAGTGAATCGACACCAATATGTACCAGCATCCTTGGATTGTGATATATTCAAAGCCTGGTATCTTTGGATCTAGGTATAGGTATTCTTGAAACCTGGTATCCTTGGATAAATAGTCGCTTTAAGCCTGTACTAATAAGTAATGCGTCAAAATTTTAGAAATGTTGAAAACCTTTAATTGTGATGTACCCGCGTAAGATCTTGTCAGGATTTCAGAAAAATGGTTTACAAGGCTCCCTCCCAATGGAGGGGCAGATCTCCTGTATGTATGTATGGTTGTTTTTTTTCATTCCTGTCATTCCTGTCATCCTTATCTTTCTCATTCAATTGTAACTACAATTATCCTTTGAATCATAACTAATTGTAATTATTCTAAATAAACTTGGCGTATTTCACACCACCTGTGGAGACATTGTCAGATTTCTTCAATAGGGGGTTGAAGAGGACCTAACTAAAAGTACTCGCCTTGTTGCTGCCTGTTGACAGCGAGGACCTCTAAATCAGAAATAGTTGAAAAATCTCATGGTAGTAAAAAATTCACTTTAGGTTTGCTGAATCACCAGATAGAACAACAATGAAAGTCAATGGCACTAAAAAGTGTCATTTCATTGTCTTCCTAGCTAGTGATTGAGCGACAGTGATATTCTCAGATTTTTTTTCCCTATAAAGTGAATTTTTTCTCCCATAAGATTTTTTTCTACTCTTTTTACTCTTTTTTGTTTCATTTTCAGTCGCATGTATTGTAATCTTTTTTTTTTTCTTTCCTCCTAGGTTATAACCCTGGAAGGGTGGGTGGACATCATGTACTATGTCATGGATGCACATTCTTTTTACAATTTTATATATTTTATACTACTTATTATAGTAAGTACCATTTAATAATTTCTGTTGCATTGAGTGGTGTTACAGCAGACTTCGTATAAAACGTTGACCTCCTTGAAAACATGCAAGAACACACTGTATAGGCATTATGGCTACATAAATTTATAAAAAATATTACTGTAAGGTTCTTACTCTGGATAAAGTGAGGTATCATTGAAGCAACATTAACACCAAGACACTGGCAAGCTAATACGTAGGAATTGTGTGGTCATTAGACTGGTCTCCATACTTGACTTGATACTACACTCATTGACAAACTAAATACAGCAAAAAATACAGTTGCAATCCACCATGTGTCGAGACCCAGGTTAAGCTAAAAGCGGAGTAAAACCCAATTTTTACTCCCCCGCTGTCTTCACAGCCCAAAGTCAACCATCAGGGCAGTATAAGCATGATCCTGGAATGGAGCCACGACTGAAAGCTGCACCGATGGGGTCTCACCAAACTGAACTTCCCTACAGTGAAAAAGCATAATTCAGAGCATCTTGACAGTGGCAGGGTCAATCCATATGCTTAGGCCTGACATACCCCCTCTATTGCTGTGAACGGAGTGGATGTTCTTCAGATAGATGGCAACGGGCACCCATTTGTCCTGGAGTTCGGAACGCGATCTCAGAAAGTAGTCTTACACTAACAGACTAGGGACTAATTCGTTGCAGGGAAAAAAGTGATTAAGATACTTTTTTTATAAGTTCTGTGGCACTCACTTTATGTTTTGATGTTCTGGTTTAGCAAAGTTTGGGTAGCGTCTTAGAATGAGCACATTTGATACAGAACATGGCTCTCAAAATGTATTTTGTAGTTTAACTGTGTCTAGATTTTCAGATGGTAAAACTAGAGCTGTATCCTGATGGGGGCCAGATCTTTTTCAACAAAACTACCTGGCGTCGAAGGTTTCAGAGGCTTCAAATGAGTGGCTGACGGAGGGCTGTATGGGCATGATGGTGCACGGCACTGTTTGGTGGCCTCCAAGATCTTCTCTAGCTTGGTCTGCATTCAACAATAAAGTGTACTGGCCAAAGAGGCCCCCTAGCTTTCCAACTTATGCCAATGCTTCGTCAGGATCCCATGTTCTCAGTTTTAGGAGAATAATTTTGGCAGAGAAAAAGTGCTACAATGGGAGGGTCAACACATCAATATATTGAAAAATTTAAAGAATTTTCCACAAATTTGTTTACTTTTTTAATATTGCTTCATTTCATCCTATGGTTTCCTCTGATTCTCTAGTGCTGGGTTATGGCTGCTTGTCCTCAGATCCCGAGAAGTGGACATAACCCAGCACTAAGGAATCATAAGAAATCTCTGTCTTGCATATGACTTTTGGAAAACTAATTCATGGTAAGTACTTACTTCTCTTTTATTATCAAAAGAGCAAATATGATGTGATGTCAGTGGGCTATAGGTTTTATTGTTGGTGGTTTATTCCCTCAGGTGGGGTCTTTCTTCATGATAAACTTGTGCCTGGTTGTGATAGCAACACAGTTTTCTGAAACGAAGCAGCGCGAGAATCAACTCATGCAGGAGCAGCGGGCTCGGTACCTCTCCAATGACAGCACAATCGCCAGCTTCTCTGAACCAGGTAGCTGCTACGAGGAGCTCCTCAAATACATCTGCCACATCTTCAGAAAAGTCAAACGAAGGACGCTGCGTCTCTATAATAACTGGCAGAACAAGCGGAGAAAAAAGGTCAACCCCAACAGTGCCATGAACGGCCAAGGTCGGGGACGAAAGTGCAAAAGACGAATCACATCGATCCATCACTTGATCCACCACCACCATCATCACCACCACCACCATTATCATATAAGCAATGGGAGCCCCAGGGGTCCCAGATCCAGTCCGGAGATCTGTGATGTAGAAATGAAGATCATGAAACCAAGGAGTCAACTCAGGCTCCTTCCACCGTCGCCGAGTCACCAGAGCCCGCTGCCCAACAACAAGTCGGTCCATAGTATCTACCATGCCGATTGCCACTATGAAGGTCCACAGCTGACATCATGTAAGTCTTCCAATGCCTCTTCCAACACCAAACTGGATGTGGGGCTGAACCACACCAATATGAACTACCCTACCATCCTACCTTCCCCAACCAGCAATGCCAGCCCCACTCCACTTTCAAAAGGAAAAAGAAGCACCAGCACTGCTGTTAGCTTGGCCAACAGCCCAGTTAGCTTGAATACTGACTCCTACGCGAAGATCCATCATCTAGTCGGGGAACATGGTAAGACAAATACCTTCATTAACAATACAGTAATATTATGTTTACTCATATTGACAGCATTTCTAAACACCCCACCCCAATTCGCCTTCTCCACTCATTGTTATATGTGGTAGTTAAAATAAATAATAATAAATAATCAGAAATTCCTAAATTTTAACATAAACCTGAACTTCCCCTAATTTCCAGTTATTCCTTGCTGCCCAGTTCCTGGGCTCATGGGGAATGAAACAATTTCTCAGATGTTATTCTGTTACACACACCAAGGGTTGTAGGAGGCATTGACTTACCGAATGTATAGAGTCTTGGTATTCATTAGAGTTTCAAATCCAAATTGAAATTTGTCTCTAATCAAGATGAAAAATGTGCTTGGAACAAGTAGTGCACATTCCTAGGTGACACATTGCTGAACCAAATTGGGTCCTTAGTTATAATAGGTTCATAAGTAAACTGACTTTTTTTTGGTGGCCTCAAAGTTGGACAACTTAAACCAGTTTGTGGGTGATGAGCATTGGTGTGGTTTAGGGGTATGGATTATTTACAAGCTTTTGAGGAGCAAATATCCTCAGCATTGTATGCTACTCATGTGTATCTGTAGCCCTGCGCCTGGTCACATGCTCCAGGGATTTTTGATCCAAAGAAGATGCTGGTGATTGAGCAGATGCTCAAACAATCCATACATTGCTCTACAATCATTCAGCCAGAGTCATGAGACAGTTAGGGTGAACATTAGGGTGAACCAAGATTTTTCACGTGAACAGTGGGACAAAATGCCACAAAGTGGGACTGTCCCACTGAAACTGGAATATGTCAATGTATTCACAAGCAGAGACAAAACAAGACTAGTACACAAAGCCAGTGTAACTTGACATTCAGTTTTCCAAGAATATGGAAGAACATGAAATAGTTAAGGGAGTTTAAGTTTGAATAAAAAAGACGACTGCACCACCAAAGCAGCAGAAGACATTAGGGTTTATGAAGGCATACAGTATTTGCTGTAAACTCATTGGGGTGAAGAGGTCTTCACACTTGCTCGAGAAGTTTTACAAGCTGGAGTGTGTCGGTTAAATTCTCGGATTATTAAGCAAGTTCCCTGATTTGACATGGCTAGCTCTAATGTGGCTTATACAATAATGGCTGAAAGTAATAATCAGAGGCGAGAATTACTCATTACCCCGTGGCGCGGCCGAGTGCAATCGAATCATGAGCAATGGCTTCATAGCATGGGAACATAAACACTTAAGTATAATTGCATACATTTGCCCTACATAAATAGCCACTCGCTGATCTGCAGAGAAACAGCTTCTTTTAAAGAAAGCCAGGCCAAGGTCTGTTAGTTCCTTTCTGACTGTGAGCATAAGATAGTGCTGATCCTTTTTTTTTATTATGGCTCATAAATGTGTGTGTGAAGGGTTGGAAAGAATGAATAGTTACACTTAATAAGGATTCAAATCCTCTCAGAAGAATAGACTCTAAACGTGACTTTAATAAGGTGTCGGATGGTAAGTATTAATAGGAATTGTTATGAAGCTTCAATAGTAGTTGTAACAATATAAATTACACTGTAGATGGCAGTAGTAAAATAACTCCCATAGAAAACAACAGGCCCCATAGAAAATAACAGTCTTGGTGTCAACTAAAGGTCACTGTTGGTCTTGGAAGCAAAACTGAAAGTAGCAAGTTCCAGCCAGAAAAAGTTAATACCAGTGCCTTGAGAATACCTTCAACTTTTCAGGGTGGGAAAGAGGGACAATTGTTAAATTAACACGTGCTTCAAAAAAATATATTTAACAGCTCAGAAAAATTCCCATAACGGGGCCATTGGGAGCAAGGAGGAATATCTGCAAATCCGAAGTATACTATGAACATGTATCCAGCTCACCAATGCCCTTTAAAACATAACTTTTACTAATGTAAAAAGATTGTATACCCAGTGCAAGATATATGTGAAAGGCTACTTGCCCCTGGCTGAGTTGGGTGTTGCGTTTCGGGGTTGTGGTCATACCAAGACTTAGTAAGAAGTAAATGCATTAGTAAAAGTTATGTTTTAAAGGGCATTGGTGTGCTGTCTACAAGTTCATAACAATTGTTTAATAAAGCCACACACCCTTATTGATTGATGGATAGGAGATAGGGTGTAACAGTTACAATATAAACACTTCGAATAGGTAAATGAATCATTGATGCAGATCTGCATGTTACACCTCAAAGAGGGACAGAGAAGAACAACGAGGGACACGGGGACTATGACTCAAAAGTCACAGTCTATGACTCAAAAGGACAGTCCCTCCAAATCAGGGACAGTGGGAGGTATGCTTGAGTAATGCACCTCATGTGATGAAAACATGTTTCGCCAATGCTTGGGAGGGACTTTGAGATGATCTGTTTGTAAGCTTTTACTTCTTGTCGTATTAAAGGGGAGTCCTGCAATAGTTCTTGGTTCTTACAATCAGATTCATCAGAGGGGATATGTTTTCATTTTGGACAGGAGCTTGGAAACAGCTATGCCAGCAGAATGCTCAAAGGAAACTGGATGTGTGTGGCAGGCCTAGGGGAAATCAAAATGAAAGAGGGCCCGAACACCACAGGGTGACCAATTCTTTATATTAAAGCATAACTTCAGTTAAAATTACCCCCCGGCCCTGCCATGCTATCCTGGCGCTGAGGCAGGATGAAGGGTTACAAAGAAAAAACCTCAGGCACCCCCGTCATCCTTCCAGTCTCCCATGGCCGCCGCACGTAAAAAAGCAAAGTCGCTCCCTCTGTCCATTTACTTGAATGGGCAGAAGGGGGATGCAGCTCTGTGTCTTCCAGCCAAGATAGCGATGCCCAGGATCTGGAGTGCTGGAGGAGCAGCGTGACCGGTTCCTTTTTAACTGAAGTTCCACTTTAAAGACAAGAATTATGATTAAGGAGCATCAGCTTTGTTTGTAGCTCAAGTTTGCTATCATTCTCTCGTCTTGGTTTAGTTCTCTAGGTTGGGTTAGGATGGTATTATGTTAAAAAGACAATAGCTTGCCTCATGTATTCAAAACACTCACCTCTCCTGTGTTCCTCTGTTCCATGGCTGGTGTAACAGGTATTTGATGGATTAAATTTGATTGTTGGGGATTAGGCCCAATCCCCAATATTCCCTAGACCCAGCTTTCCCACCACACCTCACCAGAGTTCTTTAAAACATAATTGTTTTATTGAGTCTGATAATTTAAAAAGACAGGATCCATTTTGATCCAGACATAGTATTATTTCAGCATTGTTACAAACATCATTAGAAAACATACAAAACATACAAATGGATAAAAAGAAGTTAACAGTAGCAACTGAAGGTATTCACTAATTGTTTGTATACACAGCAATATCATGCTGAACCAGTATGGTTAATTTAATTTATCTTACTGGTATGTCGATCAAAGCAGTCAGGGCAAACATGTTTCGCCAGTAATGGCTTCCTCAGTGCCCTAATGCATCAGAGAAAATATAAAATATATGTTTTAGTTTACATTATTGCTCATATTACATTACAGACACCATCTCAAAGAGAGACTATCTAGGCATAATATTTCTGATATTAGCTTTACCCTTTTTCCCACATGAATTAATTCTTAATTCCAGGTATTAGATGGGGCATGATCTATTACACAAGAGCAAGGCGAGAGTAGTCAGAGGAAGCTAGGTCAGATGAGGGAGTCGAGTACAGCAGGTTAGGGATTCAGATGTAAGCAAACAAGACAGCAATGATCTATAGCTAAGTGGCATCTTTTATACGTTGCAGCACATGCACCCTGGCAACAGTGGGCCCTTACGCATATACTATGGCTATGATGTGCCCTCACAAATTGCTTATGCAGAGGGATCCTAAGCATGCTCCCTTGTGGAGCTCGCATACGTTAACCAGATGTCCTCATGCTGGGTTCCTGACACCTACTGTTACTGAGAGAACCAAAGAACTAAAAGGCGGGGCGGACTGGCCTTAGGGAGCATAAGTATCATTCCTGGCTGGCCGGCTGCACTCTTCGAGGGCCAACTGGGCTAGAACCTTATCCTTAACAGCCATTATTCTAAGCCACCTCCTCAGCCCCATTTTGCCCCTGCCCCCACACAATGCTTGTAGCGTTATGGCTTCCAGGAGCCATACTCAATCCTGGTACAGTATCAGGAGTATCATCACTTTAAGAAAGTCCATATCCACCATGCCCTGTAATGCTATAGTTTCAGCTGCCGAGTGTACCCTTTTTGGAAGTACCCTGGGGGGTGGGGCTCAGCAACTCATGGGCTGGCTTCAGCAAGTAAATTCTCTGGGCTGAATTATGGAACCAGTCTGCTCCTACTGATTGGTGCCCAGGGCATTTTTTCTAACAGTTGTCGAAGGAGAGTTGATGGCTGCATGTTTGGTTCACTCTGAAAGGGAGCTGCTAAAGGGACATTCCAGGCAAAGGGTTAAATTAGCATAAATCTGCTTGCCCCATACTAGCCGTCATGAACCCTATAGAACTAGTTTCCTTCTGCTGACTCATTTTTCAGGGTTCCCCAAAAGGTACTGACTTCTGAAGGGACCTTCACATTAAAATATACATGGCAGGCTGAATGAAATCTGGATGAAAGATGCTCCCCCAATAACCAGCATGGGGAGAGCAGAAAGCAGAATCATTTAAACCTTTTCCTGGAATGTACCCTTAATCGGAGCTATGGGGGCAAAACAGAGGAGTAGCTAAGCTTTCTGGCACCCGGGGCAAAGATTCAAAATGGTGCCCCCCACCTGTTCTCAGGCCCACCTTTGGCCTCCCCCTGACCTGCTGCACCCAGGGCAAGTGCCCCCCCCTGCTCCCCCTTGATATGCCACTGGGGCAAAGAAGTGTATTTATGGACAGAATAACTTTGGATTTTAAATAATCAAACCAGGATGGGCATTTTTTTCCAGAAGTCACTGAATCACTAGAGGTGACTTCATGTAAAAACCATAATTGTTGGAAAGAAATGAATAGGTGGCATATGGTTACCCGTAGTGCAGGTTCCTGGAAGATGTAGCCCCACACTGTCCCCATTCAGTCGTTTATCTATTATTTCATGTTAGAATTTCTACAATAAATTTTGAAGCTATAAAGGACAATCGCCTTTGCTTCTATGATGTTCTTTTTTAATTATGTTAATAAAAAGGATCCTTCATCATCAATCACGTTGGGGGATACATTTCCAGGCTCTGCTGGATAAAAATGAATCCTATTAAACACTTCACCTTAATGAAATGTGTATAAAGAGCCTTCAGCCATTTCACCAGAGGTAGCCCTGACCGAGGAAAAACAGCCATGAAAATTAGGAAAAGTGATACAAAATGATACACATGATCCAGGCTGGCCTTTGGGAAAATGTGGCTCCTGTGCAGAATTACAGGAGGGTGCCCCCCCAAACACACACATACATTCATTCACAATCAAAGGGAAAGAGAGAAAAGTGAGATGGGAAAAAGAGGGAACTCAGAAAACAGCACTGTGAGAGAATTATCCCCTTCCTTGCGAAATCATTCTTGCATGAATAATTCACACGGAAAGCTCTCACATGACTCAGGGGATACATGCAAAAAAACTTGCACTTGCGATAGCATGCGAGAAAGCTATGCTAGAATCACCCACTCCGTCAGTATTCCCTTAACCACATGAGTGGTTTTTCATTTGACTCTTGGTCTTACCAATTCAAAAGTAGTGTAATTAAAAAAAACCCACAAAAATAGTGTTATTATTCTTAATTTAACAGTACTTACCGATTCTCGACCTTTGTCCACTGCCAGCTTTTGGCCCTGCCGATGTCTGTAGGACACAGGTTCCCCCTCCTTTTGACTTGGTAATGACAGATGCCAAGAAGGGGAGCTTTTATACTAGAGAGGTGGAGCCTCTGTGGAATTTACCCATGTGACTTTGACGTCACTGGAGGGGAGGGGTGTAGAGTCCCTCTCCATACCCTTCCCTTCCACTGATATATTTAGTCACACGGGGAATCCTCAGAGGCATATAGCTTTTGGCTGGAATTCATGATGGATGCAACGGGTGTGGGGGGGGGGGGGCTGTGTCCCCCTGTTCAAATTGTCGGCAGCATCTTCTTTTGATGCCGCCATCAGAAGACACCTGAAGATCCGGAAAGGAACCCCGAAGACCTCAGCGGCACCCCATGAGTGACACATAAGACCTAAATAAGAAAACAGGGACCAGTAAGTATGTCAATCTAGACTACTGTCGGTGAGCTGATAAGGGGTCCCCCCTATACCAGTTCCCAGGGTAGGGGGGTGGAATGTTACTATGCTACCCACATTCCCACACTCCCGGTGTACATCAGTGTGGGCCCGGTGCTCTTTAAGAGGTGCCAGCTTCCTGTTTGCATCAACCTGCCTGTAGGGGCATTTATACATGTATAATTCATTTTTCCAGGAGCTCGGAGTAATAGAAAACTGAACAAATTTCAAAGTATTTCTGAGCGGTCTTCAGCGTTTCAGTGTTTATCCCGGAAATGCTCCCCTCCTGGGGATGACACCTATAAGCTGCTGTTCAGAGCTCCTCGCTGATAGCGCATATGTTCAGATGAAAGTCATGAAAACCATTTGCATGCCTATAGCGGATTTCATGGCTGTTGCGGCTGCATTGGCAACAAGCTTTGCTGCTTCCCAAACATTTATAGCAGCCATTTACTTCCAGCGAGAAGATCATTTACCGACCGATTACATTAGAAATTCTTAAGTAAATAAGCATGAGAACTGACAGGCTCCCTAGAATACAGATCAGAGACCTCTACGGGGCTGTTTCTGTAAACTTGCCTCCCAACTGCTTACATGGATCTGAAAGAATCACAATCAGATTTATATTGCTCTATATATATATATATATATATATATATATATATATATATATATTACATGCATAGGAATTTGTTGTATCGGGGAGGCTGTTAAAACAGGTATGTAGAACTGTGTTTGCCAGTAGACAACCCTGGGCCTGGGGTGGGGGTGGGAGCCCTGGTAACAATGTAAAAGAAAAATTAAAGTTGCTGGTGCTTTAATATCACAAGCGGTAACAATGTCCAGGGCAGTATGAACACCAAATGAAACCCTGTGGGTAGGGGTAGAATTCCAGCATCAACAGGATATGGAATAGAGGATCAAGGAAAGGACATTCTCAGTCCCAGGAGTCTTCACCCAGGCAGCCATTCCAAACCACCATATAGAGGGGTCCCGGTCCAAGGAAGGTCAGAAAAAGAGTTACTAATGGAAGTATAGAAGAAGAAGTTAGGTGAAGAGAACGAGAAGGGTATCTCCTTAAATTTAGAGCCTTCCAATCCACCAGGGGGTCTTTGCTCAAGTACTGGATGAAAAAACTAGAGGTTAACTAGTACAAAGAGTTCGGCATTGTTGGAGGCCAGGATGGACTAGCCAACGGGAAGCCATAGCATTGCCACCCTGCTTTGGGGCTGACTAAGCTAGAAGTATAGCACCCAACATACAACCCACCTCACCCAGAGCTGTGCCAGAATTCAACACCCCCCCCCCTCCACTCCTTACATTCATAGTCTCTTTCCAGCCCTTCCCCTGTGTGCATCCTAACTATCCACCCAAACAATTCCAGCATCAACAGGCTATGGAATCAAGGAAAGGACCTTTTCAGTCCCAGGAGTCTTCACCCAGGCAGCCAATTCCAAACCAACATATAGAGGGGTCCCGGTCCAAGGAAGTTCAGAAAAAGAGTTACTAATGGAAGTACAGAACAAGAAGTTAGGTGAGAAGAAAGAGAAGGGGATCTCCCTAAACTCAGAGTCTCCCAATCCACGAGGGGGTCTTTGCTCAAGTTGCCCTGTGTTGAGGCTGACTAAGCTAGAAGTACTCTAGCACCCAACATACAACCCACCTCACCCCGAGCTGTGCCAGAATTCAACACCCCCCTCCACTCCTTGCATTCATAGTCTCTTTCCAACCCTTCCCCTGTACTCACCCTAACTATCCATGCTCTGCCTCTGCAATGCTATAGCCTCAGCATCATAGCTGTGGAGAGGTCATACCCAACCCGTCCATAGTGCGCCTGCAATTACTACAGCATCAGTACCATTGCTTAAACCTGTGCCCATAATGCAATGTTGTAGTCTCAGCTACGAAACTCACTAATTGGTCAGCCGGGGAGCACATTGGGGATCAGCAGCTCATGGGATAGCCATGGCTAGTAAAACCTTGGGCTCATGTATGTCACCAGTCTGCGCTTAGTTGGAGGTTTAGGGTTTGGGATCACTACTAAAAGGAGGCTGGCCATCCAGGTTAGGGATGCAACTGCTTACTGAGAGCGATGCATAGGAGGTCTATTGAAAGGTCACCCTAGCCAAAGAAAGAGAAGGGGATCTCCCTAAACTCAGAGTCTCCCAATCCACAAGGGGGTCTTTGCTCAAGTACTGGATGAAAAAACTAGAGGTTAATTAGTACAAAGAGTTGGGCATTGTTGGAGGCCAGGATGGACTGGCCAACGGGAAAGCCATAGCATTCCTGGTGGGACACCCTGTGTTGGGGCTGACTAAGCTAGAAGTACTCTAGCACCCAACATACAACCCACCTCACCCCGAGCTGTGCCAGAATTCAACACCCCCTCCACTCCTTGCATTCATAGTCTCTTTCCAACCCTTCCCCTGTACTCATCCTAACTATCCATGCTCTGCCTCTGCAATGCTATAGCCTCAGCATCATAGCTGTGGAGAGGTCATACCCAACCCGTCCATAGTGCGCCTGCAATTACTACAGCATCAGTACCATTGCTTAAACCTGTGCCCATAATGCAATGTTGTAGTCTCAGCTACGAAACTCACTAATTGGTCAGCCGGGGAGCACATTGAGGATCAGCAGCTCATGGGATAGTCATGGCTAGTAAAACCTTGGGCTCATGTATGTCACCAGTCTGCGCTTAGTTGGAGGTTTAGGGTTTGGGATCACTACTAAAAGGAGGCTGGCCATCCAGGTTAGGGATGCAACTGCTTACTGAGAGCGATGCATAGGAGGTCAATTGAAAGGTCACCCTAGCCAAATACTCTTGGGTGGACAGCATAGGAATAACTACCAAAATGTCTGCATCCCAGTTTTTGAGAGGCATTACAATTCTTTAGTGATGTGAGAATGAATCGTTTTAACTGTTATCAGTTTGGTTGGGGAGCCAAGGTTAAAATCTGGACAAGTCTACATTTAGTAAACTTGATCATATCCTTTGCCCTGATAACCCCATTGTATGATTTTGAAGTTACCTGCACCACAAAAACATTTTCCTGTTCTAGGAAAATTAAAGAGATCCACACACCATTCAAAGACCCCTTTACACAACCTTACAATCCTCCTATATTCCACATACTGTGTCCTTGTTAATCCCTGTGGCTCCTATGTATTTACCATCTTGTGACATGCCTACATTTTGCAGGCCCTGAACTTAACTCTAGCACAGGGCAAGGCGTGGGTACCAAAATGTAGGTTAATAAATAGGATTCATCAGCAATTAGATCCCAGTCTATGCTACAAATAGGTTGGGTCCTCTACTTGTAAACCCCAATATCTCAGCCATTTCTACTTCAATTTAAAGATGGAAAACAGTTTAGGACAGCGTCAAATATAGCCCGACTTAATGGTGTAACAATTTCCTTTGCCTGCAGTATCACATTAAGTATATCAGCAGTTATCTCAAAGGTTGATCTAAACGGTTGTGGCCAGCATTTGCCTTATAAATCTACGTGCAACGTGACATCTTGTCTTGATGTTTATCAGTGTTTGATTTGTTCTTCGTTAGGCCTGTGCAGAAGTTCCAGTAAACTTTCCAGTCTCAGCGTTCAGTGCTCTATGCCAAGCCCTCAGCCCAGCCAAATCATCTGTGAGCTCCAAAACTGCGCCTATTGTGCCAGCATCCTGGAGAACCCAGAACTGGAGCTCAGCGATTCAGAGAGCTGCGAATCCGATACAAATGGGGTGTACGAATTTACACAAGACCTCAGACATGGTGACCAAAGAGACCAGATCCACAAAGGAAGAAAGCATAAGAAAAAGGTGAAAGAAGTGAATAAGATTTACAAATGCTGGGAGGAGTTCACCAATCGGCTTAAAAGGATTGTGGAAAGCAAGTACTTCAACCGTGGTATTATGATCGCCATCCTGATAAACACGCTGAGCATGGGCATTGAGTATCATGAGCAGGTAGGTAAAGCATGAAAAACAACATTTATTTGTAAAGTGAATCTGCTGTTATGTCTCTGTTTTTACCTTAGGCACATCTTTGTGTATTACTGGTATATGTTGCACTATAGTCTACACCTCCAGTTTTTGTGCTCTCATGATTGGACTACAGATGGCGAGGAATCTAGAGCTTGGTCAGGGGAAACCTATGGATGGGGAGTGAACAACAGAATTTAGCTTGGCATCTCGGTGGCACTAGATTATAGGTGTAGCTTGAGTTCTATGACCTACTCAGTCCATGGTATATATTTGGATCCCCAAATGAACTATTAAGGGGTCCAAGGAGCTCCTAAGCAGCTCAATAGTTGATGATGAGGAAGCTATAGCTTGGTCAGTAGAAAGCTATAGCTAGGGAGACAATAAAAGAATGTAGCTTGGGATCTCAAAGACCAAGGGCCTTATTTATCAAGGAATAGCGACAGATAGCGACAGATAGCGACTGGGGAGCCGGCCAGTAAAGCCAGGTACCGCAACTAGAACGCCGGCTCCCCTCCACAATCACACATTTATCAAGCCGATACTGCTTAGCGACTGAGATAGCGCCACCTAGCAACTTATTCATCATTATCCCAGCCTCATCCCACAGCGCCAGCAAACATCCTTGAACAGCGACAGGTATGACCTCTCGCTACCTGGCGCTCTCCAATGCATTTCAATGGCAGAATGTATTTTCATTAATAATTATTTTTTAATATATATATATTTTTTTAAATTTAAAAAAAAAAATCTGTGAACACTTCTTCCTTTGAAAATGTATTTTTGGGGGATTTTCTTCCAGCACGGCTTTACTGAGGGCAGATCATGTCAGACCAATCTTATTGATTTCTTTGACAATGTCACTAAAGTGTTAGATGAAGGTGGTGCTGTGGATATCGCCTATCTGGATTTTAGCAAAGCCTTTGACACTGTACCACATAAGGAGCTCATAGATAAGTTATTGAAGGTAGGACTCAATCCCTGGATAGTTCAGTGGATTTCCAGTTGGCTGAGGGATCGGTATCAGAGAGTTGTTGTAAATGGCGTGCAATCTGAACAAAGGCGAGTTACAAGTGGTGTGCCGCAAGGCTCTGTCCTGGGCCCCATTCTTTTTAATATATTTGTAAGTGACATAGGAGAAGGCTTGGTAGGAAAAGTTTGTCTGTTTGCTGATGATACAAAGGTTAGTAATAGGGTGGATATTCCTGGAGGTGTCTGCAACATGGAAAATGATTTAGCTTTACTGGATAGATGGTCAAAACTGTGGAAACTAGAGTTTAATGTCTCTAAATGTAAAATTATGCACTTGGGTAGAAGGAATCCCTGCTCTGAGTACCGTATGGGCAGCACTGTGTTAGCCAGGACCTCGGAGGAGAGAAATTTAGGGATACTGATTACTGATAGCTGCAAGATGAGGGAACAGTGTAGCCAAGCAGTGGGAAAAACAAGCAGGATGCTCGGCTGCATAGCTCGAGGCATCACCAGTAGGAAGAGGGAGGTTGTGATGCCGCTGTATAGAGCCCTGGTGAGGCCACAGCTAGAATACTGTGTGCAGTTCTGGAGGCCTTACCTGCAAAAAGACATTATTCAAATTGAACGTGTCCAAAGGCGGGCAACGAAAATGGTGGAAGGACTTAAACTTAAAACTTATCAGGAGAGACTTAAAGAACTTAATTTGTACAGTCTGGAGGAAAGAAGGGAGAGGGGGGACATGATTGAGACCTTTAAATATGTGAAAGGATTGAATAAGGTTCAGGAGGGAAGTGTTTTTAAGAAGAAACTTAACGATAGAACAAAGGGGCCCAACCTGAAGCTAGTCGGGGGGAAGATCAGGAGCAATGTTAGAAAATATTATTTTACAGAAAGAGTAGTAGGAGCTTGGAACAAACTTCCAGCAGAGGTAGTTGAAACATCAACAGTCACTGAATTTAAACATGCCTGGGATAAGCACACATCTATCCTAAGATAAAGAGTACACGCAGTATATACATAAGGGCAGACTAGATGGACCGTATGGTCTCCTTCTGCCGTCAACCTTCTATGTTTCTATGTTTCTATGTTTTAAAAAATTTTTTTTTTTTTTGCAGAATTGATATTACAGGTCTGATTTTAAACTATTCAGGTTTGAATATTATTTCAAAACCATTCCATTTTTTTTTGGGGTGGTTAGGGGGTTAAAAAACTACTTTTAACACATCGCTTACTGCGCTCTGGGATTTAAACATGCATTTCACAGCGCTAGGAATTTTTAAGGCTGATTTTTTAATGAATATGGTGGGTGCCGGTCGCTATGTCCAGTCGCTATCATGCGCTCCAATACAACAGCGAACCTGTCAAATAGCGACTCAGCATCTTGTATTCAACATTACGGCACACCGACTGAGTCGCTATCATCCACCGAACAATGGCCAAGCACAGCAACTACTAGCGGTCGCTGTCAAAATACCGCTACAGTCGCTCAACAGTCGCTATCTGTCGCTATTAATGAATCAGCCTCCAAATCTAATAGGTGTAGCTTCTGTAGTTCATGACATCCTCGGCCTTGAAACCCAAGTAAACTAGCAAGGTTTCCTAAGGCATTCTAAGTATTTGCTATGAAATGCACACCCAAAGGCTTCTTAAAAAAATCTGAAGTTTATTGTTATAAGATCACCAGAATATAAAACACATGAAAGTCACAATGACCAATATACACATTAAAATATCCTCCGACAGCAATTGGACCAATTAATATGATCTCTAGCTGACTGTGAGGTCAGTACAAAGGTATATATAATGCACATCCAGCAGACCAATGAATCAAAAAGGAGAGCCAGTGCATACAAAAATAGTGAATCGCTAATACAAAAAAAGCCCACATTATAGAGGGGGTAAAATGCTGGTGCATAGATATCAATATAACAAATAATGCAAAATAAGCATACACACTGTATAAATAAAGTAAATGAACTAACTATATATTAAGTAGGCGCTCCCCTTCATATGAATATACTGTTTCCAATGACATGGCTGATGGACTGTCATCATTCATTTTCATAAATAGCTATCTATGCCCCCTATCCTGACTCACCAGGTGGCAGTAATGTGAATCCTGTAGACAGCGCCACGTTCTCTGTGTGTGTCTGTGATGGATGTTATCTTTACTCCATAAGGCTTGGCAGATAGCTTACTCAGCTGCTCGTGGTTCAAGTAGAATAAGTTTCAAAAGCTTTATTTCGGTACAGAATCTTGCAATAAACGTCTTACAGCAAGAAGCTTGACATGTACACTCAATACAGCAGGAAAACTTGTGATGTAACCCATATAGCAACAGCAGGTAAAAAGACTATAGCTGCAGAAGGGAGCAGTAGGTGTGCACTGCTTGGATGGCAAACTATAAATGGCTTAGTGAGAGGGGAAGAAGGGAGGAGCCACTTGCATCACTGCAAGAGTAAGGGAGCCAGGAAGGCACAAAGGTAATTAAATGCACACTGCCCAGCCAATGTAAATAACCATTATCTTAAGCAGTTACCACAGGTAAAATAAAACACAAGTCATGGGACATGACACTCCCCCCAAATCAAAAACAAATCTTAAATTCATTCAGTGACCATAGCTACTCAGCACTCAGCACAAACTTCTAGATTAGCAAGGGTATCCTACATATACCTCTAAAGTTGGAACCCAACTTCAAGAAATTAAGAAATATATCTCTCTACCAACTTGACTCAGTAAATTGTTTTAACTCACCTCTTTCCCTCAAGTCTGTTCCCTTTGCAGCTTCAATTTGCTTGAATCTGACCAAACTTTCATTAAGTGAGTAGGGGCTGCAGGGTAAAAGAGGAGCAGCAGAAAGGCTCCCATTGGGGATACTGTATAGAAAGTAAAAATAGCAACTTTTCATATCATGGTCACCTGTCTTTACATTTCAATAGACAGACTAATGTGGTGCAGGATTCCGGGGCAGGTGGGCTTAAGAAACATCCTAACCAGGGTAGAAAAGGCAAAAAGAAAATGAAAACACAGTTTTGTCTGTAGTTCAGCTTTGAAGACTTAAACCGGACCTTTACCCTGAATTAGAGCCTATCTTGTATGTTTCCCCCACCCTGTACATACAGATTGCCCACATTAAAAATCACCCTACCTTTTGCATGGTGGCCCATGGAGGTTCAGGCTGCCTGCAGACAGGAAGTGTCTTCTGACTGCGCCTGCATTCTGGGATTTCCGTCCTTTTCTTGACCCCAGCTCTGCTCTGTCTGTGCAAATCACAGCTATAGCCCCGCCCCCTGCACTTTTCACTCCTCTCCTCAATGTGTGATGCTTCTGAGGCAAGATGGCAGCGCCCATATCCTAGATCTGAACAAAGTTGAAGCCCAGCGGGGGAAATTATAATAAGTAAGCAAATAAAAACTTAAAATATATTAATTTTAGATGCTGGGGAATCATTTTTTAAGGTTAAGGGCTTTTCATTAAATGATGCTGAAGGTCCGCTTTAAGTGAGAGTCCTGATAAATAAATAATTATAATCATTTATAAATAAAGTAAAAAAGTAGCGCAGTCATTATTGGGTTCCTGCAGACTGAAGAATAGTTTAGGGTTATATCAGGATGTGTGTAATTGAATATCTTCCTGTTCAGAGAGCCGCACTAGAGAAGAGGTTTGTAAAGAAGCTTTCTTAGATGTGTTGTTGAATAGTTTTGTGCAGACATCTGTATGTCTGTGGTAGATTCTCATCTAAGGCTTCGAAAAGTAACCTCCATTCTATGCCCTCTAAGCAATGCTAATTAGGGCATGAAGGTGGCACCTCATTAGGATGACTGTTGATTGAACATATGCTGTTTTTTATAGGGAGGTCGACAAAGGGATTTGATGATTCTGCACATGAATCAAAAGAGTACAAGCAGTAAAGCAAGCCAGATATAACACCACTAGGGTTTTGTTGTGAGCACTGACCATAAAAGAAATTTTGGGTCTGAATCAAGTTTGACAAGCAGGACCAGATTAAGTGTGGCGAAGGCCCCTGGGCACAAAATCTGGTGGAGGCCCCAGATACAGTATTTTTTTTTCCTTTAAAATAATAGCCAATTAACTGATTGGTGGTTGTCTGGCACCTGCCTACTTACTGGAATGTCAGATCGAGTCCCTTGTGCCACCCTTGTGCGTTGCCGATGGCGGCTTTGCTGCTCTAGACTCTCCGTCCTGCCCTGTGGTGGCTTTAGCTGCAGGTTTACAAAAAAAAAAAAAAAGGCTTTCCCAGGTGCCCCGCGGCTCGGGCCCCCACTGCCACCAATAGCTTTGTTGCTGGTCCCGTGGCCCATTAGACCAAAGACTGAAAAGCCTCCTGGACCAGACCATAACCCAAAGGTTGGTGGAGGCCTCCTTTGAAGGTCAAGTAGTGGAGGGCCTGGAGTGCATGGCCCTTGCGTCCACCTCATAATCCGGCCCTGTTGACAAGTCAGCAAAAACATTTATCAGATTCATCCACATCAGACCATGAGATTTGTTTTGGGTCTAAATCAATTCTGTCCTAGTGACAAACTTTAAAGAAAATCTATCAGATTTGTCCAAGGTAAAGCCCTAACTTCTGGGTTTGGTACCTGAATCTCTTGGAAGTTCAGACTGGATTTGATTTTACTCAACTCAGTTTACTTATCCCTAATCGCTACATTGCAACCCAATGAAGGCCAATGTGCCTCTACAGAGTATTCCCTTATAAACCTGGAACTTCCCAGTTCCACCACTTTTTAGGTGATGTTTTTCTTCACTAATCACCCGAAACATTGGGCCCAAATTCTTACACTGACCCAAAATCATGTTTTTTGGTGATAGACGGGCCTGTCCTCTATCCACAGACGACCTCCAGGACAAACGACTGACATGCCCATCCGTTGCAACGGATAGAGTGGCCATGCTCCAGACACTGTGACTAAGGGGTAAGCAGGGGCGAACCTAAGGGGGGGGGGGGGGTCCCCAGGTCTGGACCCCTCCCATCGCCAGAAGGGCAGTTAAGTGTTTGAACTTTCGTCTCAAACCTCCGAGTGGAATCCATCGCCGCGATAGACCACCCGGAGTTCATGTGGGTACTGAGAGTGCCACCATTGTACATACAGATTGTCCACATTAAAAATCATCCTACCTGCACCTAGTGCATTTTCTGAGCCTTTAAAGATGGTGGCCCATGGAGTCTCAGGCTGTCTGCAGACAGGAAGTGTCTGGGATTGTTGTCCTTTTCCTGACCCCAGCTCTACTCCGTCTGTGCAAACCCTGCCCCCTGCCCTCCCCTCCCTCCTCTCTTCAGCATGTCATGCTTCTGAGGCAAGATGGTGGCTCCCGTATCCTAGAGTTCTGAACAGAGTTGCAGCCCAGTGGGGGAAAGAATAATAAGTAAGTGACTAAACTTAAAATATATTCATTTTTAGATTCTGGGAAATATTTTAATTTATGAGTTTGGACTTTTCATTCAAGGATGCTGAAGGTCCTGTTTAACCTCGTTCCTCCGCCAAACTGTGGTCCTCCAACTAGCCACCGGCAGTCCATCCTTCCCGACTGCCTTAAAGTAGACTAAAACCCAGCGGGATCAGATCGATCGATTCCCTCCCCCCGGGGACATCCAAAATCGGGATGCCCCGATGTGTGAAACCTCCCAGGTTGCTCGCTACACTTAACTTACTTCCCAGTCTAACGGCGCATCCACCATTTGTGAATGGCCGGTGCAGGCACGCTTCCTGTTAGAGGGAATCGGGGGATGCGGACGCCAGCGTGCTCGGAGCCGCTCTGCTAAGACGTTGCTCTCAGATGTGCATAGATCAGCGGCTCTGAGCGCTCTGATTGGATGAGCAGCCGCGCATGCGCCATAGGATCGGGATGAGGTGAGTTTCCTTGGGCGATCTGGGGAGTTTCACGTAGCAGGGCATCCCCGATCGGGGTGTCCCCGGGGGAAAGGACCAAAACCCAGGATAGTCAAAATCCTGGGTTTTGGTCCACTTTAAGCCCACATGAGCATTGGCTGGCAATCGGAGGACTGCAGTTCAGCCGAGGATTGTAGTTAGAGTTTCGGGGTGCTGCGAGTGGCATTGGAAGGAGGGCTCCAGCAATCTGCCTGTCACAATGCGGCTCCATACACCTTAGTGGGGGACCGCTTTAAGTAGCCACCCTTGGTCACCTCCATGGTAGCCTAACGTTTAGCGGTTATAATGCTGCCCCATCAGGTCAAGTTTCCAAGGCGTAATAAGCGGATGAGCGCTGCTAATGCACTAGCTGCCTTCTGAAGGTCTCCATTGTCAGGAGATTCCTTCTTACACAGCTTGACTGATACACAGAGAAAATAGAGATGTTTTATTAAAATGCAAATGAAAGATTTGGCTTTTAAGTGGAAATAAAACATCCGGTTACTCCAGGCTGTTCCCTCAACACTCAGAATCGTTTTTCACTTTCAAGGCAAAAAGTGTTTGATGGGTTCTCTATTCAGAAGAATTCCAGGCAAATAAACGGAAAGGAGCGGATTGTTCACTGAGGTTCCAGGTTATTTTATTCTGTGATATGCAAATTCAGTTTATAACTGAATTTTTTTTAAAGCAAAGGCTAAACTGTAAAGGCTGAATTGCAGTCGACTCAAAACCAGAACAGTTTTTGGAAAGGAAGTGGAACTTGGGAGTCGGTCACCATTTTCACCAGGCTCTCTCTCCACTAGTCCCACTTATTCCCAAAAAAGTCATGTTGTGCATCCTAATGTTATTGTCTTATGGGAAAGGAACAGTATGATGCCAGGGCCGTATTTGGTGTCCTGGATGTTCTTGCTTATACCCCACTTGCAGGGGAAGTGTTGCAAGAAGATTAAACCGGACCTTCACCCTGAATTAGAGCCTATCTTATATGTTTCCCACACCCTGTACATACAGATTGCCCACATTAATCCAGACCTTCACCCTGAATAAGAGCCTATCTTATATGTTTCCCCCACCCAGTACATACAGATTGCCCAGGTTAATCCGGCCCTTCACCCTGAATAAGAGCCTATCTTATATGTTTTCCCCACCCAGTACATACAGATTGCCCACATTAATCCGGCCCTTCACCCTGAATAAGAGCCTATCTTATATGTTTTCCCCACCCAGTACATACAGATTACCCACATTAATCCGGCCCTTCACCCTGAATAAGAGCCTATTTTATATGTTTCCCACACCCTGTACATACAGATTGCCCAGATTAATCCGGCCCTTCACTCTGAATAAGAGCCTATCTTATATGTTTCCCCCACCCAGTACATACAGATTGCCCACATTAATCCGGCCCTTCACCCTGAATAAGAGCCTATCTTATATGTTTCCCACACCCTGTACATACAGATTGCCCAGATTAATCCGGCCCTTCACCCTGAATAAGAGCCTATCTTATATGTTTCCCCCACCCAGTACATACAGATTGCCCACATTAATCCGGCCCTTCACCCTGAATAAGAGCCTATCGTATATATCCCTCCCTGTACATACAGATTGCTCACATTAAATATCGTACCTGCGCCTATTGCATTTTTGAGGCTTTTAACATCCAAGACGGCTGCTCGTGGAGTCTCAGGCTGCCTGCAAACAAGAAGTGTCTTCTGACTATGCCGCTCTGCATTCTGGGATAGCTGTCCTTTTGCTGACCCCAGCTCAGCTCAGTTTGTGCAATGCACAGCTAGAACCCACCCTCCCCCCGCACTTTTGTCCCCTCTCCCCGTATCCTAGAGTCCTAAACAGAGCTGAAGCCCAGTGGGGGAAAGAATAATAAGTAAGCAACTAAAACGTAAAATATAATAATGTTAGATGCAGGGGAATAGTTTTTTAAGGGTTTAGGCTTTTCATTAAATAATGCTGAAGGTCCATTTTAAATGCAGACAATGTGAGTGTGGTGGATGAGGGTTAAACCGGAACTTCAGCATCATTTAATGAAAAGCTCAAACCGTAAAAAAATTCCCCAGCATCTAAAATTAATATATTTGATGTTTTTAGTCGCTTATTGTTCTTTCCACCACTGGGCTTCAAATCTGTTCAGGACTCTAGGATACATGCGCCACCATCTTGCCTCAGAAGCATCACATATTGAGAAGAGGGGGGTGGGCACAGGGGGCGGGTTATAGCTGGGGTTATAGCTGGGGTGAGAAAAAGGACAGCAATCCCAGAATGCAGAGCAACATATTCTGAAGACACTTCCTGTCTGCAGGCAACCTGAGACTCCATGGACTGTCATCTTGGATGTTGAAACGTAAAAAGAAGGGTGCAGGTAAGATGATTTTTAATGTGGGCAATCTGTATGTACAAGGTGGGGGAAACATATAACTCTTATCCCTGTCAAATCGATTTTGGGGGCCCTGACACTGAGGTTGTACGGGGCCCAAAAATTTCTAATGGCAGCTCTGCATGCACACATCCAACCTATATATTGTATTATGCTAGCCACAAAACTGAGGAGGTTTAGAAGCACAAAACCCCCATTTTGGCAGCTCCATGGCCCACTTTTTAGAATATCACTGTGGGCTTAATGATTAATTTTGTCTACAGTGACTAACTGACCTCCGACCCTGACTATGGTTCCGCCTCATCCTTCAGCATGGTCCACAAATCACCCCCGATTAGTATGATACCTCTACTTGCCTCCTTGAGCCCTCTACCTGGTTAGCCCATAAAAGGGAGTTTAAAATATAATACAAATGAGACCCACGGTGCGAGGGGTTTTATAGTGACTGTATAGTTACTGTGCTGTTACATGGTGGCAGTATTTGGCAGCCATGCCACGGTGTAGAGCCATCAATATGGTTAGCCTATGTTGTGTTGTTTGGTACAAATACAGACAAAGGGGGTGCACCACTAATATCAATTACTGTGCTCACTTATAAAAGACTAATCAACAAAAACAGAAGTGACTGTGGACAACTTGCCACATACACTTCCAAAAAGGAGCAGCAAACAATGAATATATCCTAAAGCTTTATTATAGAAAAATTGATACACAAAGGAAACACACAAACTCAATATACAAAACAAGATTAAAAACAGCTGCATTTGCCCCAAATAGTACATATTCAAATTCCTAATACATCAATGATTCAATTCATCAGGGACAAAACCCCACAACAAATATCACCACTATATATAGCGGGGGGGGGGGGGGGGGGGGTTATATTTTAGTCGGAATCTATTCCGACTAAAAAAAGTGTTAAAAAGTGCTAAATATCAAAACCCCAAAAATACCTACTCCACTTACCAACAATAAAGTGACACGTGCTAAGCCCCAATATTGGGTAATGCAAACCGATGATGAATAAGGCCCTTATTTAAGAAGGGATAGCGTCAGGTAGTGGCTGATTAATGACAGGTAGCGACAGGTAGCGACTGGTGAACGCCGGACACGGCACGCAATTACATATTTATCAAGCAGAATCTGTTTAGAGACTGGGATAGCGCCATGTAGCGTCTGATTCATCATTTTCACAGCCTCAGCGAACAGCGCCAGCGTTCAGCCTTGCACAGCGCCAGGTATGACCTCTCGCTACCTGACACTCTCCCATACATTTCAATGGACGATCCTTTTCTTCTCTTTAAACTGTTTTTTTTTTTTCTAAAAAATCTCAAATAATTCTTTGACCTCTTCTGGCATTGAAATAGCAGTTTTTTCATAATTTTTTCATTTTTTATATATTTCCTCAGAAATGACATTACAGGTCTGGCATTAAAGCGTTCATGTTACAATGTAATTCCATATGTTTTCGCTTTGTTACTAGTGGATAGATGCTTGAAAACAGACTTTAAACACACCGCCTCCTGCGCTCTGGGCTTCAAACAAGTATTTTTCAGCGCCAGAGATTTGTGAGGCTGTTTTTTTGCTGAATATGGTGTGAGTCGGTCGCTATGAGCAGTCGCTAACATGCGCTCCCATACGGCGCTGTACTGGTCAAATAGCGACTCCTCACAATGTATTCAACATTAATGAACAGCGACTGAGTCGTTAAGAACTAGCGACCCACGGCCGAGCACAGTGACTACTAGCGGGCGCTCTGAAAATGGCTGCTACAGACGCTCATCTGTCGCTACCTGACGCTAATGATGAATCAGCCTCTTAGTAATATTGGGTGAGGCAAAAGCGGCACGGGTAGCCGCGTGTGCAGGTGTCTCCTGCGGCATTTCCCCCTTCTTCTTTTCACATGTGGGAACAGTCATGTTGTTGCCATTATGGTCGGGTAAATTTATATACCTACTTATTCTAGCCTCTAGGCTGGCCTTTTATTTCTGCACTCAGCACCTTCAGTACCTTCTTTAGTGTCCTACATTAACCGATTGTCATAAGGTCACTATATGTTTCACTTATATGTTAAAATCCTTTTTGGATAATATTACTTATTCATCATTGGTTTGTATTACCCAATATTGGGGCTTAGCACGTGTCTCTTTATTGTTGGTAAGTGAAGTAGGTGTTTTTTAGGGTTTTGATATTTATCACATATTTATCACCCCCCCGTTTTATATAGTGGTGATATTTGTTGTGGGGTTTTGGTCCCTGATGAATTGAATCATTGATGTATTAGGAATTTGAATATGTAATATTTGGGGCAAATGCAGCTGTTTTTAATCTTGTTTTGTATATTGTGTGTGTTTCCTTTGTGTATCAATTTTTGTATAATAAAGCTTTAGGATATATTCATTATTTGGTGCTGCTTCTTGGAAGTGTATGTGGCAAGTTGTCCACAGTCACTTCTGTTTTTGTTGTGTTGTTTGGTAAAGAGAATATGAGGCCGATTCATTAATAGCGGCAGGTAGCGACAATTGAGCGACTGTAGCGGCATTTTCAGAGCCCCTGCTAGTAGTCGCTGTGCTTGGCCGTTGTTCGGTAGTTGATAGCGACTCAGTCGGTTTGCCGTAGTGTTGAATATTGGGTGAGGAGTTGCTATTTGACAGGTTCCGCGCTGTATGGGAGCGCATGATAGCGACTGGCCCTAGCGACCGGCTTTCACCATATCTAAAATGGCAGAAGTGGTCACAGAATTTTTCACATTAAAAAAAATAAAAAAAAACAATTAATAACAATTAATTATGAATATTTAAAGATTGTTCCATTGAAATGCATTGGAGCACGCCAGGCAGCGAGAGGTCATACCTGTCGCTGTTCAAGGTCGGACGCTGGCGCTGTGGGCTGAGGCTGGAATAATGATGAATGAGTGGCTATATGGCGCTATCTCAGTCGCTAAGCAGGATCGGCTTGATAAATGTGTGATTGTGGTGGGGAGCCTGCGTTCTCGTGGCAGGACCCGTCATTACCGGCCGCTCACCAGTCGCTACCTGTCGCTGTTCCTTCATAAATAAGGGCCTATATATGTATTTATTCGCCAAGTACATTAGTTGGTTATGCAGGGAGAAAGCAGACCAAAATAGATGTACGCAATAGAATAACAATTAGATTATATGATTGAATTAAATCAGAGAAAACAGTAAACATCCAATTGCTTAACTTCTTTAGGAAGAATTGGCTCCATATGTCCTTCAGTATGTAGCGTGGTCTGGCCGGGTGTTAATGCATGTATGGCCATGGGAAAACTATATTTATAGGTGGGAACCTTGAAGTGCCTTCCAGAAAGAACACGTTGATGCAGTTCATGACATTGGTGGGAAGGGGTCTCCAGGGATTTTCTCTGCCCTCATTTTAACCTCACATGTTTCCTATTTTTTCTGCTACAGAACTATGTAGTTCTTCAGTAATACCCGGGCTGCTTCGCTGAGTATCCCGGCACCCAGTTTGTTTGTTTTAATGGCGGTGATACGCAGCGGGGCAGCCAAGTAGAACTGCGGAACTACAGTCATTTTTGACTGTAGTTATGCTTAAAGTGAATCAAAACCCAGAGCGATCGGCCTTGGGATCTATAAGAATCTATAGTCCCCTACCCATGTCCAAACTCCCACACCACCGAATCTCCAGGCCTCCCAGGATGTACAACGACTTAAACCAGACCTTCACCATGATTTATTGCAAAGCCCAGACCCTTAAAAAACGATTCCCCAGCATCTAAAATTAATATATTTTAGGTTTTTAGTGACTTTCTTATTATTTTTCCCCCCATTGGGCTGCAACTCTGTTCAGGACTTTAGGATACGGGCGCCGCCATCTTGATTCAGAAGAATCACACTTACTGAGCAGAGGACAGGGGGGCGGGTTATAGCTGTGCAGAGTTGGGGTCAGGAAAAGGTCAGCAATCCCAGAATGCAGATCAGCACAGTCAGAAGGCACTTCCTGTTTGCAGGCTGCCTGATGTTCCATGAGCCACCATCTTGGATGTTTAAAGGGTTATAACATGCAGTAGATGCAGGTAGGATGATTTTTAATGTGAGCAATCTGTATGTATAGGGTGGGGGAAACATATAAGATAGGCTCTTATTCAAAGGACCGCTTTAATTCACCTGGGCATGACAACACGGGGCAGGGCGCACTGGTTTGGAGGTCACAAGGACAAGCCAAGGTCAATCCAAAGAAGAAGTCTAGGTGGCAGGAACCAGCATGCATGTTGCCCATTTTTATACATGTGCCCATCTCTTCACACATGTGCATTTCTGTGGTCGTGCTCATTGCTTTGCGCCTTTTTTCTTGCACTGTTTAGTTGCACATGTGCATTTCTCTAGCACAAGCAGTTTGAAAGATTGAAAGCTTCTGACTTAAGCTATTTAGAAGTAATAACTTGTGTACTACTGTAGGTCTTCAGGCAAATAATGCACAGGCTTGACGACAGGCGAAACGCGCGTCAGAGATTAGGACATTATTCCTGAGTGAAAGCTGATCATCAAATTACTCCCGTATACTTTACCTCCGTGATTTGAATATGTTAAAAAATCCATATCAGGTGTTTTGTGAATAAAAAGCGAATACACACACTCATTCCATCTGAAAGCGCTTGGCATCACTTGGCAGGGGAACCATCGATCTTTCCCAGATGCAGCTTTCATCAGATGACCGCCAGGCAGGAGGGATTGATTTAAACGTGGGCTGATATTTATTCTGAAGCTTGAGTGGGAATTTTCAGACTATCTCGTCGAGTGCACACAGGACAACACATATCATTGTTTGTTGGCTGTTTGCTGCCGGGCAAACATGGCATTTTAATCTGTAGCTTTATGTCACCTAATGCCCTCTCCCCTACTTACCATGACGTGATGCGCAGCGCACACTGGGAACTGTGAGATATTTACACAGATGCTTCTCACTCACTTTATTCCATCCATTGTCTAGTATGTTATTTTGTGTGTCACACAGTTAATATAGGTTCATTTTACCACTTAGAAATAAACATGTTACACAGGCTGCCTTGCTAATGCTCTTGAACGGGACCTTCAGCATCATTTAATGAAAAGCCCAAACCCTATGACATCATTGCCACATACAACAGTGGCAATGAATGGAGGAGCTTTACAGCTAAAACAGGCGCCATTATTGGGATTAGAGTGAAGCAAGAGCATTAAAAATTGTCAAATTGTGCTCTTCCTGGGGGGAGCAATTCAGGGGATGCTAATTAAAAAATGTGGGTTTTGGTCCGCTTTAAGTGTGATGGAGGCCCCTGGGCATGAAATCTGGTGGAGGCCCCTGTATTTTTTCCTTTAAAATAATGGTCCAGCCAAGTAAGTGATTGATGGTTGTCTGGCACCCGCCTACCTACTGGAACATTGAGTCCCTTGTGCCACCCTTGTGCGGGTGCGTGCTGCTTGGGAACTCCTGCTTTGCCATTCTGGGTGGGGGGGGGGGGGGGGTGTAGTCGCCCGGCTGGTTCCCTGCATTGAGCTGCCAGCGGCTGTGCTTGGTGGCTTATGTGCAGTGACAGCTCTGCACCCATCACTGTAGCGTTGCTGACGGCAGCTTTGCTGCTCTAGACTCTCCATCCTCCTCTGTGGTGACATGCCCGGGCACGGGGGGGGTTGGCCCACTGCCACCGATAGCTGTGTTGCTGGCCCCGTTTCCCATCCTGGACCAGACCATAACCCAAAGGATGGTGTAGGCCCCCTTCGCAGGGCCCTGACCATAACCCAGAGGGAGGCAGGTGAAAGAGTGAATGACCTGTATGTGTTGGATGCTAGATGTTGTTTTCAGCTCTCTTCTCATTTCCAGAGACTATAGGTCCTTGTTTTTGAAATTTGTATAATTTAGTCTTTGTGTAGTGGGCGCGTGCCTGGCCAATGGCACACGCTGTGAGGAGCGAGGGGGGGTTCTTGGACCTAGGGTAGGGCCACTCAGGTTGGCGTGGCATGTGTGGGGTGGAGGTGCACTTACTGATTCAGCCGTCGCTGGTCTCCAATCATGACACGTAGCAAACAACAGGGTCTTTATTTGGGGCTTCCATCCATCAAATACAGCATAATCCAGTACAGGTGATATTCTTCAGCAGTTATATCAGATAGGTTATATCAGATAGTCTTTACAGCTTCCAACTATCCACAGGCTTCTTCCCTCACTGTTACTCTGCTCCTCCACTACATTATCAGTCATTCCCCTCTTCCCTAGAACAGGACAGAGACAAGAACAGAACACTCTAGAAGGGTTGGGTCCTCCCTTATATAACCTCTGAAATGTTGCCTCTACCAACTATGTAGCTAGACTTAACCAATGGCAGGGCAGGTGATGTTGCCAATGCCTCTTGGTTGAGTCTCTATTTACGTACTTTAAGGGGCACGTTAGACTAATTAATATTAGCGGCTCTTATTCCTTAGGCAACACTGCCATCATGTGGATTCATGACGCAATGGCACCTAAGTCCCACATTTAACTACTATTTATTAAAGTTTCTAACTCTATCAGGGCCTACGCTACTGACCGGGCTCTAATCTTTCCTAACTGTAGTGTTGGCCTCCGTACCAACCCATCACAGCAGCAGCTTGATAAAGGGTTTTTTTCCCCCCGAAACGCGCAGCGTTGTTGGGATTGGGGAGGGCATCCATGCCTGTTCGTAAGCACACCGCTATTGAATGATTTTAGCACTATGATAATTTAGTAAAAGTTACGTTTTTATCATTGGAGTGGATCTTGCTGGAATTTGTATATTTTGAACCCGTCACGTGATCATGAACACAATCCTATCTACTCAGGCAGGCTGATTCATTAATAATGCCAGGTAGCGACAGATGAGCGTCTGTAGTGCAGATTTCAGAGCGACCGCTAGTAGTCGCTGTGCTCGGCCATGGATCTTTGTTTCAGAGCGCCTCAGTCGCTGGCCAGCATTGCTGAATATGTTGTGTGAGTCGCAGTACTACGCTGTATGGGAGCGAACGGTAGCGCCAGCTCAGTGCGACCAACTCACACCACATTCATCAATAAAACTGCCTCAAACATCGCTGGCGCTCAAAATCATGTAATTGTAGCCCAGAGCGCCAGAAGCTGTGCAATTAAAGTCTGTTTTTGAACGTATCAACTAGTAACAAAGCGAAAACACATGGAATTACATTGTTATTACATTGTAACATGAACACTTCAATACCAGACATGTAAGGACAATTCTGCATACAAATATTATTAATCAAAAAAGTTTTCAAAAATGTCATTTTCTGGGCCAGGCTACATGTCAGAAAGTTTTGAGATTTTATTAAACAAAAAAAAAAAAATTGGGATCAGGAAATGGATTATAAGGATCTTCCATAGAAATGTATAGGAGAGCGCCAGGTAGCGACAGGTAAGACGTGGCGCTCTGCAAGGCTGAACGCCGGCTCTGTACGCTGAGCCTGGGATAATGATGAATCGGACGCTACATGGCGTTGTTCCAGTCGCTCACCAGATTCGGCTTCATAAATGTGGAATTGCGTGCCATGTCTGGCGTTCACCTGTCGCTACCTGCCGCTTACAAGGCGCTACCTGGCGCTAGAGCTTCATAGAAATGTATGGGAGAGCACCAGGTAGCGGCAGGTAAGACGTGGCGCTCTGCAAGGCTGAACGCCGGCTCTGTACGCTGAGACTGGGATAATGATGAATCGGACGCTACATGGCGTTGTTCCAGCCGCTCACCAGATTCAGCTTCATAAATGTGGAATTGTGTGCCATGTCTGGCGTTCACCTGCCGCTACCTGCAGCTTACAAGGCACTACCTGGCGCTAGAGCTTCATTGAAATGTATGGGAGAGCACCAGGTAGCGACAGGTAAGACGTGGCGCTCTGCAAGGCTGAATGCCGGCTCTCTACGCTGAGACTGGGATAATGATGAATCGGACGCTACATGGCGTTGTTCCAGTCGCTCACCAGATTCGGCTTCATAAATGTGTAATTGCGTGCCGTGTCTGGCGTTCACCTGCCGCTACCTGGCGCTAGAGCTTCATGAATAAGGCCCTAAGTATATCTAGCCCACACATTTGCCTAAGAGACATTCTTGTTGTATTGTTCAGGGGAACATAAGACAAATCCTGCATCATAGTTTGGTGCCGTGGCAGCAAAATCTTTGCAGCAGCTGGAATCACTAAAGAAGACAGATCTTCCACATGTCTAATGCCAACGGGGGCCTTGGTGTAACGCATAAATATGGATCCATAATTCTTGTTTATAACTGGCGGCTAGACATGAGTCACCATTATTTAGACAGACTGTACCGTTGATGTGTTGCTAAAGAAATTGGGGTGTGGGACTGGATTCATTTGTGTCCCAAACCAAAAAATAACAGATGTTTGGATCTTGCAATAGCGAGCCACTTCTCCACTTTTTTTTTTTATTTATAATAAATACATAAAGATGGCGGTTCATAAAATTGCTTAAACACTCAAGACTTACGTGGCAATCAACTCGAATGAAGAACATCTGTGGACATCTTACTTCTTCAGCCTGGGGGAATCTAAAAAATCCCTAATTAATCAGTTCTTCATCAGCTTGTGATAAGCGCCTAGTTGAGAACACAGCTAAGTCCCCGCCATCGGCTGCGGCTTCATTAACAAATCCTTGCTGAACGGCGGCAGTCACAATAGACCACGTGGCGGCATCTAGAAAAGACCGTTGTTCTCATACAGATGGATTTTTTTTATATGAATCTTAATGTTCTGTACTTGTTTAATGGCTGCTAAATCCATTGATAAGTTGCCATAAAATGGGCTTCTTACTGTTAACCATGGTCCTCTAGAGCCATCCAATTATCATACTAAAGACTCAGTTTGTTAAAAACTTTTAATCTTCTTAAAATGGACCAACACCCAGGATTTTCACTATCCTGGGTTTCGATCCACCCGATCGGGGGTGCCGCTGTGCGAAACCCTCCAGAATGCACGGAAACACTCATCTCACCACACTCCTACGCGGGCACTCATCCAATCAGAGCGCTCAGAGCCGCTGTGGTATGCACGTACAAGCGGCGTCCAACCACAGCGGCTCTGAGCGCTGGAGGCCGCGTTTCGCGCTTCCCTCTAACAGGGAGCGCGCCCGCGCCGGCCATTCACAAACGGCCGGCGCGGGTGCGCGTCCTGCTAGAGGGAAGCACGAGACGCGGCCGCACATGCGCCGTTGGAACGGGGATAAGGTAAGGTTTCTGGGCTTCCTGGGGGGTATCACCCCGCGGGACATCCCGATTTCGGATGCCCCGCGGGGAGGGATCTGATCGGCCCGGGAATCTTATAGATTCCCGGGCCGATCCCCCTTGGGTGTTGGTCCACTTTAAAGCCCTCCTTCTACTTCAAAAACTGCCCATTTCATGTCTTAAATAATCGTTGGTGGTTTGGTGACCTCTCCATAACATTGAGGCTGATTCATTATTAGCGCCAGGTATCGGCAGATGAGCGTCTGTATAGCCGCGCTTAGAGTGACCAGTAGTAGACGCTCGTATGCGTGTATCGGGCGCTGTAACCGAGCGCCTCAGTTGCTCTAGTAACCAGGCTGGCATTGATGAATGAGATGTATGTTGGGCGTTCTAACACCAGCACAGCGCTTCAGCGAGCGAGAGGAAGTGCCAGCTCAGTGCGACCGACTCACACAGCATCGGCGCTCTGGATATGGTCGCTATAGCATAGAGCACCAGAAGCTGTGTGATGTCTGTTTTTGAACACATATCCACCAGTAACAAAGCGAAAACACATTGAATGACATTGTTGTAACATTGTGACATTAACACTTTAATGCCAGACCTGTAATAATAATAATATAAAAAATCAAAAAAGTTTTCAAAAATGACTTTTTCTAGGCCAGGAGAGGTCACACAATTATTTGAGAGAAAACACTGAGCCGCCTGTAATGATGAATCATACGCTACATGGCGCTGTTATAGTCGCTCACCAGAATCGCCTTCATAAATGTGATATTGCGTTCACCAGACTCTGCCTGCCACTACGAGGCGCTACCTGGCGCTATCCCTTGATGAATAAACCCCATTGTGATAAATCCTAACTGTTTCATGCTCTCTCACTGCTCTTGTATCCTGTGTGCGGCCAATAAAGTTCACTGTTGTCCACCACCCCCAGCAGAAGGATGAGTATTTTGCCCAGTTCTGGGCTTCTTATTGCTTTTTAATCAAAGGGACATCACAAATGTGAATACCACAGGGGTGAGGATGTGAAATATGTAGCAACAAAAGGAGATTACAGCTCACCCTTTTAGTGTCCTTAGGGAAGGAATTTTGCACGGCTTCCAGTAACACAAAATGAAGAGGAAAGTCCAGCTCCAAAATCCAGTGTTACCATAAATATTTCCGATTAAAAACATCCATTCCCCAATACAAGAAAATCCTTCAAAGCATAAGCCTTACGACGCGTTTCGGGGGCCAATGTGCCCCCTTTAGTCATGGCACTTTAAAACTATTAAATGCTAAATGTTATTGTTACGCTGAAGTTGGGAGCTAGACTTTCCTCTTTATCGTGAGGGTGTGAATGTCTTTTTTTGACTATAATGTAGTTTATAGATGAACCTGTTGAGTCTTTGAGTCTGTCAGGAGTGTAGTCTTCTTGTGGTGTCCTGTGAGTGCTAGCGTGGGTAGGGGGTGCTGACAGTCTCATGTAACCTCGCAAGAGCACAAACTGCACAACACAGTCTCTAAATTAAGAACAAAAGCCAAGTTTCCACTTCCCCATCCACTTGTATGGCAGAAAATAGCGGACAATCTTGTGTCTGCCGGCAACCATTCAGGTTTCATGCACAAGCCCACATTTGGCAAACCCGATTGATCACCATTAGAGATGAGCGAACCCAAACTGCAAAGTTTGGGTCCATAGCCAGAAGTCTGTGTTGAAGTTCAGCGTCCGGTCTGAACATGGAATAATTAGTTGATGGGCTTCTGAGCAGTACCTAAGGTTGCTGCAGCAGAAGTGTTCCATGAGCCTCGATCCTCTTCTCCCATCGGCAGCGGCGTTCCAAACTGGCCCCACCCAGGGCTTCAAAAAGATGGCCGCTGGAGTGTCACTAGAAGTGTCATCACTTATGGGAGCTGGCTGACATTTTTTGTAGCCCCGATATAGCCGATGATAATAACATAACTGAAAGACTGAAACAAGGGAAGGCAAGACAAAGAAAAAAGACATTTGAATGGGGTCTAAGGATGGCGCCTTGTGCGGCCACACAGCTGGTACACCCCCACAGGCCAGCCATGTAGACAAGCCCACGTGGGAAAAAATTGGGGATGGACCACACCAAATTTATTATGGTCAGTCCCAGGAACCTAAAAAACTATATACAGATGTGTTTAACCTTACCTTATGGCTTATGTATTGTATGGCTTATGGCTAGATGTATTGTAAGATGAGGGCAGTTTTGGGTGAACACTCACGTGTTAAGTTTGGCCAAATCCCGAACATGGTCCCCATTGAAATCAATGGGCACCCGAACTTTGGGGGAAGTTTTTGCCTCTGAGGGCACCTCTGCCCCCCCCCCAGCTCCTCACCCACCCAGATGGAGGGGGGTCATCTCTCAATGGGCCCCCAGAAGGCTTTAAAAAAATGTGATGGAGGGTGTGGAGAGGGGGGTGCAGAGTGTGCAGAAGGAAGCGACTGTAACTTACATGGGGCAAGGACCAATTACCAGGATAGTAGAAATCCTGGTCCAATTTAAGATTTACTTGTGCAGCAACCAGCAATTAATAGAGAAATACTTTTTCTCTGTTCTGTTGCTTCCTTTCATTGATCGGTATGACTAGAGATGAGCGAACTTTTGAAAAATTCGATTCGACTGATTCGCCGAATTTTCAGACAAAAATAATTTCGACCCGAATTTATTCGCGACGAATCGCTATTAAAAACGGCTATTTCTGAGCCTCCTAGAGCCTCAATAGGGTTGTACACCATTCTGCCTTGCTGTAACACGCATAGGATGCGTGCTGGGTTAGTTAAATAATACTTTAAATAAATATCACATGCAGATCAGAGGCATCGCTAATAGAATCGCAGAGCGGCACAATTGCAGAGAGTTGAAGTGGCATCACTATGAGGGGCAGGAGCCCAAACATTGCTTTAAAGAGACACTGGAGTTGGCAGCAGCAGGAGCCCAAAAATTGGATGAATCACACCCTGGAGTTGCAAGCAGCAGCAGGAGCCCGAACATTACTTTAAAGAGACACTGAAGTTGGCAGCAGGAGCCCAAAAATTGGATGAATCACACCCTGGAGTTGCAAGCAGCAGCAGGAGCCCGAACATTACTTTAAAGAGACACGGAGGTTGGCTTCAGGAGCCCAAAAATTGGATGAATCACACCCTGGAGTTGGCAGCAGCAGCAGCAGGAGCCCAAACATTACTTTAAAGAGACACTGGGGTTGGCTTCAGGAGCCCAAAAATTGGATGAATCACACCCTGGAGTTGGCAGCAGCAGCAGCAGGAGCCCAAACATTACTTTAAAGAGACACTGGAGTTGGCTTCAGGAGCCCAAAAATTGGATGAATCACACCCTGGAGTTGGCAGCAGCAGCAGCAGGAGCCCAAACATTACTTTAAAGAGACACTGGGGTTGGCTTCAGGAGCCCAAAAATTAGATGAATCACACCCTGGAGTTGGCAGCAGCAGCAGCAGGAGCCCAAACATAACTTTAAAGAGACACTGGGGTTGGCTTCAGAAGCCCAAAAATTGGATGAATCACACCCTGGAGTTGGCAGCAGCAGGAGCACAAACATAACTTTAAAGAGACACTGGAATTGGCAGCAGGAGCCCAAAAATTGGATGAATCACACCCTGGAGTTTGCAGCAGCAGCAGCAGCAGCAGCAGCAGGAGCCCAAACATTACTTTAAAGAGACACTGGGGTTGGCTTCAGGAGCCCAAAAATTGAATGACTCACACCCTGGAGTTGGCAGCAGCAGCAGCAGGAGCCCAAACATTACTTTAAAGAGACACTGGGGTTGGCTTCAGGAGCCCAAACATTGGATGAATCACACCCTGGAGTTGGCAGCAGCAGCAGCAGGAGCCCAAACATTACTTGAAAGAGACACTGGGGTTGGCTTCAGGAGCCCAAAAATTGGATGAATCACACCCTGGAGTTGGCAGCAGCAGCAGGAGCCCAAACAATATTTTAAAGAGACACTGGGGTTGGCTTCAGGAGCCCAAAAATTGGATGAATCACACACTGGAGTTGGCAGCAGCAGCAGCAGGAGCCCAAACATTACTTTAAAGAGACACTGGGGTTGGCTTCAGGAGCCCAAAAATTGGATGAATCACAACCTGGAGTTGGCAGCAGCAGCAGCAGGAGCCCAAACATTACTTTAAAGAGACACTGGGGTTGGCTTCAGGAGCCCTGGGGGTCTCAGACGTAAGTTGTGATGATGTTGTTGATGAGCGCGTTAACCAATCTACCACGGCAGATGCGCTACTGGTGGAGACACGACCGCTAGCAGATACTGGCAGACCAGGTCTCTCACCGTGACTCCTGCTGCCACTCGCCCCTAGTCTGCTGCGACCTCTGCCTGCTTAATCTTGGCCTCTGCCACTCCTCTTTGAACATCCTGGCACTTGTCTGCCTGACATTTTTATGTATTTCCTTATTTAGTATAAACAGATAGGGTTCAATGTGCAGTTTGCGCGCCCTGCGGCCTGGTTTATTAAAAGCAGTCAAAAACAAATGGGATGCCCCCACAGCAGACCTGAGATCAGTATATATGCACAGCAACAGTGTCTAAGCAGGCTCAAACGGGCCAAATTACTTTAAATAACTGTGCAGCTTACAGTAAATACAGAGGCTAATGTGATGTTACAGAATGGGATGGCCCGAAGCAGGCTTTAGAACAGTATATATGCACACAGCAACAGTGTGTAAGCAGGCTCATACAGGCCAAATTACTTTAAATAACTGTGCAGCTTACAGTAAATACAGAGGCTAATGTGATGTTACAGAATGGGATGGCCCACAGCAGACTTGAGAGAAGTATATATGCACAGCAACAGTGTCTTAGCAGGCTCAAACAGGCCAAATTACTTTAAATAACTGTGCAGCTTACAGTAAATACAGAGGCTAATGGTATGTTACAGAATGGGATGCCTCACAGCAGACTTGAGATCAGTATATATGCACACAGCAACAGTGTGTAAGCAGGCTCATACAGGCCAAATTACTTTAAATAACTGTGCAGCTTACAGTAAATACAGAGGTAATGTGATGTTACAGAATGGGATGCCCCGAAGCAGGCTTTAGAACAGTATATATGCACACAGCAACAGTGTGTAAGCAGGCTCATACAGGCCAAATTACTTTAAATAACTGTGCAGCTTACAGTAAATACAGAGGCTAATGTGATGTTACAGAATGGGATGGCCCACAGCAGACTTGAGATCAGTATATATGCACAGCAACAGTGTCTTAGCAGGCTCAAACAGGCCAAATTACTTTAAATAACTGTGCAGCTTACAGTAAATACAGAGGCTAATGGTATGTTACAGAATGGGATGCCTCACAGCAGACTTGAGATCAGTATATATGCACACAGCAACAGTGTGTAAGCAGGCTCATACAGGCCAAATTACTTTAAATAACTGTGCAGCTTACAGTAAATACAGAGGCTAATGGTATGTTACAGAATGGGATGGCCCCAAGCAGACTTGAGATCAGTATATATGCACACAGCAACAGTGTCTAAGCAGGCTCAAACGGGCCAAATTACTTTAAATAACTGTGCTGCTTATAGTAAATACAGAGGCTAATGGGATGTTACAGAATGGGATGCCTCACAGCAGACTTGAGATCAGTATATATGCACACAGCAACAGTGTGTAAGAAGGCTCATACAGGCCAAATTACTTTAAATAACTGTGCAGCTTACAGTAAATACAGAGGCTAATGTGATGTTACAGAATGGGATGCCTCACAGCAGACTTGAGATCAGTATATATGCACACAGCAACAGTGTGTAAGCAGGCTCATACAGGCCAAATTACTTTAAATAACTGTGCAGCTTACAGTAAATACAGAGGCTAATGTGATGTTACAGAATGGGATGGCCCACAGCAGACTTGAGATCAGTATATATGCACACAGCAACAGTGTGTAAGCAGGCTCATACAGGCCAAATTACTTTAACCCTTTCGCTGCCAGCCTACCTGCAGCATTTGCCACTCCCTGTTGCCAGACGATGTTTCACCATTTTGCGCTACACATATTCAACTGTCATTTTTGAAGGGATTTCCAGGGATTTCCCAGGAAAATTATATATTGTTTTTTTCAACAGAGTCTGGGCTTTAACATGAAATGTCTTGTTTGTATTTTTTAGGTGTATTCTCAATTTTTTTGGGTGAAATGTGTGAAAAAAAATAAAAAAAAAACATTTTTTTACAATTTGTAGAGTTTTTTTGTAATAAAAAATGTAAGTTTGTCAATAAAATCTTATTGCGTGAGAAACCCCAATTTCTCCCGGTTACAGCGATACCACATATGTATAGGTAGACACCCTTTCCTGCCCAGAAGCCTTTTATAGCTGCTGGATGACAAATGGTTAATTAAAAAAAAAAATGACATAGGGTCCCCCTTCCCGGGGAGGGGGACCCCATTTTTTTTTGGATTTTGAAGGGTTAAAAACCCTTCAAAATCCAAAAAAAAAAATGACGTGGGGTCCCCCTTACCCAAAGTAACCAGCCCGGGACCAGCTATGGGGGCTTGTAGGCACAGAGTGGGGGGGCCAGCTTTGGTGGCCCCCCCACCCTGCAGCCTACGAGCCCACATAGCCTATGTGGGCCCGGGCTCTTCTGCCCCCCCCTGGCCTTTGGGGAGGCAGGTAATGGGGGTGCGGGGGTCAATGGCAAGCCACCCGCTAGGGCAGGTGACTTGCCACCCCCCCAGCCTTGTGAACTGGTATAAGGGGTCTCATGGACCCCTTACCAGCTCACAAAGAGTTAATGTGAAAAAAAAACACCACACAATAATAAAAAGTATTTTATTAGAAAAAAAAAAAATTTTTTTTTACTGTACTTACCTTCGATTGCAAGCTCTTGTCCCTCGCCGCTCAGCTGACAGATGCCGGTGATCGGCATCCAGAGAAGGAGAAGGCAGGAGATCAGAGGATCTCCTGCCACCTCCTTCCAGGGCACCGATCACCGGCATCTGAGAAGCTGAGAAGGCTGAAGCCTGAGATCGGGGCCGGGATGACTTCATAAGCCCCGCCCCCAAGGGGGCGGGGCTTAGAGGCATGATGGCGGCCGCCATCGTGAAGAAGAGAGGAGAGAGCCTCCCAGGCTCTCTCCTGAAGATCGGTAAGTCCTGGGGGGGGATCGGAGGCCCCCCAGGTGAAGAGGAGGGACAGCGGGAGCCAGCGCACACACAGGTAAGTGAATGTCATTTTTTTTTTTTTTTTTTTTTACAGTTAGAAGCTGCTGCTGCAGAAGCGGGGGGGGGGGGGGCGGCCTATTCCGGGGGCTCTCCTGGAGCCATCCGACCCCCCACGGGGGATCGGATGGCACCAAATTAAAGAGGAGACCCGGCCGGATCCAACAAGGGGTCAGGTGAGTATTTGTTGTTTTTACTTTTTAAACTACAAGCGAGGAAAGTCAAGCACGTAACACCTACGGGCTTGGCACTTAAGGCCCAGCCAAGCCAGCACGTAGGTGTTACGTGCTTGGCAACAAAAGGGTTAAATAACTGTGCAGCTTACAGTAAATACAGAGGCTAATGGTATGTTACAGAATGGGATGCCTCACAGCAGACTTGAGATCAGTATATATGCACACAGCAACAGTGTGTAAGCAGGCTCATACAGGCCAAATTACTTTAAATAACGGTGCAGCTTACAGTAAATACAGAGGCTAATGTGATGTTACAGAATGGGATGCCTCACAGCAGACTTGAGATCAGTATATATGCACACAGCAACAGTGTGTAAGCAGGCTCATACAGGCCAAATTACTTTAAATAACGGTGCAGCTTACAGTAAATACAGAGGCTAATGTGATGTTACAGAATGGGATGCCTCACAGCAGACTTGAGACTAGTATATATGCACACAGCAACAGTGTGTAAGCAGGCTCATACAGGCCAAATTACTTTAAATAACTGTGCAGCTTACAGTAAATACAGAGGCTAATGGTATGTTACAGAATGGGATGCCCCAAGCAGACTTGAGATCAGTATATATGCACACAGCAACAGTGTGTAAGCAGGCTCATACAGGCCAAATTACTTTAAATAACTGTGCAGCTTACAGTAAATACAGAGGCTAATGGTATGTTACAGAATGGGATGCCCCCAAGCAGACTTGAGATCAGTATATATGCACACAGCAACAGTGTGTAAGCAGGCTCATACAGGCCAAATTACTTTAAATAACTGTGCAGCTTACAGTAAATACAGAGGCTAATGGGATGTTACAGAATGGGATGCCTCACAGCAGACTTGAGATCAGTATATATGCACACAGCAACAGTGTGTAAGCAGGCTCATAAAGGCCAAATTACTTTAAATAACTGTGCAGCTTACAGTAAATACAGAGGCTAATGGTATGTTACAGAATGGGATGCCCCCAAGCAGACTTCAGATCAGTATATATGCACACAGCAACAGTGTGTAAGCAGGCTCATACAGGCCAAATTACTTTAAATAACTGTGCAGCTTACAGTAAATACAGAGGCTAATGGTATGTTACAGAATGGGATGGCCCCAAGCAGACTTGAGATCAGTATATATGCACACAGCAACAGTGTCTAAGCAGGCTCAAACGGGCCAAATTACTTTAAATAACTGTGCAGCTTACAGTAAAAACAGAGTCTCCTGCCTGTCCCTGTCTGTCCCTGTCTCTCTAACTGTCTCTCCCTGACTACAGCAGTGTCCTGTCTCTCACGAATGCAATAGAGAAATGAGGAAAAGCAAGATGTCCGCCGCCTTAAATAGCGCTGTGACGTCACCGGGCTTGCTGGCTGCTGATAGGCTGCATATGACTGCCCCAGCATGCACTGGAGCGGGGTAGATGTCTGGACATGTCCCGTCCGCCATCTTAGAATGCCTGTAATGTAAATGAATGGATGTTAAAGTGGACCAACACCCAGGATTTTGACTATCCTGGGTTTTGGTCCACTTCAGGGGGGCACCCCGATTAGGGGTGCCCCGCTGTGTAAAACCCCCCAGAAACCCCCAAACTCACCTCACCACGCTCCCACGGACAAGCGGCGGACAAGGCAGCGCGTCCGCCGCCGCCTCCCGCGCGCCCCTCTGACAGTGCGCACGCCCGCCATTCACAAACGGCCGGCGCGGGCGCGCGCACGGCTAGAGGAGTGCGCGGGAGGCGGCGCCGATCAGGTGAGTTCTTTTGGGGTTTTGGGGGGGGGTCCCTCACCGCGGGACATCCCGATCTCGGATGTCCCGCGGTGAGGGGGGTGATCGGCCCGGGAATCTTATAGATTCCCCGGGCCGATCACCCATGGGTGACGGTCCACTTTAAAGGAAAACTTCGAGCGATCGAAGCGCGGGGAAATTCGGATTCGATCCGAATCGAATTTTTCATGAAATTCGGATCGAATCCGGGTTCGTCCAGATCGATTCGCTCATCCCTACGTATGACCATTGCTGTTATGACAGGTGCACTTTTACCTGCGTCCACACATTTTGATAGAGCGAACACCAGCTCCTAATTGCAATGTCTAAGCGCCCACTGTTATGGAATGCTAATTTTTCCGTGAAAATACAAAGCAATTTCCCAGCCTGCCTTGCCAATAAAAAGGAAATCTCATAAGCAGATAGTTTACATTCATATATGTTGATATATGGAAATTAATATTGTTCCTTAAAGAAGATTTTTCAGAGGGAGAAAGGATTTAGTGGGGGATCACTCTGAGCATTTTATGTTCTTTATGCCCACGCTGCATTTGTAAAGAGTCTGCCCCTCGTCTACTCTCAAAAGAGATTATTTGCATGATTAGATCTTAGTGACTACATGTGTGTGTGGGAGGAACGTAACAAAAGACTCACAGGTGAAGTTGTGAGGTCATAGATGATAAAGAAGCCTTCTTAGATAAGTTCAAAATCGATGTTCTTCCTGGCCCTCGGAAGAAAGAGATTTAGGGATACTGATTACTGATAGCTGCAAGATAAGGGGACAGTGTAGCCAGGCAGTGGAAAAAGCAAGCAGGATGCTCAGCTGCATAGCTCGAGGCATCACCAGTAGGAAGAGGGAGGTTGTGATGCCGCTGTATAGAGCCCTGGTGAGGCCACAGCTAGAATACTGTGTGCAGTTCTGGAGACCTCCCCTGCAAAAAGACATTATTCAAATAGAACGAGTCCAAAGGCCGGCAACAAAAATGGTGGAAGGACTTAAACTTAGAACTTATCAGGAGATACTTAAAGAACTTAATCTGTACAGTCTGGAGGAAAGAAGGGAGAGGGGGGACATGATTGAGACCTTTATATATGTGAAATGATTGAATAAGGTTCAGGAGGGAAGTGTTTTTAAGAAGAAACTTAATGATAGAACAAGGGGGCACAAACTGAAGCTAGTCGGGGGGAAAATCAGGAGCATTGTTAGAAAATATTATTTTACAGAGTGGTAGATGCTTGGAACAAACTTCCAGCAGAGGAAGTTGAAAAATCGTCAGTCACTGAATTTAAACATGCCTGGGATAAGCACACATCTATCCTAAGATAAAGAGAACATACAGTATACACATAAGATATAGAGAACATACAGTATACACATAAGATAAAGAGAACATACAGTATACACATAAGATAAAGAGAACATACAGTATACACATAAGATAAAGAGAACATACAGTATACACATAAGATAAAGAGACCATACAGTATACACGTAAGATAAAGAGAACATACAGTATACATATAAGATAAAGAGAACATAGAGTATACACATAAGATAAAGAGAACATACAGTATACACATAAGATAAAGAGAACATACAGTATACACATAAGATAAAGAGAACATACAGAGAACATACAGTATACACATAAGATAAAGAGAACATACAGTATACACATAAGATAAAGAGAACATACAGTATACACATAAGATAAAGAGAACATACAGTATACACATAAGATAAAGAGAACATACAGAGAACATACAGTATACACATAAGATAAAGAGAACATACAGTATACACATAAGATAAAGAGAACATACAGTATACACATAAGATAAAGAGAACATACAGTATACACATAAGATAAAGAGAACATACAGAGAACATACAGTATACACATAAGATAAAGAGAACATACAGTATACACATAAGATAAAGAGAACATACAGAGAACATACAGTATACACATAAGATAAAGAGAACATACAGTATATACATAAGATAAAGAGAACATACAGAGAACATACAGTATACACATAAGATAAAGAGAACATACAGTATACACATAAGATAAAGAGAAAATACAGAGAACATATAGTATACACATAAGATAAAGAGAACATACAGTATATACATAAGATAAAGAGAACATACAGTATACACATAAGATAAAGAGAACATACAGTATACACATAAGATACAGAGAACATACAGTATACACATAAGATACAGAGAAATATACAGTATATACATAAGATAAAGAGAACATACAGTATACACATAAGATACAGAGAACATACAGTATACACATAAGATAAAGAGAACATACAGTATACACATAAGATAAAGCGAGCATACAGTATACACATAAGATACAGAGAACATACGGTATACACATAAGATACAGAGAACATACAGTATACACATAATGATTGAATAAGGTTCAGGAGGGAAGTGTTTTTAAGAAGAAACTTAATGATAGAACAAGGGGGCACAAACTGAAGCTAGTCGGGGGGAAAATCAGGAGCATTGTTAGAAAATATTATTTTACAGAGTGGTAGATGCTTGGAACAAACTTCCAGCAGAGGAAGTTGAAAAATCGTCAGTCACTGAATTTAAACATGCCTGGGATAAGCACACATCTATCCTAAGATAAAGAGAACATACAGTATACACATAAGATATAGAGAACATACAGTATACACATAAGATAAAGAGAACATACAGTATACACATAAGATAAAGAGAACATACAGTATACACATAAGATAAAGAGAACATACAGTATACACATAAGATAAAGAGACCATACAGTATACACGTAAGATAAAGAGAACATACAGTATACATATAAGATAAAGAGAACATAGAGTATACACATAAGATAAAGAGAACATACAGTATACACATAAGATAAAGAGAACATACAGTATACACATAAGATAAAGAGAACATACAGAGAACATACAGTATACACATAAGATAAAGAGAACATACAGTATACACATAAGATAAAGAGAACATACAGTATACACATAAGATAAAGAGAACATACAGTATACACATAAGATAAAGAGAACATACAGAGAACATACAGTATACACATAAGATAAAGAGAACATACAGTATACACATAAGATAAAGAGAACATACAGTATACACATAAGATAAAGAGAACATACAGTATACACATAAGATAAAGAGAACATACAGAGAACATACAGTATACACATAAGATAAAGAGAACATACAGTATACACATAAGATAAAGAGAACATACAGAGAACATACAGTATACACATAAGATAAAGAGAACATACAGTATATACATAAGATAAAGAGAACATACAGAGAACATACAGTATACACATAAGATAAAGAGAACATACAGTATACACATAAGATAAAGAGAAAATACAGAGAACATATAGTATACACATAAGATAAAGAGAACATACAGTATATACATAAGATAAAGAGAACATACAGTATACACATAAGATAAAGAGAACATACAGTATACACATAAGATACAGAGAACATACAGTATACACATAAGATACAGAGAAATATACAGTATATACATAAGATAAAGAGAACATACAGTATACACATAAGATACAGAGAACATACAGTATACACATAAGATAAAGAGAACATACAGTATACACATAAGATAAAGCGAGCATACAGTATACACATAAGATACAGAGAACATACGGTATACACATAAGATACAGAGAACATACAGTATACACATAAGATACAGAGAACATACAGTATACACATAAGATAAAGAGAACATACAGTATACACATAAGATAAAAAGAACATACAGTATACACATAAGATAAAGAGAACATACAGTATACACATAAGATACAGAGAACATACAGTATACACATAAGATAAAGAGAACATACAGTATACACATAAAGGCAGACTAGATGGACCGTATGGTCTCCTTCTGCCATCATCCTTCTATGTTTCTATGGTCATAGAAGTTATTTGTGTTAATATCTCAAATCCATCCTTCAACAGAGAAGAGAGTTCCAGGCATCGTCTGTCTGACACATACAATGCTGTCTTAACACCTTTACTCCAGCAATAAACACATCCAGCCATGCAAGTGTAATCAATGCAATACATTTTCAACAACAATGATTAAATTAAATTTATGTTGATTAGATACTGATTGTACATACATGCCAGGAAGATTCTGGAGCCACTGACATAGCTTCTTGCATCGATTGGTCATAGGAGTTGAAGAATTTGAGTGACAGGTGGGGCAAAGTCACTTTAGATAGACATTGTGGGAGAACAACTGGTTTTACTAGAACGTATTGGGAGTCAGAGTAGTCATCTTAAAGTGGACCAAAACCCAAGCCGATCGGCCCGGGAATCTATAAGATTCCCAGGCCGATCGATCCCCCAGGGCATCCAAAATCGGGATGCCCCCCGTTTGACACCCCCCAGGTTGCCCCATTCACTTACCTTCGTTCCCGGTCCAAGGGTGCATGCACAAGCCACATCCCCGCTATCCCTCTAGCAGGGCACATGCCCGCGCCAGGCATTTGTGAATGTCATTTCGCGGCCATGCTGCCTGTTAGAGGAAAGTGGAGGATGCGGCCATCAGCGCGCTTAGAGCCTTAGACAGAGTGACATCAGCGGCTCTGAGCGTGCTGATTGAATGAACGGCCGCGCATGTGCCGCAGGACTCGGAAGACGTGAGTTGCCTTAGGCGATCTGGAGGGTTTCACACAGCGGGGGAAAGGTCCAAAACCCAGGATAGTCAAAATCCTGGGGTTTGGTCCACTTTAAAGTGGTACAAAACCTGGGACTTTTTGTTTCGTGCCCTGGGGGCATCCCGAATGGTGATGTCCTTCTGTGTGAAACCCCTCAAAAAATGCCCTGTAAAACTCACCTCTTGCCACATGTCATCCAATCAGATCTACATGTAATTCTCTGTAAATGGCTCTGTTTACATGCAGAGCTCGGCAATCAAGAGCGTAAGCGGTCGCACCCCCAGCAGGATGGGGGGGAATCCGTCTGCAGGAAGTCTACATCACCGAGGGCTCCAGGAAGCAGGTGAGTTCTGCCCTGCCTAAAGGGGGTGGGGGTTACACAACAGGGCATCCCGATTTAATATTCCCCAGTGGAAGGCCAGCAGCCGGACCTGGGCTGGCCACCGTGGGTCTTGTTCCGCTTTAATACGGTGGATTGCACACAGGCAGGAGAGATCAACAGGTAATCTGCAATACAGGAAATACAAAATAGAAAGCATAGAGACTACACACAAGTACAAGTAACAGTGCCAACTACTGTCCTATCAATAAACTGTAGTCCCTCCAGGACTGTATATGTAATACACATAATAAGCTGAAGCCATTGTATCTCCAACAATAGGGTGCGCTGGGAGGATTTCTGCGGGGTGCATTGCTGCATGGGGTGTAGCAGCTACACCTGAAAGGAGCTCTTTCTTGTCTCCGCCACTTCCATCACCCCTTCTCTATCTTCCTCAACCCCCGGTACCCAGCCTACTGTATCCCCGCTAAAGCTTCTGTATGATCACTTTAAAGAGAAGCAACTACACCCCTAGAGTCAGGGCCGGCTCCAGGTTTATGTGGGCCCTTGGGTGGCATGGTCTCAGTTGGCCTTTTTGTGGTGAAGAGTCACATCAAATCACAGAGGGACATCCCAAATCTGGATGCCCCCTAAGGAACATGTTATTTGGACCAACCTCTTTAAAGCTGACCTCGGAGTCTGAACTAAACTAGATTCTCCTGATTTTGGAAGCCCCTGTGTGTGACCCCCCCCCCCCCCCTTTGTTCATTACTTTCCTGGAACTGGTGAATGCACTGTGATCGCCAGTTTGAATTAACGGCCAAACCAGGGGGGTTCTTTGACAAACAGGAGCATCCCAAATTGAGATGCCCCTGTAAAGAGGACCAAAACCCAGGGGTGGCATTGCTTGCATAGTGGGTATGCCAGCGATCCCAGGGGGTTTCACACAGTAGGATATCAGATTGGGATGCTGCAGGGATAGGAAATCAGCTGGGGTGAGGATCTTAAAAGCAGAGCAAAACCCAGCACTTCCTCCCCTGGAATCTAAATCAAGATGCCCCGTTGTGTGGAACCCCGTTATTCCAGGAAATGCGCGCACCAGTCCACCACTGGTTAAACGCCGTTGCACACCGCAAAGGCTGGCCTTGTCAGTGGGCCCCCCCCAAAGAGTGGGGGCCCCTGGCAGCTGCCCTGCCTAGCCGGGTGCTGACGCCAGCCCTGCCTAGAGTTTATAAGACTCCAGGGTGTGCTCCCCAGGCTGATTTCTGTCCCTATTCCACCCCTGGATATTTGCAATTATAGAAAAAATATATTCATTGAAAATATCTTGTTTGCACAAAAGAAAATCCAGAGGTCACCAGTCACCCTTGTGCCCTATAATTTTCATCATCCTGATCCAATTGGAGCAAACATAAAGCTATTGTTTTTCTAACCCTCTTATATAGACCTCTACGTATTCTGCAAGGTTGTTTATTGCTTTAGGCCAATTTCAGGCAATATAACAAATTGTTTGAGGAGAAATAACTTATTAATGAACCTAAGAGAACAACTGAATTTACCTTTCAAAAAAAGAACAGCTGTTTAGAGGTCAAACTTGTGTGAGCTGTTCTAGTTTTGTTCTAGTAAATATATTTCTTAATCTCTGCTTGGATCCCCATTATTTCATCTGGAAAACACATGAAAAAGTATAGAATTCATACAAAATTATTGTAAAGCTAGGGTGCAATATTTACTACATTTTTCAGTATATTTGCAGCCCTTAAAGTGGACCAACACCCAGGGGTGATCGGCCCGGGAATCTATAAGATTCCCAGGCCAATCACCTCCCTCACCGCGGGACATCCGAGATGGGGATGTCCCGTGGGGTGAAACCCCCCCAAAACCCCCCAAAAACCTTACCTTATCTCCCGCCTCCCGCGCGCCCCTCTAGACGTGCGCACGCCCGCGCCAGCCATTTGTGAATGGCCGGCGCGGGCGCGCGCCCTGTGAGAGTGACGTGCGGGAGGTGGTCCGTCGCTTTCACACGATTGTCTGTCGGCGGGGATTGGACGGCGCGGTCACGTGGGAGCGTGGGAAGGTGAGTTTTGGGGCTTTCTGTGGGGTTTCACACAGCGGAGTGGATAGTCAAAATCCTGGGTGTTGGTCCACTTTAAAGTGGGTCAAAACCCTCTAAAAGATTCCAGGCTTAGCTGCTAGCCTGCCCCCTCCTACACCCTGCTGTGTGAAACCCTCTAGGGGCGCCGGTGATCTTACCTGATCCCGGCAGGTCCTGCTGCCGGCGGCTGCACCTCGTCACAGCGGCGCATTTGAGAGCCAATCTGTTCTCTCAAAAAGTGCTGCAGGGTGTGGCTTCAGCGGTGAGCCTCCAGCAGTGTCAGGCTGCTCGGGCGGGGAGGAGCCCCATATATTGAGTGGTGGACACATCTTTTGGGTTTTCATCCACTTTAAATGTATAAGGCAGTTAGGCACTAATTGCACCTTATTTTGTCTAATAAGTTCATATGTCAGTAACTTACTAATGGTTAATAGCCACAGCCCCCATGACTGTATGCTTAATCCCTAGAAACCCTAGTGTGGGCCTCCAAAATCTGTTTTACTGGTGGGCCCATTGTCTCTCAGTCCAAGACTGCTTACCATATGTCTGTGGTCAACCCCCCCACCGCTTTCTCAGACTTTGTCCTCCACAAAGTTGGGAAAGTGGCATCACAATTTTGGAAAATACATTCAAAAGATACAAAAAAAATAATGACAAGTATTATTATCATCATTATTTTCACCAAGTACATAGATTCATGCAGTACATGTACCCAAATATTGCTTCATGCTTATATACAGTAGGTGCAAGATTAGGTGTACTACAGGAGATTAAGGTTTTGGTTTTGGATCTCTGAAGCTAATTGCCCAGGCAGTCATTTAAGGGCACCACTTGGAGTGGTCCTGATACTGGGAGTTAATAGTAGAAGGTAGGACTTAGAGGACCAGGAATACGTAGCAGTGCCAGGTTTAAGACATTGGGAGCAGAGGTCAATTAAGAAACTGGGAGTATTCAGGTCTAGATTGGGAGATTTACGAACAGTGGTCCAGGAGCAGGTAGTAGGTTCTACATTAAGATATTAAGAGTAGAGGTAGATATCATGACCTGGACTGAAGGATTGGAAAGAGAGGACCAGGAGCAGATAGAAGGGCCTGGGCTGGGGATTCGGGAGGGAGGGAAGATATAGCACCTGGTAGTATTTAGAGATTTTCGAGGCGAGATCCAAGAGCAGAAAGCAGGGCCTGGATTGAGAAATTTTGAGGAGAGGTCCAAGAATAGGTTATCAGGCCTATATTGACAGATTTCAAGGAAAGCTCCTAGGTGGTAGGGCCTGGACTGAAATATAACATTGGTGGAAACATCCAGGAGCAGGTAGTAGGCCTTAGATTGTGCAATTGTAAGAGAATATTCAGCAGTAGGTCTTGAGAGATTGGTACTAATGATCCAGGAGCAAGTATTATGGCCTGGATTGAAAGATTGTTAGAAAAGATCCAACATAGACTGAGAGATTGTGAGAGGTCCAGTGGTAGATGATAGGGCCTGGTCTAAGGGATTGGAAGGAGAGGTCCCAGAATTGTTAGTATGATCTGCCCTTGGATTGGGTGGAGGGGAGAGTTTCAGTTTTGTTCCAAAACTTTAGGAAATTCAAACCAAATTTGATTAACAACAGATTGGTATGTGCCTATATATAAATATATATACAGGAGCGGGCTAGCCATAGAGTGGCCACCTCCTCTGCACTGGCCATCTGCCGATCTGGTAGTTTACCGGCTCTGGACAGGTGAATGGGAGCCACCGCAAGACAACCAGCGGCCTGCCGTGGCTCCCGTTCACCTGGCCTGCCACAAGAAGCATTGCTGGAAAACCGGCATTGAAGTACAAGGCCTACTGGCAGCTAGTGTGGCAGGTGGCAGCGCAGGTGGGCAGCCAGTGTGGAAAAGGGGCAGCAGACGCGCAGGGCTGGAGGGTGGTGGCCTACCTTTGACGGGCCGTGCATAGAATGAGCATGAGAGTCAAGGTTCTGCGGGAACTCTCCTGCTGATGCTGTGTTGCCATCCGGCTGCTATAAGCCGGTGCGCAGAGCGTCGGCTACTACAGGTGAGCGGAGCCACTGGGGGGGGGGGGGGGCATTGCTGCACTGCTTGTTATGGGGTGATTTAGGGGGATTCTCTGCTGCACTGCTTGTTATGGGGTGATTTGGGGGGATTCTCTGCTGCACTGCTTGTTATGGGGTGATTTAGGGAGATTCTCTGCTGCACTGCTTGTTATGGGGTGATTTGGGGGGTGCTCTGCTGCACTGCTTGTTATGGGGTGATTTGGGGGGTGCTCTGCTGCACTGATTGTTATGGGGTGATTTGGGGGGATTCTCTGCTGCACTGCTTGTTATGGGGTGATTTGGGGGGTGCTCTGCTGCACTGCTTGTTTTGGGGTGATTTGGGGGGGTGCTTTGCTGCACTGCTTGTTATGGAGTGATTTGTGGGTGTTCTGCTGCACTGCTTGTTTTGGGGTGATTTGTTGTGGGGGGGGGGTGCTCTGCTGCACAGTATGTTATGGGTTAATTTGTGGGGATGGAGCTCTGCTGCACTGCTTGTTATGGGGTGATTTGGGGGGATTCTCTGCTGCACTGCTTGTTATGGAGTGATTTGTGGGTGTTCTGCTGCACTGCTTGTTTTGGGGTGATTTGTTGTGGGGGGGGGGGGGTGCTCTGCTGCACAGTATGTTATGGGTTAATTTGTGGGGATGGAGCTCTGCTGCACTGCTTGTTATGGGGTGATTTGGGGGGATTCTCTGCTGCACTGCTTGTTATGGGGTGATTTGGGGGGGTGCTCTGCTGCACTGCTTGTTATGGAGTGATTTGTGGGTGTTCTGCTGCACTGCTTGTTTTGGGGTGATTTGTTGTGGGGGGGGGGTTCAGCTGCACAGTATGTTATGGGTTAATTTGTGGGGATGGAGCTCTGCTGCACTGCTTGTTATGGGGTGTTTGGGGGGATTTTACACACTGCCTATTATGGGGGTATTATATGTGGCAGGACACACTGCAGAATGGTTGATGTGACTAAAATGGGTCTTGGGCCGTTTTTTAACCCCAGTCCGCCTATATATATATATATATATATATATATATATATCACCTAAACGCTTGTACTCTTTTCTGACCAGTACTGGATGTCCTATGTCACTATGGCAAGCTGCTCAGTCAAAGATTATTCTTCTGTGTGCTAAAGCCGTGCGAGCATGGCAAGACATTGTTCTGCCTATGGAGATTGATTCTGAAACAAAGCTTCGGATGCACAAGGTGTCCTGATAAAGGATCAGAAATCACAGCAATTCCTTTATTCTAGGAGGCTACACAGGGAGTCTATCCACGATTGCTTTTTCTCATTTCCAAGCTAGAACCTAGTGGAGATCCGACCCGGAGGGGACTATTTGGTGACAGCAGTTACATTCAAACAGTTTCGACCATTCTTCTGAACCTTTTTTGCCCGGAGAAACTAAATTGTTGTTTTATGGCGGTTCTGAAAAAGTCAGCAGCATTTTTCTCTCCGCCGCGCGTGATAGGCCGCCAATATATTTTCCTGTATTTATGCCTTGCTGCCTACCTGTATCGGATTGTCAGTAAAAGCCGTTTTGCTAAAACCAACAGCAGTTACATTGCGTGAAAACACAAGATTACACGGCGACCTGCGCCGCCTCCTCTCCCCTCCCTAAATCTTCAGGCACATTCCAATTTATATCGTTTCCCATCTTTCTTCCGAATGACTTTCTTGTCACTTTGGGAAGAAAGTTGCTTTGTGGATTGCCATGTGATTATTAAACGCCTGAACGGAATCTGGGGGGGGCAAGAGCAAGACTGAGAAAAAGGTTGCGGGGAATTTCAAATTAAAGCCTTATCGCTCTCCTTGAAGAGACGTCTCTAATTAAAAGACAAGCTAAGCACAGAAGCTGATTTAGCAAATGTAATTGCTGAAGTGTTGGGTTTGTTACATTTGCTGTTTTGTTTTTATTTCTTTTTTTATTTTCTCCTCTGTTGGCGAGAGAAGGCAGATGGATTGCGCTGGCTTAAAGCGATCCTCTATTTGTTATTATAAACCATACGCTGTATTCTGCCTTTTCCCTTTGCCTACTATAACACAAACGACCTTTTCCTTGTTTAGGCAGAAGAAAAAATAAATGGCACTTAACTACCAGCCTACAGGCTTGATCCCACAAGTCATATTGGCTCCAGCCCTCCACTTTCAGCACCATTGGTTCCCATGCTGACAGCACGTTTCGCTCCCAGCCTTGCTTTACATCCCCTGCTGCCTGTCCCATGGGAGAAGACTGTCTGATTGATTGGCATGGGGGGGTTGTGTTCTCGGCAGAATTCCAGAGACAGAGCAAGGCCAGGGACCACAGCACTAAAACTGAAGGAGAAAAACTCACAGGACTGGGGACCGAGCCTGCTTGCTAGCAGGTATTATTATTTTAGCTGTTTTTCTGGAAGAGGTAAGTGGACAAAGGAAAGTGAAAAAACGAACATCCAAACAAGACTATGCAGTCAAAAAAGTTATTTAATGCTGGTGATATAGTAAATATAACATAGCGAGAGAAATAATATCACAATTTTTGTTACACACAGTACGTACAGTCTTAACACAGGTACAAAAAAGTGGACCACAGAGTCATATTAAGGAGTTCCAGCTTATGGGGGGTGACTGTCCTTATATTGCGCCATTTCTTCACGCTGGAGACATTAGTTTACTATAAATACTAAAATTTACACTCTATAGGATACTGCTCCTCTTGAAAAATTTCCGCACCAAAACTCGAGGGTTTTCTTTGTTATCCACCCAGTGTTCCAGCCTGTAAGCCTTGTCTTTTTTTATCATTGAAGCTGATTGATTGCGATTTTTTTTCTTTTAAAAACCTTGAAGGACATGAATAATTGAACTGTAGATCATCTTAAAACTTACGTTTACCACTAAAGGAAGACGATGGAGGTCCTCCTCATTCCCTGGCTACCTGCAAGCCAGTAATGTTACCTATTTCTGGGCTCTATGGGCCTGATGCAGAGCCTCCCCCGGTCTGAGCTTAAAACCTTCCGATTGTCCGGGGCTCCCGTTTGAATCGTGGCTCAAATGTGATGCAGAGCCTCCGTCGGAATGGCTCCCTAACTGATCCGTCAATTTGTCTTTACTCAGGAATTTTTTTTTGCTCTCTCGGGTGCCTTCAATTTGATCGGGGCTTCCGTTCCCGTTCACACGGGCGGCCCGTTTTTCCCTGCTTTTTCCTTGGTTTTTGAACGTACCTGCTTGGTTTCCGTCGTATTTGACCTTCCATTTTGGTGATTTTTCCAAGTATACTTACATCTCCATGGCTCTTCAGTTGCCAATCTGGCTACACGCAAGCGCACATCCCTAAACCTCCATTGGAATATGCATATGGCACCAACTGCCAATTTGACACATATATATATTGTCAAATTTATTTTTGGGCGTTCCTTCTTTCTTGCCATTAATGCATACCTTAATCTCTTTGGTGTTCCTTCTTCCTTGCCTTTAATGTTTACCGTAATTGGTTTTTCTGATTTTTTGTCCCATATCTAAACCTTTTGTGTCATGTAAATGTGTGATGATGTTGTGTGATTGTACATTTGCAGGAAAGACAACTCACAAAATCTGTTTATGTTTTTTTTAATCACACTTTTTTTTTTGCTTTTGTGGTTTTGAGATTATTTTTTTGATAAAACAAAAGTAAAAAACAATTTAAATTTGAATTAAACATGTTAAAAATTCAGCCTCTGGGTCTTGTGGCTGTGTTTTTCTTTGATCTGTGAATGAAAAACAACCTTAGTTTAGCATTGTTTTTATGGTTTGGTTGGGCGTTGTTTTTTTGGGGCCCTTTTTAAACCGGACCTTCAGCGTGATTTAATGAAAAGCCCAAACCCTTAAAAAAAACGATTCCGCAGCATCATCTGTAAAAAAAAGATACAAGGACCCACCATTAATCCACAAAATACATTAACAAGTTTCCTGGCCTAACTAAAGTCACTTTATTAACCGCTTGCTGCCTCACATTGCCCTAGTTCTTCTATCTGCATGTAGCCTAGTTTGTAGCTGCGTACATGTGTTAAACTAAGGTGGGCTGGTATTTAACGTGACAAACTAAGTTGTTTCAGACTATTCTTGCGCTTTGTTTTTTTTTTATTATAAGGAATGTGTGCGCGCACATAAACGCACGCTCGCATACTCACATCCATGATGATGTCGTCCTGCTCCTGTGTAAAGATGGCATAGCTCCTGGTATAGCTCTGACGTTCCCCCGCAGTGATGTGCAGGACATCCCAAATTGGAATGCCCCAGAGACATGATGCCTGTAACCCAGCCCTGGATTTCTTCACACTCCAAAGGGCTGGGTTACATGGGTTTTGGCCTGCTTTAAAACATCATGACCAAATCAGGTTAGGATGGAATAACCCACCTCCTTTACATTATTCTTAAAGTAACACAGGGTCCCTCACATAAAGCAGAACAAAACCCAGAGCGGCCACTGGTCATCCCCCTGGAAATCCCAGATCGGGATGCCCCACTGTGTGAAACCCTTTTTAATGAGACTTTACTCAGAAATGGCAGACTCCCTCTCTTAAAGCGGAACAAGCCATGATTAGTTTAATGACCTTTGCAGGCGTATATTGTAGTGCCCCACCAGTCTGATCAAGACAACGGAACCTCATCTTCAAGAGACCAAAGGCTCGCTCCACCACAGAGCGAGTCCTCCTGGGGGCAGTATTGTAGGGCTCCTCTGCCTGTGAAGATGGGTGCAGGATTGGGGTCAGCAGCCAGGGGAGCAAAGGATAGCCAGAGTCTCCTGCCTAAAAAAAAAAAAAAAAAACAAACAAAATAAAAATAAAAAAAGGTGTGCATTGCAACAATAGAAAAGAGGGACAAATAGGTGAGCGGGGTAGGGTTGGAGGAAAGGACATTTGTAATGAGCCTACATGCACATCCAACCTGTACACTCATTAAAAAAGTCTGGGGAATACTACTTACATAAGAGGGCAAGAACATGACGCAATAGGGTTCTATCACTTAACCCATTTAATTTAAAGTTAAAACATTAGGCTAAAAATATACTAACAAAAAAATTACCAAATAGTGTGTTAAGGGAAAAAACAAAGTCAGACAGGGTGGGCAACCAATACAAGTTTCATACACATACCCAGTAAGGCGGGTGAGCTCAAATAGGTGCAGCCTGGTTTCTGCCACACTCAGCAGGACAAGACCGCGGAGCTGGCGCCGCTGATGTGCTCCAACAGAGGACTGCATATTATTGCCCGAGTGCAAATACGGCTGCTCTGACTTGCCTTAAGTGAAGGCTCGGCGGCCCCGTTTCATTAGGCTGATTTCAATCGGAAAACAAGGCTCTGCATCACTGAAAAAAACGGAACAATGAACGAGGCGTCCGTTTTGCCGGGAAACAGCCTCGTGCGAGCCGACAATCGGAAAGGCGGCCGAGCGCACACCTGAGCGCATAAACGCACACTAAAATCAACATAGCACCCTTTCCTGACCTGATCAAAGCCCAAAACCAACGGGAAAACGCACGAGATAGCTGAACGGGGAGGCTCTGCATCAAGCCATATGTGTGTGGGGGGTATTTACTGAATTTTGTGGGTTATTTTATTGATGCTGAGAGGGGCCCACTATGACTTTGGCTAGGGGAATCATAGAAACCTGACCCTAGCCATTACATTCTACAAATTAAAGAAGCTAATTTACAACCCTTGTGCCTCAAGGTTTTCTTGGCCTAGCTATGGACAGAACCAGAAATTTGAAATAAAGCTCTGTATCACATACGGCAGCGGTATTAGTATTGACAGCCGTCTATGGCTCTGTGCCACGTGTTCGTCCAACCACCCGGCCAGTATACAAAGTAAAGCTGGCAGACTGAACCTCAGTCAAGCCATAGGGCTTCTAATTAACTCCTTAACACTTTGGAAAACGTAACTTCTTCCTAGCGGACGTGTCCTGAGTGGAAGAGAGAGTAAAGAGTAAACTAATCTGACCGCTGGTAAGACCCAAGCTGCGTGCCAGCCGCGGAACAATTTGATGGAGGTCCTCCTCATTCCCTGTCTACCTACAAGCCAGTAATGCTACTTATTTTCTGTGGGGGGGGGGGGGTGTTTATTGAATTTTGTGGGTTATTTTATTGATGCTGAGAGGAGCCCACTCTGACTTTTGCTAGGGGATTCAAAGAAACCTGACCCTGACCCTAGCCATTACATTGTTAAACTTAAAGTAGCTAATTATAACTTACAACCCTTGAGCCTCAATATTTTCTTGGCCTAGCTATAGACTGAACCAGAAATTTGAAATAAAGCTCTGTATCTCATATGGGCAGCGGTATTAGTAATAGCAGCCGTCTATGGCTCTGTGCCACTTTTTTGTCCAACCACCCTGTCAGTAAAGCTGGCGGACTGAACCTCAGCCAAGCCACAGGGCATCTAATAAATTCTTTAATACTCCAGAAAACAGAAATTTCAATGTCGTGAGTTGAAAAAAGTAAACTAATCTGACCATTGGGAAGATCCGTGCCGCATGCCAGCCATGTAAAAATATGATGGAGGTCCTCCTCATTCCCTGTCTACCTGCAAGCCAGTAATGTTACTTATTTTCTGTGGGGGAGGTATTTATTGAATTTTGTAGGTTATTTTATTGATGCTGAGAGGGGTCCACTATGACTTTGGCTAGGGGACTCATAGAAACCTGACTCTGACCCTATCCCTAGTCACTGCATTGTTAAAATTAAAGTAGCTAATTAGAACTTACAACCCTTGAGCCTCAGGATATTCTTGGCCTGGTTATGCCTAGCCTGAACCAGAAATTTGAAATAAAGCTCTGCATCTCATACGGGCAGCGGTATTAGTAATAGCAGCCTCTATGGCTCTGTGCCACGTGTTTGCCCATCCACCCTGCCAGTACACAAAGTAAAGCTGGCAGACTAAACCTCAGCCAAGCCACAGGGCATCTAATTAGCTCCTTAACACTCCAGAAAACTTCACTTCTTCCTAGAGGACATGTCGTGGGTTGAAAAGAGTAAACTAATCTGACCATTGGGAAGATCCAATACCCGCGTGCCAGCCGCCGAAAACAGAACTGGCTGAGTTATGCAAAGTGTATGCTTCATTAGCGACTCAACTCTCCAGCGACAGCGGCGTTACACTCTTCACATCATTCCACGGACGGCGATATTTGAACCTTGTTTTCTTCGGCAGTCATCAAAGACAGAAAAAAATGTGTTTAGGAAGCCTATGATGATGAACTTTATGCAATGACTGATTCGCCTGTTTGTGACAGTGGCAGGTGAATTATGACCAAAGTAAGGCGTAGAAATATACATCCATAAAAAAACCCACCTACATCTACTGTATTACAAATTTACGATCTGAATTTTTCCATTAAATCAAAGAAGCAAAGATTTATTTCCTCGGGAGAATAAAACTGGAATTGTCCTTAATCTAAAATTCTAGATTTCTTTTCCAGGACTTTAACCATTTTAGGGTTAGACTGTATGTATACTTTGGCTTTACATTTTCACCAGGTTTGTGAAATAAACATTACAATTTTATTCCAAAAAATATATAATTAACTTAACATGTTTTGCTCTATTTGGAGCTTCTTTGGAGATCATCAGGTTATACAAATGATTTAGGATTTTTCCAAAGAGGATGAGCTTTTCTCACTTAGCACACAATAAAGTGAAATAAAAAATAGTTTTCTTCCATTTACAAATTAAAATTCACTATAGATGCGACCGGCAATGCTGGAGGTGAGGATATTCTGTGGATATTTTATTCAGGAAGTTACAGCAGTCGAGTACAAATCCAAACACATTACTCTCCAGTTGTGTTTCGATTCCCCATATTCTTAGTTAACTCCAAACTCCTTAAATAAAATATCGACCATTAATAATGATTAAAAATGATCTCGCCTATAGAACTTCCTCTTTGCAGGGGAATCAAAATGGAAGAAAACTGTAATTTATTTTGCTTTACTGTGTGCTAAGTAAGAAACGCTTTCACTGTTTAATCCTCTCAAGAAAATACCAAATCATTGGGATAACCTTCAATATGTTGAGAGCAAAAAAAAAAGATTGATATGCTTTATATGAGAAATCACAAGCACAGATCCTTGTGATACAAACTCAACATATGAACCCTGAATTAAGAGAAACAGATCAGATAACCGTGACATGACGTGACAAAAAAAACACAATTTTGCTAATTTATGGTCTAGACCACAGACAGCCATGTTCTTTCCTTTGGTTATTTTTTTTAATCCTCAGGTGGCCATTTCCCATATTTAAATATACAGTGAACCTCTTCTCCTGCCCAATATAATACCAAATAGGACCCTCCTTTTTTACTTGTGTTGATATGGTAAAATATCTCCAATGTCAGTTATGATTTCTGAGAAGAGAGTAGGGAATGGTTTTCAAGTTGGGACAGAAAGCTGTATGTGGTTCCAACTAGGTCATTGACTGCCTATTCCGTGCGGTACTGGCAACTTCTATTTCCTGTTCTTTACTAAAGTATTAAGAAAAACCCAAAAGAAGTCTACAATGTCCTTCTGGATACCTTTGTTAAAAAAGGTCCTATAATTCATTAAATTTGATCTTAGGATCAACCTGTATATCTTGTATCTCTATTTTATTGCCTCTATTCTGACATATACAGTTACCGTTATATGTCTTCCTCAAGTAGGCGGTCAACAAGCTTTTCATTTTACAACTTCATTTTTAAAGTTATATATATATTTTTTTTTTTTTCTGCAGCCGGAAGAACTGACGAACGCCCTGGAGATCAGCAACATCGTCTTCACCAGCATGTTCGCTCTAGAGATGCTCCTCAAGCTGTTGGCGTTTGGTATCTTCGGCTACATCAAGAACCCATATAACATCTTTGATGGGATCATTGTTGTCATCAGGTGACTGCATTTTAATTAACTAATACAAAATGCGGGAAGGGTGGTTGGCGGCCTTTGGTTTTGTTATTGATTTGAATGTAACAATACAGGTCACAAAAGATTGGTAGTGCTTGTAGTAAGAAGTAAAATTTGATTCAACTGTAGTGATATCTATTAACAAAAGATCCCTGATTTAAAGCTGACCTGTCTCATCACCAGATAATGGGGGTCATGCTAAATATTTGGTGAAGCCAATGTGACTTCCGGTGTGCATTGCGGTGTGCATTGCAGCCTGCATTCCTGTGAGCTTTTTAGCAATGACACACAAAAGGTGTCCTACATTTTCCCCACAGAAAATCACCTGTACCTCTGAAGGCACATTTTTATAGTTTAGGTACATTATTGTAAGGATGTATTTTTTGTTTGGAAATAACAGCACCCTTTGGGGCTATCCTAAGGATTGCACTATTTCTTTCTGCAAAGCCCATAGGGTTTTGTTGTTTCCAAACCTAAAAACAAATATCCTTACCTCATCGGAGAAATGATGTGCCTAACCTGTAAAAATGCCCCATCACAGGTACAAGTAATTCTGGGGGGAAAAGGTAGAAGAAACTTTTTTTTTACTTAGTTTTGGTTAGCTTAGCCTCTCAATACCTTCTTACACCATATGGTCAGTGGTGACCATTTTTAAACTTCTTTAACGCATACCCATTAGTCTATAGCAGGGGTTACAGTGGCACTAGTACCACTATTGGTACTCTAGCTCCCCTCTGGTGGTGCTTAAAACCACTAGGGGTGAAACTTCTCCAGTTGGATGTGTGAGGTGGCACCAATTAAACAAGTTGCAGGACTAGAGCATCTTGGTATGACTGCATTGTTGGCAGAAGAATTTGCCATGTTGGGTCAGTATAGGACCTCCTTTCTGCCTTGAAAGTCTGTATTAGCTGTGGTGTGGGTGGTACTAGAGATAATTAAAAAATGGGAAGTGGTACTCAATGTTAATGGCCCAATAGGTTGGGAAACCTGGGTCTATAGAATTTCCCATCAGCCGATCCCAAATCTATAAAAACCCTTGTTCTTTTTTGTATCTAAACAAAATGTGGAGGGAAGCAGGGCCTGTTGTTCATTTTACAGTATGCCTTGGCCCATGTGGTTGGCCTTGATGTAAATAATTCAGTGCACACACTAAAGTGCTGCTGAACAAGTTGACCTCGCTATACACATAACAAAATAAATGAACACCCCTCTCTCCCCAGTGCCATTCCCTACCCTAACCTAATAATAATACCTGTACAGTCTGTAAATAAGAGGCAATTTCAAGGCCGTAATGTCCAGGGACAAATCCTCAGAATCTCAAGATTGTAAGTTCATCAGCTGTGACAGCCTAAAGGGGTTTGGTTGTTAGCACCCAAGTTTAAAGGCGAGACTTGTTACCAGTGACACAATTTTACATAACTCCTTCTCATGAACCTAATTTGGAAAATCAGCCAGGACGGTGGTCGTTGTTACGGCGCGTGATATTTTCCCAACCTCTCGCCATGCCCCGGGTTCTGCGGTGCTGCTCCTTCAGCTCCTAACTAGATTGACTCTCAGGAAAGCTGAACGGAAAGTCAATACTCATTTTCTGTGCCTGAACCAGATGGCTATTCAAAGATTATTTCATTAGGTAGAACTCTGAGAGGAATTGGCCTGGCCAAATTGATTTACTTGTTGCAAGTTAAAAGAAAATTCAGGGAGTTCCTCCAAGAGGAGAAATTGTCTATCGGAGTGTCGGGAAATCAATGTGTCTCTTTTAGAGGCCCTGTCACGTGGGTGGCCATGTGTGGTCAAGCATGCGAGGTCAAGCTGAGGGTGTTATAAATGAACATGGCGGGCATTGGGGAAATTCTGAGCTATTGGAAATGTTGACAGGCTTGGAATAGACTACTTGGAAATAAGGGAATCCCTAGGAAGAGTTTGGGGCTTGATCTCTGAATTCCTTTTGGGACTCAATTTGCAAAAATGGGCCCTGTCTATTAAGCTTCGAGGAACAGCAGATTTAACTTGTTTAGACCCAAGAGTTCTATTGATACTACACAGATGGATTAGTACACTGTCTATTTTCATATGACAGTGGCAGCAGGTAATGCTGGATTTAGGCCCCTGGAATCAGCCCTAATAGTGAGCCTAAGACACCCCATTTCGACACTTGATTTCAAGAGCCAGATTAAGTGTGGTGGAGGCCCCTGGCCCAAAATTTGGTGGAGGACCCAGATGCAGTATTTTTTTCCCTTTAATATAATAGTCCAGCCAAGTAACTTGTGGTTATCTGGCACCCGCCTACTTACTGGAACATTAAATCGTGTCCCTTTTGCCAACCTTGTGCGGGTGCGTGCTGCTCGGGAACTCCTGCTTTGCCATTCTGGGTGGGGGGTGTTGTGGCCCAGCTGGTCCAGCAGAAAACAGTTCCCTGCATTGAGCTTCCAGCAGCTGTGCTTGGTGGCTTATGTGCAGTGACAGCTTTGCACCCATCACTGTAACGTTGCTGACGGCGGCTTTGCTTCTCTAGACTCTCCTGCCATGTGGTGGCTTTGGCTGCAGGTTTGCAAAAACAAAAAAGACTTGCCCAGGTGCGGGGGCCCCATTGCCGCCAATAGCTTTGTTGCCGGCCATCAGACCAAAGACTGAAAAGCCTCCTGGACCAGACCATAACCCAAAGGTTGGTGGAGCCCCCTTTGGTGGAGGCTCCGGGGAGTACGTCCCTTGTGCCCTCTTCATAATCCGGCCCTGTTCTGTAAAATATACAGCAAGCAGTTCTTTCCCTTGTAGTTTTATGCAACCAGACTAAGACGGAAAGGCTAAAACAGCGGAAAGGTGATTATTTTCTTGTTTGTATGTTTTTTGCCTAGACAAAGGCCCCATGCACAGAGCTGAAAATGCTTAGCCCCGGGTGCCATATTTCCTTTAGCCTCAACAGTGTGCTAGACCTCCACAATTAGTCTGGGCTAGCAAACAGATGGCAAGTCATGCAGCAGGTGTCTGTGAGTCACATGTGGCTCCTAAACTAGAGGTGATAACCCCTGGCCTAAGGCAATCCAACCTCCTGGATGGACCCTATCAACTTTGAAAAACGGTCAGCGGTTCTCCAAAGGACACCTGGCAGGTCCAATTTAATGCTCCCATGTTAAGTATCTATCACAGTACTTAAGCAAATTAAAGGGGCAGCACAGACAATGACAATAATACAGAAGCAAGTAGATTAACTGAAACCTGTTGCATGTCCTTCTCCTCCATTTCCTGCAGTATATTGCATAGTTACATAGTTAATACGGTTGAAAAAAGACATATGTCCATCAAGTTCAACCAAGGGTGTTGGGGTAGGGGAAGTTATTTTTTATTTTATAGGGTAAGCTATTTATTTTATTTTTTGTCTTTTTTTTTTTTTATTGATAATCGCTAATAGTAAGTGTAACTGTTAATGTTATTTTCTTCTAAATTAGCATCTAATCCTTTTTTGAAGCTGTCAGCAGTTGATGCTGTAACAAGCTTGTGTGGGAGGCTATTCCATAGATTTATAGTTCTTATAGTAAAAACAATTGTAGATGCTGTAGCAGGGCTTAAAATGTCCCCTTCTTTCAGTTCTATTCCTCCATGTCCATGTTCTAAATGTGGTCACATGGCCACCCCTATCCCTCATAGTTCTCAGCCTAAGCATCCTGGGCAAGTGTGGCCACTGTGGCTTGCTTGGTCTAACGCACGCTTGGAGCGCTGAGGGACAGGGGTGACCATGTGATCACATTTAAAGCATGACCATAAAGGAATAGAATCATTACAGCAGATGCTACAGCATCTACAGTGTGCTGCAGGAAATGGAGAAGGAAGGCCTTCATGTGAGTTTCTTGCTGCCTTATTTATGCCATTGTCTGGACTGTTCCTTTATATACAGCACTTTTAGGGTTTGGGTGGGGTATATTTCCCCCCTCTAGTATTACTCCCTTATGACACATCCAAGATGGTGGTCTAACCCCCATCAGGGAACCAGTATAGTGTAAGTCATTGTTCCCCAAACCACTGGTGGAGAGCCACCAAATAGTCAGGTTTTGCAGATCTCCACACAGATGCACAGGTGCAGGGCTGTCATCAGGGCATGCGAGACAAAACTCCAGTATGGGGCTCGAGGGGCCTGGCCACACAGCTGGGCAGTCCTGCCTTGAGCCAAGCTGGCTGCCACAATATCATTGTCGGTGCTGATGATACAAGAGATTGTCTGGGCCCCCCATAACCTATACCTATATATGATGACTAGACCCCTAAATGGGCTCAAAAGGCAACCAGCATATACAATGTCTGGACCACCAAACCTGGTTGGGCCCCGAATATTAACTTCCTTTTCCTATATAGACTGAATACTGAGGAGTGCCTAGTTGTCTTAGGTCCGGGTGCCCAGTTCAAAATAGGCCAAGCCATCATATGTAGGTTGCCTGGGAGGCCCAGACACTGTTGTTGTATGGAGCCCAAATATTCAAATTGGTGGCCCTGCACAGGTGAAACAATTAGTGCAGCAGCAGAGCTATATGGAGATCCACAAAACATGAGCTGTTGGTTGCTCTCAAGCAGAGGGTTGGGGAACACTGGTTTAAGTTCAGGAAAGTCTTGATCTTCTTGTTCACCCTCAATTACCTTCTGTGCTCTAGCACCACTTTTTGATTTCTATCACCTTTGCCTGTATTCTTGGTCATCTGTGCTTGGTTTGGTCAGTAAGTCTTGTTATTGCTTTGTATGATGTCCAACCGGAGTTGTACCCTGCTTAGCAGTTTTCCTGTTGCTACCATCTTTCTTGTCTCTTATCCAGCCCTGCGATTCATCCCATTGTGTGGCTGTTCCCTGCTACTCTGCATTGTCCCAGCTATTCCCTGATACAACCTCTGTGTGCCACGTTTTGTCCTTTGTCCTTCTGTGTTGCTTGTTGTCACCAGTGGGGTGAACTGACTTCATATATATATATATATATATATATATATATATATATATTATAGACTATATATTCCTCTTTCTGCATTATATGAAGATTTGTTGCGTTTTCTGTGTTATACTGCACAATGACCACCTTTTGGGATATAGGAGGGAGTGTCACATAAAGTTACAGGCAGGGGTCATCATCAGGGCTGTATTTAAGGTTCATGCCACCCTAGGCACTCTTTAATCATTACACCCCATTATTCCAAAGCATACCCATTAATTATTACACCTCCTAATGATTACTACCATAAAATGAAAATCGAAGTTATGGACTGATGCAAAAACTAAAACAAAATGTAGTTCAGGTTCCTACATATCTATTGAAGAGGGAAACTTCTTTGAGAGTTCAGGTTTACAATGATTCAGGTGGTTGCCATGTACCCTGTGCCCCCAAGACACCAGTTTTGGGTTAAGAGTTTGTTGCAATGTTCAGCAGATTAAGAGGAGAAAGATTCCCCCCACCCCCCAAAAAAAGAAAAATAATTACCGGTAGTTGAGATTTCACCCAGATTGTTGCCACCCCCTGCATTGATTCGACCTAGACCCAGGCCCTTGAGAGTAAATATAGCCCAGGCCATTAAGTAGAAAAACATAGATAAATTCAAGTCCTTTTGATGTACCATTTGCAAAATTGCTACCTTAAGTACATGGTATAAGAAGTTGAGGAATGGAAGGAAAACTGAAACTTTATTGTTGGTTAAAGCAATACCTCCACCTTGTATCACATTTTACTTATTTTTTTAATAAAGGTGGCCTCCAATGTAGAGACTAGCTCCACTAATATTTGGCAAGTTTCATTCTAGTGAATGGAATGCTGGCTTACTAGAGCTAAGTGGAGAATCCAAAACAGTAGGCCCTAGGCATTCATTTCAGAGCCTTTGACCAAATAAAGAAGCATAGAATTGGTGAATAAATAAATTCCTTTTTTACATATGTAATTGGGTGGGGGGGGGGGGATTTGAGCTTTGAGGTGACACACAATGGTCTTCCTTGGGCAAGAAATGAATGGAGCCACCAGGATAAGTGTCACTCATCTTCATGCCATATTGCAATTCTGGGCACAATTTTGCTCTGGAGTCTACCCTGAAACTGAACAAAGACGTTCCCGTTAATGCCCTGCAGCCATCCTTTAATAGATCTTCTTAAGAACTTTAGCTGCCAAAGCTGGAACTGCCATCAGATAAATATTTATAACCTGCAGCACTCTTAGGTTTGGATGTTTATTTGGAGGTTTGTTGGCTCTTGGCTTAGAAGAGTCTGTATTGAAATGATGAGCCCCAAGAAGAAGGTACCAATCGATCAAGAGGGTATTTGCCAGGGACAGGACCATACAGTGTAAGGTTCACTATAAGTGCATGTGCACAGGGTCTTCCCAGTAGGTTGGATCTGGCCCCTGGGAGAGCACTGGAATCTAAAAAAAAATAAGTGGACACCCATAGTTGTCCCAAGTCAAACCATAAACCAAAACTATCCATATTGGGTGGAGGTGGTCTTTAAATTGGTTACTGAAATGTAAGTTTTGCAGTAGTGTATTGTCTAGTATTCAGTTGAACATCACTTATGCTGTTTAGCTCACAGACATGTACAGTAATTGCGCATTTTATTTTTAATTCAATTTTATTAATACATTTAGCTTTATACATTGGGAAACATTGTAAACCATGAAAAAAGACCTGTCATTTTTATGAGGCACAATGTTACCAGAAAAGAGGATACGATTATTAGCTGCATGTGGTCCTAGTGAGAGTGAGAGTAAATTAAAGCTTAAGTGGTGCTAAAAAGAAAACAGAATCGGCCACTGTAAGCTTTAAAAGGATCTGAGGAGGGGATTCCAACATGGACAGAAAGGAAAGGGGAACATGGTTGGAAAAAAAAAACATATAGCACAGAAAGAGAGACATGCTGAGAAAAAAACAGGACTACTGGATAGTGCAGAAATAAAACAGGAGAGGTCCAAATAGTAGAGCTTAAGTTTTTTTTCTTGATATAAGCAGTAAGGCAGTAGGGGGTCAACTTTGGCTTTTGGCAGCAGGTATCGTAGAATAGATGGCACATGCAGGTAAAGCCCACAATTAGACTTAAGATTTTAGAGTTTAAAGGCCTCCACAGTCAAGTCTCAGTCTCATACTGCTTAATCTATCACAAGGTATCTCTGTCTTTTATTTTATACTAGCCTCTCAGAACATTAGTGCCATATTTAGGAGTGCACCCAAGCGAATGCGGCTGCCTTTTGTAGCACTCTGGAGTGCAGCATTGCTGCCGCTTGCATTGGTGGATTATTAGTAGAGATGAGCGAACTTCTTGAAAGTTCGATTCGGGCGATTCGCCGAATTTCCCCAAGAAATTCGGGTTCGCCCGAATCGAACTTTCACGAATCGCTCATCTGAAAAAAAAAATGCCGGCATGGTGGGAGCGGGCAGGCCGGCTACGCTGTCAGCGGGCCGCCGCCGGCCTGCTGACAGCGCAGCCGGCCTGCCCGCTTCCACCATGCCGGCATTTTTTTTTTTATTTCAGGGAAAATTCGATCGGCTCGAACCAAAAAAAATTTGGGTTCGTGCCGAATCGAATTTTCCCTGAAATTCAGAGCAAATTCCGGTTCGTCCGAACCAGTTCGCTCATCCCTAATTATTAGAGTAGCCACGCAATGACTATGCAATAAGGGAGAGCAGCACTCAAAGGAAAGTGGTGATGGGGTAGAGGAGGCTGGATAGGGAGCTGCAAGATTATGGAGCTCAGGACACACCTTAGGAGGAGGAGTGGCATGTTGAGGTGGTGTGGATAGTGGTCACAAAGAGTTCTGCAGTAGCTCAGAAGTAATGCAAAATACCCACTAATGTTCCTGCAACAGCCACATCCCCATGTTCGTCACCATTTCAGTTGTGGAAAGCAGAAGCCACACTCTATTCAGCAGATAATATTGTTGGGTGCTCCACTGGCTATACTATACCAACACTTTCCTTCCTCCTCAGAAGCATCATGTCACCAACCAAGTGAAAGTTCCTCAAACTAAAGGTCTCTAATACAACATCATCTCATGCTGTCCACCATGTTTTCTAGTGATACCTTGTGATGAGTGAATTGCTTGTAGGTTGCCATGTTTCATTGATGGAGACACTTACCGCTATACTGCTTTCCCATCATTCAGTGTTTGGGAGATCATCGGCCAGTCAGATGGGGGTCTGTCTGTGCTCAGGACATTTCGACTGCTTCGCGTGTTGAAGCTGGTCCGCTTCATGCCAGCTCTGAGGCGTCAGCTTGTGGTCCTGATGAAGACCATGGACAATGTGGCCACCTTCTGCATGCTTCTCATGCTCTTCATCTTTATCTTCAGGTACTTTATCATATCTGCTATAACATTATTGCCATCTCTGCTTTCGTACAGGAACTTCTTTGAGTGTAGTCATCTATAACCAGAATAATTATCTATAGTTGCTATCTATAACCAGAATAATTATCTATTTACAGTTAGAAGTAATATAAAATCTGCTTTTAAAGCAATAGCTTAATGTTTTGTTAGAAAAGCATAGGATCCTCAGAATTTGATTTACTGTCCTTAACTGCAGTGAAATAACGTGACCGTATTGCTTGTTGTTCTCAGTATTCTCGGCATGCATCTCTTTGGTTGTAAGTTTACATTGAGGACAGAGAGTGGAGATACCATTACAGACCGCAAGAACTTTGATTCTCTCCTTTGGGCTATTGTGACTGTGTTTCAGGTAAGCCTAACTCCAAAACTGTGCCAAAAACATGTTGAACAGATGCAAGTCAATATCTCAAAATTAAAAAAATATGTTATGCACTCACACACCTGGGTGGTAGAGGTGGGAGGGGAAGCGGATTCTTCAGGAGCCCCAAGATGTGTAGAATGTAAATTGTGAATGTTCCTGAGCAACACTGGCCTCCTGTAGATGTACAGACCAAGTCCAAATATATTTCTTTGAAGGGTTCTACTTATGTCATTAGACACTTGTTTAATGTAACAGCCCACTGTTCCAGCAATATCTTTGCACATCTTAGTGGTTGTTAAAGAGAATGAACCCTGAGCATTCCTTTATTAATTCTAGATGACACAGTACAGCTCCAGTTTCATTTACTCCAGCAGATACTTGGGTCGGGTCTTTAAGCTTCCTCCACGGGGATGTCTATCTCAGTCCTAGTTCAAGAGTCTTCTCTAGTTCTGGCTGTCTAATCCTTTTGTCCACTTCCAGAACAAATCAAGGATGCTCTGACTAGTCCCCGCCCTTTAATATCCTTCTGCCTCTCTCAACTATTACCCAACTACCCCATTGGCTGAGCTGGGCAGTGGAAACTTGTCTCTGCATGTATGGGAAATATTTCTGACAGTTGGGTATGTCTGAACCCTTACCTACTTCTGTATATACCTACTTTTAGAAGAGACACCATTAACCTGATGCCTCAGATTAGCTGTATATATTTTCAGTATTTATTTAAGATTTCTACAGATGTTTGGTTAAGCAGGCTTGAATCTTCTAGCATGCCAGCATATGTATGTGAGCTCCATCACGGTGTCCCACTGCAGGGGCATAGCTAGGGGGGAGCCGGAGGGGCGCTTGCCCCAGGTGCAGCAGGGGGGCGCCAATGGGTGGCCAACGGGTGGCACCAATGGGTGGCCTGAGAAAAGGTGGGGGGCACCTTTTCAAATCTTTGCCCCAGGTGCTAGAAAGTCTAGCTACTCCTCTGCCCACTGAGTGAACATACCTCTTAGAATTCTGTGTATATTGACTAAACCAATAGTACTCCCTTGGACTGCTTCATTTGGGAAATATGGAAAAACATTACAGATGGAGCAGTCCAGTAATTAGCCTGAGGTCCTTTTCTGGAGCAAATAGCCAAAGAGTATAGTTTACAGAGTAAGCAACTGTTGTCTTCTCCCTTGCTCCCGATGATGGGGCAGGAAATTCCAAATCATGATACCACTGCATAGCCTAGGCATAAGTCTCTGTTAGCAAAGCATAGAACAGATTATAACTGTGAGTTGGTAAACCATATTGAGAGCCAGGGAAACATGTAAGCCGGGCTTGTAATGCAATCAAGCAGTTGCCCAATAAAAGTCATCCTTAGCAAAGTCATACAGAGGGAGTCATATACATTTACAGGGGCATCACTTAGTATTGAAGAGGCAGATAATGTGGCAGGGATGTGTATGGATACATGCAACAGCCATGATCCTGATTCTATAGCATTGCTGGGTCAAAATAGCAGCTTTTATGTCTTTTATGTCTTGTATATATAGGTTTCATGGCTTGAGAGTTACAGTGGGCCTATGTATGGAGGTATAGATTGGATGTACATGATAAAAGTAGAAGCCCAAACATCCCCAAAGCAGTGAGGCCCAGTGGGAATTCTCTTGGGTCTTCTTATGACCAGTCTGCTTTTGCTATTTCTCTCATCAGCCTATGGCTTGGTGCTAGTAGCTCCAGCTCATTTCACCTTACTTACTTCTCTAATCTGTCTATGGCTGACACATCTCTCTCTAGTTATTCAAGGGAATAGGAATTTAAGGCTAATTGAGTTCAGCTCTGATCATTAATTCACCCGGCATAGTTGATCACTGGCTGTCTTCTCTGACCAAAGAGTAACAACATCCGCTCAAACTTCCGCCATATCTTACATAAAATAGTGCTATCAGATATATCTTCTTGCTTCTGTATGTTTTTGAAGACAATGTACACTAATCTGTTGGCAGAACTCAGCCCACATGTCCACAGTGGGCTCTCACAGTTTAATTAACTTCTTCATTAAATGCTAGCTTTGATAGCTTTCAACTGTGGGAACGAAACGCAGGCTGTCACAGACTTTTTAATGTCAAAAAAGTTTATTAAATTCCTGGGAATGAAAACCAGGTTCCGTATTAGATGTCTGACAAGTTTAATGAGGGTGGCTGTTAAAAAAATGTCTCTCCAAAGTGCAGTTGAGTAACTTTTTGGCTATTATTATCTAGAACATCAAACATGTGTGTCCATGTGTTAGGGCCTCTAAACCCTCAACCTGTGGTACACGAACCCCGGGGGGTACTCGGCAAGGTTCAAGGGTGCAGCAGCAAGGGTGGTCTGACGTGGTCTGGTGTATTATTTTAATAGTAAAACATTATTCTTTCTTGCTTGAAAAGGTGCTACAAGGCCCATAACTTATTTAGTTATTACTTTTTATTACTTATTTTGGCTACATTTGTTATTGATCTCCTCCTTAGGGGTACTTGGTTGTGATTGATTGTAGCTAGGGGGAACTTGGCATAAAAAGGTTAAGAACCGCGGCTCTAAACTATATGTTGTGATATTGACCCAATCAACGTAATTCAGATTTGCTCACTTAGTTTAATTTCAGCAGGTCTCCAACAAAACAGTGAATATATATCAAACTGCAGGAAAAGTCCACATACATAATGCATAACTTTCAGAAAACATGTCATTTTTATTAGTGTCCACAAGGTGGTGATCCAACCTCACAAGTCAGGATGTTGTATACTTCTAATAACTTTGCAAATTTGCCCACTGGATGATATCACAAACTCACAGTCCAGATGAATAAACCTATTAGCACAGTTTTCATAGTTAACCCCTTTTAATTTATGCTGAAGAGTTTAGAGATGTTGTGGACCCCATAGTGGTTTCCTCACTTCTCTGCCGTGGGGATCTCTTCTCAAGGGGAATGATGCGGTTACAGAGAAACTTTGGTGCAGGCTCTCAGCTGTGCACCTAGCCTTCCCTTATATTGATTATCATGGTGCCTTGGCTGCCCTGGATATGTAAGCCATCATCACACCCCTGGCTTTTAAGGTGTGACAGCCCCCCAGAGTTTATCTTTGTTTGGTCTTTGACTGTCCTTGCTTGGCTACAGGGTAGGGAATTGTCCAGCATGGCTCCAGGGCTTCTCTGCAGGTTCTTCCCTTCTTTCACTATGACACAAGCTTCTGCTCCTATAACAAGCAGATTGCTGGCACTTACTGACTGAATGGAATCTCAACATGCAGCTTTCTCTCTTCCCTTTCTATTAAAGTGGAACAAAACACACCAGCTTCTGAATCGGGATGCCCGGCTGTGTGAAACCCCCCACGAAGCTCAGAAAACCTCACCTCGCCACGCTCCAGCGGCGCATGCACAGGCTCTCGTCCAATGAGAGCCACCTGCTAGGACAACGTTGCTTTATATGTTTACAGTGGGAAGCGCACGCTTCTGTATCCTCTGTATCCCCGGCGTCGTGTGTATTCCCCCCCAACACCCATTAATTAGCATGAGAGCCTCCTGCCGAATGACATTGTCGTAGCAGGCAGCTCTCATTAGTTGAGAGCCCACATATGCGTTGTTGGAAAGTGATGAGATGAGGTTTATAGGGCTTCCTGGGGGTTTCACACAGTGGGGCACAACGCTTCAGGAAGCCCTGGGGGCACGGAACAAAAGACGGGAATGTCAAATTCACCGATTTTGTACCGCTTTAACTATTACATCCTGTTTCCTGTTCTACACTAAAGCTGGACATTTATTCAATTCCCCTATACAGTGGCATCTAGTGGTCTAAATAACTGAAATGCAATTTTAACACCAATAAAACAATTTCCTTGAGAACATCAGTGTAGGCATACAGTAAATTATGAACATGTACCTTGTTACATGTGAAGGTGGTAACAGTAGGGTGGAAGAGGCTTTACATGTGCCCCTTTGGGACTTTGTGATTACAGTACATTGAAAGAAAAAAACAAACTGTATTATCTTTTGATATTTTCTTAGATCCTCACTCAAGAAGACTGGAACATGGTCCTGTACAATGGAATGGCCTCCACATCATCCTGGGCTGCTCTTTACTTTGTAGCACTGATGACATTTGGAAATTACGTCTTGTTCAACCTGTTAGTTGCCATTCTGGTGGAAGGATTCCAAGCGGAGGTAACTAATCTCTAAGATGTTCTTATATTGAGGTGGTATCAGGGACGGACTGGGGTTAAAAAACGGGCCAGGACTTTTCTGGTCACACCGGCACCTTCTACACTGTGCCTAACCTGGTATCTGCGCTCCCCTCCCCACAACACATTGAGTGGCAGAGTCCCCCCATAACACACTGAGTGGTAGAACCCCCCCCCCCCATATCACGGTAAGCGGCAGAATCCCCCATAACATGCTGAGTTGCAGAATCCCCATAACATGCTGAATGGCAGAATCCCCCCCATAACACACTGAGAGTCAGAAACCCCCATAACATGCTGAGTGGCAGAACCCCCCCATAACATGCTGAGTGGCAGAACCCCCCATAACATGCTGAGTTGCAGACCCACCACCACTGGGAGGGGAGCCAGGGTCCGGGACTGTCTGCCGCTGGAAGGGGATATGGGGCTGGCTGCTGGCAGCCGGGACAGGCTGGCCAAGGCTGTATGCAGCAGTCAACGATGTCAAGGTGGCAACTCTCATGCTGATGCTGTGCGCCGCCCAGCCGTCATAGGGAGGCTACCGATACCTTGCACTACCCGCCTGCCCTTTAGTATAATGCTGGCTGTGGAATCAATCATTTGGGGTTTTTCTTGGGGCATATCTAGGGCCCCAGCTTTGCACATATTTCATTTGCTAATCCCCATGAGCCAGCACCTTCATTGGTTATTTGGCTGTGCGTATCCACACCTATTTTATTTAACTCTTACATTAAGAAAGAGGCGCACAAGTGTCAAACATGTGGGGAAGCACTATTTACCTATTTGGCCACCATGTAGAGCTAAATCCACTTATAATGTGTTTTTGTTTAATTAATTTGCATTTCTTTACAGTTTTTTTGTATGTTTTTTCCTCTATATATTTTAAACAGTTATATTGAAATGTTTGCTGTCAGGTACTAGTTGGCATGAAACTGTCAGAATAAAAGGTCCATTCCTTGGCTTTGAACAACATCAGACTACGTCCTTCGAGAAACAACTCAGAGAATGTGTTACAAAGTCAGAAATGTGGGGCAGGCATGATCCATCCATGTCACTTTAATGCAGCAATCTACATTCAAGCGATAAAAGCGCCTGGCACACGAAGGCTTGACTGCTTCGTGAATTATGGTGGCGAAATGGAGCCTGAAATGGATAATAAAAATTACGTTTCCTGGAAATCAAAGCCCCCCCTCCCAAGACCCCCTCCCAGATTGCTGACTCTCCCCATTTTTTCTGCTAACGGGGAGAACTTGCCAAATGATGATCTCAGTTTTTCAATACCCTTGAAAGGCCGGGGGGCTTTCTACTCTCTTTAGCACCTCGTTAATATCACCCAACTGCTCATCTAATTAACGTGCCCAAAAAGTCATATAGTCATCAAAGTCTTTGTCAGTTTTTGGAGCTTTTAGTTAGCTGGAGAAATGATCATTAATATGACAAAATTCCATCTAGCCGACCCCCTCCCCCCTCTGGCAAAATGGGATGAGGCTTCAAATGAGTGTAAATGTCCAAAAAGATAAAGTAATTTGGTATATGTAATAAAGTAATGGACTGTAGTAGGTCATTTGTTATAGTTATGAGTCGTTTTAAAGGATTACTGCCGGGATATAATTCATGGAACAATTAAAACAAGGTCTTAATTCAAGTTATTCAGCTAGTTCAGCCCTATATACCATTTTTTTTCTATGTAAGTGCTTGTATGGTTGCCAACTTTCATCGACTTCGATCTCTGACTTCTAGGTATAGTCACCAGATCCAGTTAGATGCAGATCTTTGGTCGGTCGTTAGTGGCTCCAAAGACCTGTTAACACCAATCTTTTATGTTAAGAGTTTACAGTCTACCTAAATAGAACTTACAACAGCCACAATGGACCAGCGTTCAGTGGAAACCTACTTTAGAGTTACTTTCCTACCAGTCCTACAAAACATTACAGGGTCCTGAACCCATGTTAAGATAACCCCCTCCCATATTTACACATAACAGAACATTGTCCTTACCATTACCATGTTACCATATTTTCCACTCCATAAGTCGCAACTGACCATAAGACAATTTTGTGCACATGCCCACCTGGCAATTCAAGTGAATGGGTGGGCAGAGCTGCACACACAGAATGGAGGAAGCCGCCACTCTGTGCACATTAATGGATTGGTTCACAGCCAACTGCGCTGACAGTACAGAGAATGTCAGCTTCTTCTGGATCCCGTAATCCTGCACCTCTGTGTCTTGAAGCCAGCTGCACTGACAGTACAGTGAGTGACGGCTTCTGATGTAAGAATTTATTTTTTTCATTCGAACCCCTGTCCTATCCCTTCACCTTACCTGCATTCCTGAACCTCTGTGTCTTGCATCTGACCAGCCTCCTGGTGGGCTGCAGGAGGACAATCAGATGCAGGACAATCAGCAACCCAAGATTACAAGTAAGCTGAGTGGACCACATTCGCTCCATAAGAGGCATGGGCATTTCCCCCCAACTTATGAGGCATGCTCGTCTTATGGATCAAATATATGGTAGTTTTTTTCTTATTACTTCTCTACTTGTAGTCCCACATGTTTTCTTTCTTTTTTTTTTTTGTTAAAACTGAGTAAAAGTGACTTTCATCTGTTACTTTGGGGTATACCCATGTAATTCTACCAACATTTTCCCTGTTAGTACTTCCCTCTAGGTCTAGTTCTAGGTAGCTAACAAATGACCTGTATCAGTTCCCTAACATCTTTAAATGACCTACATGCATGCATGGTTTACCACTTTCATTGATTTCCTACTCTTAGGTACTTTTTGGTACAAACCAAATTATCTGTTGTAGCGGTGCTATCAGCCCTATGAAATCCTAATATCAGGCCCATGACAACATCAAATGACCTACATGCGTACATGGTCGACAACTTTCATTGACTTCTCTCTTTGACTACCAGGTATAGCCACCTGATCTATTTATGCAGCTGAACCATGGATCAGTGTTCAGTGGAAACCCACTTACTTTCAGACCATTTGAAAACATTAGAGGTTGCTGAACCCACCATACTTTAACTTTAGATATGAAACCAGCACTAGTACAATTCCCTCACCATATGCAGGCCTGGTCTTCTACCTTGCCCCTGATGGTGGGGATTGCTTTAGCTACAGGACTTGCTTGGATTAGGACAAAAGTCATACCCACCTTTTGTCACCCACAGCACTTCCTTTCTACTCTGATTTTAAAAGTGCACAGAGTGCAGAGATTAGGTCTTATGGCAACCATGGTTGTCCACAGCATATTGGTCGGCATAAGGAACCAAGTCCCCCTTGCATCAGTCTCAGTGGCTGACCATGCCCACTCCACTAATTGCAAAGGAGGGGGCATTGTAGGCCTTGGCATCCCCCCTCAATTCAAGTGAATGGAGTAGGCATGCTTGAGTCACTGTGATTAATGCACAGGGTCCCATAAACCGACGATTGTATGACGCTGGGCTTGATCAGCATAAGGATGTAACCATTGTCAGGGAAAATGTCTAGACTGACTCTTCTTAATTTCACTTTTAATGAATTTTACCATGTTCATCCATGACAGATATTACATCTATTTCATCAACACTGCCAGCTCTTCTCTTTAATATATGAGGCTCATTGTTAGCCAAGTTCTGGGCTCCCCCAAAATCCCTCCAAAGCAATTTTTGTAATGAGACTTTTTAGCATCATCCGTGAAAATGTATATTTTTCCAGATAAGTGAGCAGTCTTGTTATCTGGGACATGCTACACCGGGCAACCAGGTAATCCCGGCCCTGGCAGAGCTGGGAGAAATAAATTAAAGATGCTTCATCCGGAAAACACTGATAAAACTGTAAGAGGCCCATACGCCGCAGAAGCCTCATCCATGCCGCTCGCATCAGATGTCAAACAGTCACATCTGCCATATCCCCTCATCACTCTTCCTTATATCTGTCCTCCAGGGAGATGCAACAAAGTCAGAGACGGATGAGGACAAAGTCTCCACCAACTTTGATGAAGACCTGGAAAAACTAAAAGATCTCAGAGCAGCAGGTATTTATTTTAGTCTAAAAGGTCCAGATAAAACTGTAATATTTCAATGATGTTATACCAATCAGGATCTAATACATGTTCACACCTTCTCATGCACACCACTATCCAACAATGCATTTTGACACTTATTATTAACGAAGCTAACTGTGGCTTTGGGCTCAAGACTCACTAAAGGTTATTGGCTTAGGTAGGGTTTATATAGTCATAACTTTAGGGATACATTTAGTTCTAAATATTAGGACAACTGAAATATAACAGTGTTGCTTTTCAGATCGGGGCTAACGTTAAATATGACCTGAATTTGGCCAGTTTGGTTAGGTTTGACTAGAGCCAAATTTGGTTCAGGCTACCAGCCTGGTACCAAAGCATTCCTTAAATGCGTATGCATTTAGTTCCAGCGAACAAGGAAACCTGTCAGCGGTAATACCAAACACAGTAGTTTTGGTCTCCTATTAAAATATATAAACCACCAACATCCACCACCAAGCATTGAGTCCATAATTCAGTCAATAATTTAACTGTCTCATAGGAAGTTGTTGGGCTTTTAAGCCAAACACCATAACATTTCACCAATAAAGGGCCACCAAAAGTAGATAATTCGCACTTCACTTCTTTCGACTCCTTGCTTTCATAAAACATACATTTGCTTATCTGGCCGTCAAGTCTGCACTGCATGTTCCAGCCTCCCCTCTCCGTCCAAGGGCAGATGTATGTTTTATGAAAGCAGTTATCAGTATCTGCAATTATTTCTGTTGGCAACTGTGCATCAAGTCTATACACCAAGCTGTACATGAATAGAGAGGTGTATATATTATTTCACTTGAATGACCCTGCTGTTAAAATTGAAAGAAGCAATACTTATGTAGAGACAGCATTTGGAGAGGATAACACCGGCTACACCGGCTCTATGCTGAATATATAAGAAGGTAGTCGGCGAGTGCAAATGATCTACTTTCGTTGGCCCTTTATTGGTGGAGGTTTATGGTTTTATAAGCCCAACGACGTCCTATGAGACAGCTAAATTATTGACTGTTTATATCTTGTGGTGGATGTTGGAGGTTTATATATTTTTATATTTCTTAGCCTCATTTTGGAATATTTTGGGGTATTGTTTGCATGTCGAGCGTCCAGTAGCATTTGAGGTCTAGTGCAGTAACCTTCTTTGTAGGACTTTATTTTCAGACATTTTGTTTTTTTATAAAATTTTTTCCCCTGATGGGCAGACCCCCAAATAGTTAAAATAGGAACCTGAATGTTTTTAATGAGTTTTTTTTTTCAAGTTGTTTTTCAAACTCTTCGTCTTGATCTTGCCTGCAGAGCTTAAGTTGTATTCACTTGCCGTGACACCTAACGGGCATCTTGATCCACGTTGTTCAATGCCTCCTCCCATTATCATGCGCACCGCCGCCACTCCGATGCCAACACCAAAGAGCTCTCCATGTTTGGACTCCGTGCACACCTTTGTGGAATCTAGAAGGGAAAGCAATGTCTCCATAGATCCATCTAACTGCGATCAGAAGTCTCTGGTGAGTTTTTCTTCTCCTGTTCAGTTCTAGGGTTCTAGGGTATAGGAAGCATAGAGGATCAATCAATCCAGGCCTTTATTCTTTGGATGTAACTCTCATGTTATTAATTAGATCTTACAAAGTGATTTGGTAATTAGTTCTTATAAAGTGGGAGAAATGCTTGAGAGGACCTATACCAACCAAATAGGCTTTAGATCAGCCTAGTTTTCATAGACCCACCCATTATACACTGGCTTTATTAGGCATTCGACAACTATACTGGCGCAAACAGTATAAATGTAGAGCAACCAAGCAACTACCGACAAGAGGAACTGTATATAAAGCAAGTCAACTGGTACTACTTTAATGTTTTGACTCTATCAAAGCAGAAGGATGAAATAAAGAAAAGAGTATCCAACTACCTGCTCATATACTAAGTTTTGCAGTAAATTTTATAAAGCAATTATTGTATTTTACTTATTTCCACAGGCCAGCATTCGGAGTTCTCCTTGTCCCCCATGGGGCACATACAGCAACTGGGGAAGTCGGCGTTCCAGTTGGAACAGCCTAGGCAGAGCTCCAAGCCTCAAGAAAAGGAACCAGTCTGGAGAAAGGGAGTCATTACTGTCTGGAGAGGGGAAGGGAAGCACAGATGATGACTCGGATGACTGCAAGTCCAGCTCTGCTGGCAGGATAACCCTCCACCGTCGGGCAGGATCTCTTGACACCCGTGGCTCCTTAGATGTTCCAGAGCTTCTCCAGGTGCCCACGTTACGTCACTCCCTTAGCGTTAGCCCATTAGCCATGGTGCCGGCGGATTACCAAGACTGCAATGGCAAAATCAGGCATGTGCCCAGCGATCTGTTCCTCAGGATGGACAAGCACAAGGAAGAGCCTGTCGACTATGAGGATGACATAGAGGACGTAAGTTGATTCCCTTCATCCTTTGGGAAGCGCAACAGTGAGACTTCTACTATTGAGATGTTGTCGTCTCCTGGTTTCTTGCACGTTGTTTTGTTTTCCTGACACAACAGACGCCGATGCGGGCTCCCGGGGGAAAGGCAGTCACACTGTCCTGATTAAGCCTGGCGTATTTAATTACCGCTTCGGTAATAATCCGTCTAGGAAGTGGAAGACATAGAGCAATATATATTCATTGTCTTAATCTTTTCATAGTGTACTTACAGCTGCAGTATCCCAGCAACTAATTAGTACTCATTGATTTTTCAGTTACAGGAAATACAGCGCAATTACGTTTTATACCTCTGCTTCTATCACATTTTACTAATTAATCACAATGTAACCATAACAAAAGACGAGAATTCAGGGACTGTTCCATTTATGCTTACATTATGGTTTGGAGTTTCTTATTGTCACATACAACATTTGGTGCTCATGTTTATTGCTAATTGAGCCAGATAAGATATAAAACACTATCACTTTAAATAGGAATGTATATGGGTTATCAAATAATTAAGCAATACAATTAATCAAATGAATGTATTTACTGAGCAATTAAGTGACCTCATTATTTGGCTAAGCAATTAATAAACTTCCTAAACATTATATTACAGTCGAGCAATGTGACCAGGGGGATCCCGGCTTTCATTGCTGAGGTTGGAGACTACTCCCCAGAACCCAAGCTCGACCCTGCAGGACCGGAGTCTAAGGACCACCGCGGTCTTGCCTAGAGCCCCCTGCAAGGGAGGATAAATTTGTTACTTAGGTGGTCCCAGTTTGTTCCCCGGGGGAGCCAAGGGTCTGGGCTGACAGCAGTGGTTACCGGGCTGGCAGGAGAGTCAGATGTGAAAACAAGACAGATCATACACTTGGAAGAAGGCAGGCAAGGCTTAATCCAAGAATCAGAGTCCAGAAAGCAAGCTGGGTCATACACGGGTAAGCAGGCAGGCAAGGGTTAATCCAAGAGTCACATGAGAAAGTTGGGTCGACCCTCCTCTTCCTGCCAAGTTCTTAGCAGCCTCCATATGGTCAGGGGAATAGGCAGGTCTGTAACTGCAAAGTGAGAGTTAGGGGTGTTTATTGGCTAGATAATAATGGGCAGAACCTTAAAGTGGACCAGTGGATTTTCACTATTCCAGTCCCCCTGGTGCACCCTGGTTTAGGGTGCCGCTTTGTGTGAAACCCTCCAGGTCGCTAAGGTCACCTACCTCTCCTCAAGCCCACGCTGCGGCTAGAGCAGCCTGCTGGAATCCTAGCCACACCTGCGAACGACGCACAGCATCTCTCGGCTCCCTTTGACTGTGTGCTGCCTGCACAGCCATTCAGTTGCAGTGGGTGGGGCCGCGCACAGCCAAGAAGTGATTCCGACAAGTATTTGGCCTGGAGTCTCATATACTCCAGGATGGGTTTTGGTCCACTTTAAAGTCTCAACACCTAACAGATCATTTTAACTCTTTTAGGACCACTGGTAGCATAAGTGTTTTCCCACCCCAAGTCGTTGCAGGCATTCTCACTTAAAGGAGCACTATTGCAAAATTTTGTAATATTAAAAATGTATATAAACACATCGGTTAACAAGGGGAGGGGTCACTTATGCACACAAATGTAATAAAACTCCCACCAAGATTGCGGTTTATTCTCTCCTGGTAGAAATAAATCCAGGGGTGACAGGTTTAGTCTAACAGGGGTGACAGAGCCTGTCACCCCAGATGTACTTTTCCTTCCACTAGAAAGAAAAGTGACCTCCCCTCCCGCCATCCAGCATATTTATTTCGATTTTTATCACTGGGCCATTTTTCACGATAGTGTTCCTTTAAGCATAGACCAGCCTTGTAGAAACAAGTGTCTCTAGGGCTTTCCTATAGATAAATCATGCTATGTGTTCATTCATTCAGGTCATATCTGTAGAGCAAAATAGAAGGCAAATAGACTCACTGTGTAGACAATGTTTTTACACTTGCACACATGCCACTGAGGTTTGTATGAGGTTAGAAGAGTAACTTCCCCAGCATTTATATGTAAGGGGCTAGCCAAACAACATGGGGTCAAGGACTGAGGTAGGTATTGACTAGATCTACATCACAAGGGTGTGACTCTTTATAAAATAATATACCGTAATATTTTCTTTATAAAGGTGTTAATAAGACATTGTTTGTAACATAAGATAGCTCTAAAGCTCCCTTATATGTATTGGGGTATTTTTCACTTAACAACATTAAACAATGTACTTTTACACCTTTTAGTGGTAAAGGGCAAAACTTAAATCTCTTTTTGGTTCAGCATTTTCTCCATTCAGCACTGGACTGTATGGGATTACCAAGAATACTTCTGCGCTTATAGGGTTATCTTTCCATGCCATGCCTCCTTTCAGCTATCACAATTATCCAGGATGTTAGGGATAGATCTAAGCTGTCAAATTACTTAAATAACTGTTGTTAACTCATGGTTAAACAATCTTGCTTTTCTTAAAGAGGTGTCCTTGGTCCATTAGGTGTAGGTTGTCTGCTTAGACGCTGGTACTTCTCTGTGTAACCATAAGCTTGCTTTTTTGTTTATCTGATGTCACAATGGAGAAAATACACACCATTGGCCCTTATTGGTTTGGTTGTTGTATTTGAGACCAGGACAAAAGTGTGGACGTGTGTTTTTTACATTGATCGTTTGAAGCAGTGTTTCCCAATCCTCTCCTCGAGAGCCACCAGCAGGCCATGTTTTGCGTATCTCCACATAGCTGGCGCTACAGTTCTATCTAGGCACTATCTGATTCACCTGTGCATCTGGGTGGAGATCTGCAAAACATCACCTGTTGGTGACTCTCAACAAGAGGGTTGGGGAACATTGGTTTAAATGTTGCAAGCATATTTTTAATGCTGGTGTTCTTTTATGAATTGTATTAGAGTTACTGTTTCCGCCTTCGCAAGATTCTGGAGCCTTATAAGCCAAAGTGGTGCAAGACTCATGAAGATTGGTCTCTCTACATGTTTGCACCCCAAAACCAGTAAGAACTATTAATGTTTATTTTCGGTCTAGATAATACCCCTGACCTATATGTAGCAGGACTGTAAACAATGTTGGTTTTAATATCGATGTATATGTTTTCATTGTGATAGTAATACTTGAAATCTCAACCATCAGTTATCCATTACCACGTATGCATGGCACTGTATCTCCTCTGCTAAGGGTGAAATATTAATTACAGATGAAATTCTTTGATCTTTGGTCAGGTTTCGTGTGATGTGCCAAAAGGTCATCGCCCATAAGATGTTTGACCATGTGGTTCTTGTCTTCATCTTCCTGAATTGCATAACTATTGCCCTGGAACGGCCTGACATCGACTCTGGCAGCATGGTAGGTTTATTATGAATAATATTTATTTTGCTTGTGGGAGCATTGTCGGTGCTTTCTCAGTTTGTTTTCTATATCCCTTTTGAGGAGATATCACATTGTGTTATGTCTTCGCAGAAATACCTAAGGAAAAATACTCTGAACCCTATACAGGGTTTCCTAATTTTCTGCCCTGGTGGCTTTACCACTCTTTGCTAGGACTGATTACTCAGTTGGCTGTCATGCAAGTCCCAATATATCACCTGGTCTTTGCGCTCGTGTTCTTTTTCAGACCCCAGTTATGTAATGCATCATAGTAGTAGGGTAGTTTTGCGTTAATGTCAAAGGGTTTCAATCAGCCTCCCTCTGATTTAACATGGGCAATAAACCAGAGCTGGGTTGATACTGACTCAGGATCCTGATTGGTCGATGACCTCATTAAACCTACTCTCTCCCATAATTCTTTGCTCAAAAGAGTAAACTTCTGTTACCAACTCCTACTTGATCCGTGACTATGTCTCTGATATGTCTGTCTGTATAATGAACCACTGTCCATTTGATCTCTGACCTTGGACCTGACTCCTATTTGACCGCTGACCATGAGCCTGACTCTGGGTATGCTCTAGCCCAGGGGTACTCAACCACTTCTTGTAAAGGTCCATTTAAAGTCATCTGGTGAGAGGTGAAGGTCGGGGTGGAGGGCTGTCGCGGAGGAAAGTTAGAAATCAGCACACTGGGGGAGGAGCTATAGATTCCCCAGGCAAAACTAAAAAAGGCTGCTTACCCTGCCCGCACCCACCCCAAAAATCCTATTGGGCCCCACAGAACCTACAGGCAAAGTTGGGAGGCCGGGGATTGAATGGGCAAAACAAGAAAGGAATGGATGGTGCAGAGAGACTGGACTGTATGGGGCAGAACTGAGGGGGCAGGAATGGTTGGGGAAAAGCTGGGGGACAGGAATGGATGGGATGGATGAAGCTGAGCTGGGGTGGGGGGGGGGGAAGAATTGAATGGGGCAAAGAGACAGAGAAACAAAGTTTGTGTGTACCTTGAAATGCCACTTCCCGCCCGTACATTACTTTAAATTGCAATGCTACGTGCCATGGAGCCATGACACTGGCATGGAGAACTAAATCACTGATCAAGGGAGCTCTGAGCATGGCACCACAAATGCAACTGAGTGTAGGGCTGTCAGGGCAGGGGTTCTGGAAATCTGGCGTTGAGGTCCGCATTCGGACCTCGGTCCGCCAGTTGAGTATCGCTGCTCTAGCCTAACACCTACATACCAAATCCTATTGATCTCTTGTTGCTGACCCGGCTATCCTGGCCGTTCTGTGTACCTTATCTATAGTATGCTCTGGTAGTTTTTCGGTCTTTGTTGCTTAGGTGACATCCAATGCACTTTCGGGAACAGGTACGCTACTTACGCATCCTGGAAAATGGTGGCTAGTCTAAAGCTAAAGGCAGAAGCGGCAGAAGCAGTGGGAAATAGGGGTTGTAATTTGGCCGAAGGCTAGAGATCAGCTGGACATTACACTCTCTCAGAGAATAAAAGATTCTACTCTAATAATAGAATGAAAGCGCAAGCGACAATCTTGTAAAAGTGCACTGCTGTCTAGAGAAAACTAACTTTATTTGTTCCGGAGATTACTGCACATCTTCACCAAAAAAAATAAAAAACAATAAAATAACTTTGTAAGGAAAATAAAAACAAATTGTTTGTTGTTATCCTTCCTTACTAGAGATGAGCGAACTTTTGAAAAATTCGATTCGACTGATTCGCCGAATTTTCCGACAAAAATCGTTTCGACCCGAATAAATTCGCGACGAATCGCTATTAAAAACGGCTATTTCTGAGCCTCCTACAGCCTCAATAGGGTTGTAAACCATTCAGCCTTGCTGTAACACGCACAGGATGCGTGCTGGGTTAGTTAAATAATACTTTTAAGAAATATCACATGCAGATCAGAGGCATCGCTAATAGAATCGCAGAGCGGCACAATTGCAGAGAGTTGAAGTGGCATCACTATGAGGGGCAGAAGGAGCCCAAATATACACTGGAGTTGGCTTCAGGAGCCCAAAAATTGGATGAATCACACCCTGGAGTTGGCAGAAGTTGGCAGCAGCAGCAGCAGGAGCCCAAATATACACTGGAGTTGGCTTCAGGAGCCCAAAAATTGGATGAATCACACCCTGGAGTTGGCAGAAGTTGGCAGCAGCAGCAGCAGGAGCCCAAATATACACTGGAGTTGGCTTCAGGAGCCCAAAAATTGGATGAATCACACCCTGGAGTTGGCAGAAGTTGGCAGCAGCAGCAGCAGGAGCCCAAATATACACTGGAGTTGGCTTCAGGAGCCCAAAAATTGGATGAATCACACCCTGGAGTTGGCAGGAGTTGACAGCAGCAGCAGCAGGAGCCCAAATATACACTGGAGTTGGCTTCAGGAGCCCAAAAATTGGATGAATCACACCCTGGAGTTGGCAGAAGTTGGCAGCAGCAGCAGCAGGAGCCCAAATATACACTGGAGTTGGCTTCAGGAGCCCAAAAATTGGATGAATCACACCCTGGAGTTGGCAGGAGTTGACAGTAGCAGCAGCAGGAGCCCAAATATACACTGGAGTTGGCTTCAGGAGCCCAAAAATTGGATGAATCACACCCTGGAGTTGGCAGAAGTTGGCAGCAGCAGCAGCAGGAGCCCAAATATACACTGGAGTTGGCTTCAGGAGCCCAAAAATTGGATGAATCACACCCTGGAGTTGGCAGGAGTTGACAGCAGCAGCAGCAGGAGCCCAAATATACACTGGAGTTGGCTTCAGGAGCCCAAAAATTGGATGAATCACACCCTGGAGTTGGCAGGAGTTGACAGCAGCAGCAGCAGGAGCCCAAATATACACTGGAGTTGGCTTCAGGAGCCCAAAAATTGGATGAATCACACCCTGGAGTTGGCAGAAGTTGGCAGCAGCAGCAGCAGGAGCCCAAATATACACTGGAGTTGGCTTCAGGAGCCCAAAAATTGGATGAATCACACCCTGGAGTTGGCAGGAGTTGACAGCAGCAGCAGCAGGAGCCCAAATATACACTGGAGTTGGCTTCAGGAGCCCAAAAATTGGATGAATCACACCCTGGAGTTGGCAGAAGTTGGCAGCAGCAGCAGCAGGAGCCCAAATATACACTGGAGTTGGCTTCAGGAGCCCAAAAATTGGATGAATCACACCCTGGAGTTGGCAGAAGTTGGCAGCAGCAGCAGCAGGAGCCCAAATATACACTGGAGTTGGCTTCAGGAGCCCAAAAATTGGATGAATCACACCCTGGAGTTGGCAGGAGTTGACAGTAGCAGCAGCAGGAGCCCAAATATACACTGGAGTTGGCTTCAGGAGCCCAAAAATTGGATGAATCACACCCTGGAGTTGGCAGAAGTTGGCAGCAGCAGCAGCAGGAGCCCAAATATACACTGGAGTTGGCTTCAGGAGCCCAAAAATTGGATGAATCACACCCTGGAGTTGGCAGGAGTTGACAGTAGCAGCAGCAGGAGCCCAAAAAATGGCCTAAAGACATAAATATGTTTTGCACCATTTGGAAAGTGTAAAACGTGGCACCATGCTGAATCTAGTCGCATGCATCAGGCATTGGTGGGTGGAAATCCTGGCTGATCCATCCCTGATTCATTTTGACAAAGGTGAGTCTCTCCACATTTTTAGTTGACAGACGAGTTCTCCTCGCCGTAACTATGGCCCCCGCCGCACTAAACACCCGCTCAGATGGCACGCTACTTGCCGGGCAGGACAGCTTTTCCAGGGCAAACTCTGCTAGTTGCGGCCACAAATCAAGTTTGGCTGCCCAGAAGTCCAGCGGATCCTCAAGGTGTGTTGGCCTGGTCATGTCAAAGTATGACATGACCTGCTGGTTCAGGTCCTGCTCCAGGTCTTCCTGCTGCTCATGAGTAGCCTCACTATGCGGGTGTAGAAAGCTACTCATTAGCGACTGAAGACTGAGGCTGCTGCTGCTGATGGAGCTTCTGCTGCTGCTGCTGCCAACCCCCCCAGCGGCCATGGCAGTGGAAGGTGAGCGCAGAGGTCCCCTCGAGTCAGACCTGCGAGAGTATGGACCATGGCGCAGATAGGCATCGGCCAACTGCCTACGTAGAATGTCTTTGTAGTAGTTGAGTTTGTCCTCCCTCTCGGTGGGTTTAAAAAATGCCCCCATTTTGTGCCGGAAGCGAGGGTCCAATAAGGTGGACAGCCAGAAGTCATCCCGCCGACAGATGGAAACAATTCTGGGGTCACTACGCAAGCACGTGAGCATGCTTCGTGCCATTTGCGCAAGTGACTCGGATGGACTACCTGTCTCCATCTCCACTGCATACTGCCACGGTGTGCCCGGGTCCTCTGTCTCTCCTTCCTCAAAAACCTCTAGCTCCTCTGGCTGCTCCTGCTCCTCCTCTCCTGTCCGCTGACTAGATAAACCAGCCATTTCGCCAAGCCTAAACTGTGTTTCGCTGGGCAACTCCTCCTCCTCCTCTTCCTCCTCCTCCTCCTCCAGTTCAGCTCCAAGGGGGTTCATGTGGCCGTAAGATGTAAACGCCATGTCTCCAGTGCCCTGACCAGCCATGGTTTCCAACATGTGCTGCAGTACATGAAGCAGTGGAATCACGTCGTTCATCCCGTAATCCTGCCGACTGACAAATAAAGTGGCTTCCTCAAAGGGCCTGAGCAAACGGCAGGTGTCACGTATGAGCTGCCACTGGTTGACATTGAAGTTACACAGGGGAGTCCCCCTATCTGCTTGGATCATCAGGAAATCCGTGATGGCTTTTCTCTGTTCATATAATCGGTCCAACATGTGAAGGGTGGAATTCCAACGGGTGGAAACATCGCAAATCAGACTATGTTGGGGGATACCATTCTGACGCTGTAGCTCAAGAAGGGTGTGTTTGGCAGTGTAGGAGTGGCTGAAGTGCATGCAAAGTTTCCGTGAAGTTGTTAGGATGTCCTGCAGATGGGGGGAACACTTCAGAAACCGCTTGACAACCAGATTGAAGATGTGAGCCATGCAGGGGGCATGGGTCAGGCTTCCTTGGCGCAGCGCAGACAAAATGTTCTTCCCATTGTCGGTAACCATGATTCCCATTTTAAGTTTTCTCGGAGTAAGCCATGTTTGGATTTCCTGATGAATACATTTAAGCAGTTCCTCCCCTGTGTGACTCCGTTCGCCAAGACAAACCATGTGAAGCACTGCGTGACACCTCCGTGCCCTGCACACATGGTAGACTGGAGGGGCACTGAGACTTGAGCCTACAGTGGAGGGTGAGGAGATGGCGGAGGATGAGGAGGCCGAGTCGCACGGTGTCACAGGCCCAATGGGCAGAGAGCGCGGAGGCCGAAGCGGCGTGACCTGTCCAAGTTGCTGCTGCAAAGGGACCACATTCACCCAGTGGGCCGTAAACGACATGTACTGCCCCTGACCGTAGTTACAGCTCCAGATGTCGGCGCTGCCATGTATTTTGCTACACACCGACAGGCTCAAGGACTGGCCCACCTTCTGTTCAACAAAAGTGTGCAGCGCTGGTACTGCCTTCTTGGCAAAGAAATGACGGCTTGGGACTCTCCACCTCGGCTCGGCACAAGCCATCAGTTCTCTGAAAGGTGCAGATTCCACCACCTGAAAAGGGAGCGACTGCAGCACCAGCAACTTGGACAGGAGCACATTCAGCTTCTGCGCCGTAGGATGAGTGGGCGCATACTGCTGTCTCTTGGACATGGCTTCGCTGATGGATTGCTGGCGGGATGCATGACTTGGAGGAGGAGGAGGAGGAGCAGGAGCGACAGAGGATGGGTATGACGCACAGCTGCCTTCGGCTGAGGTGCTGGAGCCTTGGCTGGCAGAAATTGGGAGCTCACTTGGTGAGGAAGCAGACTGGACCACCCCTTGGGAGCCTCGGTTCTCCCAGGTCGTTTTATGGTGACGCATCATATGTTGACGCAGGGCCGTGGTGCCAACATTTGGACCCTGGCCACGCTTCACCTTTTGCCTACATATCTTGCATGTGGCCATGTTACCCTCCTGCGGATGCCTCAGGAAAAACTGCCACACTGCCGAGTAGCTACTTTTCCCACCCCCTGGCCTCACTGATTCACTGCTGCTGTTGCCAACTCCAGGAACCCCTGCTCCACTACCTCCCGATAAGGTAGACTGCCGCACAGCAGGTGCTCTACCCCGGCCCCGGCCCCGGCCGGCTCCAGCCTTTGGAATTGTGCCCCCATGCTGACTGCTACCACTTTGCTGCCTCAGCTGCTGACTCCGGGGCAACCTGCACCCCTCTTCTCCTGATGATGACGATGAAGCCCCTTCATCACCCGGCTCCCAAGTGCGATCGGCTTCATCGTCATCATCATCATCATCACCGGGTTGTGGCTGTACGTCACTGATGTTCGTGGATTCGTCAACAGTGTCTGGCGCAGGAGCTGGAACGCTCGCAGCACCCACGACACTGTCCACATCACTATTTGTCTGCCTAGCTAAAGAAGCCACCTCCATTTCTTGGCTGGGCAGTAGCTGCTGACTGTCCTCTATCTGATGGTCCTCCTCACTAAAGAGTGGAGCTGAACCCAAAGCATAGGATACGTCGCTGGGGGAGGGAACGGCGTAGGCCAGAGGCAATGGGAGGACAGGGACTGCTCTCGGGGCATGCCAACTCAGGGTTGTGTCAGAGGAACCTACCGACCCTAGACTGGGGGTCTCAGACGTAAGTTGTGATGATGTTGTTGATGAGCGCGTCAACCAATCTACCACGGCAGATGCGTTACTGGTGGAGACCCGACCGCTAGCAGATACTGGCAGATTAGGTCTCTCAGCGTGACTCCTGCTGCTACTGGCCCCCAGTCTGATGCGAGCTCTTCCTGCGGAATCTTGGCCTCTGCCACTCCTCTTTTCACTTCCAGGCACTTGTCTGCCCGACATAGTCTAACTGGCGTGGTAGTAGGTGATATTTAAAAAAACCCCGGGCAGCGGTGGGTCTATATGAAACAGAATATAATGCACACCAAAAGTGAGCAGTAACACTCAGCCTCCAACAGGCCTGCTTAGTGTAAATAAGAGAGCTGCTTAGTGTAAATAAAGAGGGGTATGCTATGTTACAGAATGGGATGCCTCAACAGAAGTGCACCTGGCAGGCAGCAGTAAGCCTATGCCCAGCAAAAGTGTCTTATAATATAAATATGATTAGAGCAAATGCTTATATGGTCTTAAACAGAGGCTGCTTTAGTCACAGAATGGGATGCCCCGGGCAGGAATCGAGCTGGCAGGGTACAGTAGTGCTTTGGCCAGCAAAAGTGTCTTTATCAGGCCTAATTTCAAATATGATTAGAGCAAATGCTTATATGGTCTTAAACAGAGGCTGCTTTAGTCACAGAATGGGATGCCCCGGGCAGGAATCGAGCTGCCAGGGTACAGTAGTGCTTTGGCCAGCAAAAGTGTCTTTATCAGGCCTAATTTTAAATATGATTAGAGCAAATGCTTATATGGTCTTAAACAGAGGCTGCTTTAGTCACAGAATGGGATGCCCCGGGCAGGAATCGAGCTGCCAGGGTACAGTAGTGCTTTGGCCAGCAAAAGTGTCTTTATCAGGCCTAATTTCAAATATGATTAGAGCAAATGCTTATATGGTCTTAAACAGAGGCTGCTTTAGTCACAGAATGGGATGCCCCGGGCAGGAATCGAGCTGCCAGGGTACAGTAGTGCTTTGGCCAGCAAAAGTGTCTTTATCAGGCCTAATTTCAAATATGATTAGAGCAAATGCTTATATGGTCTTAAACAGAGGCTGCTTTAGTCACAGAATGGGATGCCCCGGGCAGGAATCGAGCTGCCAGGGTACAGTAGTGCTTTGGCCAGCAAAAGTGTCTTTATCAGGCCTAATTTCAAATATGATTAGAGCAAATGCTTATATGGTCTTAAACAGAGGCTGCTTTAGTCACAGAATGGGATGCCCCGGGCAGGAATCGAGCTGCCAGGGTACAGTAGTGCTTTGGCCAGCAAAAGTGTCTTTATCAGGCCTAATTTCAAATATGATTAGAGCAAATGCTTATATGGTCTTAAACAGAGGCTGCTTTAGTCACAGAATGGGATGCCCCGGGCAGGAATCGAGCTGCCAGGGTACAGTAGTGCTTTGGCCAGCAAAAGTGTCTTTATCAGGCCTAATTTCAAATATGATTAGAGCAAATGCTTATATGGTCTTAAACAGAGGCTGCTTTAGTCACAGAATGGGATGCCCCGGGCAGGAATCGAGCTGCCAGGGTACAGTAGTGCTTTGGCCAGCAAAAGTGTCTTTATCAGGCCTAATTTCAAATATGATTAGAGCAAATGCTTATATGGTCTTAAACAGAGGCTGCTTTAGTCACAGAATGGGATGCCCCGGGCAGGAATCGAGCTGCCAGGGTACAGTAGTGCTTTGGCCAGCAAAAGTGTCTTTATCAGGCCTAATTTCAAATATGATTAGAGCAAATGCTTATATGGTCTTAAACAGAGGCTGCTTTAGTCACAGAATGGGATGCCCCGGGCAGGAATCGAGCTGCCAGGGTACAGTAGTGCTTTGGCCAGCAAAAGTGTCTTTATCAGGCCTAATTTCAAATATGATTAGAGCAAATGCTTATATGGTCTTAAACAGAGGCTGCTTTAGTCACAGAATGGGATGCCCCGGGCAGGAATCGAGCTGCCAGGGTACAGTAGTGCTTTGGCCAGCAAAAGTGTCTTTATCAGGCCTAATTTCAAATATGATTAGAGCAAATGCTTATATGGTCTTAAACAGAGGCTGCTTTAGTCACAGAATGGGATGCCCCGGGCAGGAATCGAGCTGCCAGGGTACAGTAGTGCTTTGGCCAGCAAAAGTGTCTTTATCAGGCCTAATTTCAAATATGATTAGAGCAAATGCTTATATGGTCTTAAACAGAGGCTGCTTTAGTCACAGAATGGGATGCCCCGGGCAGGAATCGAGCTGCCAGGGTACAGTAGTGCTTTGGCCAGCAAAAGTGTCTTTATCAGGCCTAATTTCAAATATGATTAGAGCAAATGCTTATATGGTCTTAAACAGAGGCTGCTTTAGTCACAGAATGGGATGCCCCGGGCAGGAATCGAGCTGCCAGGGTACAGTAGTGCTTTGGCCAGCAAAAGTGTCTTTATCAGGCCTAATTTCAAATATGATTAGAGCAAATGCTTATATGGTCTTAAACAGAGGCTGCTTTAGTCACAGAATGGGATGCCCCGGGCAGGAATCGAGCTGCCAGGGTACAGTAGTGCTTTGGCCAGCAAAAGTGTCTTTATCAGGCCTAATTTCAAATATGATTAGAGCAAATGCTTATATGGTCTTAAACAGAGGCTGCTTTAGTCACAGAATGGGATGCCCCGGGCAGGAATCGAGCTGCCAGGGTACAGTAGTGCTTTGGCCAGCAAAAGTGTCTTTATCAGGCCTAATTTCAAATATGATTAGAGCAAATGCTTATATGGTCTTAAACAGAGGCTGCTTTAGTCACAGAATGGGATGCCCCGGGCAGGAATCGAGCTGCCAGGGTACAGTAGTGCTTTGGCCAGCAAAAGTGTCTTTATCAGGCCTAATTTCAAATATGATTAGAGCAAATGCTTATATGGTCTTAAACAGAGGCTGCTTTAGTCACAGAATGGGATGCCCCGGGCAGGAATCGAGCTGCCAGGGTACAGTAGTGCTTTGGCCAGCAAAAGTGTCTTTATCAGGCCTAATTTCAAATATGATTAGAGCAAATGCTTATATGGTCTTAAACAGAGGCTGCTTTAGTCACAGAATGGGATGCCCCGGGCAGGAATCGAGCTGCCAGGGTACAGTAGTGCTTTGGCCAGCAAAAGTGTCTTTATCAGGCCTAATTTCAAATATGATTAGAGCAAATGCTTATATGGTCTTAAACAGAGGCTGCTTTAGTCACAGAATGGGATGCCCCGGGCAGGAATCGAGCTGCCAGGGTACAGTAGTGCTTTGGCCAGCAAAAGTGTCTTTATCAGGCCTAATTTCAAATATGATTAGAGCAAATGCTTATATGGTCTTAAACAGAGGCTGCTTTAGTCACAGAATGGGATGCCCCGGGCAGGAATCGAGCTGCCAGGGTACAGTAGTGCTTTGGCCAGCAAAAGTGTCTTTATCAGGCCTAATTTCAAATATGATTAGAGCAAATGCTTATATGGTCTTAAACAGAGGCTGCTTTAGTCACAGAATGGGATGCCCCGGGCAGGAATCGAGCTGCCAGGGTACAGTAGTGCTTTGGCCAGCAAAAGTGTCTTTATCAGGCCTAATTTCAAATATGATTAGAGCAAATGCTTATATGGTCTTAAACAGAGGCTGCTTTAGTCACAGAATGGGATGCCCCGGGCAGGAATCGAGCTGCCAGGGTACAGTAGTGCTTTGGCCAGCAAAAGTGTCTTTATCAGGCCTAATTTCAAATATGATTAGAGCAAATGCTTATATGGTCTTAAACAGAGGCTGCTTTAGTCACAGAATGGGATGCCCCGGGCAGGAATCGAGCTGCCAGGGTACAGTAGTGCTTTGGCCAGCAAAAGTGTCTTTATCAGGCCTAATTTCAAATATGATTAGAGCAAATGCTTATATGGTCTTAAACAGAGGCTGCTTTAGTCACAGAATGGGATGCCCCGGGCAGGAATCGAGCTGCCAGGGTACAGTAGTGCTTTGGCCAGCAAAAGTGTCTTTATCAGGCCTAATTTCAAATATGATTAGAGCAAATGCTTATATGGTCTTAAACAGAGGCTGCTTTAGTCACAGAATGGGATGCCCCGGGCAGGAATCGAGCTGCCAGGGTACAGTAGTGCTTTGGCCAGCAAAAGTGTCTTTATCAGGCCTAATTTCAAATATGATTAGAGCAAATGCTTATATGGTCTTAAACAGAGGCTGCTTTAGTCACAGAATGGGATGCCTCACAGCAGACTTAAGATCAGTTCAGTATATATGCACAGTTAGTTACTATAAGCAGCCTGAAAACGCTAACAAAGGCTGGATGAAAAAAAAAAAATCTCCCTGTCAGCCAGCTCCGTTTTTCCTACCTTTCCCTGGCTTTCTGTCTGTCTCCTGTCTGTCTCCTGCCTGTCTCCTGCCTGTCTCCTGCCTGTCTCCAGTCTGTCCCTGTCTCCAGCCTGTCTCCAGCCTGTCTAACTGCCTCAGCTACACAGCGTTCTGTCTGTCTGTCACGAATGCAATAGAGAAATGAGGAAAAGCAAGATGGCCGCCGTTAAATACCGCTGTGTGACGTCACCGGGCTTGCTGGCTGCTGATAGGCTGCATGTGACTGCCCCAGCTTGCACTGGCGCGGGATACATGTCCAGACATGTCCCGCCCGCCATCTTAGAATGCCTGTAATGTAAATGAATGGATGTTAAAGGAAAACTTCGAGTGATCGAATCGCGGGGAAATTCGGATTCGATCCGAATCGAATTTTTCCTGAAATTCGGATCGAATCCGGGTTCGTCCGGATCGATTCGCTCATCCCTATTCCTTACCTTAATTTTCTTAACCATTTGGCCATAACAAGTCTCCCACAATTTCCTCCTCAAATAACAACCAACAGCAATATTTTTTCATTTTATTATTGACAACATACCTAGACTTGAAGCAAAAGGGGGAACCCACTCTCCCCCTAAAAAAGAGTACCGGGCTAAGAATAAGTGGCACTACTCATGCATTATACAAAATTATAACAATTTATTGATCAAAATGATTAGACAAATAACACATACTACCACAATAAACATATACACAAAAGACATAACATACAGATTAAAAACAACAACAAGGGGCACCAGGGGTCTGCTCAATTCATAAGTGACCCTAAAATCCAACCTGAAAAAAGGAGCATCTAATAATCCATTTTACATATGTGCAAATCTACATTCAATGTGCAATTGTGCCATGTATAAACACTAAAATAAAATCTCCAACACACAGGAGGACTGCCCAAGGTGTACAAGGAAAATAGACAATTATTCAAAATTATTTAACACAAAGAAAAGGTGACAGTGTATAAATACAGACCAACCAGGGTACCCCTATAAAGGTAAAACGCCAACGCGTGTCGTAGTGACCGCACACTACTTCATCAGGGCGACAAACTCTTTTTTAGGGGGAGAGTGGGTTCCCCCTTCTGCTTCAAGTCTAGGTTTGCATTGTGGTCCCGGGTTCAGTGTGCACACAGTTATTTCTTGTTAAGTATAGGTGTTAGTGGCTCTTCTGGCTAGTGCTGCCCAATTAGCTTAGTCTAACTTATTGACAACATACTATATATTACGTTCTTAGGACTGTATCGGTCTGTAAATGTGATGATTGGTGGTCTTACCATGCATGGGTCTTTGACTGCTCTCGTAGCTTACCACTTAAGCCACCCCACTTAAAGTTATATTAAAGGCGAGCGCCCGATTGTTGTCCCATTGTCTCGGGCTACACATCTTACTGTCCCTAACTTCAATCAGACCCTTTAGTTATTTGTAAAAGTATTAGAGCATTGGAGATGCAGAGAAAAAATGAGGAGAAACACTGGGTGTGGCAACAGCGATGTGATGCAAGCACACTGTGTGCTTTACATATATCATAGTAAAAATAAGTACATTGTGCCTGTAGTTATTACTGCTAGTACATAGTGTGATCAGAAAAAGGGGATGAGAGATGCTGCAGGCTAAGAGCGTCTCCAGTCTGCTATCACACAGTGTGCCCAGAGAGGAGGGATGAGGGCGGAGTTTCATAGCTGCTGAGAAAGGCAGCCAATCAGGACGTTTGGGGAGGGAGTGGGGTTTTTTCCATTCTCGGTCCACTGAAGGTTGATTGAAGGAGCAGGTCAGCGGGGTGGAGGCTGAAAGCTGAATGAGAAGGTGATTTCCTAAGAAGACCGACATAGCAGGAAGGAGAGTGCTGGAAGGACTAATATTGATATTTATTTTTTAACTTTTGACTTGCCAATCACTTTAAATTTTAATATATTTGGATTTTATTTTAGATTACCTGGTCCTACTCTACCTGAGGCTTATTTATTATTATTGGTGCGGGCGCCACTTGAGCGCCTCGTTCGAGACGCTAAGCAGCGCCCCGCACCACAGCGTCGGCTTCTGGCCGCCGAAACTGTCAGCTGTAGCGCTCCCGGCCAGGCAGTGTTCATAGCGCATGGCTTATATAAGCCGCAAGCTGACAAAATGTATCAAAAAAAATACCATGCGCTCCAAGAGGCGCTCAAAAAAATGTAATTCAGGCCCCCTGCACCTGTTGGATTCCCAGTGTTTTATTTTTTGGGGTTTTTTCTTTAATTAAAAATGGGAAATGCATTAGGGACATTAGACAAACATGATTAAGCTTTTTCATAGCCCAAATCACAAGTTTTCAGCACAAAAAAAGTGCTAAAAATGCATATAACAATAATCCCAACCATTCTAGGGATCCCATGGCACATGCACCAGCCCCCCCCCCCCCCAAATGAAAAAAATCTACTAAAATGCTTAAATAATTATAACCATCCCAGCCCATTGAAATGTATGTGTAAGGTCACACAGTGCAGGGTGAGTGCCTGGTCCTATCTGGTACTGTAGGGCACTCATCCCATCGCCGGTGCTGTTGATAGATGGGATACTACCTGGCACTGGCACTTGGAATTTTTGACTTGATAAATACACCTTTTTGACTGGGACCTGACACTTACTACTGGACTACCTGGTACTACGTGGCCTTAGCCTTTCTTAAAATACCCCCCTAATCTAATAGTCAAGACAATACAAGTATTGTCTTCTCTGGAGACTACACACTGGCCAAAACACAAAAGCCATATTTGCCCCTACTAGATTTTAAGATTTTAGTATTTAGATTCTCTCAAATACAGATTAATAGTTTTAAATATCCAGATTACCCATACCCACTAGCACACCGTCCCTCTGAAAGTCCATAGAAGCATGAAATTCACCTTTATCTTGTCCCTAATTTAGACCAACTCTTTTGAGTGTGGACGGGTCTACTTTACTATGGTATCGGACCAAATTACAACTGTGTGTGCTCTTCACCCTGAATAAGAGCCTATCTTATATGATTCCTCCACCCTGTACATACAGATTGCCCATATTAAAAATCATCCTACCTGCATCTACTACCTTGATGATGGCCCAGGAGCCTCAGGCTGCCTGCAGACAGGAAGTGTCTTCTGACTGTGCTGCTCTGCATTCTGGGATTGTCCTTTTCCTGACCCCAGCTCTGCTCTGTCTGCGCAAAACACAGCTATAACCCCGTCCCCTGCTGCACTCCTCCCCCCCCTCCTCTCCTCAGTATGTGATGCTTCTGAGGCAATATGGCGGCACCCGTATCCTAGAGTCCTGAACAGAGTTGGAGCCCAGTGGGGAAAACTTAAAATAATTAATTTTAAATGCTGGGGAATACTTTTTTTAAGAATTTGGGCTCTTCATTTAATGATGCTGAAGGTCTGGTTAAATGGAGACAAGAGAAAATTAAAGCACTTTTTAAAATATACCCTAAACCGATCGGGGCAGATCCAGTAATAACTCATCATTTGCAAAATTCTTACAGTACAGTGCTCGACTGTTCAAGTGCTCAGATCCTAATTAGTGAAAAAGTAATTATCCTTAAAAAACTGATACTAAATCCAAAACCAAATGAATGTTTTTCTTAGCAACCCTACCTAATTCTCAGTAACGCTAGACAATTAGAAACTACGGGATGCAGTAATAACTTATCTTTTGCAAAATCCTTACAGTACAGCGCTTGGCTGTTCAAGTGCACAATTCCTCATTAGCAAAAAACAGTAATGATCCTTCATCCGAGCATTTGTTTAATTGCTTAGAAGAAGAGGTTTGAAACTTCAACCAAACCTCATTTTGGTGGGGAGTTCCGGGGAAAGTCATTCGTGGAAAAGCGATTTACTCGTGTCCAGAATCTTAGTCTGAAAAATTGCTTGCCAATGTTTTTCTGATGTTACATTCTTTTTTTTCACGCAGGAGCGGGTCTTCCTCAGTGTTTCCAACCACATCTTTACAGCCATCTTTGTTGTGGAAATGGCCATTAAGGTAATTTATATTAGCGATATGAGATGTAGTAGAAAGTTGATGTGGTTTAAGATGACCAACCAAGAGCTAGTTTTTATCTAACCTGAGTTTGATCTAGTTCTTCATGGTTCCTATGAGCAATGTATTTCAAGTTAGGTTCATTATTATTGGTTATTTATATAGCGCCATCTTCTTCCATAGGGATGTTGTGTTATATCGAATTAACCTCTGCTTCCACAGGTGGTGGCTCTTGGTTTCGTCTCTGGGGATCGAGCGTATCTACAGAGTAGCTGGAATGTCCTGGATGGAGTCCTGGTGTTTGTTTCCATCATCGACATCATCGTATCTCTGGCTTCTGCAGGGGGTGCCAAGATCTTAGGCATCCTGAGGGTACTTCGTCTTCTGCGGACACTACGGCCATTGAGGTATCTAATCTCAAAGACTGCACATATAATCAGATACACAGTCTGGCAGATGCCACAACATAGCGGGGCGCCTGGTACAAGAACAAAGGCACCAGCTAGGCGAATACAGTCTCAAATCCAAAGGTTCATTTCAGAATGTAATAATGTGATTAAAGACATAAAAATAAAGGAAAGAGAAGATGGACAGGGTGGCTAAGGAAGGATGGGAAACACAAGTTTGTATGGAGATTGAAAGAAGAGGGCTGATGCCCCTAGTGGCAGGCCTAGAGGTTCAGATGCTTATTGGAGAGCTTAAATTTAAGTAAAAAAAACACCGTTGCTATATTACAGGTGGAAGGGCATCCAGAACGCCAGAGAGCCCCCATTCATAACCCCCCTCGGACACCCATAAATCTTTCCTTTCCCTAGGTCCCCCGCCGGGATCCCAGTGCCGTGATTGGGCAAAGGTAAGATTTATGGGCATTTGGGGGGTTATGTGCGGGGTGCTCCAGCGTTCTGGATGCCCCCGGGCTGTCATATAGCAGAGGAGACCAGCCCTCATGCCACAAGGGTGTTTTGAATTGCAGATCTTGAGTTTTGAACCGCAAAGTTTCTTGGAAAAGCCTTCAAACCTTCCATGTGCTGGAGTGTCACACTTGTGGGCAAAGTGGCCCCAAAAAATAAGTCTAGTTGTAGCAGACCAAAACCCACTGATCTTGTGAAATACATTTGGCCAAAGCCCCCATCGATACTCTATTCTTAGGGTGTAGAACTAGAAATGGATATTTTCATCCTGGAACACTTTTTTTTTTGCTGTCCCTCTTTGTAAGATTGCAGGAGATTGCATGGGCGTGGCAATGACATCATTGCCACACACAGCAGTGGCAATGAATGGAGGAGGCGGGGCTAAACTGACGCCATTATCTGGGATTAGAGTGAGACAGGAGCAGTCAAAATTGGCAAAACGTATTATTAATGGGGGGGGGGGGGGAGCAATTCAGGGGATGCTAGTTAAAATGGACCAAAACCGAGAAATTTTTACTATCCGGGGTTCTGGTCCTTTCCCCTGGAGCACCCCAGTTGGAGGTGCCACACTGTGTGAAACCCCCCAGAATGCTGAGCAGACTCACCTCTCCTCGAGCCCACGGCACAGACGTGGCCGCTCCTACAGTCAGCTTCTCCCTCCACATATATTAATGTGCGGCTAGAAAAGCTGAATGGAGATCCTAGCCGCACATACCAATGGCTCGCGGCATCTCTTGCCTCCTTCAGCTGTGCGTGGCCACACACAGCCATTCAGTTATCACTGGTGGGGCCGCATACAGCAAGCAGGGTTGCGAGTGATGCCGGCCAAGCATGCGCCGTGGGCTTGGGGGAAAACTAAGAATTTCGGACGCCCTGGGCGGTTTCACACAGTGGGGCGTCCCAGTTCAGGGTGAATACGCCTGCCCTGGAGTCTCACAGACTCCAGGGTGAGTTTTGGTCACAAGTTATCAAACTCGAAGGCAGGAAACATAGGCTTTAACGAGGAGTGGCCGAGACCACACTTGATCTTCACCAGTTCTCCTGAAAGTGGGAAATGACTTGGCTGCTTAGTATACCCGGGCCACTGTTTTCCTAGCTTAGAGGGCATAACCAATAGTACTGCCATTGAACGAGTCTCTTTGTGATGCCATTCAAGGTCTGGTAGTAAACGTGGTTGACTGTCAAGTCAAGGTAGACTCCATAAATGCCAAGGCAAACAGGAGCTGGTGCAGCTAATGCAGGTTTCATCTAAAACAGCTTGAAACATTACTGGGCAGGCAAAATATGCAGAAGAACCAGGCGCCATAGCCATATGTGTAAGTGCAATCATGGGGATTGTCCAGAATGGGCAATCAGATGCTGCTTTATTTGTCCAGAGCATTTAGACATGATTGGCCCACTATCCCATGGTGAATAGAACCAAGCAATTGATGTCAGTCGTGATTGTCTGCAATATTCTGACATGGATCTCATTTATGATGTTTCCTTTTTAGTTCTCAATAGCGCTGGGACATATTAGAGCTATTAAAATGTTCTTGTAGCAGTTTATGACCCATTTATGAAATTTAGGCTCATTACATTGCTACGTTGAATTAAAGCAGGGCTGATCAGCCTTTTGGAGATTTGGAAACGATTTGGAAACTGGTCGCGGGCCACAATCAAAAGGGTCAGAATTTCGATGTTATCATTTTGAATAACAAAGATCAGGGGACCCGCTGTCTCCACAAACTACATTAGAGTGATTCTTTACACTCATACCCTATTTATCCTTACAGCATTACCACGTTTATATCTAGCAAACCCCACATGCTGGTAATACACTCGCTAATTCCCATCCACCGGGTTTGGTCCACTCCCAGAGGCATCTTGATTTGGGACGCCCACCTTAGTGAAACCCCTATGCCCCTCGATCCGATGATCCCCTGGCACATGCCCAGGCCTCCAGCAGAGGAGGCGGACCTGTTGCTGGGTGCAGCGAATCAGGGTGTTTCGCACAGTAGAGCATCCCAAATAATTCCAAATTGTGCTGTATCCTAGCACTAGAGTTGGGTTACAAGGGTGTTGGTCCATTTAAAGAGGAACTGGCGAGCTGTTGGAGGGGATCCCTTGGAGGCTTACTGACATGGTGATGTAGAGACTTATTTCTCCCTATCTAATGTTATTGTTAATTCATTCTTTGATATATTTTGGCCATGATCAATAGAACTTTCCAGCGTATTTTTTGCACTTTGCACTTTACTTGATTATGTGAGTTGTGTAAGATTCAATTAATGCACTGTGATAATAATTTTTGTTGGTTTGCAGGTTTGGATTTTTTTATATATTCTTAACACTTTTTGCACTTTTTACACTTTTTTGTCATTTGACATTAATTATCCCTTTTCCTTTTTTGGCCATTAATTTAATTGTTGCTTTAGTGTCATTATTTAATTAACTATTATTGGTATATTTAGAGCCATCGTAGGGGTCCCTTCTCCATATTTTGTGTATGTTTATGTGTTTTTAATGAGTCCTTAATGTATTGTTAGTATGTGATTTTAAGCCCTGACTGAATACATTCATGCATTAATTTACTACATGTGATTGGATATATATTTACAAATGTGTCAGTGTGCGGCAGTGCTATAGGGTTCTTCTGGGGGCGGGTCTAGGGTCTCCATCTTGTTTTCATTATTTTCTTTAAAGAGGAACAAAACATGGCATGTTCACTACCCTGGGTTTTGTTCGTCTCCCGGATCACCATAAAAACTTACCTTTCCGGCGATCCCACAGCACAAGCAAATTGCAGCTCGCTCTCCATTCAGCTTTTACTATATCACTCCGAGCTTGGAGTGGCAAGTATAAGCTGAATGGAGCGTGAACTGCTGGCCGCTCCCCCACTTCTCCTCATACTCACAAAGAGGGAGACCACAAGTCCTAGAGTCTTAAAGACATTAAAGTGGACCAAAATCTTGTGTAGGCTGATTCCCTACCCCCAATTGGTTTGGGATGCCCCACTGATATACTCGCTACTGCCGGGCACTGCATACTGCACAGGGGCAGCCCAGGGTAAAGGGAATGAGGTGGGACCTCCGAATGTACAGAGGCCTTGGCTTACTGAGTAAGCCCAGTGCCGACGCCTGCCCTATAAAATATACCAGGCTGTTAATTGGTGAGGGATTGACGTTGGGGCAAATGACTGGTTTGGTAGTCGGTACAGCCAGCGTTGCGACGGATGACATTTTTTAGCCTCCTCTGGAATCACCGCTGAGTTCCTGCATCCGCACCACGTTCTGTCCCTCTAATCAGATGTCATCTGAACTTTATTTCCACTTGGCTTCTCTCTCTCTTTTAGTAACAAGCTGCTTAAAGGGACACTTGACTTTAGTCAAGTCTTCCCTCCCTTATTCACGAACTTGGCAGAAAATAGCAGCCAGTCATGTGACCACCAGCAACCATTCAGGTTTAGAAACATAGAAGGTTGAAGGCAGAAGGAGACCATACGGTCCATCTAGTCTGCCCTTATGTATATATAATACTATATGTACTCTTTATCTTAGGATAGATGTGTGCTTATCCCAGGCAGGTTTACATTCAGTGACTGTTGATTTGTCAACTACCTCTGCTGGAAGTTTGTTTCAAGCATCTACTACTCTTTCTGTAAAATAATATTTTCTAACATTGCTCCTGATCTTCCCTCCGACTAGCTTCAGGTTGTGCCCCTTGTTCTATCATTAAGCTTCTTAAAAACACTTCCCTCCTGAACCTTATTCCCTCCTGTCATATATATAAAGGTCTCAATCATGTCCCCCCTCTCCCTTCTTTCCTCCAGACTGTACAGATTAAGTTCTTTAAGTCTCTCCTGATAAGTTTAACGTTTAAGTCCTTCCACCATTTTTGTTGCCGGCCTTTGGACACGTTCTATTTGAATAATGTCTTTTTGCAGGTGAGGTCTCCAGAACTGCACACAGTATTCTAGCTGTGGCCTCACCAGGGCTCTATACAGCGGCATCACAACCTCCCTCTTCCTACTGGTGATGCCTCGAGCTATGCAGCTGAGCATCCTGCTTGCTTTTCCCACTGCCTGGCTACACTGTCCACTCATCTTGCAGCTATCAGTAATCAGTATCCCTAAATCTCTCTCCTCCGAGGTCCTGGCTAACACAGTGCTGCCCATACGGTGCTCAGAGCAGGGATTCCTTCTACCCAAGTGCAGGATTTTACATTTACATTAAACTCCAGTTTACACAGTTTTGGCCATCTATCCAGTAAAGCTAAATCATTTTCCATGTTGTAGACACCCCCAAGAATATCCACCCTATTACTAACCTTTGTATCATCAGCAAACAGGCAAACTTTTCCTACCAAGCCTTCTCCTATGTCACTTACAAACATATTAAAAAGAATGGGGCCCAGGACAGAGCCTTGCGGCACACCACTTGTAACTCGCCTTTGTTCAGATTGCACGCCATTTACAACAACGCTCTGATACCGATCCCTCAGCCAACTGGAAATCCACTGAATTAATGTGCAAGCCCACTCAGCAAATCCAGTTGGTTACCAGCAGTCACGTGACTGGCAGACATACATTGAATGAGTACGTTGGCTGACTTTGTGCAGCTTTAAAGCTTGGACTGTATTTTGACGTGACTGATTTATAATTTGACGTGTCAGTCGGGATATGCTCTGACTTCCAGGTATTGTGCTATCAGTTCTGCGCAGCAAGAGCAGAAACGTTTTAGGCATTTCACATAGTTCCCGCCAGTAAAATTCCAAGAGAAATGGCCTTTTAAAAATTTCCAGGAAAAAGAATGAATTATGTAAAGCGGGCGTACAGCCGGGGTCATGCGCCAGCGGACAGATCGTTGGCATCACCCTCTGCGGCTGACAGCGCTAAACAGTGATGCAGTGCTGACTGTCGCCTTCCTGAAAATTGCTCCGCTAGATCTTGGCGCTTTTCAATTTCTTGGAAAGAACTGACGATTAAAGTAACAAGATAAATGCTAAAAGGATGGCAGGCCGAAACAAATGATAGGCCTGGAAATGAAGAGATTTTTTTAAAGGAGCAGTCCAGTCTAAATAGTTCTTGTGGTTCACGGGAGCAGCCATGATGGCATTATTGCGGCACGCCATCCCATTGACTCCTATTGAGAGGAGAAGGGAGGGAGGAGTGCTTTGGGGTTTATTCATCAAGGGATAGCGGCAGGTAGCGCCTCGTAGCGGCAGGCAGCGACTGGTGAACGCAATACCACATTCATAAAGGCGATTCTGGTGAGTGACTCTAACAGCGCCATGTAGCGTCACATGTATTATTACAGGCAGGTCAGCGCATAGCGCCAGCACTGGCTTCCAGAGCGCCAGGTATTACCTGTCGCTACCTCTGTCGCTCTCCCATACATTTCAATGGACGTTTCTTTTCTTCTGTTTACACAGGGCTTTTTTTTCTCTCACATAATTGTGTGACCTCTCCTAGCCTAGAAAAAGTTATTTTTGAAAACTTTTTTGATTTTTTATATTTTTATGCAGAATTGTCATTACAGGTCTGACATTAAAGTATTAATATCACAATGTTACAACAATGTCATTCCATGTGTTTTCGCTTTGTTACTGGTGGATATGTGTTGAAAAACAGGCTTTAAAGTGGACCAACACCCACTGCTGATCGATCAGCTCCCTGCCCGCGGGGCACCCTGATCAGGGGTGCGCCGATGTGTGAAACCCCCCAGGACCCCCAAAAATCCTACCTTTTCCTCGTTCCAACGGCGTATGCGCGGGCCGCCGCAGCCTCTCGCGCTTCCCTCTAGCAGGGTGCGCACCCGCGCCGGCCGTTTGTGAATGGCCGGCGCAGGTGCGCTCCCTGTTAGAGGGAAGCACGAGAGGCGGCGGCGGCGGGCGTGCTCTTCTTGTCCGGTCCATATTCCAGCTTGTCCGTCCGCGCTGATTGGCGGAGCGCTCACGCATGCGCCGTAGGAGCGGGGTGAGGTGAGTTTTTGGGGGCTTTTTGGGGGGTTTCACACAGCGGGGCACCCCCGATCGGGAGTGGACCAACACTCAGGATAGCGAAAATCCTGGGTGTTGGTCCACTTTAATCACACAGCGTTTGGCGCTCTATGCTATAGCGACCAGATCCAGATCCACAATGCTGTGTGTGTGTTTTTTTTGTTGAATATGGTGTGAGTCGCTGAGAGTCGTCTGCACTGAGCTGGCGCTACCTTTTGCTGCCTGCAGCGCTGTAATGGTGTTAGAGCGCCAAGCATACATCACATTCATCAATGGCCCGGTTACTACAGTGACTGAGGCGCTTTGTTACAGCGCCCGATACATGTTTACAGTGTCTACTAGCGGTCGCTCTAAGCGCCTCTGTACAATCGCTCATCTGCCGATACCTGGCGCTAGTAATGAATCAGCCTGCCCATCTCAATAGAAGACAATAGGGAGAACCACAAGACCTATTTAGACTGGACTGTCCTTTTAAAGTGAAGCTTAGCTATAAAGGCTGAGCCACCAATGATTTAATGTGTTAAAAAAAACAAAAAATACAATGGCTGCTAAACCATCAATGGACTAATAAAAAAAAAGATCCTGTGATTGCTGTCACCTTCTTTCCTCTAGATGGTGCTGCCTGAGGCGGCCACCTCACCTGACCTCATTACAGATGCACCCCTGATCCTAGGTGTTTTCCACAGTAGATCTTAATATATGTAACACCATGCCTGTATAGTATACATATTATTATATAATCCTCTAGGAACAGGTGAATGCATTACCTTTGTCCTGCCCCAATAGTTGTTGCAGCGTGTAAGTGCTGGGTGCAGCAGAGTCAAATCCAGATAGACATTTGTGTTGTAACAGGGACTGGCTTTACTGGAACATTAATGCAGGAAGAGAAGGTAACATAGACAGGAAAAAGTCATAGAAATCACCTCAATGTACAGGAAACACATCATACATGCATGCAGAATGTACAACAGAGATGACACATAGATATATGTAACAGCACCATCTACTGTCATTAATGTAAAATGCATTAACCTAGCAATATAGATGCAGATCACATACAGAGACAAGCTGTAAGCTGTTGCACAGTATCTCCATCACTAGTAGGTAACTGACACGGCTCCATAGGTAGGTTATAAATAACTTATATTACAATATATAATTTATCATATCACACTTCTATAGGGTCCATATAAATACAGTATAGGGTCGATAACGATGTGCACTGCGCTCTCCCCCAAGAAGCGGTGCGGGCACTTAGGCAGGCTGCCGGTGCTGACGGGTGACATACCGGCCCCCTACCCTATGATCTGGTATAGGGGTCTCCTGGAAACCTTACCAGTTCGCCAACAGTGTAAAAGGAAAGACACCACACAGGAAATAACTATATTCTAAATTTAACTACAAGGGGATACAGATCCCCCCGGCTTCTTTTCCAGCTCCCAGCTAAGAGTAATGAAGGGGGAACTGGTGAGGAAGGATGCCCCCCCCACACCGCTATGTGACTTAATACGTCACTGGAGGCCAGGGCAGTTTCTAGGCAAAATAGCACAAAATTCTGCCCCCTCCTCATCCATCCTATGGTGCTGTCCCATACATGTATGTGCCATGCTGTGTCTCTTTCTTGGCAGCAGATCGTTCCCCCTCCACATGACTGAGCCCAATATGGAGAGATTAGGGCTCGCTCTATTTTATGGTCTGCACCACCCTGACTTCCTCTGCAGAAAACAGAATGGCTGCGATAAAGGTGCCCCCCCAATGGCCTTGGCTCGCCCTCGCCTATAAACAGCACTGCTGGAGCAGATAGGCATGGAGGGGGAATTCTTGGGGTATCCCCCCTATCAGTGGCAGACTGGGGCAAAAATCAGCCCTGGATTTTACTAGCCCCTGGCCTGTCCCAGACATCCCTGCTGAGGCCCCCAACCATGATGCTGGGGCTATAGAATTGCGGGCTGGGGTTCCTTGGCTTGCGTTTATTGAGCCCAACTGGCCCCAAAGCAGACCAGCCCACCAGGCATTGTTCCGGGTTTCCCTATGGCCAGTCCCCCACTGCACCCCATCTCCTTCGCCTTCAATTGGTATCAAAGTCACATGGGGAGATTCTAGAGAGGCTCTAGACCACTGTTTCTCAACCTGAGATACACGTACCCCAGAGGGTAAACAGTGGTTTTAGGGGCCCACCAACAGGGGTGGTCTCGTCAGCCTTTTACAGTTAGACATTATTCCTTCTTGCTATACAAGTGCTACAATGCCCCTGGCCTACCTGATATTTATAATTGATCCCCTCCTTGGGGGCACTCTGTTGAAACTTTTTGTTGCTAGTCGGTACTTGGTGTGAAAAGGTTGAGAACCACTGTTCTAGACTGACAAGACCAACAACAGAGTCAGTCTTCCTCTGAGCCCGAGGCTACCAGCCCCTATGAATGGTTTTACATTTTAAAACAAAGCGAACCAAAAAAGAAAAAACTCTCCCGCATGAAATTGTCATTAAAAGATATATATATATTAGTACAATGATATATATATATTACTACAATGTTGGGGCACACCTAGAAGTATAAACAAATAATCAAAAATAAATGTATTTAGAAAAATGCCTATACATAACACTTAACACATAAAGACATATTAAAAAAACATGAAAGACAAACCGTGGGGAACCCCAACACAAGGTTCTAATACATATAATGGCAAGAGTCATTAATTTAATTGCTGCCCCTTTAACTAGCCGAAAAAAAAAGATTTTTATTTTATAGAGTGAAAAAAGTATAATAAATTCTCTATTTTAAAATCTAATATACAAAGTGGATGCTCACCAAGAGAATAGTTGGTTGAAAAAGTGCCAATGCTAAAGTGCCAGTGCTACAATCCAAACAAACAATTTAAAGTGGACCAACACCCAGGATTGTGACTATCCTGGGTTTTTGTCCACTTCGGTGGGGCATCCCGATCGGGGGTGTCCCCGCTGTGTGAGACCCCCCAGAAAGCCCCAAAAACTCACCTCTCCTCGCTCCCACGTGACCGCTGCAGCCAATCCCCGCCGACGGACAAGCGGGAGGCAGCGACGGACAAGAGAGCGTGCCCGCCGCCGCCTCCCGCGCGTCACTCTTACAGGGCGCGCGCCCGCGCCGGCCATTCCCAAGCGAGGGACGCGTGGGAGGCGGCGGCGGGCGCCGCTGGATCGAGGAGCAGGTAGGGATTTAGGGGTTTCTGGGGGGTTTCACACAGCGATCGGGGTGCCCCGCAGTCAGGGAGCTGATCGGTCCGGGAATCTTATAGATTCCCGGGCTGATCAGGGGAGGGTGTTGGTCCACTTTTAAAATGAAGTGCCATATTTAAATTCATTCAAAAAAGTGTCGTGCCCAAACAAGAACCTGAGCTACTTATTGGGGGAAATAGAAAAAAGCTTTACATCACCATATCATGCGAGCCATGGGTCCCCCAGCAGCAACAGACTACCAACGCGCTGCATGGTGTACAGCCACTTCACCAGGGTAATTATGGGGTTTATTCATCAAGGGCTAGCACCAGTTAGCGCCTCGTATCGGCAGGCAGCGTCTGGTGAACACCGGGCGCTGTACGCAATACCACGTTTATGAAAGCGAATCTGGTGAGCGACTCTAACATGTAGCATCCGATTCATCATTACAAGTGGCTCAGCGTATAGCGCCAGTGCTCTAGCTTCCAGCGCGCCAGGTATTACCTGTCACTACCTGTTGCTCTCCCATACATTTCAATGGACGTTCCTTTTCTTCTGTTTAAACGGGTTTGTTTGTTTTTTTCTCTCAAATAATTGTGTGACCTCTCCTGGCCTAGAAAAAGTCATTTTTGAATTTCTTTTTTGATTTTTTTATATATTTTTATGCAGAATTGTCAACAGCAGAGCCGGATTAAGTGCGGTGGAGGCCCCTGGGCATAAAATCTGGGGGAGGCCCCAGATACAGTATTTTTTTCCCTTTAATATAATAGTCCAGCCAAGTAACTGATTGGTGGTTGTCTGGCACCCGCCTACTTACTGGAACCTCAGATTTAGTCCCTTGTGCCCCCCTTGTGCGGGTGCGTGCTGCTCGGGAACTCCTGCTTTGCCATTCTGGGTGGGGGGTAGTGTAGTCGCCCGGCTGGTTCCCTGCATTGAGCTGCCAGCGGCTGTGCTTGGTGGCTTATGTGCAGTGACATATATATAGCGTTGCTGACGGCTTTGGCTGCAGGTTTGCAAAAACCAAAAAAAGGCTTGTCCAGGCATCGGGGGGGGGGGGGGGGGGCAACTGTCGCCTATAGCTTTGTCACTGGCCCCACAGCTCATCAGAGCAAAGACTGAAAAGCCTCCTGGACCAGACCATAACCCAAAGGTTGGTGCAGGCCACCTTTGCAGGGCAAGTGGTGGATGCCCCGGGGCTTGCACCCCTTGCGCCCCTCTCATAATCTGTCCCTGGTCAACAGACAGCTAATCCCACAGCGTGTGCTATAGCGACCAGATCCAGAGCGCCTACGCTGTGTGTGTCTGTTTTTTTGTTGAATATGGTGTGAGTCGCTGAGAGTCGGACGCACTGAGCTGGTGCTACCTCTCGCTCGCTGCAGCAGTGTACTGGTGTTACAGCGCCCAACATACATCTCATTCATCAATGCCAGCCAAGTTACTACAGCAACTCTGTTACAGCGCCCAATAACCGCTTACAGTGTCTACTAGTGGTCGCTCTAAGCGCCGCTATACAGACGCTCATCTGCTGATACCTGGCGTTAGTAATGAATCAGCCTCAAGGTATTCCTCTGGATTCTGACGAGCATTAGTCTGCTTCGCCTTTAAGCCCGCTGTGATTCCATCAGAGACACAAGCGGTGAACAGGATTATTCCAGCAAAAAAAAGTCAAAACTCCCAGAATTGGCCGCTGACCTCCCGGCAGCGATGAGGAGAGACTCGGGGCCTCGTTACGATGTTTGTTCACATCCAGATTCCTCCAATCCACAGGGGAGGACGGCTGCAGATTGTAAAAAAAATGGAGCTTGCTAGAAAGGAAAACAGCACGCGCCGAGATGCGTGAGCGGCCCAGACGCGGCCAGTCAACAGGAAGCGTGTACCATGTTTATTGAGGTGTAAAACATTCGCTCTGCAAACCTTCTATCCGGAATACTGGAAAATAGTGTTTATCTATAACCCGCCATCATTTAAAGGTACACTACATCAGAAATCTGTTCTTAAAAGTGAAATACGGTAAAAGAGAGGGTGAAACGACCATTTACCTACTCCTAAAAATGGAAGCACCACAAAAATAACATATTTAATCAAAAAGTTTATTGAACAAACAAATTACCATTAAAACCACATATAACAAACGAAGCACAGAATAAAAACAGAGCGCCCCCGATCCCTCCGATATTCTTTCTAATGTGTAAGCGGAAATCATGGACGAGAAATGGGGACCAGTCAGCAGACCCCAAAAATAGAAAAAAATTAGCCCTATTATATTTTTGCGCTGGCACAAAGGGAAGGATAATAAAAGCCCCCAAAAAACTAACGCCCTAGAAAAGTGACATGTACATATACGAAATATGAATAAATATATAATACATTAGATAAAAAAATCCTTTCCAACACATCACATCCAATTTATGAAAAGAGTGACCAATAAATAGTGAAAGTCCCCAGACTGGAGACTGAGGGGGTTATTTAAGAAGGGATAGCGCCAGGTAGCGCCTTGTAGCGACAGGCAGCGTCTGGAGAACGCCGGGCGCTGTACGCAAAACCACATTCATGAAAGCAAATCTGGAGAGCGACTCTAACAGCACCATGTAGCGTCACATGTATTATTACAGGCAGCTCAGCGTATAGCGCCGGCGATCTAGCTTCCAGAGCGCCAGGTATTACCTTTCGCTCACTGTCGCTCTCCCATACATTTCAATGGACGTTCATTTGCTTGTGTCTCAACAGCGTGTTTGACATTTTTTTTTGCTCCAATCTTTGTGTGACGTCTCCTGGCTGCAAACAAACACTTTTATAAACTTTTTTGACTTTTTATATTTTTATGCAGAATTGTCATTACAGGTCTGGCACTAAAGTGGTAATGTCACAGTGTTATAACAATGTCATTCCGTGTGTTTTCGCTTTGTTACTGGTGGATATGTGTTCAAAAACAGACTTTAATCGCGCAGCGTCTGGCGCTCTATGCTACAGCGCCCAGCTTTAGAGCACCAACACTATGTGTGTCTTTTTTTGATAAGTATGGTGTAAAGCGCTGAGAGTCGGTCGCACTGAGCTGGCGCTACCTCTCGCTCCCTGCAGCGCTGTACTGGTGTTAGAGCGCCCAACATACATCACATTCATCAATTCCGCCCAGGTTACTACAGCGACTGAGGCGCTCTGTTACAGCGCCCGATAACCGCTTACAGCGTCTACTAGCGGTCGCTCTAAGCGCCACTATACGATACCTGGCGTTAGTATTGAATCAGCCTCCACATGTATAATATACAGAGCAAAGCACAGTATAATTAAACCTTATATAATTGTAACATGATCCTTCCCTTTGTGACGGCATAAATATATAATAGGGGTAAATTTTCTTCTATTTTTGGGGTCCGCTGACTGGGTCCCTTTTCTTGCCCATGATTTCCGCTTACACATTAGAAAGAATATTAGGGGGATCGGGGGGCGCTCTGTTTTTATTCTGTGCTTTGTGTGTTATATGTGGATTTGTTTGTTCAATAAACATTTTCATTAAATATGTTATTTTTGTGGTTCTCCCATTTTCAGGAGTAGGCGAACAATTGTTTCACCCTCTCCTTTGTTTTTTACTGTAGTTGGTAGGTGAGCACATGTCAAGTATTTTGGGGTGGTGCTACCTTTAAAGAGGACCAACCCCCAGGGGTGATCGGCCCGGAAATCTATAAGATTCCCGGGCCGATCACCTCCCACACCGCGGGACATCCGAGATCGGGATGTCCCGCGGGGTGAAACCCCCCAAAAACCCCAAAAAGACCTTACCTGATCCGCCGCCGCTTCCGCCGCCGCCTCCCGCGCGCCCGCGCCGCCCGTCTGTGAATGGCCGGCGCGGGCGCGCGCGCGCGCCGAGAGTGACGCGCGGGAGGCGGCGGAAGCGGCTTGGACGTTCCTGTGACCCGCTTGGACGTCGGCGGGGATTGGACGGCGCGGTCACGTGGGAGCGGGGAGAGGTGAGTTTTTTGGAGTTTCTGGGGGGTTTCAGGGAGCGGGACACCCCCGATCGGGGGTGCCCCGCCGAAGTGGACCAAAACCCAGGATAGTCAAAATCCTGGGTGTTGGTCCACTTTAAGGGACTTAAAAGTGAAATACAAAATTTCCTCTTTTTCCAGCAGTGATCCTAGTGAGATAAAACTCCTGAAATGGAAAGCTACAACAATGCTCCACAGCCAGGAGTTTGTCTAGATTCTAATGAAAGGATGATGGCTCTATATGGGACTATAGAGTCACTGCTTCCGCATACACTTGTATGGCAGCAAATGGCACCCAATCATGTGACCGCCGGGAACCATTCAGGTGTGCAAGCCCACTCTGCAATCCTGATTGGTCACCAGCAGTCATGTGATTGGCAACACCCTTGGACTTGAGGGACATATATCTTATTTCAACCGTATTAACTATGTAACTATATGTAACATAAATGAGAAGTAGTAAGCCTATGGGTATAGGACTGATTTAAGTCACTTACTGTATATATAGTGTAAGTAAATTCAAACCACCGGAGAAACTCTGGGGATGCCGAGTGCTGGTGCCGGCCCTGTGTTTATACTATAGCTGAGATCAGAGCCCATCTACCCCATTTTATGGTATTTTATTGTGTTGTTGTGTTTATATAGTTTATTCATATTCATACAATACTTCTCTGGTTCCCTTCTCAGAGTCATCAGCAGAGCGCCGGGGCTTAAGTTAGTGGTCGAGACCCTGATTTCGTCCCTTCGGCCAATCGGAAACATCGTCCTTATCTGCTGCGCTTTTTTCATTATCTTCGGGATCTTGGGAGTTCAGGTAAAAGATAACAAAAAGTTTTGTCACCTGTTCCACTGACATGTGCACTGACTGGGGGTTTCATGGCCTACTAATTATTAATATTGCTTATTTTTGTAGCGCTGTACAAGGTATAATAACAGAGTAAGGGAGGCTATTTAAGAAGGGATAGCGCCAGGTAGTGCTTGGTAGGGGCAGGCAGCGTCTAGTGAACGCCGGGCACGCGAATCTGGTGAGCGACTGTAACAGCGCCATGTAGCGTCACATGTATTATTACAGGCGGCTCTGAGCCTCCAGAGCGCTAGGTATTACCTTTCGCTCAGTGTCGCTCTCCCATACATTTCAATGGAGGTTCATTTGCTTGTGTTTAAACAGTGTGTTTGACAATTTTTTTTTTTGTCATTGTGTGACGTCTCCTGGCTGCAAACACTTTTAGAAACGTTTTGGACTTTTTATATTTTTATGCAGAATTGTCATTACAGGTCTGACACTTAGAGGCTGATTTATTAATAGCGACATGTAGCGACAGTTGAGCGACTGTAGCGGTATTTTCACAGCGCCCGCTAGTAGTCGCTGTGCTTGGCCGTTGTTCGGTTGTTGACAGCGACTCAGTCGGTGTGGCGTAATGTTGAATACAAGGTGACGAGTCGCTATTTGACAGGTTCCGCGATGTATGGGTGCGCATGATCTGGAGAGCGACCGGCTCCCACCATATTCATCAAAAAATTCAAGCGCTGTGAAATGCATGTTTAAACCCCAGAGCGCTGGAGGCGATGTGTTAAAAGTATTTTTTTAACCCCCAAACAACCATATTTTTGGAAAACAAATAATTTAGTAATATGAATACAATAATATCAGACCTGTAATATCAATTCTGCACACATTTTTTTTTTCCCTTAAAAAAATTATCTAACATGGCAGAAGTGGTCACATAATTTTTCACATTTAAAAAAAAAAAAAAAAAAAACATTAATAACAATTAATAATTAATATTTAAAGATTGTTCCTTTGAAATGCATTGGAGAGCGCCAGGTAGCGAGAGGTCATACCTGACCTGGGCTGAGGCTGGAATAATGATAAATGAGTGGCTATATGGCGCTATCTCAGTCGCTAAGCAGGATTGTCTTGATAAATGTGTGATTGTGGTGGGGAGCCGGCGTTCTCGTGGCGGGGCCCGTCATTACCGGCCGCTCACCAGTCGTTACCTGTCGCTATTCCTTCATAAATCAGGGCCTAAGTGTCATTGTCACAGTGTTACAACAATGTCATTCCATGTGTTTTCGCGTTGTTACTGGTGGATATGTGTTCAATAACACAAAGCGTCTGGTGCTCTATGCTATAGTATAGTATAGTATCTTTTTGGCTTTAGAATCCCTTTAAATGACTATATGATCAGTGGTACCGTGTGAGGCCCTGACAGGTATTGAGTAAGGGGAGAAGGATTGAGGAGACAGGGAGGCCACATCATCAGGACCTGGAGGAGCTGTTCCTCCTGAAATACGACAGTTTATACCTATTCCAAACAGCTATATATGAAGTCAGTTTGTTTTTAAAAGCAATGACTTAGCAATAGCTTATCAGGGATGCTTTCCATTCAGCAGGAGCACTGTTTCTGCTGGTATGTCTTGTGCTTTATTGGCCCGTCATTGGTCTGCTGGGATAATGAATGCAGGCTGGTAACATGCCCTATTAGATCCAAAGTTGTAGCACACTTAAAAGTATATGAGGAAGGAAAACAAGTAAAGGTGAAAAGTAAGGGGTTCAGGATGTTCCACAGTGCGTCCACTCTACGCACCACACATATCCAATATGAAGAAGAGAGGAAGATCGAACACCCAACAAGCGCTGCTAGTTTATTGAGTCAATATTTAATGCTGGTGCAAACACAAATGACAAAGATGCTACATAGCACAATAAAGTGTATATACAGTATATTTACAAAAATAGAGCAGGATAAGCACAGAAATACAAATAACAAGGACCGCTTAGTACATGATGAAACTATGGTGCCCAGCTTAAATGGGGGTAAGCTGCCAGACGGCCCAGCAATGCATAAATTCACAGTGCAATCAATGCAATAGAGCATACAGAAAAGAAGGCAACATGTAAGCTATATTATGGCAGATAGTTCCCCAATATGACTCAGACTAGCAGATTACAAGATTAATCCTCAACGTTTCGGCTTGGATTAGCCTTTCTCAAGAGGAGCGGTCCTCTTGAGAAAGGCTAATCCAGGCTAGTCTGAGTCATATTGGGGAACTATCTGCCATAATATAGCCTACATGTTGCCTTCTTTTCTGTATGCTCTATTGCATTGATTGCACTGTGAATTTATGCATTGCTGGGCCGTCTGGCAGCTTACCCCCATTTAAGCTGGGCACCATAGTTTCATCATGTACTAAGCGGTCCTTGTTATTTGTATTTCTGTGCTTATCCTGCACTATTTTTGTAAATATACTGTATATACACTTTATTGTGCTATGTAGCATCTTTAACATGCCCTATAACATCATGCGTATCTTCATTACAGCTTTTTAAAGGCAAGTTCTATTCCTGCGAGGGGCCGGACGTTCGCAATGTCACCAACCGCTCCGAATGCCTAGGGCCACGCAACAAGTGGGTCAGACGGAAATACAACTTCGATAACCTCGGACAGGTGGGTGGTTCCTTTCTAAGGCTATGCCGGGCTTCTCCGGTGCGGCGTAGGGCGGCATAGTAGTATTGTAATATCACAAAGCTATTTTTGCCTCGGTGCGCTCACATGCTGAAGTCAGGCTTTAGGGTAAGTGTGGCCCTGGATGGCGGCCCCAAGAGACACACACACACACACAATGGCAAGAGAGCAATAGAAGAAACCTAGAAAAGAGGAAGACCGAGAGATAGGGCAAAAAGGGGGGAATGCAGATAAAGAACAAATGAAGGTAGACAACAGAGAAATAAGAGGAAATGTGGAAATTATATCCAGCGAAGGAAAGGGGAATGTAAAAAGGAAAAGAAGGTGAAAAGAGAGGATGGAGGGAATGTGAAAATGAAAGAAGGATGGGGTGAATGTGGGAGCATGAGTGAATGAGATCGAGATTGGAGAAAAGTATAAAAAACAAGAGAATGGGAAAGAGAGAAAGAAAGTTTAGGATTTAAATTAGAAAGGCAGAAAAAGAAAGAAAGAGAGAGAAAGAAAGAAACAGAAAGAAACTGTAAAAGAGATCAAGAAAAGGTTAAAAAAACAGGATACAAAGAAGCTGAAAAGAAACGGGAGGTGAGGGGGAACCGGAGGAAGGTGACAGCAGAAAAATGGAGGGAATTTGGATACAACATAAAAAAGGGGGAATATGCAAACAGAAGAAAATGGAGGGATCTTCAATTTAAAGTGGACCAACACCCAGGATTTTGACTATCCTGGGTCTTGGTCAACTTCGGTGGGGCACCCCGATTGGGGTGCCCCGCTGTGTGAAACCCCCCGATCACCCTGAAAACTCACCTCTCCCCGCTCCCAGCGCGGACGGACAAGCGTTTTGACAGCAACGGACAAGCGGCTCCTCCGCCGCCGCCTCCCACGCGTCACTCTTGACGCACGCGCGCCCGCGCCGGCCATTCACAGACGGCCGCCGCCGAAGACAAGGTATGGAGATTTGGGGTGTTTGGGGGGGTTTCACCCCGCGGGACACCCCGATCTCGGATGTCCCGCGGGGAGGGAGGTGATCGGCCCGGGAATCTTATAGATTCCCGGGCCGATCACGGGTGGGTGATGGTCCACTTTAAAGAGAAAGATAGAGAAAGGAAAATTCAAGAAGGAAAAGGCTAAAAAATTATAAAGAAATGTGCAAAAAAGAAAGAAGAGAGATGAGGGATATTTTAGAAAAGAGAGGCCTATTGTCCAGCTGAGAGCTCCCTTACAGAACGGTTGTGAGGGCGCCCTGTGCGACCGCACACTTTGCACACCCCAAAGGCCAGCTATGGTGACGTATTTCTATCTTTACTACTGTGCTGAGTTTTGAGCGCAGGTTGGAGGAATTTTGGCTGGCACAGTGATGCTCACTCCCATAGAACACAATGGGGAGGTTATGAAGCATATTATTACTGCAGATCTGCAATTTTCTGGGGGGGCTGCCAGCTGGCCCGCTAGTGCTCCCCACCTTAGGGAGGGCCTCTTCATACCCCAAGATGGGGGCTGTGGGTGACAGAGGATGTGAAGAGCTTTTCCACCGGCTCACTCCTCACCCTATAAAAAAGCCCAGTGCAGAGCGGAGGGTCTGTGCCCTCTGTTCAGCTAGAACATACAGAGGTCCTCTGGACTATAGAAAAGGAAAAAGGTGAGTTTGCTTTTTAATTTTTTAAATTTGATTCGGGGCAAACAAAAATAATAATAAAAATAATAATAAAATAATAATAATTTAAAAATAAAAAGAAATATCCAAGTCTCACTCCCCATACGACCAGAAACATCCGCCCTAGTGCTGATGAGAGCCTAAAGCTTGAAACACGTGTCCATTAGTTGGATGTGTTTGGCTGTATAAATTTAAAGCTAATCCTTGGCATTGCACCCTAAGCATTTCTAAGGGCCTTGGATGGCACAGAGACATAAAGAGATGATTTGCATAGCTCCGCCTGCTGCAAGGATAGATGGGTAATGCTATGTAATGTCCTAGTATTGGGTACTGTGCACATACTTTCCGTTCTAGGAAAGCTCCTCTCTTCTTTTTGATTAGTATTTACTATTATTTTACTATTATCTTCTGATGTTTGGAGTTTGATTAACAGGCTGTGAGAGGTGAGTTTGTTCGGGCGACCTGGGGGGTTTAACAGCAGGGCATCTCTGATCGTGGTTCCCCTGGGGGCAAGGACCAAATCTTGTAACTTCAAATTTTTTTATGAAGTGTTGGGGTTTGCATTCCTTGTAGCAGGCTCCTTTTTACTTGCTCTATGTTGTAGTGACGGTATTTTGAGCTGCCATGTTCAATAGTAACACTTTGTATTATGTTTAATTCTCCTCTAGGCTCTAATGTCGCTCTTTGTTCTATCGTCCAAGGATGGTTGGGTGAACATCATGTATGATGGTCTGGATGCCGTGGCTACCGATGTGCAGGTACCAAAACCATTAAAAATTGGCTGGTCGGTTTAAAATGATCTTCCATAATTTCCATTAGGCTTATCAAATTTCAAAGACCTACTGCATCCAAACAACATTATTAACAAAAAATAACCTAAGGTTTCCTGGCAGGTAGTGATCCCATAAACCATTAAATGCTCTATAGAGTACTTTTCCTTATGAAGAATATTGTCCGAGGCTATTGTCCAAGGCTGAGATGACTACAGCCCACTTCTTCTACTAAAGAAAATGCTGTAGCATTCAAACTCTACTGTGGCCCTGTAGACACAAAAGTGGAGGGTAACCCCCTCAATTCTGGATGCCCCTTCATTTGAAAATCTGAAGGAAGCCTACAAACTTAAGGCCAACATTGCTGTCAACATTCAACAGGGTTTCAGGGGCATAGGGCTTAAGGGACCTTAATTAATTTTTGACTTTAGGACCAAATAAAACATTGGACTGCTTACTGATGTCCACCACTCTCCAGTCATCAAGTTGATCTTCTGATCTGTGTCTTGTCTTTGCAGCCCATCCGGAACCACAATCCCTGGATGCTGCTCTATTTCATCTCCTTCCTCCTCATCGTCAGCTTTTTTGTTCTCAACATGTTCGTAGGCGTGGTGGTTGAGAACTTCCACAAGTGCCGCCAGCACCAGGAGGCTGAGGAGGCTCGGCGTCGGGAAGAGAAGCGGCAGCGTCGTTTGGAGAAAAAGCGCAGGAGTAAGGCGTTGTATATGTCTGGTCGGTAGACTGTTTAACCAATTTTTCCGATCCCTGCCTGCCGCTGTAGCTAGCTAGCCTTAAGCTGCATACACGTAGACTCAATAGAGCGGCCAACAGAAGGAAGTCTTTTGAGACGGAAACAGGATGCAACGGAGCGGTCAGTTATAGAGGACAACCTGTTGTGACCAATAGGCTTTTTATGTTATTTTTAGTTATAGAATGTGAACTTAAATCGAAACTGTAATCTGAAGGAAAGAGCCTCCTGAGCTAGTCATGGCTTATTTTTTTTACTGCCCATGAAAAACCTGTAGCTTGAATGGCATGGCATGCCTAAAACCTGAAGTGTTCAGAATTTTCATGTTTCATGGCTTTAACTGTTTAGTGGATACATTAGGGGTCACACAAAAAGTGCAGAAAAAAAGTTTTTTCTCTACCTTTTTTCCACTAAAATTACTTGTACCTGTGATGGGGCATTTTTACAGGTTAGACATCATTTTACCAATAAGGTAAGGATATTTGTTTTTAAGTTTGGAAATAACAGAACCCTATGGGTTATGCAGAACAAAACTGTAAAATCTTTAGCCCATAAGGGTACTGTTAGTTCCAAACATTAAAAGCATATCTTTACATCACAGGAAAAATAATGTACCTAAACTGTAAAAATGTGCCCTCACATGTAAAGGTGATTTTTTGGGGGGAAATGTTGGAAAATGACTTTATTTGCACTTTGTGGTGTGCTACCGCTAAAAAGCTCACCGAAATGCAGGTTGCAATACACACCACAATGCACACCAGAAGTCACACTAGCTTCAACAAATATTTATCATGACCCCCATAGTTAGAATCATACGTCTTACTACGCAGAGACAGCTGGTGACAATGCTAGAAGCAAGGCGGGTTCATACTTACCCACTTTAAACGTCTGTTGTCCATCTGACAACCAGTGGAGTTTACCATCTGTGCACACCCTGTCTGCAAACCCCATTGGTAACTACAGTCACCTTACTTCTCTAATTGGAGCAGTGGGCACATTAAGTCTATAGGTTGTAGACAGGGGTGGACTAGCCTAAAAGAGAGGTCAGGCAGAATTCCTGGTCCAGAATGCAACCTACCTTATCTGGAGCCTGTACCCCCTTTTGCTGGTGTTCTGTTGATTTCAACGCCCCTCTCTATTCCCTGCCTCCCAGGTATATCCCTAGCTGAACTATAGCCTCAGCATCATGTCTGTGAAGGGCCCCTACAATCTGGGATGGACCGGGCCAAAAATACGATTTTACTGGCCCAGGCAATCCCCTGGCCGTACCACAAGTTGCTGAGTCCCGTCCCAATTTGCTTTCAAGCTGGTCAAAGGGTCAACTGAGACTTTAGCATTGCAGAGACAAATGGTGGGCAGACATTGCCACTCTTAGAAGCTTTAATATTGTGACAAGGGTTAGTTATTGCTCCCACAACCATGATGCTGAGGCAACAGCGAAAATATGGGCTGGGGTGTCTTTGGGTACATTGTGGTTGGATTAGGTGTAATGGGGTTAAGGGAGACTTGGGAGGCAGGAAGTTGAGCACAATGTTAGATGAAGGTGTTAATCCTGGAACAAGCTTTGGGTGAGGGCGCCATGTCCTGGGGGCTATTTCCGACCCAGTGTGCCCAAAGCAGTGTGGGAATACCCCCTGTGCTCCTTAAAGCTTTAGTAGCATATCATATCAAGAGTGGCCATACCCACCCCTGCCCATGATCTGTCCCATGGGATGTTGACATTTATTGATGAGACGAGAAGCACACTGGTGGCAGGAAATGTCATGGCTAGCTGCGAACAGGCCGGGAACTGATAAAATTCCAGACTTTTAGCCCCAGTCTTCTTTACCTTAACATGGGCTGTGACTGAGAAGTTGGTCACTTGAAACTTATTTTTATTTACTTTATGCTGCTAATGGATAAAGCCATGCAACTTGCAAATTTTACTAATCTACAGATTTACATGCCTGGTATGGATGATGCAGAATGCATTGGGTTGGGGTCAGCATTATGGTATATTTTAACTTTTAATTCTAGTTCTGTTAAATATTTAAGCTTTACCATTACTAACTAAGGCCAATGCAAGTTCTCCCTGAGGCACCAGCGTGCCTTTTTTGCATTGATGCTTCAGAAAATACTAATTCTTGCACTAACATCACAGGAAAGACAAAAAAACTGCATGCCTACCTCTTTCCTACTAGGAATTCCTTTGGTTTACTTAAACTTTGGATGATGCATAATGTAACTGGTTCCAAACTAAAGTGATCCTGTCATCTACATTGATCTGAGAATTCCAATTTGTAATGTTTTCAGTATGAGATGCCTCTGGAGCAAAGAGCATGACGATAACTAGAGGGGATACGTTGGTGTAGACATTGTTGTAAAACATTAAAAAATGAATACCAACTAAATCCCGAAGAACCAAATTTCAGTCTGACCCATCGCTTACAGACCTAAAGGGTAGCAAGCCCAGTGGTTATCTATGGCAAGTAATCAGACCTTACCTTTCAAAAGACCAGAGTAACAAATTAAAGAGACTCTACAGTATGTGGCTATAAATGTCCTGACATCTGTCCAATATCACAAAGGAAACAAAAACATAATTATGGACCGATTATCACATTTATAATACAGCAATCAATTTTTGAAGGCCTTTCATTAGCTGTTAGAAGATTGTTTTCAGGGATCAGCTTCAATTAGTGAAGTTACTAAAGGCACATGCCGTAATGTTGTTAGGATTTTTGGTCTCCAACAGTGCAGTTGGCCAGTAAGGCATAGTTTGTGGACAGCTTCCAGTGGAAATGTAGGCGCCAATGGTGAAACAATGTTGATAGGGGTGTCTTCAATTCATGAAGTCAAGCACTGACGATAGAACATTCGTAACAGCAGGCTCTAATTTGTGAAGCTGATGAGATCGGCTTCTGTGGGGCATTGATGTTGAGCAATTGCTGTTCAGAGCTGATGGTGGATAATTGTTGATAGCTATTGTCACGGATTTCCCAATGGAGAAATCCTCAATTAAGAGTGACCAGAAATTTGAGAACTGCGAGACAGAGAGATCATAGATATGCAGCAAACTGTGTTTAATTGACAACCAGTGAACAACACACACATCAAACAGGCTGCTGTACATATATATACAAGTGGAGTCAGAGTGCATACATACAAGATACCGGTTCAGATTCAGAAGTCCAAAGACAAAGTCCGGGTAGAAAGTTCAGAAGACAGATGTAATGCTGATCCACTAGCTAAACGGGTGGATCAGCATATATAGAGCAGGAAGTCCCACAGGTGCAGGCTGATTAACAACACCTCTGCAGGACAGAGCCATCTGCTGGTGAAGTGGCATATAGCAGGGGAAAATCAAGCTGTGGAGGAACTCCAGACCTGACAGCTATTGTTGGGATTGACTACTACTTTTTTAGCAAACTGGTGCAGTGATTTTGAAACATTGTTGGCGGGATCAGCTTCTACTGATAGGCACTAATAGTGAGGAAAACTCCTACTAGTGACGTTGGGCAGGAGGGTTGGAACATTGTCTGTGGGATCAGCTTTTGTTGGTGAAGGGAGGCACTATATTTTTGACTTTATGAAGTTGGACATGGGTTTTGGAACATTGTAGGTGGGATTCGTATTAATCAAGTACTGATTATTGGAATTGTTGGATGCTTTCAGTTTATCTATTTGGACTCTAATTTCAGTTAATGCCTGTAGCGTTATATTTGGGTCAAGGTCAGGACTATATGTAGACCATTCAAGTTATAAATTAGGAAGCTTGAAAATGTAATTGTATGGCAGCTTGGAAATGCTGTAGAACACCAGAAAAATTCATCCATATACTTTGGCCTCATTAAGTACAATGTCTGATTGCTTTCTGTGGGACAACACGTTGCTCATTGCTTTTATGTAGATGACAGGTGCAATTAATTTTTGCGGTTCTGATATAAACAGGAGATTTTCATATGTTACATGATGCGTCACTTGTGGCCTTTGATGACTGACACTCATTCTGCTGCCTTTTCCTCTCAAACCTCCCTATGCGCAATTAGTATGTAGAATGCAAGCGCATGTAACTGCATGGACTGCATGGGTGATATATAAGTAATATAATGAGACAATATGCTCAACTGAAAGTTGTGTATCGGCGCTATGATGTATAACAATCTCAGAGTGGTGATGAGTGGCACAACTCTGCAACCTACGGTGTTGGAAGCATTATGTTGTCTCTGATTAGTTCCAAGCTTAGACTTGTAGCAAGCTGAATTACTGTAAATTCATGCATAGGCACCCAGTGAAGAATGACGTTATTTAGGTGGCACAGGGGCATTGTTGAAAAAAAGTTTAGCATCTAGGACCTTCAAACCGTGAAATGCCCATCAGTGCAAATAACACATGGCTGCCATAGTGCAAAACATTGTCCACCCCAAAATATGAAGGTGCCAAGGCCCAAATATGGTCGCCAAGGCCATTAGGGGCACCTTTATCCCAGCAATCCTGTTTTCTGTACATGAGTCATGGCCACTATTAGTGGTGCAGTCCTCTTATACCCCAGAGGTGAGAAGGAGTGTGCCTGGGGCCCAATTGAAGAGGGCAAACGGGGGAAAAAAAGGAAAGGATAAAAGAAGGAAAGTTGCATGAAAGTAGCCTGGGCTTCACTGGAAGATATGGTGGGTGAGTATTATCTTTTGTCCCTTCATAACAAACCTCCAGTCTAAAGTTCTTCAGTGGCTACTGCATCTTCCACTGCCTGGACCCCCAACTGGAGGGCTACAAGAAGCCTGGAAAAAATGGTCAGCAAACCATTCTGTGCTTCACGTGGTGACTGTCTTTGCCAGCTTTGAATGTCTATTTGAAAAAAAAGATATGTATAAATTAGGAGATTTAGATGATAGCCCACTTTCATAGCCTAGTGGTGGGATATGCAGGTATAGAACATAGTCATTTCCTATGTAATGTAAGATCATTGGCTGGATAGTCTGCCCAGGCCTACAGGGCACAGCATGATGTGGATCGGGTGATGGATGGTCATGTGTCTGTTGAGTGGATGAGGCTCATTGCAGAGTGTTAGGAAGTACAGTAATTGGACGAGAAAGGTCAATATGAATCTGCAGAACATCCTTTACACAATACACCCCCCCCCCCCCCTCGCACTCTAGAAATCAGCTTCTAAAGCTGCATGCTGGTCCCCAGATACATGGCAGTCTTTAGTATTGGCAGCATGGCTGCCTCCGAGCAAGGGCAGGATGCTGCACTGTAAGTGGAGAGGGGATAGGAGACCTGATTTGTTCTGATTTCAACCTTATGAATCTCCAGCTCCGGCTAATCAAGGATTTGTGTTCGATCTTTAACCCCTGTAAGCTTCAGGGGCCTGGTGTAAAATAGGCAAAGAAAAATTAGGTTATGTACAGAAACAGAAACAGAAAAAAAGCCCACTGCACTAACTGAGAATTCGTTTAAGCCATACTCCAGCCCCAAACATTTTGTTTCTTCTAAAGTGGGTAAGATTTAGAACAAAGAATTAAGAGGGCATTTCCCCATGAGGGAAAGCTTGGTTTGCTTACTGTCTTGTACTCTGGGCCATATTTCCAATTAGGCAACCCTAGGCCTGTGTCTGATGGCTGCAGGAGGCACTGCAGATGGGACACTTAGTGCTATATCTTAAAAGAAAATTCTTGCTGTCAAATGCCCCCCTTTAGCTACTTTGAGTGCTAGGGTGGATCTTTGCACACATATTTGTGTTAGAGGCTGGGAGGGGTCTGTGCAAATGCTGATTCTCTCAGACCACAATCTGATCCTAGGGGGTGCAGTCAGTGGCAGACTGGGGCCAAAAATGTGGTATCCCACTGTGCCCACTTTACTGTTCTATTTGGATAAACTATAGGCTATAGCATTGCAGGGACAGATCATTGACAGAGGAGGATATGACCACTCTAAAATGAATAGTACTGTGACCTTTAATTCTCTGCACTTGATTGGTCTTTATGGTGAAAAAAATCTCCAGGGGGGAAGTCTTCAACTAGGAACCCATGAGCTGTTCTGGTGTCTTGGTCCCTTGTGGCATAACAAATATCCAATGGGGTGGGTAGACCTCAAATCATTTTAGACCTATACACAACAGGCTCTCTTTTGCAGCAACCACCTGTCCCATACTGATTTTTCACGAGAAACTGTAAGACACAAAAGGAACTCCAGCTGCCATTTCCCCATTCTTCTCCAGGAATGAAAGGGCCTCTGTGGCCCGAAACGCGTAATGGGGTTCTGGTGGCAGGACTCGCTGCTTTATTTTCACTCATCTTGGCATTCTTCTATGGTTGGCTATTTTTAACAAAATATATTAAAAGTTATGTTTTACTTGGAGGCTGGATAAACACTGACGTTTTCCAGGAAAGAAAATAACTGAATGTAGCAGGAAAGCCTGGCATTGAAGTTTAGACATGATGTAGTGTGAGCATACAGTAAAACAAACCTGAGGAGCAACGACTTCTGACCTCTACAAGTTGGCACTACATCACCTGTAGCAGGGTATAGACGTCTGTATTGTTCAAGGCCCTGGCACAATCCCAGCTGTAGAAGGGTCCTGCCAGGAGAATGGAAGCTGAAGCATAGATATTTTGGAGGTACAGCATGTTGTCATGTAGGGCAGTGGTCCTCAACCCTGTCCTCAAGGCCCACCAACGTGTCATGTTTTTTGGATCTCCAAATAGCCAGCTCTATTGCTCTGCAGCTGCACTAATTACTCCACCTGTGTATCTTTGTGGAGATCTGCAAAACCTGGCCTGTTGGTGGGCCTTGAGGACAGGGTTGGGGACCACTGATGTAGGGTGCTCTGATCTGATCTACAGGAGGAAAAGGTAGGAGTTGAGGAGGCTAACGATAGCTTAGGGGGGGTAGTGAAGTCTGTGGTGCTTAAGGACTTGAGGTTGGTCCAGGTTCTTTTATGAGTCAGTGCTAAAAAGCACTAATGAGACATGGACTGAACAGTATAAAAGGGGAGGGGGGTCCTGAAAGCTAATAAAGGACCAGGAAGCTTGAATGGCTTATGAGAAGGGACTGGATCCTAAAAGATTAAGTATGAATAATGATCCCCTGAATGCTAGAAGGTTCTGGTTTGATTGTCTTGGGAGTACCAGATGGTGAATATTGGTTCAGCTCTCGACTAGTCAAAAGGAATATTTCCCTTCCGCAAAGCAGAAATTCATATTGGAGGAACAAGGTGCCAACCCCGGGGTGCCATGGACCTGCCATGTGCCTTTGACATTTAAGGTTTGGCTGAGCCTTGTAGAGTTTATTGTCTTATCCCATAGCAATGCAGAAAGAAAAGAAACCAGTACAATGGCACACAATTAAAAGCACATTCATCAGAGTCGACTCTAGAACAAGGAAACGTCTAAGTGCTCCAAGAAAATGGAGCACGGCTTCGGAATACGCAGCTCTCCACCAGCAGAGCTATTGTCTGCTAAATATAAAAACATTCCCAATTCCGTCTTAATTTCACTTTCACGAACCCCATTGTATCATCCTCCATAGCTGGCTGACGCCCGACTCATGGTTTGCGGCTGAACAGCTTAGAAGACGCGAAGAAAGATTCCGCTGTCACATTTTTATCACCATAAAGATTATTCTGAGACTGATCCTTGATTGTCATTTCGCAAAGAGTCTGGCACAAGCTGCGGTGATTATCTGCACTCTTTCGAGATTTAATTATTCCATTTATTTATTTTTGGTGGCTTGATTCCATCTTTTATGGCAGCCAAGTTTACTTTTTTACTCCGCATCCATTTCTTAAAGCCAACTTTAATTTTGTAGTTTTGGATTGAAGTGTGGATAGGTTCCCCATCTCCAATATACAGTCAAGGGCAAAAAAAGCCAATTTCCTAAAGAGCTTCTTACTTTTCATGCAGCACATTGCACCTAGCTATTCACTTTTTTAAAAAAATTAGGGGCGTAGATGGCTATAGGAATCTTTTCTTTGCTTTTACCCATCCATGCAGTGTACACATGCCCTGATTACGGTGCCTGGGGACCAGTTGGGGGAATGACCAGGAATTGAACCTGAAACCTTCCAGTAACAAGGCTGTTTTCGTACCGCTAGGCCACAAATGCCCCTTAATTACTCTCCAAGTTTAGGAGACTGGGCCTTGAGCTCTGTACACGTGCCCCTGCTGACATTTCTACCACAACTGCACTCTGGAGAAGAGCCATGGCCACAACCCTTCCTCTTGTCGACTTTGCATAGCTTCATTCAATGTGTGCACTGTTTAAGCAGTGATCCTGTAGTTATGGCCGGCCTTTGGGCTGTTTGAATGGAGCAGCTTTTTGAGTAAGGTGTTTTTTTAATGGACTGGCGTTGTTTGGTCCGCATAGGGACACTTCCTGCTCAGCTCATCCTTTGCTCAACAGTGTGTTTTGTCTCAGAAGGGGAGGCACTACCTACTCATCTCTGCCAGATTTATTTTTTAGGGGTGGGGTCCATCGAAGGGCACAAAGTCTGTTTTGCCATCTTGCAGTCTTCCATTCTCGCACAGGGTGACTATAGTTAAAACGGACTACAGGGCATCAGTAACTTACCCCATGGGCAGTTGGGAAGATCAAAATCAAAACACTCACCATTACTGCTTGTGAGAGCCCACGTGACTACTGGTAACCAATGGAGTTCACCAAGCAGGTGGCTGTGGCACCTCTTAAGTCTTGTCAGTCCAGTGAACACAAATAGCACCACAGCACAGCCAGTGGCACATAAAAATGAATAGGTGTTTTTCCCAGTTTCAGACTTTGGAGGCCTTTTCATTTCTGGTATATCTCAGCTTCAGGTTCCCTGGGGGTACCATTAGTAGTACCCTCTAGTCATTTTTAGAGAAGTTGATTCTCAGTAAAAGAAACTCACAAAGTCAGATGCAATAGTCTAACGTGCTTCCCACCACCCATGACATCCTGATTTGTCCCTTCTAGGAAGCCTGGTAGTTGGCCAAGAACACTAACACACACATGTCATGGCTGCCCCAGAAGAATGACTATTGTACCCCAATACAGGGGTGGACCAAAAATCAGCCCAAGAGTTTGCGGGCCCATGTCCATCCCACTACAGCACTGCTGAATCTTACCCGAAACAAACGCCACCTAATGAGTGCATTCCATGACCAAGGCTATAGAATTTCTGGGACATATCCTGGGCAGGGTTGAACATGGCCACTGTTCAAACAATGGTACTAGAGCCTGAACACCAACATGGGCAGGGGAGAATATGGCCATCCTTACAGACATGGTTCAAATATGAACGAATTCTGGCACAGAGTCTGGGGAAGAGGGTTCATTAGATCTCCTTTGTCCAGTCTGACCCATCTTTTATGTAGGTGGCTTTTGAAGTCCATCTACACTGCTCCAGCAGTTCTTCATGGAAAAAAAGCTTTGATCATATCTGATTACAAAGTTGATAATACTTCTTTTTAACATACTGTTATGTCTTAGTAAATATGCTGTTACTGGTAGACAGTCACACTTTGCTGACATAACCACCAGAGGAAGGTCTTCAGCTAAGAACTCCTGTTTGCGTTTAATCTGGCAGTTTCCCCCCTCCGACGACATGTGCTGACAGATCTCTTAGTTAGAAGCTTATCTTCCCCAGTTGGGTCACCACCATCTCTTGATCTTCCGCCATGTCCTCACTGTGTCAAGGCGATATAATCCTCTGCCTCATTTTTTCTCGGCACTCTGCAATATCCACGTGCAATGGTTTCATATCTCTCATTTTCTCCTTGTCTCCTTTTCAAGAGGAAATATTGCGGCAAGGCTTTAGCAAAGCGTGTCACTTGAAGAGCATTGACCTCATCTAATCGTGGACTTTTCTAGTCCTAACTCCTAACAATGAGATTATTCTATTAAACCTGTTTCCGTTCCATGATTCAACCTCCTGTTGGTAACACTGCAGTGAAATTGACTTGTAACTGAAATTTGCTGAAATGCAACTCGCAAGCACTGTTTCCATTACCTGTTTGTGTTTAGGGCCAGGGCCATATCTGCCCTATACACTCAGAATGATTGTTTTTTTGGGGGGGCTTAAGGGGTTAAATTCAGTCAGGGTGTGAGGGAGGGCCCCCAGTGCTAAGGTTTGTGTCCAGGGCCAGGGCCATATCTGCCCTATACACTCAGAATGATTGCTTTTGGGGGGTTAAGGGGTTACATTCAGGCAGTGTGTGACGGAAGGGTACAAAAGGTTAAATGCTTCCTAGATTCCAACACACAGAAGGCAGAGATCTACATTAGCCTCTTGCTCCCCATTACCCCATTTTCTTCTTTCTGTGGCTCACACTTGTGGGGGGCATTAAGGTGCCAACAAGGGGACTTTTTTTCACTGTAGCAGTAATGGCACACTCTACAGCAGCCTCTACAGGTAGCCACCCTCTACACAGGCCTAGGGTGGCCTAATGGAAAATACAGCCTTCTTCTGGGCTGTTTTTGGGGTTCATGCTGCCCAGGCAATTTAAGTGCTTGCACCCCTGATTGTAGAGTCATATTGTGGCCTGAGAGAATCAGCAAGCACATAGACCACATCCCCCCCCCCAGCAACCATCAATATGCAGTGTACATGCACCTACCCGCTACCAGAACTAAAAGAGTCAAATCCCTCTGACAACCTTGTATGCTCTACTATACTCTTGCCTGTTTCCATCTTACAGACCTTATACATGGGGGAAAGGGTACCTGTATGTACTACCACTTCTACACCAAAGGAGCGCTACTCCTCCCCATTAGCCTTTACCCTCTTTTTGTTAACCCTCTATTCACTAATGAAACCTAAACAATTTCTATTAAACATAATTGTTTTTTGTACCTTTTAGTCACATGCAAAAAACCCTGTATGTTCCGACTGAAGATTCTGCGTTAAAGCCCTTGCACCCCCCCCCCTTCAACTGCCAAGTATCTTTCTGTGGCTGCAGAATTCAAAGTGCCAAAAACAGAATTCATTTTTTTATTTTAACCTATAGCAGTTAGTGCCCCCTGTGCAGCAGTTCACCCTAGGCACAGGCCTAGGGTGGCTCAGTTGGAAATGCGTCACAGGGCTCGCTTGCCCCCTGCCCAGTGCTAAGATTCTAGCATTCTTTCTGGTGCTGGCCATCCGCTCCCCTGCCATTTTTGCAATCTACAGCAGCTCCTGAAGTGGACAATCTCCCAGCAACTTCCGCCAGTCCGTGGGGATCCGACAACCAGTCCTGGAAAGGTAAAACTCTTTATTTTTAATGCTCAAATCTATCTCATCACCGGGCATGAGGCAGGCCGCTATCTGGACTTCCTCCTTAAGGAGGATCTCTACCTGAATCCTACAAGACAAAGCCCAAGCTGAGCAGGTGGCACCACCCTTGCCCCCACCAGGACCAATCAACACTGGTAAAAAAAAAATAGGAAATTGCGAAATAGAAAAAAGATCTTGCACCCCCAGTACCCCAGTATTACGGCACTCTGTGCGGCTGCTTCATCTGAACACCCCAAAGGTAAGTCATGGATCCCACTACCAGGTCCCACGTTGACTCCCATAGGGGGTATATTTGGGGTTGTTCCCCCTTCCCCTCTGAAGATCAGCTTCTGGGTAGGAGCCTCATGTATCTTTATCAGCCCACATACCCCAGGGGCATGTGTGCTAACAGCACAACATTTGGAACACAACATTTGTGTGATGATCTCACACAACCAGCGCTGAGGGGGCAACGCATTATCTGCCTCCAAGCACTTGTCGAATGAGATTCTCCTGCTAATAAATCACACAACTGGTATTTGAGACGTCTGAGTCCATGCTGGGACACCTTCTATGCAGGATCCTCCTCTGAATACAGAAGCTCAAGACCGTCTTGTGGGCACCATTGCTGGCACAAAGAAGTAGGGTCTGCTATATCTAATGAACTCCCAACACAATGTAATGCATAAAGTGACTGATTTTAAACTTAATAATAGTGTGATCCAATATATACAGTGTACAATAAACATAAATGGTTACAGGAAGAAGCCATGTAACCATAGGGGCTAAACGACATTTAGCTCAGTATGAATATAAATCGCCAGGGATTGTGTCATATAGAGAATAGTTCATGTACATTGCATGCAGGCTAGCAATATACTAATCAGACACACTAGACAGAAAATCCACAGTCCAAAAACAGGCACTAGTGCATACTGTATATATGAACTTGAATAACAGAAAGTAAAGAGACATAATGGTTAGATCAGAGAGCCATATACCTTTGTTGGATGACAACCTAAACCCTCAACTAGAGATGAGCGAACTTCTCAAAAATTTGATTCGGGCGATTCGCCAAATTTCTCAAAGAAATTCGGGTTCATCCGAATCGAACTTTAGCGAATCGCTCATCTCTGGTGGGAGCGGGGAGGCCGGCTGCGCTGTCAGGCTGTCAGCCAGCTTCCTCTGATGATGCATCCTCTGATGACAGCTGACAGCGCAGCCGGCCTCCCCGCTCCCACCATGCCGGCATTTTTTTTTTCCATTTCACGGCTTGGTGGTAGCGGGGAGGCCGGCTGCGCTGTCAGCGGGCGGCAGAAGCCGGCTTCCGCCGCCCGCTGACAGCGCAGCCGGTCTCCCCGCTCCCACCATGCCGGCATTTTTTTTTTTTTTATTTCAGGGAAAATTCGGTCAGCACGAACCACTAAAAATTCGGGTTCGTGCTGAATCGAATTTTCCCTGAAATTTGGAGCGAATTCAGGTTCGTTAGAACCGATTCGCTCATCCCTACCCTCAACGTTTCAGTTGAGTAACCTTCATCAGGAGGGAAAGCTGGCACCACATCACTAGATTCCCAGCAATGGTGTCCAGCAGGCCAGCTTGAGCCTTAAAAGACAGATGAGAATCCCGCCCAACAGGTGTCCCGGCAATAGGGCATATTTCTCCATTATGCCTACATAAATCTTTATTATGTCTGTTTATACTGCTTGTGACCCCATGGAGGAAATTTAAAGGGGAAGTCAAGTTAATTCACCACTTCCTTATGCACTTGTATGACAGCAAATTGCAACCATTCAGGTTTGGTGTGCAAGCCCACTTGGCAAACCCAACTGGTCACAAACAGTAATGTGACTGGCAGCCATACAGCGAATGAGAAAGCGGTAAGCATTTATTAACTTGACTTTAATACCTCTTTAATCTCTTTAGTGACAACAATTCACCTAACGAAAATCTTTGGGCGTCCCTGGGCTTAGAATGGTGGCAAATAGAGCATTAAAGTGACGATCCGGTCAAAAATCTATTGCGGATGCTCCTCTGCAAATAGCTCAGCCAGGGCCGGATTAAGTGTGGCGGAGGCCCCTGGGCACAAATTCTGGGTGAGGCCCCAGATACAGTATTTTGTTATCTTTAAACTAATAATCTAGCCAAGTAACTGATTGGTGGTTGTCTGGCACTCGCCCACTTACAGGAACATCAGATCGAGTCCCTTGTGCCACCCTTGTGCGGGTGCGTGCTGCTCGGGATCTCCTGCTTTGCCATTCTGGGTGGGGGGTAGTGTAGTCGCCCGGCTGGTTCCCTGCATTGAGCTGCCAGCGGCTGTGCTTGGTGGCTTATGTGCAGTGACAGCTCTGCACCCATCACTGTAGCGTTGCTGATGGCGGCTTTGCTGCTCTGACTCTCCGTCCTGCCCTGTGGTGGCTTTGGCTGCATTTTTGCAAAAACAATAAAAAACTTGCCCAGGCACACCCCCACTGCCGCAATAGCTTTGTTGCTGTCCCCACGGCCCATCAGACCAAAGACTGAAAAGCCTCCTGGAACAGACCATAAACCAAAGGGTGATGGAGGCCCCCTTTGCAGGGCATGTGGTGTAGGCCCCGGGGTACGGGCCCCTTGCGTCTTCCTCATAATCCGGCCCTGAACGCAGCTGTAAGCCTGATATTCGGCAGCTCCCCACACTCCAATCGTCCTATCACCCCACTCATTAACCCCAAATCCCCAGCTCTTCTCATCAACCCCCACTCCTAGCTAATCCCCCCTCCTGGAACTACTCACCTACCCCCCAATGCCACACACCAGCCCCCCTCCCTTCCAGCTCCACGCACCTACCCACAGTGCTCCACGCCTCCATTCCCCCTCTGAGCCCCTCTCAGCCTCATCCTTCCTATTCACACACATGCTGAAGGGACCTCTGCGGAAGAGGACTTCGAGATTTCGATTGTAGAATGCCCCCAAATCTGTGATTTACTTATCAGCATGCTGGTTCTGTGATTCTCACATTCCTGGCGCTCTGTTTTGCTATAGTGGGAGTGGTTTTCATGGCCTTGAGTAAAACACACGGACTACAAGTCCCACAATTCTTCCAATTTAACAGGTGAACTCTTTAGCAGCTTTGGCTACGTCTAATCAGCCTAATGACCTCTCCAGCTGAGAACCCGGCCATTAATCCTTGCTACTGGAACACAAGATTGTGATTGTTCCAAACTGAAGAAGATGAATTTCAGCAGACTGGGTCACCCATGTCTTAGCCAATCAGATGATTAGCAAGCTAGAGTGAGGAAGTCTATGATATATACTCGAAATCACCACTTTGGTGTACATAGCTAATGTAAACACATTGTTGCTATGGAAAACTGTTTTCTTTTATAACACAGAGTTGCAAAAAATAGAAAATTGCTAAAAAATACCAGATCAGCTCAGCACATGAAGACATCATTTTGCCACACGATAATGGAAACTTTTAAAAATGCCTTCGAAAGTGAAATTATCCTTTAAATAATTTTGCTGCTGTGAAACGCAACTCCTCCAAAGTACTGTAAGTCCTCAAAGTCAGCCAAACAAGACAGGTGCCAAGTTTGCGTTTAACAAAAGCAGGAGACGAATGATGGATCGATATCGATTTCCCTGTTAAAAACATGGAACAATTTTCTCCTGGTTAATGGTGCTGCCATGGCGTCGTCAAATCGTTTGAACCTGTATTGCTCTAGGATATTTCTGTGATTAGGAAAAGACAGGTTCTGCAGCTCATAGGGGGACAGGTGACTTATTGTGGAGACATTTTTTATTTTCCATTTAGGCTGAAAATAATCAGTTTACATCAGTGTATGATAATAATTAGCTCACATAGGTTTATTTAAGGGTTAAAGCATCTTACATCTCTTGTGTGCTTCCCATACCTTCCAATACAACCCTATGTACTGCCTGTAATGCCCAGTTGGACACCCGTCTTCTTGTCATCCAGAAACCCAAATCATCACTGCTGCTTCACCTATAGTAAGCCCCTGTTTGCCGGGATGCTGGAGCCACCATACCAGACACGGGTGCCCCCAGGACTTGGTAACGCAAAGGACGCTGACTGACTGGACAAAGGCAGATGAACCTCCAGGGCACAGGGCAAAGTGGAGGAAAACAGGGGCAGTAGCTCCAGCAATCAGCTGTGGCTGGAAGGAGACTCAGAGTGAGAATGGAGTGCAAAGGGGTGAGATGGGTTTGAGGTTGGATCAAGCCAAGGTCAGTGCGAGCAGCAAGCTGGAATGGTTGAGAAACGTGAACAGGTCGGTAACAGATCCGCAAAACATTTGAATCCAAAGCCACAAAGGGTACCCTAGCTAATATCTATAATTGGCAGATGCATACTCAGAGAGGCCTGACATATCCCCCAAGTGTCCTTATTTTCGTGGGACAATCCCTCTTTGAGGCCCTTGTCCCGTCATCCCGCACTTCAGTTTTGCGCGCCAGGACGCTTGGCGGAGTGTATGGTGCTTTAAGTCCTGTGGTTGTACAACTTTAAGAAAGTAGTTGGACAGAAGTTGGAGAGGGGTGGTGCTAGGGCAGGTGCCGTTGGATGAGCTGAAGATGGGCCCCTGCGATATGGAACCAGCAGGGCGGTGTTCAGGAGCCGCGGGGGTTGGCTGTGTATGTGTGGGGGGCTTGCGTGAGTGTTTGGGGGCTTGGCTGTGTGTGGGGGGCTTGCCTGTGTGTGTGGGGGGGCTTGGCTGTAATTTATAATTTATTATTATGTGATTATTAGGTGGTGTTTCCCTTTAAGGGCATGACGGGGGCTTGGCTGGGGGCATGGTTTAATGATGAAAAATGTCCCTCTTTTCTGTTTTCAAATGTTGGGAGGTATGCTAATATGATCCTATGAACTACTCCGACCTTTAAAATAAAGCACAACCCTATTTACAGCCTATTGCTTCTGAAGACTTAAAATACATATATGTACTACCCATATCTCCCAAAGACCTAATACAGCCATATGTACTACACATACCTTCCAAAGACCTATTACAATCCTATGTACTACCCATACTTTCCAAAGACCTATTACAACCCTATGTACTACCCATACCTTCCAAAGACCTAATACAACCCTATGTACTACGAATGCCTTCCAAAGACCTAATACAACCTATGTACTACCCATACCTTCTAAGGACCTAATATAACCCTATGTACTACGAATACCTTCCAAAGACCTAATACAACCCTATGTACTACCCGTACCTTCTAAGGACCTAATATAACCCTATGTACTACCCATACCTTCCAAAGACCTAATACAACCCTATGTACTACCCATACCTTCCAAAGACCTAATACAACCCTATGTACTACCCATACCTTCTAAGGACCTAATATAACCCTATGTACTACCCGTACCTTCCAAAGACCTAATACAACCCTATGTACTACCCATACCTTACAAGAACAAAAACCTTACTTTTTTCCCAGCTATTCTTTCTTTCTTTCATCTGTTCTTTCTGCCATTTGTTTTCTTTTTTTTCTTTAATCTTTCTCTTATATTTGTCTTTTTTTTCTTTCCTACTATTCTATCTCTTTCCATCTATTCTTTGTTTCTTTCCTCATTTTTCTTCCATTTCTTTCTTTTATTCTTTCTTCCCTCCTCATCTTTTTTCTGCCATTGGGGGAAGAGCCTTTCCCTCTTTCTGTCAGTTTCTTTTTTCTATTTATTATTTCTTTCTTCTTTACAGTCTTTTTGATCCTTTAGTTAAAGACATTCATCTTGCTGCACCACCTATATCTTCTCTTGCCCAAAATACCTTTCTAGGGCCCTATTTTCTCTTAAAGCCCACCATACCACCCTGATGGCTGCCCTGTGTGTTGCCATTGTGTTTTGATTGTCTATTTTACGTCTACTCTCATTTTATATTTTCAGGATGTAAAACACTCACAGTCACTCTAAGCTAGTTGTAAAGTTTCTAAGCAAAGTTGTAAATAATAAGTCTATAATTTTAAAGTTCTCTGGTGACCATAATGTTTCTATGTCTCATTTTCCTCAGGAAAAATCAAGGGCTCGGGCCCCAAGTGTCCCATTATATCTCAACAAGAGCAATACAATATTTACGCGCTCTCTATTCATTAGATACCAGCTACTTGTAAATTCTTTGGAAACATTTACGCTTTAGCTCTATAAATACATTTTATTGCCAGTGGAAAATAAAACATAACATTGCATGAGAGCCTCCAGGAAAAACATATTTAAAATAGTCCATCTCAAAAAAGCACATAAAATGGTGGTTAAAAATAAAAAAAATTGAAAAAAACTTGGAATCCCAAATACTATCACTGCTGGTGCTAATAGGCGGGATACCAGCAGCTATTGGTTTTTAATACAAATCGGCAAAAAAATGGCTTTCCAAATTATACACAAAACATATTCCTGCATAGCAGACACAATATGTGGCATGGAGAAATGTTAAAGGAGGTCGGTCATGAAAATTCTTACATGCAAGAGGTTTAAACCGGACCTTCACCCTGAATAAGAGCCTATCTTATATGTTTCCCCCACCCGGTACAGACAGATTGCCCATATTAAAAATCACCCTACCTGCATCTACTGCCTTTTCTGAGCCTTTAAACATCCAAGATGGCAGCCGGTGGAGTCTCAGGCTGTCTACAGACAGGAAGTGTCTCCTAACTGTGCCTGTGCTCTGCCATCTGGGATTGCTGACCTTTTCCTGACCCCAGCTCTGCTTTAACCCGTCCCCCTGTAATTTTCACCCCTCTCCTCTCCTCAATATGTGATGCTTCTGAGGCAAGATGGCGGCGCCCATATCCTAGAGTGCTGAACAGAGTTGCAGCCCAGTGGGGGAAAGAATAATAAGTGACTAAAAACTTAAAATATATTAATTGCTGTGGAAAAGCTTTTCTAGGGTTTGGAATTTTCATTAAACGATGCTGAAAGTCCGGTTCAATGTATTCGTGCTGGCCATACGCCATACAGGGTCATCATAGGCATTTTCTCCTCTTCTGCTAACATGGAAATAGAAGTGTGCTCCCCCTAGTGTTCAGTGTGTAGTATTAAACCCACTGTTATATTGCACTATGAACATTAGAGGTAGCTCACTTCTTCAGTAAAGTAAGCAGAAGGCGATAATGATGTCAGAGTGTTCTGTAGCCACCTGGTTCAATTATTGAAAACGTTGGGAACAATAGACGCACTACTGATTGTTGAAGAAACTACAGAGAGGGGTCGCCGGAGGAGATAAAGAGGGGACATAGGGAGAATAACATCATTTGTAATGATTAATTGGAGAGTAGAGATGGAGGTTAAAACAGTGATTTTCTTAAAGGCTTTAAAAAATATACCTGGAATTATGAGTAGTGATGGGCGAACCGGAACCACAAAGTAACAGACTAATATGACTGATCCACATGACATCTCACCTAACTCAGTATTCTAACTCACCAGATGGCAGTAATGTGAATCCTGTAGACAGCTTCAACTTGTCTGTGATGGATGTGTTCTTACTCTATCAGGCTTGGCAGATAGCTTACTCGGCTTACCATGGACTCACGTAGAATACATTTCAGAAGCTTTATTTCAGTACAGAATATTGCAATAAACACTTCTTACAGCAGGAATCTTGAAATGTACGTTTAGTACAGAAGGAAACTTGTGATGTAACCCATACCGCAGCAGGTAAAAAGACTGTAGACTGCAAGGGAGCAACAGGTGGATGCAAAACTAGCAATGGCTGAGGGAGAGGGGAACAAAGGGAGGGTCTACTTGCATCACAGCAAGACTAAGGGAGCCAGGAAGGGACAAAGGGAATTAAAGGTACACTGCTCAGCCTATGTAAATAAATATTATATTAAGCAGTTACCCCGAATAAAATAAAATAAAATAAAAACACGCCATTGGACGTGACAATCAATTTCTAGATTAAATTTAGTGAGTTTTGACCTAACGTATTGCCCAATATTAAAACATTTTTGATTTAACAAAGAGAACAATGGGGGCTGAACCCTGGATTAGCTGCCCATAATAATGTGACTATTATTGGCCAAAATGTTTTGGCCAGTTGAAGTTTATGGCTATCCAGGTCTTTATGATGCATACCATATTATTGTCTCCTGATGAAAGAGAAAGATGGAGGTAATATCCTGACCGTATGCTATGATCCAATAACATCTAACAGGAAGCAACAATGTCATTGTAGGAAAGAAAAAGGCTGAAACGGAGGCTCATAAGCCAGAAGAGCCTTTCATCTCTGGTGAATAATTATGTAGCTTCTCATTTACCACAAAGCATTAAAAATACATTATATCTGTGTGATTAAAGGGCTGATTAAGCTAAAAGTCAATGGCATCTAATATAGAGCAGCTGGAGGAAATTGCAAATATATATATATATATAGCAGTTCCATGATATGACATTTGTTCATGGAAAATTCTACTTCATTAAGGACCAAAATGTAGCCCAACTCCAGATAAGACATTTGCAGGGCAGTGTGGGTATAACTCCCGAACAGGGACTCGTAGATTTTCTACTGTATATAGGGTAAATTGATGCCCACCTTGCCCTCAATATTTTATTTTAATTTTTTATTATGTCAAACTAATTAATCACATCCTAGAGCACATGCATATACTCTTCTTGCCAGGTGGGGCTGGATAATAGTATTTGTGGACCAAATGGTTGAGGCCTACCCTGGACATTGTTGGGTAATGCATCAATAATTGTGCAATTTGGGGAAGCCAAAGGGTATTTCGGGTGCCCTTAGAAGGTACGGGACAAAGAATTGTGTGTGGTCCTTTGTCCTTTTATTGGTACAGGGGGCCTAAAGATTTTATTACAATTCCTGGATAGTATATGGGGGGTCTAGTTTAGAAGGCGTGGATTTCTGGGTGGTACAAGGGGTCCCTGAGTATTGTTAAGGGCAACAGAGTTGTTTAGGAGTGCTTAGATATATAGGTGGCCCAAATAGTGATATAACATACTACTGGATACAGGACCGCCATTAGGACAGGAGAGAAAGGACTCATGGGCCCAGCTGTTCAGTGGAGCCCAGACAACAGCCCGGGACAGCGATGGGTTAGGTGGCCAGTACAGACTCTCTATTATGAGCTAGACAGAGCCCAGCACAAGCTTTCTATATAGGTTGTGGTTGGGACTCTCTGTGTAGGTTTAACCCTCGGTGGTGTCTGACATTGAGATTGTATGGGGCCTAGAAATTTCTGGTGGAGTCCCTGACTGGATAGTATGAGGCAACCTGGGTTATATTTCTATGTAGGCTGTGGGTTGGGATTCTCCATTTAGGTTAAACCCTTGGTGTTGCCTGACATTGAGATTGTATCTGACCAAGGAATTTCTGGTGGTAGTCTTGACTGGATGGTATGGGGTAATATGAATTATATGGTAGCTCATGGGGAGTTGTAAAAAGGTGTCAGTGGGCCCAGGTAACTTGGTTTTATAGGGCGTCAAAATCTCTAATGGTGACCCCAAGTTTTGGGGTTTTTAACTAGAGACTGGAACAGAAGACCAATAAGACTGAGTGGTGGCGATCATAATAACATTTGGGGTTTTAGCACCAATGACATCTCTATGGTTTCCATAGAAAGTGAGGCTTTATCTTTAAAGTGGGTCACAGAAAGCTAAAATAGCATGAAAGTGCTGTTGCCCAGCAGAGCCGCTGCGACACAGAGAAAGTTTCTGTCTGTATATCAGGGTATATCTGGAAAGTTTCAGGTAAATGGTCATCTCATATTGTTTTTTTTATGGTGAGACTTGGGTTAATTGGACACTGCCTGCGCCAAAAACACCATTGATCACTGATGGTTACATGAGCCAACAGAACACAAAGAAGGTTAGTTTCTGACTATATATTGGTCATCCTGTATGGTTTGGGCCCATGGTAGGAAATTATACCAATCTAGGACAACCTTTTTGTTAGCCTGTGTTATCAACTCTAAATTCATAAAATACAATTTAGTTAGCTTTTAGAAATTAGATTTGAGCTGAGAGTGTTTTTTACACTTTGCATACACAACCCCTTTAAGGTTTTAGAGAACCAACCTAGGAAACATTAACGTGATCCATTATAAAATGCCTTCAGTGAACATCTACCATCTGCCGCCCCATTCTCTGCTTTGAATGCGCCACGTTACATGGCGCGCGCGTGCTCCTTGGAGGCTTGTACGATGTTACATTGCTCTGCAGCGCCCTGATTTACTGTAACGTGATTTTGTTAAGCGTTATGCCATTCAAGTTCGAGAGGTGCTTCAGCTATTTCCAGACACAAGAACACGAACAAGACAATTGAAAACAGGGCAGAATAGTCTTCTCTTGCTTATTGTCTACTATACTGGTAGCATTTTGGTATGTTAAATAAATGTCTTCCAACCATACAGGCAAAATGTAATTTGGAATTAGAAAAAAAAGAGAGGATGATGGAGAGAATGAGGAAAAAGGGGTGAAGGAAATGTGGAAAAGGGAGAAAGAATGTACAAAATTGAGTAAAATAAAAGGTGACTGAGTAAATGTGTAAGAGAGAGAATGATGGAGGGAATGTGGAATAGAAAAGAAGAATGTTTTCTTAGATCCAGAACCCAAAGAACAAGAGCAAGTTTGGTTCCTCATAGCATATAGCCATTCTATATAACAAAAACGAAGTTGATTGTTAATGAGCAAAAAGTGAAACCCATCATTGCATGGTTATTGGATAAATAAAGTGACACAGTCTTAAACTGGCCAGTGATGTCGGGATTCGGAAGCTTTCCCGATTTGTCAGGACTCGAGAGATGAAAAATGGAGGATGTTTGTAATGTTTCACTTGGTTTCATTTGTATCCAAGCCAAATATAAAGTTGGCCCACTGGTCTCTTAAGCATCTATTTTCCTGCTAAGTTAAGGCAGCTTTTTGACTATTGCTTCACATACTTGTTTGGGGTTCAAAATAAACTATACAGGCCTGTTTTGGTATGATGTTTTTATCTGTCTTGCCTACAGTCTATTGGTGTCTGTTCTCTATATGTGTAGGCTTTTGTAGTTTTGCTGATGTTTTTTTTTTAGAAAGCCACTGATAATATTTGTTTTTGTGACTTATGTTTCTTATACAGAAGCCCAACGGAGACCTTATTACGCTGACTACTCCCCAGCCAGGCGCTACATCCATACACTGTGCACCAGCCACTACCTGGACCTTTTTATCACTTTTATCATTGGTATCAATGTGATTACAATGTCCATGGAGCATTACAACCAGCCCAAGGTATGTGGAATGACTGCCCAAGGCGAACCTTACATTCAATAAGGCATTATATGTATCGACACTGATACAAATAGTATAATGGTAAAGATGGGAATAAACATGAACGCAAAAATAGACAGAGTCTGATCACTGAGTTACCCACTGTGTTCTTTACCCATGCCATAGTTAGTGTTTCCATGTACACTTTGGAATTGAGAATTAACTTGAAGTAAACCTTACTTTACTGCTCCTCTACAAATAACTTTATATATTAAATAAAACTACAATAAACAGGTTAAGTGGGATCTTCAATGGGTTATATGCTCAGGCACGGAACGAGGCAACCCTTTGATACTTAAATAACAGTGAACATAGTAGGTAAAGTAGGAGAGCAAGGCAACTGGTAAGATGGTCCTAACCAGGTCTACTGAAATATATTATCAGGTCTAATAAACCATTCCCATATACTTTAGCTCTACATTCTGAAAATACTGCTTTTTTTTCATTTACACTGGAAGAGGCAGCCAGCCTGATGGCCATTATTTCCTATGGCCTGCCGCTGGAATGTTTGCTGGGGGACAGCAGACAACTAGGGCCCTTAATGAGTAAAGCTTAAGTGAGCCTGCACTAAAGACTGATAAATGTATAACCATAGCACAGCTGAGGTATCTCCTCCCAAAAAGCGTGTCCAAAATTCAATTTCTATATAGGTGATGGTAGAGGGAAAATATTGGTCCTAACTTGGTATGTTAAGGGAGAACCTTGACCATATGCCATTTTACTTTCCATCCCCTCCAGTGTCCATAGTACTGGCTGTGCTAGTGATGGGCTCTGGTTCGGGCTGATCGGGCCCTGGATCGGGCTGAAGCTAGATTTGGTCCAGCCCGACCAATCCTATATAGTAGTCTAATTATCCGGCCTATTTTTAAATGAAAGAAATGTGTCTCTTCCGCCTTGGACTACCAGCCGGCACCCCAAAAAGTGCACAACATCTGTGCCAAAGAACATACCAGCCTCTATGTCTGGTGTGCCTAGAATGGGATTCTAAGAGGCAGGGGGGACCTTTTTTTAAAAAAAGGTAAGACTGGGTATTGCGTTTGCCCAAATTTTCCCTCCTATAGACTTAAATTTGCTTTTCAGAAGTACCGAATGCCAGTTACCGAGGACTATCCTGCCAAAGGACTTTTGAATGGTATATACCCCTACCCAGCTCATCACTAGTACAGGATAAAGACTAGCATAAGCATCTCAAGTTGACTCTGGTGTTTAGATATGTTTCATACCAAATCACATATTTAGCTCTTAGAAGTTACACTGCTGGGCAAAGCTAGTTTTACATAGTCTACGCTCAAATCTGTTCTTTACCAGCACCCTTGAAAGTGATAGATGATGCTCAGATCATGATCTTCTAGATTGGCTCCCCCTTCAAGGCTTAAAGGACAAGTATTGTTGGCAAACTGCTCTGGTGATGTGTATATTTTCATTAATGACACCTCTCTGCCTCTCAGCTGATAAATCTGTTACTTCTCCTAGTACAGGAGAACTGTTGTTACATTTAGATACCACTGGCTGTTAGTTTCTGATACATATGTATCTGAATGTAACAAGCTTCCCCTGCACTAGGAGAAGTAACAATTTATCAGCTGAGAGGCAGAGAAGTGTCATTGATGAAAATACACACAGCCCATTGCCAGAGCAATTGGAAAACGATACTTGTCTTTTAAAACAGTAAACAGCTGAAAGAGTAGGCTCTGAAACAATCAGACAAGTTGAGGTTGGGACCAGCAGTGTAGGTTTGTAGTTGGTAACCAGCCAGGCCATATGTCACACCAAAGGTCAAAAAAACAGAAGGTAGCAAGCCATAAGCATCTGCATCTGAAATCACCTTTTAAAATTAAACGCTTTGCAAGATATGGATTGGGTGGGGACTGTGATGCTTTGGCCATGCATATGGGCATTTGCTAAGCTATACCCTAGGTGTGGTTGTACATGTGTACAGACAAATATAGTCAATAGCCAAATGTCCAATTGCACATCAAGCTGAGCTTCTGTATTCAACTGCCGTGAACATCCTGTCTAGATTGCCCAATGCTGATTAGAAATGAGCAGTTGATGGGTGTAACATATACAGCAAGAATCTCTGTCCCTTTTAGGGGAGAGGCCTTGAGACAGGAAGGGGGAGAAGTAGTTCTGAGTTGCTGTGAGCAACCCCTGGTTTTCCATTTGACCATTTCAATATGGCGCCTCTACCTCCTTTATGGTTTTCCTTGCTTGTACCGTATATCTTATACAGGGCTCTTATGTCAGATCACATAATAAGCTCCCATCGGCCATCTGCTCCTCATAATATGTTGGCGTGATTTGCTGTATTTGAAGTCTTTGGCCAGACAACAGTAAACAAGGAGAACAGAAGAAGTTCTGTTGTCATTACAGACATCCTCTCTGTAAGTGGGGTCACGTAGTTCAAGGAACAGTTTCATCTCTGAGAAACCAGATGCACTTGCTATGATATAAGAAAAGCCTAAATCTTGTATGTACTTTTTTTTGTTGTAGTCCCTGGATGATGCCCTGAAGTACTGCAACTACATCTTCACCGTTGTGTTTGTGTTTGAGGCTCTTCTCAAGTTGGTGGCATTTGGATTTCGAAGATTTTTTAAGGACAGGTATGCTATGGCGTTTAAAGTTAGCCAACTGTCCTTTTGCTGAAACTAGTCTGGCAACTGTTACATAAGGGGCATCCAACTAGAAGGTTGAGGCCCATCACCTTTATTTGCTAGGTGTCTTCTCTGTGTCTTCTTTTTGCTAGTGTGTCAGTTCGAACTTCTTCAGTGTAGGCTATAAATGTGAAGCCTGGCAGTAAGTTTTAGATTTCCCCTTGGCTGCAACACAGTCGCAAGCCACCATGTGGAGAGACCCATTTTAGGCTTAATATAGGGGGCTAAAGAGACAAAAAGACCCTCTGGCTTCTGCCGCCACCACTGCCTCTTGGGTGTCAGCGCACGCTGATACAACCACTCGGGCGTCAGTGTGCGCCGGCCTGAGAGGCAGCGGCGACAGGGTGGAAGCCAGAGCGGGGACAGCGTTCATGTAAGTATACCTTTTTTCTGGGGGGTGGGGGGAATGCCACACTGAATAAGGGGATGGGGGGAATGCCACACTTCCTGTATGGGGACTAGGATGGGGAGAATGCCACACTGCCTATGAGAAATGGGAGGAGGTGCCACACTGCCTATGGGAATGGGAGGGGGGATGCCACACTGCCTATGGGGATGGGAGGGGGAATGCCACACTGCCTATGGGAATGGGAGGGGGTAATGCCACACTACCCATGGGGAATGGGATGGGGGGATGCCACACTGCCTATGGGGAATGGGAGGGGGTGATGCCACACTACCCATGGGGAATGGGATGGGGGGATGCCACACTGCCCATGGGGAATGGGATGGGGGGATGCCACACTGCCTAAGGGGAATGGGATGGGGGGATGCCACACTGCCTATGGGATTGGGAGGGGGGAATGCCACACTGTCTATAGGAATGGGAGGGGGGATGCCACACTGCCTGTGGAAATGGGAGAGGGTGTCACACTGCCTATGGGAATGGGAGGGGGAAATGCCACATTGAATAAGTGGATGGGGGGAATGCCACACTGCCTATGGGAATGGGAGGGGGCGCCACACTGCCTATGGGAATGGAAGGGGGGGAAATGCCACACTGAATAAGGGGATGGGGGGAATGTCATACTGGCTATGAGAATGGGATGGGGGAATGTCACGCTGCCTATGGGGAATGGGATAGGGGGGATGCCACACTACCTATGGGAAATAGGAGGGGGAATGCCACACTACCTACGAGATGGGGGGAAATGTCACACTCCTATAGCACACAATATGGAAATGAGATCGGGGGAATGCCACTAAGTCCATGAAGAATGGGGTGAGGGGATGCCACACTGCCTGTAATGGGGTGCTTTAGCATATTTGGTTCATAATATTTTATTTCTTATTTTCCTCCTCCAAATCCTGGGTGCGTCTTATGGGCAGGTGCTGAAAAATACAGTACCCACCACTCGCTTCTATTACTTACCCTTGGCTGCACAAATTCCTATTTTCCCCCACCTCCTTCTCACCCCTCCTGCTGGATGCGGTAATTTCTATCAGGGCAGGAGCAACACAAGTCTCAAATCTCAACACTGCTGATAAAACCTGAGAGATGCAGGTAAAGATTGTCACATCTGCATACTAACTGAAGCCTTTGTGATCCTGGCCTGGTTTAAACTTCCGCCTCCTTTAGCTGTCAGCCTCATACAAAGTCATGCCGATCACTAACAAAATTAAGTCCAACTACCCACCGGGCTAATATCGCAGCTGCATCTATCCAACTTCCTAATTAGCATTCTCGGCACAGAGGGCCGGCTGCCGGTATAGCTCATTTACATGGCCGTCTGATAAGCCAAGCGCCCTGGACACGCGGTCAGAAAGGCGAATTGATGTTCTTTTAACACTCAGAGCCCTGAACACATCAGCGTGTCATCGGGCGCAAGAGCTCAACTGTCATGCTCATGCTTATTAAGATGAATTTACTGGGAAAACAGTCTTTCATGTCAGCCGGTCACTGCTGATAATAACCAACAGGCCACTGAGTTCTCTGCAACACCACTGCTGGGCAGAGAGTCATTTCCTCCCATAATCACCAGTTATTCTGATGATTAATAAAACTGAAAATCATGATAGTGCCCATTTATAAAAATATATATATATATATATATATATATATATATATATTAGAGGCAAATGGTCAGACTTTAAGCACACAGTTTAATGGCAGTGTCTGGGGATTATTTGGACTTTGAGGCACCAGATAGGATTGTCTGTGGGGGTGTTGGGATGTATGTAATGTAACAGGCTCACCTGGTGCAGTTTGGGTGTGTGGTAGGTAGGTAATGGACCCTAAGACCAGGCCACTTTGGGGAAGGGGCCTCTGTAGCCTTGGAGTGGGTATTTACTCAGTTCCATTGTGAGGCCAAAAGTGTGCCCCTTTTGACTTTAAATCTGCTTAAGGATGAAAAAGGCAGCAGATTCAAGATCAACAAAAGGTCTTTATCCACTGGCACATTCATTTATACAGAAACTCACAATGGGAGCTTGTGGCACTTCTCCCTTTTCTCCAGTTACTCCCGGATTGCTTGGCATCCAGCAGGTTACGGTTCAGTGTTCTACCTTCAATGCACCTGGGAAACATACGACATGCCCACTTACCCAATCCCACCCAGAAGGATTACTACTCTGGCCCACTCAGGCCAAAGTGTCTCCAGGAGGTTAGCCTAGTTGCATTATCACGTCCCTTAGTCTGAATTCATGATCCAAGGCCCCAGCGAGCGCACACATTGGTTTCTCCCATGTCCCAGAGGAATTCCTCTTTGTCTCCCTCTGTCTTGCTTCCTAACTGCCCAGACATGGTCAGCCTTATATAAAGGACTGGAACCAACCATCTAGCTTTAACAGGGTTCCGCTGATATGGATCCTACCATTTTCTGCACAGCGAGGGTAACACCTAGTTTCTGAATGTCCTTGCTGCACCCCATTTTCCTCTGCAAACTGCCTTAGTTGGCCCAATGATAAAAATCCTAAAGAATTATGTATCAAGAAATATCCTGCCAGGCCTGTTTTTCTTTCTTTCTTTTAATGGAAAAAAAGGGCTTTGTCATCCCTGATAGACTAAACCTGTCACCCCTGGATTTTATTTCTACCAGGAGAGAATAAATCACAAGCTTGGCTGGAGTTGTATTCAGTTTGGGTGTATAAGTGAGCCCTCTTCTCATTAGCCGACGTGTTAATATGTATATTTAATATTACACAATTTCGAGATAGTGCTCCTTTAAACCGGACCTTCACCATGATTTATTGAAAAGCCCAAACCCTTAAAAAAACTATTCCCCAGCATCTAAAATTAATATATTTTAAGTTTTTAGTCACTTACTTATTATTCTTTCCCCCACTGGGCTGCAACTTTGTTCAAGACTTTAGGATATGGGTGCCGCCATCTTGACTCAGAAGCATCACACTTACTGAGTAGAGGTGTGATAGAGTAGAGTGGGATAAAGTACAGGGGGGTGGGTTATAGCTGTGTTTTGCTCAGACAGAGTAGAGCTGGGGTCAGGAAAAGGTCAGCAATCCCAGAATGCAGAGCGACACAGTCAGAAGGCACTTCCTGTTTGCAGGCTGCCTGACGTCCCATGAGCCGCCATCTTGAATGTTTAAAGGCTCATAACATGCAGTAGATGCAGGTGGGATGATTTTTAATGTGGGCAATCTGTATATACAGGGTGTGGGAAACATATAAGATAGGCTCTTATTCAGGGTGAAGGACCGGATTAATGTGGACAATCTGTATGTACAGGGTGTGGGAAACATATAAGATAGGCTCTTATTCAGGGTGAAGGTCCGTATTAATGTGAGCCATCTGTATCTACAGGGTGTGGGAAACATATAAGATAGGCTCCCCAAATTACTTACCGTTGATGTTCCAAAGAGGCAAGACTCCTCTCTAGTAAAAATACAGCAGGTCATTCTTTATTCTTCTTGATGAGCAGGTTACAGGTTGCATTAGACTCACCATAGCTTAACATGGAAGATTACACTTCACACTTCTATTTAGCTTGAAGCAGGTCAAGGGACTTAAACATCCCCAATCTGTTATGTTAGTCTTGACCAATTTGCCGATTTGTTCATTTGTAAATTGTAGCTTGTCACTTATTGCTTATGTCCACTTTTAACAAATAGTTATCATTTGGGTCTGGCAGGTGGAACCAGCTCGATCTGGCGATTGTGCTTCTCTCCATCATGGGGATTACACTGGAGGAGATAGAGATCAACGCTTCCCTTCCCATTAACCCTACCATCATTCGCATTATGAGGGTGCTGAGGATTGCTCGAGGTATGATCTCCTGCATTGTTTCTTGATGGCCGCCACTTGTAAAATCAAACACAATAAGGGAACATTTTGGAACTCCTGAGTTTGAGGTGTTATTACAAAATCCTTTTTGTCTTTGTAGTGTTAAAACTCCTAAAGATGGCAACTGGGATGCGTGCTCTACTGGATACGGTTGTTCAAGCACTGCCACAGGTAAGTAACCTTGCTGGATAAAATGCAGGGCTCGCTGTGGATATCATTTGGTTTCTATAAATCTAAACCAGCTGTGAAATGTACTTGATAATACTCAATAATAATTTCCAAAAATGATGCCTGTGATATCTAGTGCTTATGCCATGTCCATTGGTCTGTGATTACATTTCCCTTGCATGTGTCCTTACTTTTAATAGGAATTGAATTTTGCTGTGGCCAGAGACATTACTGTAGTGGGTGCAGAGGGGGCACCGGAGCCCAGGAGGTCGGGGGGGGGGGGGGCATCATTGTTGCTCCTCCACCTTATTTAAAGTGGACAATTTATTTAATGTTTGCAAGGCCAGGGCCCTATTCAATCTTCCTCGCCAGGGCCTCATAACAATTAGGTACACTACTGAGTGTGGCTATACTGTACTTCAATTTGGAGCTGTCATCTAATGGCCACCTGCCCCAACATTGGCACCTAATCTACCAAAGTAGACTTGTTTCCAGAGTCTGAGTATCCTGTCGGGTCTCCTTAGGGAGAGCCACAGGAGGTGGTCTGGTGTGAAATCTAGCTTTTTTTCTTTCTGAGACGAACTATATAAATACACCCCTCCACTCCTCAACAGAGCAACATGAACGGGGGGGGGGGGTAGAGTGTGGAGGTGGGGCCGAGCCACCAATAATTGACTTAAAGAAGCACTATCGCAAAATTGCGTAATATTAAAAATCCAAATAAACAGGTCGGCTAATGAGAGGAGTCACTTATACACCTGCCAAGCTTGTGGTTTATTCTCTCATGTTATGAATACAATCCAGGGGTGACAGGTTTAGTCTTTCGAGGGTGACAGAGCCTGTCACCCCTGATTTCCTCGTTCATAAAAAAAAAAAAAAAAGACTGGCTGGATATTTCTTGATGCCGGGTGTATAGGCGGCACCTCCTCCCGCCATCTAGAATGTTTGTATGGATTTTTATCATTGGGCCATTTTTGCGCGATAGTGCTCCTTTAAAAACATGACAGCATGCAGTAGAGCCACAATCTCCACTGAACCACTAAGGAGAAAGAGTAAGAAAAATATATTTATTTTCTACCAATTAATTAACATGGACAAAATAGGTCTGGCCATCTTCCCACCATCTCACTCCCCTTCCCTCTACAATCTCTGTAAATAATCTTTAGGGATGAGCGAATCGGTTCTAACGAACCTGAATTCGCTCCGAATTTCAGGGAAAATTCGATTCAGCACGAACCTGAATTTTTAGTGGTTCGTGCTGACCGAATTTTCCCTGAAATAAAAAAAAAAAAATGCCGGCATGGTGGGAGCGGGGAGGCCGGCTGCGCTGTCAGCGGGCGGTGGAAGCCGCTTCCCCTGATGACGCGTCCTCTGATGACAGCTGACAGCGCAGCCGGCCTCCCCACTCCCACCAGAGATGAGCGATTCGGTAAAGTTCGATTCGGACGAACCCGAATTTCTTTGAGAAATTTGGCGAATCGCCCGAATCGAATTTTTGAGAAGTTCGCACATCTCTAATAATCTTCAATAACTGAAACTCCTCAAGCTTGGTGTTTGTGCGTCATTCTGGACTCCTCTCTCTCACAGTCACTCCCTAGCCACCTCCTGCCATCTCCAACATCCCTCATCCGCTCCTTCCTCTCACCTGACACCAGTTAAATGCTAGTGCACACCCTGGTCATATCCTGACTGGACTACTGTAACACCCTCCTCTGTGGTTTGCCAACAAACAGACTGGCACCTCTCCAATCTGTTCTAAACTCTGCTGCTCGCCTCATCCATCTCTCCTCTCGCTTCTCCAGTGCTGCCCCCCTCTGTCAGTCCCTCCACTGGTTACCTGTCTCTCAGAGAGTTCAGTTCAAACTTCTAACACTAACCTACAAAGCTCTCTCCAGCCAGGCCCCTCCCTACATTTCATCTCTGATCCAGTGTTACCTACCCAAGCGCAACCTCTGCTGTGCCTCTGACATTCTCCTGTCCTCCTCCTTGGTTACCTCCTCGCACTCCCACCTTCAAGACGTCTCCTGTGCCTCCCCACTTCTCTGGAATGCACTTCCCCGCTCGATCCGCCACTCTCCATCACGTCAAGCCTTTAAATGTGCCCTCAAAACTCACTTCTTCAGACAAGCATATAACGTGGCTTAAGCAACTCCTATAACCTGTAAATGGCACATGCAGCCCAACTCAAGCTCTACCACTTGTGATCCCGCCCCTTTGTCTCCACCCCCATCCTTTAGACTGTAAGCTCGCAAGGGCAGGGCTCTCCTTCCTATTGTCTCCTGTGCTCACAACACTTGGTTTAAACCTTGTGGCATCTAATTTTGTATTGTTCCCTGTACTATATGTTTGTCTGTAATCATACCTTGTAAAGCACTACGAAAGATGATGGCACTATATAAATAAACATTATTATTATTGATAATAATAATAATAATAATAAATAAGCAGGTTGATTGCTGCTCCCTCTGCAGTGCCACCTGAGGCTGTCGCCTCACATGGCCTCATTACAGGTACACCTCTGATCGGTGAAACATTGGCCAGCTGGGCCAACAATCTCCTGAACCTCAATCATCTCAGATGAACATGTCCAGGAAAGAAAGCATCCTAAATGGAGATAGCAGAGACTTGACGTTGATCTGCCAGAGCACTATCAGGGTGGTCACCAGAGTTCGAACTATCCAAGTTCAACCAGGGTTGTTGCCACCACCGTTCGCACAATGCAGGTCACTTCCCTCAGTAAAGGTGCTCTCACTAGAGGTTGTTTTGATTCTGAAGATGAATAGATCCCATTGATTGAATCAGCCTTCATTCTTTGAAGACCAAAAATGGACATGGTCAGATTCCATCCAGTGGAGTGTCGTGACGTATGACCGATTGCTATTTTGTTTGTTTACATCATGATGAGTATAGTCACGAAAGTGCTGCCAGATTCCTGAGGATTTCCACAAATTCCTGTCGGTGCCACACTTCTAACGAGACTATTTTTAGATTGCTGGATGACTTATATCCATTAAGATGCCTTTGTGTAAACTTGGATACTAGATTATTTCTCCTGAGCTCGAGAGAGGCTATGAGAGGGGGAGAAAAAACTTCCAACCCCGCCAGCCAAATTTAATCTTTAAAAGGAATAAACATGTCCCAGAAGATTGCAGGAGATTACAAAGACATATACTCCTTAACTCTCTGCACTACAGAGTTTCGTGAGGCAAAACAAAATAAATCAGCGAACATCTAAAGTAGAGATGAGCAATTTTTTCCCTGAAATAGGCAATAAAAAAAAAAAAACTCACCTATAGCCAGAAAATACGCATCCACTGAGAAGCTGGTGGGACCACCCCTACCCATGTACTCGCCCCCCCCCCACCTGCTGGGGTGGAGGAAGCCACCCCCCAGCTGCCAACAAAGAAGCCGGCCTGCTTTAATTGTGTAAAAAAGGGTTTGAGTAGGTCAACCTGTGATATTAGTACTGCTGGTGGTACTGGAACTCCCCTTGGGGGTACTCAAGGTCAGGGCTTCCCAACCGGTAATATTAGTATTGCTGGTGGTACTTAAACTGCCCTTGTAGGTACTCAAGGTCAGAGCTTCTCAACCTGTGATATTAGTACCACTGGTGATACTTGAACTCTCCTTGGGGGTACTCAAGGCCACACAAGGTTAGGGCTTCCCAATCAGTGATATTAGTACCTCTGGTGAAACTTGAACTCCCCTTGGGGGTACTCAAGGCCAGGGCTTCCCAACCAGCGATATTAGTACCACTGGTGGTACTTGAATTCCCCTAGGGGGGTATTCAAGGTCAGGACTTCCTAACCAGTGATATTAGTACCACTGGTGGCACTTGAACTATCCTTGGGGCTACGTAAGGCCACTGAATGCCAGGGCTTCCCAACCAGTGATATTAGTACCACTGGTGGTACTTGAACTCCCATTGGGGGTACTCAATGCCACTCAAGGTCAGGGCTTCCCAACCAGTGATATCAGTACCGCTGGTGGTACTTGAACTACCCTTGGGGGTACTCAAGACCACTTGGGTGGAAAGTTGGGTGGCATGAAGCACTGCAGACAAGCTACTCCTCCAATATAATATGCATGGTGGCCAACCCATCGAGCTGCAGGAGTGGAACATCTTGGGATGACTACATTGATGGCAGAAGAGCTTGCATTGTTGGGTTGCTATAGGACCTCCACCTTCCCGGGAGGGGACAGGGGCTGTATTATCAGAGGTAAGGGTGAAACTTGAAATGACTTGAGTAGCCCACACGCAGTCAGTCCTATAAATGAATGGTTGAATGTTCGCTTGCTGCAAGTTAATGAAGGACACTTTGGTAACTCCCCCCATTTTTACATAAAGTGGTACTTTACCAACACTCATTCCTATCTTCCTACCTATTTTCTGTGAGCATATTGCTTTTCCCAAAAGTTCGGGTCCTTTTTAAGATTTATTCATTATAACTTACTGGATCATCTCCTCTATTATCACTAAGCTACTGTACTAAGCTTGAGGCTGGCACATATGCCCAAGCTGCAGCTTGGCACTAATACAGCTGTCTGAAAAATGAGACCTGACAGGTCTCCCTGGGTAGAGAACGCTGGAATGACTAAAATGCCATGGCGTGGGCTGATGGTGCAGAAACAATGGATCCAGGGAAAATGTGCAAAGAGATGTGTAAGACCCAGATTCACTGCCGCTCTCCAATACTCCCGGAGAAGAAACATTATGTCTGCAGTGCTCATTGTGCCACTCCGCTGCCAGCCTTAGCGTGGGCGTCTGCTGAGCGGCATGGCTGCTGTGTCTGAAGATATATTCTAATCATAAGTCTTGTCCATACAATGCTGGAATCCAGGATTGTAATAACAAATCTAAGTTAAATAATATAAAAGCCATAAGGCTCTTCTCTTAGAAGGCTCATTAAAAGAGAAACATGACACAGACGTCAGCGCAAATCTCCACTTTCGTTACAATAATAGACCACATACTGTAGATAATTGCTACACTAGTGTTTCGGTAAAGGAGTATTCTTAATGGCCAGCTGTACATGTGTAGAAAGATCAGTGGCCAGGGTCCAAAATAAGACCTTAAAGCAGAATAAACTTTGACTTTCCCAGGCTTTGTTCCTTGCCCCTGGGGCATTCCGAAATGGGATGTGTAAACCCCGCAGATTGCCCAGAACAACTCACCTCTTCCCGGTCCTGGTCTGGCATACGTGGACTCTAGTCCAACCAGAGCCATTTGCAGTGCATATGTAATGCTCAGCAAATGGGTCTGTTTACATGAAGGGCCTTGGCAATTAGGAGCACAGTAGCCGCATCCCCAGCAGCCTGTTTCTTGTCCCCAGCCTATCCACATGGCTAGGGGCGGGAGCGTGCTCACAGCCCAATGATACGGGGATGCGGCCATCGGATGTTTACATTGGCAAGAGAGCATAGAAGCAGGTGAGTGTTGCAGCATCCTGGGGTGGGGTTGCCCAGGGGGAAGGCCAGGGATACCAGGGCTGGCACTGGTATCTTTTTGATTCCAGGACTGCAACATGAGGGTTTTATTCCGCTTTAAGTTGGATGATCTTAACTGACTCTGTAGTGGTCAGAAGTTTAAAGTATATCCACACAAAAATATGTTATTCGGCTAGGAAATATTGATGATACAGACAAAGGGCAAACAATCATAAATTAAATTAACTTACTAAAACCAAACATATTTACAAGAATGAACCAAGCCCTAGCTCAGCACAGAGACCCTGTTCCGCGTTGTTGTTCTGTTGTGAACATACTTGTGAATGTAACATACTATCAGGCTGATTCATTAATAGCGCCAGGTAGCGACAGATGAGCAAGAGTAGCGTTATTTTCACAGCGCCCGCTAGTATTCGCTGTGCTTGGCCGTTGTTCGGCTGTTGACAGCGACTCAGTCGATGTGTGGTAATGTTGAATACGGGGTTATGAGTCGCTGTTTGACAGGTTCCACGCTGTATGGGAGCGCATGACAGCGAACGGCCATAGCGAACGGCTCCCAGCATATTCATTAACAAATCACACTCCAAAAATTCTCGCGCTGTGAAATGCTTGTTTAAACCCAGAGCGCTGGCGGCGATGGGTTAAAAGTAGTTTTTTAACCCCCAAACAACCATATTTTTAGAAAAAAAAAAAACATGTTTTTCAAAACATTTTGTAATATGAATACATTAATATCAGACCTGTAATATCAATTCTTGACATAAAAAAAAAAATTAATAGCAATTAATTATGAATATTTAAAGTTAGCTCCATTGAAATGCATTGGAGAGCGCCAGGTAGCCAGAGGTCATACCTGTCGCTGTTCAAGGTCGCTCGCTGGCGCTGTGGGGTGAGGCTGGAATAATGATGAATGATTTGCTATCTGGCGCTCTGTCTGTCGCTAAGTAGGATCGGCTTATTCCAGTATTCATTTAGAAAGAATATAAACCCCAGCAGAGAAGGTGGCTCAAAACATAAGGAAGCATCTGCCTGGGATGGGATGGACTGAGTAGCTCGCTGACAGATGACGTATCTGATGAGTCTCTGATCAATATATTACATATTATGTAGCATCTGTATGCTACCTGTTAGCCTTAGGGCTTACAAGCTACAATATATTATCTAATAAAGTATATCAGTATAACTGGTATAACTGTATTCCTTGAGCTTTTGTTAAATGTTGCATGTTTAATCTTCCAACCGTAATCCAGCTTCTCATAAATGCAATAATTACCGTGGCCCTGTTTTGCAGCCTGACATGATGAAGTCCGACTTGCAGTAAAGTTTTTCCAGAGACTGGATCAATGTGCCAACTTATTAAAGTTATAAATTGTACCTGTTACACCTCCTCTGTACATCCTGACCCCCATGTCCTCCTATCCAGGAGACGTGCGTCAATACTCTCTCATACACTTCTCGAATTGAGTTCATCTTTACCACTTTATATGCAACAATGAGGCCAGTTATCTCCGAGGAGTGTCCTTCAGGCGCCCTGCTAGTTTGTAGCGTACAACTAAATTAGCTATAGTAATAGGACATCTTTTGGAGCCCTCTCTTGATGCATACCAAGTGATTTGACACTCAAATACGGCTGCATCCCTTGACTATCATCTTATTAAGAGTGTGAGTGTTGACATTTCTGACAGCTGTCCTTCAGTCTCGCGGGCATGGCTGAGCTCTTTATCGGAAGCATAAAAGTTTTCTTTCATCAAACTATAAAGGTGACCTCTTTGACTTGAATACTTGAATTTCATTTACCCAACTTCAGGACTGAACCCTAAGTCTCATGCTTGCATCATTATTCTAGAAGGAATTAGAACTGAGGTTTGTCCAACTATCTTCCCTAACATACACCAAGTATGGCCTCTTCACATACATTGACTCCAGTGATGTCCTGGAAGGAGCACCCATGACTTTTTCAAATTTCAGAAACTTCTACCGCCCTTGCACCTGCTTTGGAGAATATTTTCTTGTGACACATATTTTGCAGTAGCCAGTCATGCAAGGAAGCCTTGAATTGCTCCTCTCCACCCATAAAAATACCTTTATCTACTTTTGGATCAAAGTTAAATTCTTCTTAAACTAGCTCTAGCCATGTCAGGGCAAACCTGGGCAGGTGCGACTGGTCTTTGGGTCAAGTGCAAGGGGCCAGCATAGCCCTGCTTCTAGCAGGGGTTATACTTACCCTGCTTCTGCATTTTCAGGTCTGTAGGGTATGTTACATTTGCTATCTGCATGTTCTTGAGGGTGGGGGTTCTCCTAATACTCTTCCCACTAATATTTGGGTGGAGGATTTGCTTGCTATCTTCCTGTTATATTTGGGACCTGGAGGGCATATGCTTGTTCCTGGGGGTTATGCTCACATTCTGCATAATTTCGGGGTCTGGGGAGGTTTGCTCACCTGCAAAAAGATGCACTGTTCATTCTATCGCCCAAGGGCCCGCATAGACTTGGAGCCAGCCCTGGCTCTAGCTATTATCATTGGATAGCTTGAGACAGGTATCCAGGGCTGAATACGCCTATGGTGCCCAATCACACTTTGGTGTGAATACTGCAACGTTACCTGCAATCCAAAATAACTTGTACCATCCAAAACACCAACCATTTTACTGTACCCTGACGTTCAGTCCAGTTTATTGGTACCACAATGTGAACCTTTGATTAACCTGTTATGAGTTTCAGCCCAGTTCACATATACCACCACCTGACCTGCAGGGCAGTTTATTTATATTTCAAATTGACCCTTAGCCTGTTTGATCTGATTTAGGGAGTGGCAGAGGTGACTAGTGTTGGGTGAACCCCCCAAGGTTCGGGCTGCTGTAACCCACCTGAGGCTCGAAATTCAAATGGCCCAGAAAAAGATGTCCGCTCCTCCCATGAATGAGGAGAGGAGACTAAACTAGAATAGGAGTGGTGTTCATCTGTCTGTAGCCCTGGCTGGAGCCCATTTGAAAGCAACACCGACAGGAATGGGATCATGTGGCTCAGGTTAATTACACTGAGTTGCTGCACTTTTTAGCTTTCCCGTGTTCTGGCTGAAGTCCATGTTCGGGTTTGGGAACCCAAACTCACAAAGTCTGGTACAAACCCAATGGAGATGGTTGAAGCTTCATGGTTCCAAAGTGCTGATGAGATTTGCTGGTGACGTTCTATTGGGTTTGATGAGTGTTTCGATTGATTCAGAACCTGTAGCCATCAGCTGCCTGCTATATTTTCCTTCAGTTTACAGACGTCGCCTTGTATCTAACAACAGAGACACCATAGAAATAGGCACTAGAGCTTTGACAAATGACCATGAGATTCAGCAAGTGTGTGATGAAGGTCTATATCAACAAGCATCATCATCCGGAACATTTTTATAGTGATCATTTCCTACTTCCTCCTTTAGTTTTCCCATGTGGAAAGAAAAACATTAATCTCTGTTTGATATGTGACCTTTAATACATTTTTTTTTGTGTAATATGTCCCTTGTGTCTCTCCGGCAGGTAGGAAATCTGGGCCTCCTCTTCATGCTCCTGTTCTTCATCTATGCTGCTCTGGGAGTGGAGTTATTCGGGAAATTGGGTAAGCAGGGCCTGTAGGAGTTGTGGCAACTTTCAAGGAAAGTTTATTAAACAGCTCTAAACCTGGAGTGGGTTCCGCCATTGCAGGAAACATTTGTCTGTGATAATTAGAAGACATATCTGCTCATTATCAGCTCAAACTGGGCCACTTCCAAACACAGACAGATTATCTGCATCATCTGCGCCTGAAAAACTTTGTGATTAATGAAAAGCTTTGAAGTGGTCCAACAATTGTTGGTCCAATTGTAAATTGACAGTATTGGAGAATTCTACCTATCATTTAAATTACAAGCTCTTAGATCATCACCTTCAACCTTTTTCATTTCTCTGGTATACCAAAAATATTGAAGAGTAATATTAGCCTTTTAATTGAAAAGCTGACCAAAAGTTTTTTTTTTTTTCGTATAGCATGGTCAATTATTGTCTTTGGCTTAGAGGAACTGTATCTTTACAGAACTATGATACCCACCATTCACATATTTATTCTCTTTCAGTTTTTCTAAAGATAAACTGAAAACTTTGGCTAATATAGATAATATAGACATAAAGTAAGGCTAGGAGAAAAAATCCATGTATCTCATCAGGATCCAAAGGTGGTGATCAGATCTAAATATGGGGTTTCTGTGGAAGTGGTGCAGCTCTGGCCCAAGGGACATCCGTGGCTTGTCCAAGAGCTGAAAGTAGTAATAGTAGTAGTCAGGGTCGGCTCTATGTTTATGTGGTCAACTTTGAAGCACACCAAACCCCTTTAAACCTAACCTCGGAGTCTAATTTAATCTAGAATCTCCTGATTTTGGATGCCCCTGTGTGAGACCCCCCCCCCCCCCGTTGTTTATTACCTTCCTGGAACTGGTGAATGCACTGTGGAATTGCCAGTTTGAGTTAACAGTCAAACCAGGAGGGTTCTTTCACAAATAGAGGCATCCCAAATTGAGATGCCCCTGAAAAAGCTGACCAAAACTCAGGGGTGGAATTGCTTGCATAGTGGACATGCCAGCGATCCCAGGGATAGGAAACCTAAATCGAGATGCCCCATTGTGTGGAACCCTGCCATTTGAGGAGATGTGGGCACCAGCTGTGTTGGTGCCTTCCTAGTCCGCTGCCGGTCAAGTGCCATCGCACACCCCAAAGGCCAGCCCTGTCAGTGGGCCCCTCTTTGTGGGTGGGGGCCCCCGGCAGCTGCCCTTCCTTGCCAGGTGCTGACGCCGGCCCTGGTAGTAGTAATACAGAGGATTTAAAAAATTAGTTCTACCTTAAAGTACATATATCAGTCTATTAGGAGGATTGTCTCTATTCACTGAAAGGTCAGCCCAAACAGAGCCTAAATGGTCTGGGCAGAGGAATTGCTTTAGCCATGCCCATTTAATTCTTCATGCCAAAGCCATGGATTCTCATTAGAAAACGGAAGTGTAACAGGTATACTAACGTCAGTATCCTTCACTAGTTTTAAATTAAAAAATGCCATTTGTACTAGAGTTTTTCAAGGAAGAATTGACTGTTCCAGACGTCTAATGACTTGGTGAATTTCTTTGACCTCAAATATGTCATCTCCTTTTCAGTGTGTAATGAAGAGAACCCGTGTGAGGGCCTCAGCAGGCACGCCACATTTGAGAACTTTGGCATGGCTTTTCTGACCCTTTTCCGCGTATCCACGGGCGACAACTGGAATGGCATCATGAAGGTAAGAAAGCTTTGAAACTGGTCTATCAAACATTAGTCATGGGACTTTTATGTTACCCTGCTGCCTCAATAATTTTCAGGTGTCCTACATACCAGCCAACATCCTTCCCTACCACCATCACTCACCCATACTGCCCAAGGGCTTTTATATTTCCTGACTCAATCATACAGTTCAAGGGTTGACCCAACCATACTGTCCAAGACCACCCAGTATACAACCTTGCAACCCAATTAGATCTTATTGACATGACGGCCATTTATCCAGCCAGTGCCGTAGTTGGCCGTGTAAACTTGATGAATGTGCAGTAACTTAGCATGTTCAGCTAGTGGTGGCTGGCGCATGTGTTTGGAGCTCCCCTGACCGGTAAATGGAGCCTGAACTGGACTCCAGGAGGGGGTAAGCAGTAACCATAATGTTGCCAATGGGATGGGATTGGGTAATGGTCGGCTTTAAGTCAGAAGCTTTCATTCTAAGTATGAGGAGAACCTGAGGGAAACATCTTTCACTCACTGTGCATACCAAGCTGGTAAACATATTGGTCAACCAGTGGTTCTTGTAGAAGGAGCGCTTATTGACCATTTAATGAAATGAGGTGAGTTTACCGGGGATCTGGGGGATTTCATAATACAGCGGGGTATCCCAAACCATCCACACTGTAATCCCCTCTCTTTCTGTGTGTGTGTGTATATATATATATATATATATATATATATATATATATATATACTGTATCTATAGCAATATTAGTGTTTAATAATTATAAAAATCTATGTTATTACTCATAGCCATATGAAATATTACTCAAAAGTTACGCCCTGCGGCTGGCACATCTATTTTACTATTTTCCATATCTTTATCCCACAGTCCTTGGCAGAGATGTCTACACTATTATGTCTGATTCATTTCTGTTTCTAAACAAGGCGGCATGACATAATTAATATTTACCTTGTTACACCTCCTCATCAGTCTGTTATGGGTGAGTCATTCGGTGTTCCTCCATAACAGGACGGACATGGAGGACTTTTTCATGCTGGTCAGGGCCATGACAGTGTTCAAAGGGTTTACGTTAATGATACATTGGGGCAACAAAAATGAAAGTCTATCTTTAGGGCAAATCAGCCAATCAAAACAAACAAAACAACTGATCAGGGCAACTGTTTACATTGTGGACCCCTTTCTTGTAGAGCCCTGAAATGGAATTGCCTGGGTAGAAAGTTCCTACTGCTGGTGGAGCTTTTCCTTTCTCTCAACTTAAAAGTGAACCAAAACCCAGGGCCACTTGATTCCCTACCCCTGGGGCATCCAGATTCTGGATGCGCTGTTGTGTGAAACCCCCAGGTGGTCCGATGAACTTACCCTCTCTTGGCGATCCAAAAGCGAATCCTTTATGGATTATGCATTTGTGAATGGCCAGCGTGGGCACACTCCCTGTCAGAGGGTAGGAGGGATGTGCCAGCTAGACTTGGCTGGAGCCGAGTCCTTAGATGAGCCTAGATGACTTTGGTGAGTTGGAATGGGTGACCCAGAGGGTTTCACACAGTGGGGTATCCAGCATCAGGGTGCCCCGGGGGCAAGGACCAAATCCCAGGATAGTCAAAATCACTGATTTTGGTCCAATTTAACCTCCAATTCCAAACCTTTACCATCTACACGTCTTTGGACCTGCCAGCCTATTCTGGATGCCAGGAGGGAGGTGTAGCTACACCAAAGGTCCCTGTGGATTATTACAGGTACAGATCAGATTTTACTGCACCAGTGCTTACTGCAGAATGGCCTTTGCTTCCACTGGCTCAATAAGGCCTATACCTAGAACATGCTTAGGCCTCATAACCAAGGATGGCAACCAATCAGCAGCTTTATTGCAAATCATTGGAAAACCGCTGCTTGGTTACACTTAAAGAAGCACTATCGCAAAAAAAATGGCCCAATTAATACAATTCCATATAATATGCTGGATGGTGGGAGGAGAGGTCAGCTTTACACCCAGCATCAATAAATATACAGCCAGGCCTTTTTATTTTAATGGAAGAAAGAGGAGGAAATCAGGGGTGACCCCTGTCACTCCTGATACACTAAACCTTTCACCCCTGGATTTTTTTCCTACCATGATAGAATAAACCACAAGCTTGGTGGGAGATTTATCCAGTTTGGATGTAAAAGTGACCCCACCTTCTCTCATTAGCAGATGTGTGGATTTTTAATATTACACAATTTTGCAATAGTGCTCCTTTAACAAGGAATAAGTCGTTTTTTACATGGAGGTCTTCACTGACAGACTGCAGCATAGCATCAATTTGCTTATGTAAGAGTGATGGGTCTATATTTAATAAATACATTCACATACAAAATAGATGTGAGAGATAGATAAGGTAGATGAAAAGGCCATAGGCAACAATGAGTAGGAAATGTCTGATTTAATAAATCAATTGTAATCATTGATAGACTGGGCCACCAAAGGATTTTCAGGTTGGTCTCAGGCACTAACCCAAGGCACAGCCAAAGGATAGCCAGCCAAAGTTGCCATTAAAAATCAATACAAAACTTTATTCTCTTGTTCCATAAAAATAGACAGGCAATACTCAATAAAAATATGAAAAACGTGTCTACACACGTTTTTTGTAATAGATGTTAACTGTTATGATTAAGGGCCCTTTGTGGCCCGAAACGTGTATTTCATATTTTTATTGAGTATTGCCTGTCTATTTTTATGGAACAAGAGAATAACATTTTGTATTGATTTTGAATGGAAACATTGGCTGGCTAGCCTTTGGCTGGGTTTGAGACTTGGAGTGGAGAGCTCCCCGCCGTGCCGGATGATTTTCCTACACATGGGATGTGGATCATATGTAAGGTAGAGCTGACCATTATGTTTTTCTACTAACTCAAGGCACACTAGCACAGTTTTATTGAGTTTGTTATTTATTTAGTCGTTTACTTTGGTTATTTAATGAATAAACTTTGCACTTTACAATTAAAAATGGTCTTGCAATATTTTTATATACAGTAGCTGAAAAGCGGGTCCCAAAAAATATTTCCTCTTGTTGACCCCAAGATGTTTTCCTCTGGTGAGCCCTAAGAATGATTTTCTCCGGTGGGGCCCAAGAGAGATTTCCTCTGGTTTGCCAGAGGAATGATTTCCTCTAGTGACCCCTAAATTGATTTTCCCAGGTCTGATTTACCCTGGAGAGCCCTAAGAATGATTTTCTCCGGTGGGGCCCAAGAGAGATTTCCTCTGGTTTGCCAGAGGAATGATTTTCTCTAGTGACCCCCAAATTGATTTTCCCAGGTCTGATTTACCCTGGAGAACCCTAAGAATGATTTCCACTGGTTGGCCAAAAGAATGTTTTCCTCTGGTGGCCCAAAGAATGATTTCCAATGGTGGGCCCAAGCTGCTCCACTTTGACACTGATTGTAACATGTATGGGAGAGATGGCCTGAAGCTACACCTTAATTGGGAATGATCAATCACTTTTTGTTTTTCTCCCCGCAGGATACGCTCCGTGAGTGCAGCAGTGATGACAAGAACTGTCTCAGCTATCTGCCTTTCATCTCCCCCGTTTATTTCGTCACCTTCGTCCTCATTGCTCAGTTTGTCCTGGTGAATGTTGTGGTAGCCGTGCTTATGAAACACCTAGAGGAGAGCAATAAGGAGGCCAAGGAGGATGCGGAGATGGATGCTGAGATCGAGATGGAGATGTCGAGGGCACTCACCCCTGTCAGTGTAGCCTGCTCCCCTACATTAGATGGCAAGGCGAATGGCGGAGGGCAGAGTCCTTTGAAGACGGAGCTGCCGGTCCTGCTGAAGCAAGCAAGGGTATGTTTCATAAATCCAAAGTACTTGAAAACATGATCTGGCCAACTTTAGATAAACCAGACAGGGATCTTATCAAGACACTCGCGCGCCGTCAGCCAGCGCAGGCAGAGGGAACCATCTCTCCCCGAACTTGGAGCCACACATTTAGCGGGCGAAGGTGGGAGCAACGGGTGGACATACTCACCTCTGCAGCTCGAGATCGCGCAGGCTGCACTGCAGTTTCTTCATAAGAGGGACTGTTTTTGAAACCATGTGAAGATCCCTAAAGATCTTCACACTATTGCAGCGCAGGGAAAGATGATACACATAGTGCTACTAGCACATCAAGACTAAGAATAAGATATCCCTGTACCAGAAACAGATATAGAGAGGGACAAGAGGGAATCTTCCACCCCCGCTAAAACCTGACATTCTCTGAAAACCACATTGGAAACCAGGGCACTGAGGAAGCCTACTTGGCGAAACATGTCTGCCCTATCTGGCCGGCTACCGGACCAGTAAGAGAAAAACAATAGTTACCTTGGTTTTAGAAATGTGTATCAGACTGCTATTGTTGTACATTGCTGTATATTAATATGAAATATGGTAAGGAGAGATTGATTGTAAATAGATGCTGTATCCCAAAAAAATGGGAAATCATATGAAATCAAATTGATGTCATTTCTCTCTGTATTTATATGTTTTTAATATTTTTCTAACAATAAAAAATGGTTAAGCATTTATAATCTTATGGAGGTGTGGTGGATATACTGGGTCTGATTGTTACAATCCAGGACTAGACCTAGTCCGGAAATTTTGGTTGGTATAGTCTATAACGGACCAGTTAATATCAAACCCGCCTCTTTTGTAAAAGGATGGGTCACCTATAGGTCAGATTGATCTACCCAGTAGGGTTAAATCAAATCTTGACATTAAGTTGAAGTTGTAGAAAATGTAGCTTTACCTTGTGCAGTCCAGTCACTCGAGTTGTCTTTCTCATTGTCTATCTGATAGCGTTGTGTGTGTTCTTCACAGGATGGGGATGTGTACACGAGGGATGGTATGGGATCCCAGAATCTGCTGACTGTGAGGAAGATATCCGTGTCCAGAATGCTTTCGTTACCCAATGACAGCTACATGTTCCGCCCAGTCCTGCCAGCAAAATCCTCGTACCCTCTGCGGAATGTGGACCCCTATGGCAATGGCTGCCCACAAGGTACTTTCATGTTCTTAGAGCTGAGGGAAATGGTTGAAGTTCTTATTTGCTGTCTGAGCAAGCTTATTCAGTTAGGTGAAGGAAATACGTGGACCAGATACCACCATCCTTGAGAGTATTATAAATAAATAGTGAAAGGCCCTAATGTTTTGGTTAATAAGGTCCTAAAGCTTCTGGTGGCAAATTTGGACACATTACTGACAAAAAACTGACCTAGTAGAATTTAATGAACATTGTAGAGCCCTTTAAGTGATGTACTGTACACTCAATAATGCCAATATGGCCTCCCACTAGACTGACAGTAACAGTAATATTTTTTGCGTCTACCTTAGGATCGGTTTTATCAGTTCGTTCCCAACCAGTTGAGTCTACAAATTCCTTGAAGGTACCAGTGGACTGCCAGTTATTGCCATCTGCAAACAGCAATGTCGATCCAGAGGAGTTGCCTAAAATCCCACCACCGCATTCAGCTTCCAGGTCACCTAGTCTGAACAGATTGCTGCGTAGGCAGGTATGATTTGTACATGTTTCTCCATGTCTTTCAGATTCATCTTTGGTCTGTCTAACACAGAGTTTTAGCCAAGCAGCTCATCCTTATGGATACGTTGATTGGCTGCCTTTCTAACACAAGCCCAGCTATTCCCTCCCGTATTCCTTCTCCTCTCCACTCAAGGTGGAAACATTAGCACCTATGAGTAGGCACCACCATTTCCTAAATCTGTAGTAGCTAGGACATGACACAGCCAGGGGTGGAAGGGGGCAAAAATCATTTGCTGACTTACAGCAAGTCAACAAGTGTTCACAGACAGATCACAGGTGGGGATTGATATGGCCACTACTTAGAACAGTGCTCCATCTCCTGGAGAGCCACCAATGGGTCTTCTTTTTTGGATCTCCTCCTGGCTGGCTCTGTAGTTTGATTGCGCACAAATTACTTCAACTGTGTGGGGATCCACAAACCATGATCTGCTGGTGGCTCTCTAGGAGAGGGTGGGGGAACACTGACTTGAGATGATGCTACTCAAGCTGTAGTATGGTAGGGGTTCCCCCATACAGCTATGATGCTGAGGCTATAACATTGCAGGGGCAAAAAATGGGCAAGGATGCACAGTGATCCTGGGTAAGAGGGGGATAATCAGTAGGCAAGTCTGGCATAGGCTCCAAGGAAGATGGGCTGTGTCCTAGAGGCTACATGCTTGGGGCTACCCCAACTGGAATTCTCCCGGCTCTCAGTATGACCAGTCGTCCCCTGGACATAGCTAACCAGCAGCCTTCCAGCTGGAAGGTCTTATCACCAGCTAGCTGAAGGAATGCATAGAAAGGTAGGCAGCATCTAAGCCTGTGTGGAGAGAGATGGAGAAGGAAAGGAGGTAGATGAATTTCTTTAAAAGTAGAGTAGGACATCATCTTTGCTACAAGCAAAAAAAACGTCCACTCTTATTGGCTTGATGCATCGTTGCCATTATGGTTTATGTTGCATGTGTTATATTTTGTAAATGATAAAATCCAGTTATGTGTGATTGTTTTCCAGGAGGCTATCCATATGGACTCGGTGGACTATCAAAATAGTGACTCCAAGGACAGCTATCATGTTGAGGTATTGGAAAATGGAAAACGGAAAACAACTTCGCTAAATACCCTTGTTCCACCTCTGCTCTGCCCTACCCCACTTTCTCTGCAGGGAACCCCACAGTCTTCCCCCATGCCACCTTCCCATCGCAGGCATTCCAGTGTCCGCACGCGCAAACATACCTACAGCCAACACAGTATTCCAAGCCGTCCTTCAAGCTGCAGCAGTGAAAGCACCAATCCGGATGAGTCTGTATTGGAGTCCTCAGACCCAGCTGATATAGAGGTCAGCCACATCAACAGCTCAGCCACAAGCTGGCAAGGACAATCCAACCATAGGAGCCTCTCTGTCTCTCCGTTCATCTCCCAAGCGTCATCTCCTCCGCCTTTATTAAAGAACTGCAATAGCACAGTCAGCCTGGCAGGTACCAGCAGCAAAGACTTGAAGAAGTTCTACAGTGTTGATACCCAAGGATTTTTAGCTAAGCCCTTATGGGCAGAAGACCAAAGGAGGCACTCTATCGAGATCTGCCCCTCCATTGATGATGATGGAGACTCCTGCTTTGATCTATCCATTGACGATAAGCAGGATTCCTCTGTCCTCATTCGATCTGACCCTGAGTTTATCCATGGAGTTCGAAGGAAGAAGAAGATGAGCCCACCATGCATATCTATAGATCCTCCCATGGAGGATGACAGTGGCACAGCTTCACGTACCAAAGCATCTGAAAACAGCATGATGTTACGAAGGAGGACACCTTCCTGTGAATCCACGGCATACAGGGACTCTTTAGATCTAAGTGACAACCAGTGTGTTGAACAGCAGTCCAAAAGTGAGAGGAGGAACCAAGCGGCTTGTCGCAACGAACACTTGATCATACCCTGCTACTCTATGGACCAGCTGGAGAACAACAGCTTCTCAGAACTTTTATTGGAGAGCGGGCCTCCTGTTTCTCCTTCCGCAATCATTGTGGACTCCAGGCCTGACAACGGGGCCTTAGACATTACACCGGTAGACCACCTACATAGCAGTAACTCTGAAAACACCAGAGGTTCTTTAAAAAATCATGCACTAGTCAATACTTCAAACACAACAGAGGAAATAACAGACAAACCATTATAGCTTTTAACGATAAAGGGCTTGTGACGATGTATTACTGGATAGACGGGTCGAAATAATAAAAAAAGCCCCTTTGGGTGTTAGTGTTTTCAATAAGCGGTGGGGTTTCACACGGGATACGAAGAAGTGTGGAGGGTTTGAATTTAAAAAAATTAATTGATTTGTTTGATTTTATAAACGAAATACGGAAACAACTTCCCATATAGCCTCAATCACATTGATTCGAGTTTTTATTTTAATGTTCTTTTTTTCATTTGTTTGATTTTTCTATTTTTAAAAAATTGGCACTTTTTTATTGTGCGGAAACACAGTATGCAGAAGTGCTGACATATGAAGACTTGTACGATATCTGTATATCAGCAGTATAAATAAAAATAGAAATAATGTATTTGAGAAATGCTTTGTTCCTTGCCCATGGCGGAGGGAAGTTGCTCAGATGGAAGAATTATGGTTCTACCCATAAGATACATTCAGGCCTAGGTCTTCATGTATGAGGTCCTCCTATGGTCCTTGCCCATGGCGGAGGGAAGTTGCTCAGATGGAAGAATTATGGTTCTACCCATAAGAAACATTCAGGCCTAGGTCTTCATGTATGAGGTCCTCCTATGGTCCACAAATCTAATGAAGCTGAATGATAGATGTTCTGTCACCCTCAAAAGTGGGTGGAATGAGGTGGCAGCCAGCTTACTCCTCCCCTCAAACTCAAGTCGACACTGGGTTATTCAACCTTTTATTTAAACCGGACCTTCAGCATGATTTAATGAAAATCCCAAACCCTTAAAAAACTATTCCCCAGCATCTAAAATTAATATAATTTAAGTTCTTAGTCACTAACTTATTATTCTTTCTCCCACTGGGCTGCAATAAAGTGCAGGGGGCGGGGTTATAGCTGAACTTTGCACAGACAGAGCAGCACTGGGGTCTGGGAAAGGACAGCAATCCCAGAATGCAGAGCAACACAGTCAGAAGACACTTCCTGTTTGTAGGCTGCCTCATGCTCCATGAGCCGTCATCTTGGATGTTTAAAGGCTCATAACATGCAGTAGATGCAGGTAGGATGATTTTTTAATGTGAGCAATCTGTAGGTGCAGGGTGTGGGAGATATGCTCTTATTCAGGGTGAAGGTCCGCTTTAAGGGTAGGAGTAAAACTAGGGATAAAATAAACAATAGCATTTAATCTAATAATACTGCTATACCTTTAGCAGGCCTTTGTGAAAGGCCAGCGTGGGAACGTTCCCTGTTATATGATTGCGGGAAAGCGGCTGCCGACAGCTATTCACAAGTGCCAAGCGAGGGTGTGTGCCCTGCTAGAGGTATAGCAGGGAGGATAGTCAAAAATCACAGGTTTTGGTCCACTTAAACAATTGCAACAAATTGGTGGTCTATAACTCTATCTATAACTGTAGCCACATGTGGATTGCTGCATTGTAATTTAGCTGTTAAAGTATGCTAAACACATTGCTGCACACAAGGGCCTGGAGTGGAACCAGGGGTGTGGAGTCCTCTTGGGCCCTAAGGTGTCCTGTGGTGCACGTATTGCTTGTTCTCTAACCCTCTCGCAGGAGTCCAGACATGTCTCTTAGGAAAGTTCCAGTTACTATTGACACTATCTAACACATTTAGGTTCACAGTACTTCAACACTCTGATTGGTTCCAACAACTTAGTAAAACAAGACTCGCCCTTAGTTTCCCCCTTTTAATGAATCCAGTACCGTCTAATTTACTCAGGTACTCGGCCTTGAGTTCTCATCACATGTCCTGGTAATGGCTGAAATAAGGGATGAAGGGTCAGCACTCCTAAAATTCCATAACTTTATTATAAACCACAGGTGGGACGTGGCATGGTGCACACAAACTTTGTTTCTCAGTCTCTTTGCCCCAGCTAAGCCCCATCTATCGATGTCCCACCATCTTGTCCCCCCAGCTCAGCCCCATCTATCAATGTCCCCCCAGCTCAGCCCCATCTATCGATGTCCCACCATCTTGTCCCCCCAGCTAAGCCCCATCTATCAATGTCCCACCATCTTGTCCCCCCAGCTCTGCCCCATCTATCGATGTCCCACCATCTTGTCCCCCCAGCTCTGCTCCATCCAGTCCAGTCTCTCTGATCCACCCATCCCTCCTCCCAGCTCTCTCTCTATACCTTCCTTCTCTTCCTGTTCTGTCTATCCATCCCTGTTCTTTACAGCTTCTCTCCCATTCATCCCTTTCCCCCGAGCCCTATCTATCCATCCTTATAACCAGACCTTCTTGCCAGTAACATTTTGGGCCATACACAAGCAGCGTGCTGAGGGCCAGAGCTGTAGGTTCTGTGGGGCCAAAAAAAAAGCTCCAGTTTTTTTCCAGCCTAATGACCTCAAGGGGGGAGGAGAAAGCAGACTTTTTTAGTTTTGCCTGGGGGAAGCTATAGATCTTTCCCCAGTGCGCTGATTTCTATCTATTCACCCCCTGCGACAGCCCTCTGCCCGGACCTTCACCTCTCATTGAATGCCTTTAAATGGACCTTTACCAGAAGTAGTTGAGTGTCCCTGCACTAGAGTTTAGGCAGCGGGGCATCCCCATTTTGGATGCCCCAGAGGGGAGGTAATCGATCAGCCTGGAAATCTTGTAGATTCCCTGGACGATCGCCGTGGGATTTGGTCCACTTTATCTTTTTACATTCCCAGGTGCCCTATGGGATTTTGTGCCGCACTGCTGACTCACAAACCTAATCCATAATATCACAGTACACAAGGGTCTGGGGATTGGGATTACCTTGCCACTTGCAAATTGCTCTACAAACCTTTGTTGAGTTTTGCGGGGTCCCATCAGAGAAGTTTTATCTGGGCCCCATACAGGGCTCACGGATGTATAGCCCTGTTGGCTGCCCGGCTTTCTATCTTTAGCAACATAACACAATGGTTTCAATTTAATATGAATCAATAAAGGGGAAAGTGCGGTAATCCCAAAGTAGTCATTAGTGAGGTGACATTGCTGCATTCTGTTATCTAACCATGGCAGGCATGTCTCGCCAACAAAGCCGAGATCACGTGAGAGTGTTGACGAGTTACTTGTCTGATATCACCAACAAAGTTATCACCTGGCTATGATACAGTGTCAAACACTCCCTGGAGGGCTGCCGCTTTATCCTGGGGTCTATTGGATAAGTCTTGATCCTAGTGCTGCACACATCATAGGATGATACTGTATGATGAGGGGGGGTTGGCCCTGCCATTTCCTCCAGGTGGATGGTTGTTAAATATCTATTGAACATGCAAATATCTATTGAACATTTTTAACCAGCCTATTCTTTCTTTATAAGATCCACAAATAACTGTAAGCTCTTGTTTTGTACCATAATACAAACTCTTTTCCTTCTGTATCCTCCCTTATACCCTAATAGATTGTAAGCTCTTCTCCTTCTGTATCCTCCTTTATACCCTAATAGATTGTAAGCTCTTCTCCTTCTGTATCCTCCCTTATACCCTAATAGATTGTAAGCTCTACGCCTTCTGTATCCTCCCTTATACCCTAATAGATTGTAAGCTCTACGCCTTCTGTATCCTCCCTTATACCCTAATAGATTGTAAGCTCTTCTCCTTCTGTATCCACCCTTATACCCTAATAGATTGTAAGCTCTTCTCCTTCTGTATCCTCTCTTATACCCTAATAGAATGTAACCTCTTCTCCTTCTGTATCCTCCCTTATACCCTAATAGAATGTAACCTCTTCTCCTTCTGTATCCTCCCTTATACCCTAATAGATTGTAAGCTCTACGCCTTCTGTATCCTCCCTTATACCCTAATAGATTGTAAGCTCTTCTCCTTCTGTATCCACCCTTATACCCTAATAGATTGTAAGCTCTTCTCCTTCTGTATCCTCCTTTATACCCTAATAGAATGTAACCTCTTCTCCTTCTGTATCCTCCCTTATACCCTAATAGATTGTAAGCTCTACGCCTTCTGTATCCTCCCTTATACCCTAATAGATTGTAAGCTCTTCTCCTTCTGTATCCTCCCTTATACCCTAATAGATTGTAAGCTTTTCTCCGTCTGTATCCTCCCTTGTACCCTGATAGATTGTAAGCTCTTCTCCTCCTGTATCCTCCCTTATACCCTAATAGATTGTAACCTCTTCTCCTTCTGTATCCACCCTTATACCCTAATAGATTGTAAGCTCTTCTGTATCCTCCCTTATACCCTAATAGATTGTAAGCTCTTCTGTATCCTCCCTTATACCCTAATAGATTGTAAGCTCTTCTCCTCCTGTATCCTCCCTTATAACCTAATAGATTGTAAGCTCTTCTCCTTCTGTATCCTCCCTTATACCCTAATAGATTGTAACGTCTTCTCCTTCTGTATCCCCCCTTATATCCTAATATATCGTAAGCTCTTCTCCTTTTGTATCCTCCCTTATACCCTAATAGATTGTAAGCTCTTCTTCTTCTGTATCCTCCCTTATACCCTAATAGATTGTAAGCTCTTCTTCTTCTGTATCCTCCCTTATACCCTAATAGATTGTAAGCTCTTCTCCTTCTGTATACTCCCTTATACCCTAATAGATTATAAGCTCATCTCCTTCTGTATCCTCCCTTATAACCTAATAGATTGTAAGCTCTTCTCCTTCTGTATCCTCCCTTATACCCTAATAGATTGTAAGCGCTTCCTCTTCTGTTTCCTCCCTTATATCCTAATAGACCATAAGCTTCTCTCCTTCTATATCCTCACTACATGGGGTCAGGATTGTGACCAATGATCAGTCACAGAGTGGTGCCACGCCCTCTCTATTCTTTAAAGGAGGGAGTGTGCCGAGGTCTGACAGGTCCTCCCTCCATTGTAGTGAATAGAGAGGGTGTGGTGGTGCCCCTGTGACAGGGCAGATTTACAGTTCTGGGACCAAAACCCAAGATTTTCACTATCCCAGGTTTTGGTTCATCCCCCGGGGCATCACGACTTGGGACACAGCCAGTCGCCCTCTATTCTTACCTTTCCAACAAGTCCACAGCGCAGACGCGGCTCTCCTCCAATAATCTTTTCTGGTTGCGCATATAAAGAATTTTCCAGTCCTGGACTTTATTTATTCATGACCACCTTTTTTTTAGCACTGAAAGGTGGTCTGATACAAAGAAGTGGGGAAACGACAGACAAGCAAAGCAGGGAGCAGCTATCCTCTCCTATTCACACAAGCATCACTAGGTCCCACACAATCTGATGCAAGAGGGGTGGAGATAGGTCCAACTCTCAATGCAAAAAAAGGTGGTCATGAATGAATTAAATACAAGGGCTGGGCTACCAGGATGAATCCTCTGCATGGCAGGTAAGCTATCACCTATTTGTTTTTACATTTAGCCCGGACAATCCCTTTAAGAAGGGAAATTATTATATTATCAGAAATATCTTGAAGTATATGTTGGACGAAGGGGTGATTATCTTAATATGGAGAGCCTCTATGTGTTAATGGAGAGCTTCTATGTCTTATTGGAGAGCCTCTTCATCCTTTTGGAGAGACATTTTGGCTATAGCAGGATTTTATTTACTCATTTCTGAAAAAGTGTCTGTAACCTATCTGGACCCAACCTGGAGCATGACTGTGCTAGCGCTCCATACGCCTTCAGCTGTCACCAACCCACCCACACTCCCAAAAAGCTGAGCCAACAACCATTTCTTTGGAATTGATGGAATTTTAATCGGCCACAGCCTCAATAAAAACAGTAACAAATAACAAATGCACACTCCCGTTCTCCCCGATCCAGGTCTGAGATTCCACCATACCATAACTACCAACAGGAGGGGAGGGGAGGCGTCCCGAAGGCTCAACTACCTCCCGAATCTGAAACAGAAGCCGATTCGTGAGCCCAGCCGCATCCCTCCTAGGCCTGGTAGCTCAACGGGGCTAACTGCCAAGATCCACCTTACTCCCTTTCCTTTGTCCCTCCCCTCCCCTTAAAATCAGTCACCTATCCTCCTGGCCCGTTTCAGCCGAAACAGCCGCTTCCTTGTAACCTACCCCCACTTTCCTGCCATCTCAGACCCGAACCGAGCAGAGGAGACCGCCAAAGCTGCGAAAAGTAAAATAATACCGTAAACAATGTATGTACAACAATCCCCCAATACATACGCATCGACACATATACCCAATAAATAACCCCACAAATTATACATAACCAAAATCCAAATTTAAGTACCCCGGTAACTTAAACAGATATCAATAAATATATATTAATCCTCTTTCTATATATCTTTTTTTTTTTTAATATAACATAATACAACACCTGTCCCAAAAAAACGCCCCGAAACCCCAACCAGCCTTCCGCTGCGAGTATCGACCATTCTATCACCCCCAACAAAGGGCGGGCGGGTGGGAAAGCACATTCCAGCGAAGAGATCGGGGGTCAAAGAGGAAGGGGAAGGGGCAACCAGCCCCTTTATACTCCCTCCCCTTCCCCTGAGGTCACTTCCCCCGATCTCTTCCCCCCATCCTATAGGCTGGTCAGCAGGAAGCACAGGCCAGTCATGGGGCTGCCGACCTTAAAAGACTGGCGCCCTTCTAGCTCTCCAATCATCATTAAAGTGGACCAGTGACCATCCTGGGTTTTGGTGGTTGCCCCCGGAGCACCCTCATCCCGGACCTATCATGCATGTACGGCCGTTCGTGCAAACAGCGTGCTCAGGCCCCTTCATCCAGGAGCTTGTCTAATGCGAGCAGATCCGAGTGCGCTGGCGGCCGCATCCCCCACTACTCTCTGACAGGGAGCATGCCCTGGTTTGGGCATGTGCCTTTCTAGAGGGATGGCAAGGATGCGGCCACAGTTCGCACATGCGCCATTGGCCTGGAACAGAAGGTGAGTTTATGGGTGACTTGGGGGGTTTCATACGGCACCCCGATTTTGGATGTCCCGGGGGGAGGGAATCAATCGGCCTGGGAATCTTATAGATTCCTGTGTCGATCTCGGTGGGTTTTGGCTCACTTTAAAGCAGAACAAAACCCAGGATTTTAAAATTCCAGGGTTTTTACCGTTCCCTTGGGGGCATCCCATTCCGGTATGCCCTTGGGAAAGGCCAGTGACCACAGTGGGTTTTGTTCCGCTTTAAATACACGTTAGCTGAAATGGAGAGTTTCACCACATTTTAAAGCCTAACCCCCACAATTTCTCTGTTAACGGGGGGAAACACTAATGAATTTATGATCATCAGCGAGACAGCCAGGACTGGAAGTGTACTGAAGTGCTTTGCCAAAATAATGACTGAAACAGGGAAAGCATTTCATGGTGGAAGATTTGTTCTGTAATACTTTCAGGGCTCTTCCTGCTACATGAAATGTAATTAGGTAATTAATGCTATTATAGGTAATTTTGGGGGAAATTAGGCAGCGGAATCCAATAAATCAAATCAAGGATATTTGCAGCTTCCGAAGAGCTGCCAGGCGGAGGGGATCTATTTACAGAGTTATCTATAAAAGCAGCTTACTACTGACCCTGTGTGCCCGGATCCCATCCTGACCGCGTCATAGCCTGGTGACCAAAATGTGACCCGCCCACAATGGCGCAAACCCCGAACAATGAATTATGGCCCCTCTCATATATCCTATAAGAGCATTCATAATGTCACATGTGATATACTAAAAGGGAGTTACCATTCCTACCATAAGCTCTTCCGCCTTCTATATCATCCCTTATACCCTGATAGATTGTAAGCTCTTCCGCCTTCTATATCATCCCTTATACCCTGATAGATTGTAAGCTCTTCCGCCTTCTATATCATCCCTTATACCCTGATAGATTGTAAGCTCTTCCGCCTTCTATATCATCCCTTATACCCTGATAGATTGTAAGCTCTTCCACCTTCTACATCCTCCCCTACACCCTAAGATTGTAGGCTCTTTTCTTCTGTATCCTCCCTTATAACCAGGGCTGGATTATAGACAGGGTGCAAGGGGTGTGTGCCCCTGGCTCTCCACCATTTGCCCTGCAAGGGGGCCTCCACCACTTTTGCCATTATGGTTGGGGGTATTGAAGATTTGCGGCACCGCCGATCCACATGCCCTTACAGGGGTGCATATCTGAGGTTCTCCCCTTTCCAATGACACCTCCAGAGGGTCTTTAGCCCCCCTAGGTCTGGAGACTGGCACTCGACACTTGGAAGTGTACCAACCCCGGTAACACTGGACACTGAACGAAGACACTGGACATTTGCTTTAATGGAAAAATTAATACACCATCAGGGGCCTCCACCAGATGTTCTGTCCAGGGGCCTCCACCACACTTGATACAACCCTGCTTATACCCTAATAGTAAGCTCTTCTCTCTACTGTATCCTCCCTTATACCGTAATAGATTTTAAAGTGGACCAACACCCTCCACTGATAAATCTATAAGATTCCCGGACCGATCAGTCCCCTGACTGCGGGGCACCCCGATCGGTTTGTGAATGTGAATGGGCGGCGCGGGCGCACGCCCTGTAACAGTGACGCGCGTGAGGCGGCGGCGGGCGCGCTCTCTTGTCCGTCGCTGCCTCCCGCTTGTCCGTTGGCGGGGATTGGCAGCAGTGGTCACGTGGGAGCGGGGAGAGGTGAGTTTTTGGGGCTTTCTGGGGGGTTTCACACAGCGGGGCACCCCCGATCGGGGTGCCCCACCGAAGTGGACCAAAACCCAGGATAGTCAAAATCCTGGGTGTTGGTCCACTTTAAGCTCGTCTTCTTCTGTATCCTCCCTTATATCCTAATAGATTGTAACTTTTTTTATTGAGTAAAATCAAGCAATCATATACAATATATACAAAGTTACAATAATAAATAAATAAAATAAAATAATAGATTGTAAGCTCTTCTCCTTCTGTATTCTCCCTTATACCCTAATATATTGTAAGCTCTTCTCCTTCTGTATCCCCCTTATACCCTAATAGATTGTAAGCTCTTCTCCTTCTGTATCCTCCCTTATACCCTAATAAATTGTAAGCTCTTCTCCTTCTGTCTTCTCCCTTATACCCTAATAAATTGTAAGCTCTTCTCCTTCTGTCTTCTCCCTTATACCCTAATAGATTGTAAGCTCTTCTCCTTCTGTATCCCCCTTATACCCTAATAGATTGTAAGCTCTTCTCCCTCTGTATCCTCCCTTATATCCTAATAGAGTGTAAGCTCTTCTCCTTCTGTATCATTCCTTATACCCTAATAGATTATAAGGTCTTCTCCCTCTGTATCCTCCCTTATATCCTAATAGAGTGTAAGCTCTTCTCCCTCTGTATCCTCCCTTATACCTTCATAGATTGTAAGCTCTTCCTTCTTCTATATCCTCCCTTATACCCTAATAGATTATAAGGTCTTCTCCCTCTGTATCCTCCCTTATATCCTAATAGAGTGTAAGCTCTTCTCCCTCTGTATCCTCCCTTATACCCTAATAGATTGTAAGCTCTTCTCCTTCTGTATACCCCCTTATACCCTAATAGATTGTAAGCTCTTCTCCTTCTGTATCCTCCCTTATACCCTAATAGAGTGTAAGCTCTTCTTCTTCTGTATCCTCCCTTATACAATAATAGATTGTAAGCTCTTCTCCTTCTGTATACCCCCTTATACCCTAATACATTATAAGCTCTTCTCACTCTGTATCCTCCCTTATACCTTCATAGAATGTAAGCTCTTCTCCTTCTGTATACCCCCCTTATACCCTAATAGATTATAAGCTCTTCTCACTCTGTATCCTCCCTTATACCTTCATAGAATGTAAGCTCTTCCTTCTTCTGCATCCTCTCTTATACCCTAATGGAATGTTTTTTCGCCCTTCATACTTATTTATTAATGTTATTGTACATTTAAAGATTTGTGTGGTTTTCACTATCCTGGATTTCGTTCCTCCTGTCTGGGACATCCTAATTTGGCGCACATATGCCCATGGGAATAGCAGAAAGGTGAGCTTTTTGGATGATGCAGAGGTTTTGACACATCAAAGAGCACTTGCCCTAGAGTCTTATAGACTCTAGGTCTCTTTAAGTAGTGTAGGTTGGGATACTTTTTTGTGATAGTGACGGGCTCATGTTAATAAACTTCAGCCAGACCTTCTGATCACCGGGTAAGGGTTTCCAGTCCTCTTAGCTCTCTGTGTCTCCAGGATCCGGGTAAGCCAGCACGCTCTGGTTAGAGGGCATGCTCGCCATGTGTGCCATCGACCAGCATCAAACACAAAACGCTCATTAATATCTCATTGATTGCTGGCCGCCGGGCTGGCAGCATTATTCCACCGCGTGACTCTTTGGGGTTGGAGAATCCCCCCGGCTGCGTATAATCCCTCTGCTCATGTGCTATAGCCGGATCACACATTTACGCTCCACACTAATGGTCGCGCCTGTTGTTCCTACAAGCTGCACCGCTGAATTATTTATTCACCAGTGAAAGCTGCACGCCTTAACCCATTCATTGCTGAAGCGCTGACTCTACTGCACTGGTCCTTTTATTATGAGGGGGGGGGTCTGGACCTCTGGAGGTTATGTTGCATTGTATTACATGAGCTGCTAGGTTCCTAGGGGAAGCCTGGCCCTGATGCTGTGTGTGCTGCAGCTTCAGATCCCCCCTGGGATCAAGTCCCATTCTGGTAGAGGTGGTGGGTGGAGGAGAAATCCCAACTAGTGTTCAATACAGCCCTGAGCTTACTTAAAGGAAAAGTAAAGACAAGTAACATAGTAACATAGTATGTGCGGCTGAATAAAGACTTTAGTCCATCCAGTTCAGCCTGTTTAACTCCTTCCAGTGGTCTAGTAGCCATAGCTGGTAATGTTATTACATGCAAGGAAGGCATCCCGGCCACTATAGATCTCCTTCCAGTGGTCTAGTAGCCATAGCTGGTAATGTTATTACATGCCAGGAGGGCATCCAGGCCACTATAGATCTCCTTCCAGTGGTCTAGTAGCCATAGCTGGAAATGTTATTACATGCCAGGAAGGCATCCCGGCCACTATAGATCTCCTTCCAGTGGTCTAGTAGCCATAGCTGGAAATGTTATCACATGCCAGGAAGGCATCAAGGCCACTTTTGAACGTTTTTACTGTATCCATCATTACTACCTCCTCTGGCAGCGAGTTCCATAGTGTCACTGCTCTTACAGAGAAGAATCCCCTCCTATGTCGGTGGAGGAAGCACCTTTCCTCTAACCTTAGTGGATGCCCCCGGGTTATGGTTACACTCCGGGGTATAAATAGATTGTGGGACAGATCCTTGTATTGACCCCGAATATATTTATACATAGTTATTAGATCACCCCTCAATCGTCTTTTTTCTAGACTAAATAAACCTAACTTGGACAATCTTTCCGGGTACTCTAGCCCCCGCACTCCTTTTATTAACTTTGTTGCCCTTCTTTGAACGTGCTCCAGTTCTGATATGTCCTTCTTAAGCACAGGTGCCCAGAACTGTACACAGTATTCCATATGGGGTCTGACCAGTGACTTGTACAGGGGTGAAATGATGCTCTGGTCATGAGCACCTATGCCCCTCCTGATGCACCCCATGATTCTATTTGCTTTGGCAGCAGCTGCCTGGCATTGATTACTACAGTTGAGCTTATTGTCAACTAAAACCCCTAGGTCCTTTTCCATTGTTGTTTTACCAAGTGTTTCTTTATTTAGTGTGTAATCATGACACAGATTTCTCCTTCCCATGTGCATAACCTTACATTTATCTGTGTTAAACTTCATTTGCCATTTAACTGCCCATGCCTCCAATTTATTTAAATCTGTTTGTAGCTGCCTGCTGTCCTCTTTTGTTTTAATTACTTTACTCAGCTTAGTATCATCTGCAAAGATTGAGACTTTACTGTTTAATCCATACCCAATGTCATTTATATATATATTGAAGAGAATTGGTCCCAGAACTGACTCTTGTGGTAATCCACTAGTAACAGTGACCCAAGCTGAGTGTGTACCATTTATAACCACCCTCTGCTTCCGATCATTAAGCCAATTTCCCACCCATCTGCACACGTTTTCCCCCAGTCCAAGCATTCTCAAAAAAGTAAAAAAAAAAAACTACCGGTACCAGCTGCATCTCAACCCCCCGGAATCCTGTGGGCTGCCGCAGTTCTGTTTCATTGCATTTAGCCCCGAAGCTGGTGGTGGACCTTGGGGCTGCTCCTGGGGCGCTCTAGTTAGGGCAACCTACCGCTTGGGAATATGTGCGCCCACTGCTTGTGTTTGTCTCACTGCACAAATAAATGTGGAGGAAAGGTTCCTATGTGTGCACAAGCATAAAATGGCCATATATGCATAAAAAAGTCACATGGAGGAGATTCCAGAGAGGCTCCACCTCTTTAATATAACAGCAGGAGGCAGGAAGAGAGGGGATCTGCGTCTCCCTTCACTCCAGAACCTGACATAATTTTAAAGTGGATCTATAAGATTCCCGGGCCGATCACCCCCCTCACCGCGGGACATCCGAGATCGGGATGTCCCGCGGTGAGGGACCCCCCAAAAAACCCCAAAAGAACTCACCTGATCGGCAGCGGCCGCCTCCCGCGCACTCCCCTAGCCGTGCGCGCGCCCGCGCCGGCCGTTTGTGAATGGCCGGCGGGGGCGCGCGCATTGTCAGAGGGGCGCGCGGGAGGCGGCGGCGGACGCGCTGCCTTGTCCGCCGCTTGTCCGTGGGAGCGTGGTGAGGTGAGTTTGGGGGTTTCTGGGGGGTTTTACACAGCGGCTGAAGTGGACCAAAACCCAGGATAGTCAAAATTCTGGGTGTTGGTCCACTTTAAAGTGGACCAACACCCACCCCCGATCAGCTCCCTCCCCGCAGGGCATCCGAAATCGGGAAACCCCCCAGAAAGCCCCTAAAATCTTACCTTTTAGGCGACGGATAAGCCGAAGCCACCGCCTCTCGCGCGTCCCTCCTACAAGGCGCGCGCCCACGCCGGCCATTCACTAACAGCCGGCGCGGGCGTGCGCCCTGTAGGAGGGACGCACGAGAGGCGGCGGCGGCTTATCCGTCGCTTGTCCGTCTCCCTATCGGGGTGCCCCGCGGAAGTGGACCAACACCCAGGATAGTGAAAATCCTGGGTGTTGGTCCCCTTTAAAGCGGAACAAATCCCTATAAGATTCCCGGGCCGATTGATTCCCTCTCCTCGGGGCATCCTAAATCGGTATGCCCCGCCGTGTGAAACCCCCCAGGTCGCCCCATACACTTACCTTGCTTCCCGGTCCAATGGCACATGCGAGAAGCCGCGGTCACATCCCGGCTATCCCTCTAGCAGGGTGTGTGCCAACGCCAGGCATTTGTTAAAGGTCGGCGAGCAAGATCCCTGGTAGAGGGATAGCGGGGATGCGGCTGCGGCTCACGCATGCACTGTTGAACCAGGAAACAGGGTAAGTGTATGGGGTGACCTGGGGGGTTTCGCACAGCGGTTTTTGGATGCCCCCGGTGGAGGGAATCGATCGGCCTGGGAATCTTATAGATTCCTGGGCCGATCACAGTGGGTTTTGTAGATTCTAGATTACTGTTAATCAAACCGCACACAATCTTCTTAAATTATCAGCCGCATACACCCCGCGGCCGGGCATTAGTCACGTCCCCTCATTTGTCTTTCAAGTCTATGGAGCGTCGCCCGGGCAGCACTGGCATCGCTGTGGGCACGCGCCTGCCCGTCTCCCAGGCCTCCCATCATCTGATTGTTGTCTTAATTGTCATCGAGCGTCTGCCCGCTATAATTATCAGAGACAGGTCTGGGTAGAATGGCGCCTCCCTCCCTATTATTTGCCAGAGAAAGTTTTGAAGGTGAATCCGGCTGCATTGCTGCAGCAATTGGGGCGGGGGGTGCGAAATGCGCGGAGCTAAGCGGGTCATATCACCGCCGCTGTCCCGCCAGCTCGCAGCCATTAATCACATGCCGGGGAAATACACAATCGCCTCCGGGATTCATCACACCTGTCATTCCCAAGTTTCTGAGAAGAGCCGCAATATTATTATCCTCACAAATCCCCATTTGCCTTTTTCTTTACTCATTACCGGACTGCCTCAAGCTGGCCGCTATACAGCGTACCTCCCAAGTGTCCCTGACTTGGAGGGACTGTCCCTCTTTTGAGTCCATTTCCCCTGGCCCGTGATGTTCTTCTTTGCCCCTCTTTGAGGTTTAACATGCAGATCTGCAGCAATAAATGTTTTATTTACCTATTTAAAGTGGACCAAAACCAACACCGATCAATTCCATCCCGATTTTGGATGCCCTGCTGTGTGAAACCCCCCCAGGTCGCCCTACACGCGGGCAGGCTGATTCATGACTAGTGCCAGGTAACGGCAGATGTCTGTACAGCGGCGCTAAGAGCGACTGCTAGTGGTCACTCTGAACGGCCGTGAGTCGCTATTACAGAGCGCCTCAGTCGCTGGCCGGCATTAATGAATTTGATGTGTGAGTCGCTATAACACTAGTACAGCACTATATAGGAGCGAACGGTAGCGACTGGTCAGTGTGAGCGACTCAAATCATATTCATCAAAAAAACACACACACAGCGCCGGCGCTCGGGTAGTTGTAGCCCAGAGCGCCAGAAGCTGTGTGATTAAAGTGGACCAACACCCAGGATTTTGACTATCCTGGGTATTGGTCCACTTCACCGGGGCACCCCGATTTGGGGTGCCCCGCTGCCTGAAACCCCCCCAAACACCCCGAAAACTCACCTCTCCACGCTCCCACGTGAGTGCGCTGTCCAATGCCCGCCAACGGACAAGTGACGTCCGTTGACGGACAAGGGATCGCGCCCGCCGCCGCCTCCCGCGCGTCACTCTTGACGTGTGCGCGCCCGCGCCGGCCATTCAGAGACGGCCGGCGCGGGCGCGCGCACGTCTAGAGGAGCGCGAGAGAGGCGGCGGCGGCGGAAGCAGCGGCTGGAGAGGTAAGGATTTTTGGGGGTTTTGGGGGGGTTACACCCCGCGGGACATCCCGATCTCGGATGTCCCGCGGTGTGTGAGGTGATCGGCCCGGGAATCTTATAGATTCCCGGGCCGATCACCCCTGGGTGTTGGCCCACTTTAAAGTCCGTTTTTGAACACATATCCACTAGTAACAAAGTGAAAACACATGGAATGACATTTTATTACATTGTGACATTAACACTTTAATACCAGACATGTAATGGCAATTCTGCATAAAAAAAACAAAAAAAGTTTACAAAAACGACATTTAACAGGCCAGGAGAGGCCACACAATAATTTTATAAAAAAAAAAAAAAAAAAAACCCTGTTTAAAGTGAAGAAAGGTAGCGTCCATTGAAATGTATGGGAGAGCGACAGGTAGTGACAGGTAATACCAGGCGCTCTGGAAGGCAGAGCGCCGGCGGTATACACTGAGCCGTCTGTGAGGATGAATTGGACACTACATGGCGCTGTTAGAGTCGGAATCGCTTTGATAAATGCGGTTCTGCTTACAGTGCCCGGCGTTCTCCGTTCGCTACCTGTTGCTATCCATTGATGAATAAACCCCTAACTCTGTTTCCCGGTCCAATGGCGCATGTGCAGGTCCTGGGTTTTGGTCCACTTTAAATTGTTTATATTGTTTTAAAGTGGACCAAAACCCACCGTGGTTGGCCCGAGAATCTATAAGATTCCAATTCCAAAATCGGGATGCCCCACTGTGTGAAACAACCCAGGTCGCCCCATTCACTTAGCTAGTTTCCTGGACTCACAGAGCATCTAAGAGCAGCGGCCGCATCCTGCTATCCCTCTAGTAGGACGCGTGCTTGCGCCAGGCATTTGCGAATGGCCAATGGGAAGCGGAGGATGCAGTGGCCAGAGCCGCTGCTCTTAGACGCGCCGTGGGGCCGGGAAGAGGTGAGCTGGTTTCAGCATCCCGGGGGGGTTTCACACAGTGCCCCCCCCCCCCCCCCCCCGATCAGGGTGCCCCGGGGAAAGGACCAAAACCCAGGATAGTCAACATCCTGGGTTCTGGTCCACTTTAAGTATCTTCTAATGAGGGATTGCTATTAGGGGCTAATGCTTCTTTCAGATGTCTATCAGAGACATTGGCATTGTAGAGGTTTTCATGTCTTGTTTTCCGTAACAACGGATTCTGTCTTAGGTAATAAAGGGTCACTCCGCATACATCGGTCTCTGCCAAGTCATAAAGAATTACCTCTTGCACAGATCATTTAACCAATACAGATGGTAAAGAAACGTCCTCTCCATTATTTCTGGCAAATTACAAGAGGAGCCTCACAAAGCAATTGTCAGCAAAACTTTTTTTTTAATAGGTTCTGAGAACGTGTCTAATTACTGGGCTGTGAATTGTTCTTGGTTCCTGGCAGCTCCGTGATGTGAGGTTAATGCTGGGTTACAGCTATTGTATAGACTGTCCTGTATAGACTGTATAGGGCTGCCATTAGGGCAGTACATGTATGGGGACTGGCTCATGTGCTGATACCACCCTTCATTGGTGTATATGGCCAGGGGCAGACTAGCCACAGGGAGCACAGGTAGAATCCCCAGTAGACTCCAATCACCACTTCACGCTAGTATCAGTCCATTAGTCCAACTACGACTGAATACTACGACAGGCTTCTCATGTTTTCTGGAAAGACGTTAATAGAGCCCTGACACCAATTTGCAACCGCTAGTAGACGGTGTAAGTGGGTATTGGGCGCTGTAACCTAGCGTTGCAGTCGCTGTAGTGACCTGCCCGACATTGATGAATGTGCTGTATGTTGGGTGCTGTAACAACAGTCTAACGCTGCAGCGAGTGAGAGGTAGCGCCAGCACTCGGCGCTCCACACCATACTAAACTGGCATTTTTGACCCAATTTTTGTCCCAATTTTTGTTTTTGTTTTGTTTGCTTTTGTTGTCCCAACTGTTGTATCCCGACTTTTGTCGGCCCGATTTTTGCCGTCCGGATTTTTGTTGCCCGTTTTTGCAATCCCGATTTTTGTTGTCCTGATTTTTATGATCCAGATTTTTGTTGTCCCGATTTTGTGTCATCCTGATTTTTTGTTTTCCTGTTTTTGATTGTCCGGATTTATGGAGGGGAGGCCACAGATAACTCCTGATTTATGGAATCCTGAAATTGTGTATATATATTTTTATATATTTGGCATAGTCCCAATCTAATAAGCGACAACTTCAGACACCTATTTATATGTGATACTTACCTAGCCAAGTCCTGAATATCCCCGAGCCATAATTGGCTCTCACTGCCAGCCAGGCTAGTATAGACAGGCGGGGGACAGCGATTCCTGCCAATTAAAGCGCCAAGTGATGTCGGCGTCCGCACCCTGCACTGCGGTCGCACCCGCCGCTCACATACATCTAAAGCGAGGGGGACAGTGATTGGCCCCCGCGATCATGAAGTCACTGGTAGCCGGACAGGATTCGAGGCCCGTCTTACAGGAGAGCCTGCTCCGAGTGCAGCAACCGACCCACTGATGGATTGGCAGTGATAAAAGCCCCGCTCGCGTTTTTTCTGCGCGAGCAAGCTGGAAGGGGGATAGGAGCGGCTCATCAGGTGAGTTGTAAGTATGGTAGCTTAAACCGGACCTTCACCCTAAATAAGAGCCTATCTTATATGTTTCCCACATCCTGTACATACAGATTGCTCACATTAATCCGGACCTTCACCCTGAATAAGAGCCTATCTTATATGTTTCCCACATCCTGTACATACAGATTGCTCACATTAAAAATCATCCTACCTGCATCTACTGCATTTATTGAGACTTTAAACATCCAAGATGACAGCCCACGGAGGTGCAGGCTGCCTGCAAGCAGGAAGTGGCTTCTGACTGTGTCGCTCTGCATTCTGGGATTGCTGACCTTTTCCTGACCCCCAGCTCTGCTCTGTGTGTGCAAAGCACAACTATAACCCCACCCCCCTGCACTTTTGATCCCTCTCCTCTCCTCAGTATGTGATGCTACTGAGCCAAGATGGCGGCACCAATATCCTAGAGTCCTGAACAGAGTTGCAGTCCAGGGGGGGAAAGAATAAAAAGTAAGTGACTAAAAAGGTTAAATATATTAATTTTAGATGCTGGGGAATAGTATTTTTAAGGGTTTGGGCTGAAGGTTCCGGTTTTATTTACTCTTTTTTACTCTTTTGATCACAATTACAAATAGGGACTCTCCCGCTGACATCATCGGTGACCCAGGGTTTAAAAGGTAACTGATGGTTGTAATCTGAACAATGTGGCTAAATAAATAGCAAGACTCCGCGGGATTAATAACAATGAATCGAAATTATATCTTCAGTCTTTATAGCTCTAATATAAATTCCACCAACTGTGATCTTCAGTCAAAACGTGTGTCCCAACACCAGACCTTAAATGCACGTACCAAATGGCTTCTTTAGGTAAAGCTTGTAAAATCAAAAACACTGGACATTATAATTAATAATTATTATGAATTGCTGGATTATTTATTATTAATTAGCGCGGCTTTGTTTAGTGTGAGGGGACAGTGTTTCCAGCCTGCTTCCCTTCTCACTATTGTGTGTCGATGGTTGTAATCTGCCTGCTCTTGTTCTCATATGTCCCTGATGAAGGGGTGCTAATACCCCGAAACGTTGGACTAATGGACTGATACTAGCGCAAAGTGCTGATTGGAATTTACACTTGGATGTTTGTTTTGCACAATATAAGTTTATTAAAGGAGCACTATCGTGAAAAAATGTCCCAAGGATAAAAATCCATATAAATATTCTGAATGGAGGGAGTAGAGGTCACTTATACACCCGGTATCGAGAAATATCCAGCCAGACTTGTTTTTTATATTTTAATGGAAGGACGAGGACATCTCGGGTGACAGACTCTGTCACCCCTCATAACCTTTATCCCCAGGATTTTATTCCTACCAGGGGAGGAAAACCAGCTTGGCGGGAGTTTTATTCAGTTCGGGTGTATAAGTGACCCCTCCCCTCAATTGCTAAAGTGTTTATATGGATTTTTAATATTACACAATTTCGCGATAGTGCTCCTTTAATAAAGAGAAGTGCTGGCTTTCATTGAATACAAGTCATGCGGCGCCACCGCTAGCCACTGCACCCGACCATATCGCTTAGGTAAGCGCGCCTCTGCCAACACATATTAGAATCCCCGGTAGGTGGCACTGCTTCAGGGTCACCTGGGATGAATGTAGCCTCCAGCATGTAGCTCACCTCATCTGACTGTAAGGTGTGGGCTGTGGAGTCTATATCCACCTGCCACAGTGTCCTCTACAATAGCAAAGCTTCTCTATCATCACTTATCACAAATCCACTCTTGCCCTTGATCTATTCCTGCAATAGCATGAAAAAATGTTGTTACTTGTTAATTGGCTGAGAAGCTCCTTGGGGGTGGGGCTAGGAAGCTCATGGTCTACTGATGGGCTGGTCAGGGCTAGTAACCTCTCAGGCTGATTTGTGGGCACGGTCTGCCACTAACCCCAGGGATATTTCCTCTACTGCACTGGACAGTGTAAGGCTAAGATAATAGCTGAGGATACAAGGAGTCTCATGAGTGGGCCAAAGGGTGGTATAGAGGGGTCCTTCGATGGTATGGATGTCTCAAAGGCAGGTTTTGAAGGGGGTCCTTGGCCAGCATAGGTGGATTAGAGGGTGGTATAGAGGGATTCTTGAACGGTATGGGTGAGTCATAGGGAGATATTAGGGGGTCCTTGGCCAGAATGGCTGTTAAGTAGGGTAATACAGAAGGGTTCTGCCACAGTATAGCTGGGTTATAGGGTGGTCACTATGACAGGGTGGCATTTAGGGGGTTTTAGACAGAAGGGTGGAATTATAGTGTGGTATTGAGGAGTTCTTGGACAATGTAGGGGGTTATAGGGTGGTATAGGGAGGTCCTATGACAGTGTGGTTGGGTTATAGGGTGGTATAGAGGGGTCCTATGACAGTATAGCTGGGTTATAGGGTGGTATAGAGAGGTCCTATGACAGTATGGCTGGGTTATAGGGTGGTATAGAGAGATCCTATGACAGTATTAACTATGTAACTATGTAGTATGGCTGGGTTATAGGGTGGTATAGAAAGGTCCTATGACAGTATGGCTGGGTATAGGGTGGTATAGAGAGGTCCTATGACAGTATGGCTGGGTTATAGGGTGGTATAGAGAGGTCCTATGACAGTATAGCTGGATTATAGGGTGGTATAGAGAGGTCCTATGACAGTATAGCTGGGTTATAGGGTGGTATAGAGAGGTCCTATGACAGTATGGCTGGGTATAGGGTGGTATAGAGAGGTCCTATGACAGTATAACTGGGATATAGGGTGGTATAGAGAGATTCTATGACAGTATAGCTGGGTTATAGGGTGCTATAGAGAGGTCCTATGACAGTATGGCTGGGTTATAGGGTGGTATAGCAAGATCCTATGACAGTATGGCTGGGTTATAGGGTGGTATAGAAAGATCCTATGACAGTATAGCTGGGTTATAGGGTGGTATAGAGAGGTCCTATGACAGTATGGCTGGGTTATAGGGTGGTATAGCGAGATCCTATGACAGTATGGCTGGGTTATAGGGTGGTATAGCGAGATCCTATGACAGTATGGCTGGGTTATAGGGTGGTATAGAAAGATCCTATGACAGTATAGCTGGGTTATAGGGTGGAATAGAGAGGTCCTATGACAGTATGGCTGGGTTATAGGGTAGAATAGAGAGGTCCTATGACAGTATGGCTGGGTTATAGGGTGGTATAGAGAGATCCTATGACAGTATAGCTGGGTTATAGGGTGGTATAGCGAGATCCTATGACAGTATGGCTGGGTTATAGGGTGGTATAGAGAGGTCCTATGACAGTATGGCTGGGTTATAGGGTGGTATAGAGCGGTCCTATGACAGTATGGCTGGGTTATAGGGTGGTATAGAGAGGTCCTATGACAGTATAGCTGGGTTATAGGGTGGTATAGCGAGATCCTATGACAGTATGGCTGGGTATAGGGTGGTATAGAGAGATTCTATGACAGTATAGCTGGGTTATAGGGTGCTATAGAGAGGTCCTATGACAGTATGGCTGGGTTATAGGGTGGTATAGCAAGATCCTATGACAGTATGGCTGGGTTATAGGGTGGTATAGAAAGATCCTATGACAGTATAGCTGGGTTATAGGGTGGTATAGAGAGGTCCTATGACAGTATGGCTGGGTTATAGGGTGGTATAGCGAGATCCTATGACAGTATGGCTGGGTTATAGGGTGGTATAGCGAGATCCTATGACAGTATGGCTGGGTTATAGGGTGGTATAGAAAGATCCTATGACAGTATAGCTGGGTTATAGGGTGGAATAGAGAGGTCCTATGACAGTATGGCTGGGTTATAGGGTGGAATAGAGAGGTCCTATGACAGTATGGCTGGGTTATAGGGTGGTATAGAGAGATCCTATGACAGTATAGCTGGGTTATAGGGTGGTATAGCGAGATCCTATGACAGTATGGCTGGGTTATAGGGTGGTATAGAGAGATCCTATGACAGTATGGCTGGGTTATAGGGTGGTATAGAGAGATCCTATGACAGTATGGCTGGGTTATAGGGTGGTATAGAGAGATCCTATGACAGTATGGCTGGGTTATAGGGTGGTATAGAGAGATCCTATGACAGTATGGCTGGGTTATAGGGTGGTATAGAGAGATCCTATGACAGTATGGCTGGATTATAGGGTGGTATAGAGAGATCCTATGACAGTATGGCTGGATTATAGGGTGGTATAGAGAGATCCTATGACAGTATGGCTGGGTTATAGGGTGGTATAGAGGCCGTCAATTGCCTCCCCGATCCCTCATATATTATAGTTTGGGATACTTGTCCACCAAATAGCCATGGAAGTGCAAAAAATTGGCCACTATCACTCACACCATCATCCGGTGGTTAATAACATTCGCTGGGCACACATACACCATGAAACCTAATGGGCACCAAAGACGACTTTTTGGAAATTTTAAAGAGGAACTAAAGTGAAAAGGAAAGGCGTCTCCCCTTAGTGCAGGAGGTTAAAATACAATAAAACGCACTTGTTGTCCCAGCGGACGGGGGAACTGGGACAAGGTGAGTTAATGTTCTATTTTAACAGTGCCAGGGGAGAGGTTCAGGGGGGAACACCCTTCTTCCTATTGGTGTATCATTAATGGGGTTATGCAATGGCAAATTGTGATGCTTGGAGGTGGGGTACAAATGACCCTCATGGAGCCACTGTAATGTGAAAGAAAACTTGGGCTGGAAGGTGCTGACAGTACAGCATTTGGGTTTCCTGTACCAATTGCAAGAACAGGTCAGCGGGATGTGGGGAGGGACTCCATTAAAAAAAAAAAAAAAACATTCCTAGAATGGGAATTCTCCAAAAGGGCAAGTGGAGCTGTGTAGTCTTGTAGGGTAACAGCGACACCTTGTGGACAAAAAGCAAAACGACAAGATCTGTGAATTTCGCTACACAATAAAAGGGACCTTCAACATGGGCCCTTATTTATGAAGGAATAGCGATAGGTAGCGACTGGTGAGCGGCCGGTAATGACGGGCCCCGCTACGAGAACGCCGGCTCCCCACCACAATCACACATTTATCAAGCCAATCCTGCTTAGCGACTGAGATAGCGCCATATAGCGAATCATTCATCATTATTCCAGCCTCAGCCCACAGCGCCAGCGTCCGACCTTGAACAGCGACAGGTATGACCTCTCGCTACCTGGCGCTCTCCAATGCATTTCAATGGAACAATCTTTAAATATTCATAATTAATTGTTATCAATTGTTTTTTTTTTTTTAAATGTGTAAAATTCTGTGACCACTTCTGCAATGTTAGATAATTTTTTTTAAGGGAAAAATAAAAAAAAATTGTACAGAATTGATATTACAGGTCTGATATTAATGTATTCATATTACTAAATTATTTAAAAAACTTTTTTTTTTTGGTTTCCAAAATTATGGTTGTTTGGGGGTTAAAAAACTACTTTTAACACATCGCCTCCAGCGCTCTGGGGTTTAAACATGCATTTCACAGCGCTTGAATTTTTGGAGCATGATTTTTTGATGAATATGGTGGGAGCCGGTCGCTCTGACCAGTCGCTATCATGCGCACACATACATCGCAGAACCTGTCAAATAGCGACTCCTCACCCAATATTCAACATTACTGCACACCGACTGAGTCGCTGTCAACAACCGAACAACGGCCAAGCACAGCGAGTACTAGCGGGCGCTGTGACAATACTGCTACAGTCGCTCAACTGTCGCTACCTGGCGCTATTAATAAATCGGCCTCATGATTTAATAAAAAGCCAAAACCCTTAAAGAACTATTCCCCAGCATCTAAAATTAATATATTTTAAGTTTTTAGTCACTTACTTTTTCTTATTATTCTTATTCTTATTATTCTTTCCCCCACTGGCCTGCAACTCTGTTCAGGACTCCAGGATACGGGTGCCGCCATCTTGACTCATAAGCATCACCTACTGAGGAGAGGAGAGCAGAATAAAATACAGGAGGGTGGGGTTATAGCTGTGCTTTGCAGAGACAGAGCAGAGCTGAGGTCAGGGAAAGGACAGCAATCCCAGAATGCAGAGCAGCACAGTCAGAAGACACTTCCTGTTTGCAGACTGCCTGATGCTCCATGAGCAGCCATCTTGGATGTTTAAAGGCTCATAACATGCAATAGATGCAGGTAGGATGATTTTTAATGTGAGCAAACTATATGTACAGGGTGTGGGAAACAAATAAGATCTTATCCAGGGTGAAGGTCCGCTTTAAAGAATCCCACAGCCAATGAACCCCCAATGCCCTGCTGGCACTGAAGTAACGTTGTAAAGCACCTGGAAGGATGCTACGTAAGAGAAACTTTCTGGGTGCTCCAAGATGGCGACACCTGCGGGAAAGGAGCAAGAGCGCCACTTCAGCTGTGGCAGATAAATTCGATGAGTTTGGCTATAATAGTATAGTGTTTATTTAACATTCTTGCAGCACAAATGCCCCCCAGGAGGCCCAGGAACAGGCAGTCTATTGTAACCTCTTCTGCGTTTGCTCCCATGGCTATGCCGCTGTGATACTTTGTGATGCTTACCACTCTAAGATGCAAAGACATCTGGCTTAGCGACTTTAGAGTGGACCAAAACCCAGGATTTTGACTATCCTGGGTTTTGGTCCTTTCCCCCAGGACACCAGGATCGGGGGGGGGGGTGTAAAATCCCTCAAGTCGCTGAGCCGAACCTACCTCTTCCCGGTCCTGCGGCGCACGCGTCCAATCAGCGCACTTGGAGCCGCTGATGTCATGTCGTCTAAGGATTTGTCTAAGGCCAGCGGCTCCTAGTGTGCTGACGGACGCATCCCCCGCTTCCCTCTAACAAGGAGCGTGCCGCCGCCGGGGAAACCTGGGGAGCTGATCGGCCCAGTAATCTTATAGAACTAGCCACTCCCAGGCAGACAAAGGGTATAAAACTGGAGGCGCTTCCCGTGTCGTACAAAAGCACCCGACACAAGTTGGATTGTCACCTGGTTGCTTTCTATCTGATTGCACAGTAGCTTCCTTGGGTTGATGTTAAAGCAGAACAAAACTCAACAGGGTCAGTCCTGGAATCGACAGTATGGCTGGGTTATAGGGTGGTATACAGAGGGTTATAGGGTGGTATACAGAAGTCCTATGACAGTATGGCTGGGTTATAGGGTGCTATAGGGAGATCCTATGACAGTATGGCTGGGATATAGGGTACTATAGGGAGATCCTATGACAGTATGGCTGGGATATAGGTTGGTTTAGAGAGGTCCTATGGCAGTATGTCTGGGTTATAGGGTGGTATAGAGAGGTCCTATGATAGTATGGCTGGGATATAGGGTGGTATAGAGAGGTCATGCGACAGTATGTCTGGGTTATAGGGTGGTATAGAGAGGTCCTATGGCAGTATGGCTAGGTTATAGGGTGGTATAGAGAGGTCCTATGACAGTATGGCTGGGTTATAGGGTGGTATAGAGAGATCCTATGACAGTATGGCTGGGTTATAGGGTGGTATAGAGAGATCCTATGACAGTATGGCTGGGTTATAGGGTGGTATAGAGAGGTCCTATGACAGTATGGCTGGGTTATAGGGTGGTATAGAGAGATCCTATGACAGTATGGCTGGGTTATAGGGTGGTATAGAGAGGTCCTGTGACAGTATGGCTGGGTTATAGGGTGGTATAGAGAGGTCCTATGGCAGTATGTCTGGGATATAGGGTGGTATAAAGAGGTCCTATGGCAGTATGTCTGGGATATAGGGTGGTATAGAGAGGTCCTATGATAGTATGGCTGGGATATAGGGTGGTATAGAGAGGTCATGTGACAGTATGTCTGGGTTATAGGGTGGTATAGAGAGGTCCTATGGCAGTATGGCTGGGTTATAGGGTGGTATAGAGAGGTCCTATGACAGTATGGCTGGGTTATAGGGTGGTATAGAGAGATCCTATGACAGTATGGCTGGGTTATAGGGTGGTATAGAGAGGTCCTATGACAGTATGGCTGGGTTATAGGGTGGTATAGAGAGATCCTATGACAGTATGGCTGGGTTATAGGGTGGTATAGAGAGGTCCTGTGACAGTATGGCTGGGTTATAGGGTGGTATAGAGAGGTCCTATGGCAGTATGTCTGGGATATAGGGTGGTATAAAGAGGTCCTATGGCAGTATGTCTGGGATATAGGGTGGTATAGAGAGATCCTATGGCAGTATGTCTGGGATATAGGGTGGTATAGAGAGGCGCTTCCGGTGTCGTACAGAAGCTCTTGACACAAGCTGGATTCCCACCCGGTTGTTTTCGATCTGATTGCACAATAGCTTCCTCGGGTTGTTGTTAAAGCAGAACTAAACTCAACAGGGCCAGTCCTGGAATCGAAAGGACCCCAGGGCTGGCCGCTGGCCTTTCCCAGGGGCATCCCAAATCGGGATGCCCTGCTGTGTGAAAAAAAAACTCACCTTTCTGGCTCCCTCACTACTGTTTCCCCTGTTGTATCTGCTTGAATAGAATTCAAGAATATGCTGTTTATTTACAAGGAAAGTATCTATATAAAGCTATGAAACTACTCTAAGGGACAAATGGGGGAAGAAAGTATGAACAGGGAGATAAAGGAAAGAGCAAGAGAGGGGATGGGGGTGAGATCCTGTCTACAAGTGCCCATAAGTCTTATAAGATATATATATATATTCATCCACATTTATCGGCCCCCACCCTACACCCTTTGGAAAATCCATCACAATCCACCTGGGAGTAGATTGCAGGTCTATGTCAAGCGCTGATTTCCCCAAGACAGGGGTGTATTCTCCATTGATCTCCTGGGAGAGACCTTTATCCCCTTTTCCATCACTGGCAGGCCCAGCCATCCTGGAGACAGTCATACACATGTAAATCCAGCAATAAGCAGACGATGCTGTGTTTCAGTGAATTAGAACAAACTTCCAGCAGAGGTAGTTGAAAAATCAACAGTCACTGAATTTAAACATGCCTGGGATAAGCCTCCATCTATCCTAAGATAAAGAGAACATACAGTATACACATAAGATAAAGAGAACATACAGTATACACATAAGATAAAGAGAACATACAGTATATACATAAGATAAAGAGAACATACAGTATATACATAAGATAAAGAGAACATACAGGATACACATAAGATAGAGATAACATACAGGATACACATAAGATAAAGAGAACATACAGTATACACATAAGATACAGAGAACATACAGTATACACATAAGATAAAGAGAACATACAGTATACACATAAGATAAAGAGAACATACAGTATACACATAAGATACAGAGAACATACAGTATACACATAAGATAAAGAGAACATACAGTATACACATAAGATACAGAGAACATACAGTATACACATAAGATAAAGAGAACATACAGTATACACATAAGATACAGAGAACATACAGTATATACATAAGATAAAGAGAACATACAGTATATACATAAGATACAGAGAACATACAGTATACACATAAGATAAAGAGAACATACAGTATACACATAAGATAAAGAGAACATACAGTATACACATAAGATACAGAGAACATACAGTATACACGTAAGATAGAGATAACATACAGTATACACATAAGATACAGAGAACATACAGTATACACATAAGATACAGAGAACATACAGTGTACACATAAGATACAGAGAACATACAGTATACACATAAGATAAAGAGAACATACAGTATACACATAAGATACAGAGAACATACAGTATACACATAATATACAGAGAACATACAGTATACACATAAGATACAGAGAACATACAGTATACACATAAGATAAAGAGAACATACAGTATACACATAAGATAAAGAGAACATACAGTGTACACATAAGATACAGAGAACATACAGTATACACATAAGATAAAGAGAACATACAGTATACACATAAGATACAGAGAACATACAGTATACACATAAGATAGAGATAACATACAGTATACACATAAGATAAAGAGAACATACAGTGTACACATAAGATACAGAGAACATACAGTATACACATAAGATAAAGAGAACATACAGTATACACATAAGATACAGAGAACATACAGTATACACATAATATACAGAGAACATACAGTATACACATAAGATACAGAGAACATACAGTATACACATAAGATACAGAGAACATACAGTATACACATAAGATAAAGAGAACATACAGTATATACATAAGATAAAGAGAACATATAGTATATACATAAGATACAGAGAACATACAGTATACACATAAGATACAGAGAACATACAGTATACACATAAGATAAAGAGAACATACAGTATACACATAAGATACAGAGAACATACAGTATACACATAAGATACAGAGAACATACAGTATACACATAAGATAAAGAGAACATACAGTATACACATAAGATAAAGAGAACATACAGTATACACATAAGATACAGAGAACATACAGTATACACATAAGATACAGAGAACATACAGTATATACATAAGATACAGAGAACATACAGTATACACATAAGATAAAGAGAACATACAGTATACACATAAGATACAGAGAACATACAGTATACACATAAGATAAAGAGAACATACAGTATACACATAAGATATAGAGAACATACAGTATACACATAAGATAAAGAGAACATACAGTATATACATAAGATAAAGAGAACATACAGTATACACATAAGATAAAGAGAACATACAGTATACACATAAGATAAAGAGAACATACAGTATACACATAAGATAAAGAGAACATACAGTATACACATAAGATATAGAGAACATACAGTATACACATAAGATAAAGAGAACATACAGTATACACATAAGATAAAGAGAACATACAGTATACACATAAGATAAAGAGAACATACAGTATACACATAAGATAAAGAGAACATACAGTATACACATAAGATAAAGAGAACATACAGTATACACATAAGGGCAGACTAGATGGACCGTATGGTCTCCTTTTGCCGTCACCTTTCTATGTTTCTAATTGTGACTAATATGATCACTGTAGAAATATTCCCATGGCTGTGCAGAAAATGCCTCTACCCCCCCCCCCCCACACACACACACACCTACCCAATTCATTGAAATTATTGGAGTAGGCATGTTAGTGGGCGAAGTGGACGGGGCCATGTCTGCCCAGCTCCGGCCGACGGAATTGCTTGTAATTCTTCATCGGTAAGTATAAAGATACCAGTAAAGCATGGAGGAGCTGCGGGAGACAAAAGGTGAATATAAACCTTTGTATTTTAATGCCTGGGGACAGGGCCGGCGGCAGCACCTGGCAAGGCGGGGCAGCTATCGGGGGGCCCCCACCCTCCGGGGTGGCCCACCGACAGGGCCAGCCTTTGGGGTGTGCGACGGCACTTGACCAGTGGCGGACAGCTGGTACCCACATCTCCTCGAATGGAGGGGTTCCACACAACGTGGCATCTCGATTTATATTCCAGGGGAGGAAGTGCTGGGTTTTGTTCTGCTTTTATGTTGCCCACCCCAACTGATTTCCTATCCCTGGAGCATCCCAATCTGTGATACCCTACTGTGTGAAACCCCCTGAGATCTCACTGGCATACCCACTATGCAACTCCACCCTGAGTTTTGGTCCGCTTTACAGGGGCATCTCAATTTTGGATGCCCGTGTTTGTGAAAGAACCCCCCTGGATTTTCAATCTAGTACTATCTATTTTTAGTCTTTCATATAGAGTGAAAAACCTATCGCACTTAAAACTTTCAAGTACCTGTAGACGTATTGCGCTATTGGAGTTCTGTTTTATATTTTGCATGTTCACTAATAAACCTGGAGAGGTTTTTAACCATATAAAGGAAATGGTCCCTTATTGAAACGGATGATTGATATAGAAGAAGGATAAATACTATGACCCGGTAGATATATTCCACAATGGTTTGATACAAGTTTAGAGTGGAACTAAATGGATGGATAAATAGATGAGCCTGGTTTCTAAGAAAAATCTGGTACGTTATATAAATTGAGGTGGTGGAGACGCACTTTTGAGATACAAGAGCACCTGTGGTGATTACAGTGATCGGCACGCTGAGTCTGTATTTACAGTTATTTAGCTGGGAGGCTGATTTATTAATAGCGACATGTTGCGACAGTTGAGCGATTGTAGCGGTATTTTCACAGCGCCCGCTAGTAGTCGCTGTGCTTGGCCGTTTGTTCGGTTGTTGAAAGCGACTCAGTCAGTGTGGCGTAATGTTGAATACGTGGTTACGAGTCGCTATTTGACAGGTTCCGCGATGTATGGGTGCGCATGATAGCGAATGGTCAGAGCGACCGGCTTCCACCATATTCATCAAAAAATCACGCTCAAAAATTCCAGCGCTGTGAAATGCATGTTTAAACCCCAGAGTGCTGGAGGCGATGTGTTAAAAGTAGTTTTTTAACCCCCAAACAACCATATTTTTGGAAACCAAAAAAAAAAAAGTATTTTAAATAATTTAGTAATATGAATACATTAATATCAGACCTGTAATATCAATTCTGTACAATTTTTTTTTTCCCTTAAAAAAATATCTAAAATGGCAGAAGTGGTCACAGAATTTTTCACATTTAAAAAAAAAAAACACATTAATAGCAATTAATTATGAATATTTAAAGATTGTTCCATTGAAATGCATTGGAGCGCGCCAGGTAGCGAGAGGTCATACCTGTCGCTGTTCAAGGTCGGACGCTGGCGCTGTGGGCTGAGGCTGGAATAATGATGAATGAGTGGCTATATGGCGCTATCTCAGTCGCTAAGCAGGATTGGCTTGATAAATGTGTGATTGTGGTGGGGAGCCGGCGTTCTCGTGGCGGGGCCCGTCATTACCGGTCGCTCACCAGTCGCTACCTGTCGCTATTCCTTCATAAATAAGGGCCTATATATATACCGGTATATGAAAGACTTTTTGAAGAGACTGATGTGGCAACAGTCTTTAGGCTTGTAGCGGATTTACGAATGAGTTTTATTTCTGTTTTATTTTTATTTTCTATTTTTAAGTGTACTAATTAGTTAAGTATAGCAGAGATTTTGATTTAAAGGCACAGCGCGGTTTATAAAAATTTTATTATTTCCTTGTTCACACTATCTATTTTTAGACTGCCTATTTATTTATTTTTTGACATTCTCGAAAATTTCCTGGCAGAGGAAGCAGACCAAAAAGCTTTACAGGGGCGTCCAAATTCATGATGCCCCTGTGTGTGAAACCTCAGGCCCCTTTCGTGCATGTATGGGCTCTTGTCCAATCAGAACTCGCTGCTGTGATTATAAATGCCCAGCAATGAGTTATAAATGGACAGATTGCAGGGCACCGTCTCCCTCCTCCCTGGGTGCTCCACTCTGCTATGTGCACCTGCTGCCAGCCATCGATTCTTGAGGTTAGCATACAGGCAATCCTGGGGGTAACATAGCGGGGCATCCCAAATGGGGGAATTTAGACTTTATAACAGGCGTGCACAAATGTTTTTAGTATAAGGGCCACATTTTCTTAACTGTTTATTGCAGGGAAGCTTTGATATTAAAGCATTATATATTTTTTATGTATATTTAGAGGTGAGATGGGTAGAGGTGAGGTTGGAAAAGGTGAGCTGAGGTGTGGCTGGAAGAGATGAGAGAAGTAGATGTGGGCAGGGGTGGCGCGGGAAAAGGTGAGCTGGGCTGAGGTGTGGTAGGAAGAGATGAGAGGAGTAGAAGTGGGCAGAGGAGAGGTTGGAAAAGGGGAGCTGAGGTGTGGCTGGAAGAGGTGAGAGGAGTAGAAGTGGGCAGGGGTGGAGCGGGAAAAGGTGAGCTGGGCTGAGGTGTGGTTGGAAGAGGTGAGAGGAGTAGAAGTGGGCAGAGGTGAAGCGGGAAAAGTTGAGCTGGGCTGAGGTGTGGTTGGAAGAGGTGAGAGGAGTAGAAGTGGGCGGGGGTGGTGTGGGAAAAGGTGAGCTGGGCTGAGGTGTGGTTGGAAGAGGTGAGAGGAGTAGAAGTGGGCAGGGGTGGCGTGGGGGTGAGCTGGGCTGAGGTGTGGTTGGAAGAGGTGAGAGGAGTAGAAGTGGGCAGAGGTGAAGCGGGAAAAGTTGAGCTGGGCTGAGGTGTGGTTGGAAGAGGTGAGAGGAGTAGAAGTGGGCATGAGTGAGGCGGGAAAAAGTGGAATGAGAGGGGTGTGGTTTGAAGAGATGAAGGGGGTAAAGGTTATGTGGGCTGAGGAGCAGGTAATGTGAGCTAAGCAGAGGTAAGGTGAAAAGAAGGGGGTAGGGGTGAGGCAGGAAAAGGTGTGGTTGGAAGTGTAGGATGACTAGAGGCTTAGGAGAGGAGAGCAGAGGTGAGGCAGAAAAAGCAGGCAGGGGTAAAGCAGGAAAAAGACAGCTGAGGTGTAGTTGGAGAAGACAAGATGAGTAGAAGTGGGCAGAGGTGAAGCGGGAAAAGGTCAGGTGGGTGGGGTGTGGTAGGAAAAGGTGACGTGAGTAGAGGTGATGTGTGGTGCAGAGGGGAGAGAAGAGGTGAGGTGCAAAAAAGTGGACAGGGGTGAGGTGAGGAAACAAGGTGGGAAGAGGTGAGATGAGTAGAGGTGAGGGGGGAAGAAGTGGGCAAAGGTGAGGTAGGCTGACTAGAAGAGGGCAGAGGTGAATCTGAAGGTAAGGTGGGAAGAGGTGAGATGAGTAGAGTTTATTCAGGCAGAGGTGAGGTGGGCAGAGGTGGGCAGAGGTGGCAGGTGCCACAGCTAAAGCCGCAGGTTGCGCTTCCCATACTTTCGAGGGTGAAACCCATTAAATTGCCTACCTTCCAATTTACCCTCCATATCTATGGGACAATTTGGGAGGCCTGCAATATTACCCCCCCCCCCCCCCCCCCGGTTCAGCAGGGGCATAGCTAGGGGGTAACAGGGGGTGCAGCAGATCAGGGGGGGCGCCAAAGAGGGGCTTGATAACAGGTGGGGGGGCGCCATTTCGAATCTTTGCCCTGGGTGACAGAAAGCTCAGCTACACCTCTGCCATTTTGACTATACTCTTGTTTTGAGGTCACACAGGTGAACTGGTGGCTCTGTAGAATCCCTCTAGGAAGAGATTCGATTGATTCTAGATAACCCTGAAAGGAGAAGGACAAATCTCAAGAATCTCTTTCAAGTGGGGGACCCCATTTATTGTTGCCACCCCACTTTCTCTTAGTTACAGGGTCACTCCACAGCGAAGAACAGGGGTCTCTGGTGAACCCTAAAGGGGGACTCTAGCTGCAGGGCTACTGGAGCCAGAGGACATGACCCCAAAAGACATCGCCATAGGAGGGGAGGTGTAAGGTAGGTGTTCCGTCTTGACCCACCATTTTTGTCCTGATTCTACTGGCCTGTATTTCCCTTTTCTTTTCCCTGGGGATCCAACCTCTAGAAACCAACGTGAGACCCACCTGAAAACTGCGACTCGGACCTCTTCCCTCACCCACAGGGAAGAACAGGGGTCTCTGGTGAACCCTAAAGGGGGACTCCAGCTGCAGGACTACCGGAGCCAGAGGACATGACCCCAAAAGACATCGCCATATGAGGGGAGGTGTAAGGTAGGTGTTCTGTCTTGGAAAAATTTTTTTTTGATAAGACAGAGAGGCAAATAAAACAAACTAGTTGTTCAAGTGCCAGTCTGGTTATCTTCAGGCGCCCTTTTTGTAGGATACTTTCAAGAGTCAGGATAAGAAAAATTAGATTCATTCTATCCTTTTATTATAAAACAATGGTGTTGTATCCTTATTTTTATATTACTGCAAGGCGGATTCTTTTGCAAATCAGCCTTTGCAGTTAAAGTGTATTATTAGCTATTAGCTAGAGCTTTTTACCTTGTTTGGAAACACAGATAAGATAAAATCCAAGATCAAACTGAGCATAAAACTGAAATTAAAATTAAAAGCTTACCGGCCATGCCCGGTGGTTAATACCTGACCTGGGCCACTTTCAGTAAAGAGATATCCCGATGACTCGTTCAATATTCTCCTTTTTTGATGTCCAAAAAGAACTTCTTTATTAATAAGATAAGTAAAAATTCCAATGAAAATAATCTCAGATCGCAGGTGTATGTCTTTAAACTGAAGGCGGCGGATCCTTTCAACCCCGCACGGCTTTCCCTCAGCCAAAAGTCCGTTTCACATGTGTGAGCAACAAGATGGGAAATTAAAGTGGACCAACACCCAGGGGGGATCTATAAGATTCCCGGACCGATCAGATCCCTCCCCGCGGGGCATCCGAAATCGGGATGTCCCGCGGGGAGGAACCCCCCAGGAGGCCCACAATCCTTACCGGCGATCCAACGGCGCATGCGCGAGACGCGGCCGCGTCTCTCGCTTCCCTCTAGCAGGGCGCGCTCCCGCGCCGGCCGTTTTGTGAATGACCGGCGCAGGCGCGCTCCCTGTTAGAGGGAAGCGAGAGACGCAGCCAATGACAGCGCTCTGGTATGCGCGTCCAAGCGGCTTTGGACGCGCATACCAGAGCGGCTCTGAGCGCTGTCATTGGCCGGACGAGGTCACGTGGGAGCGGGGAGAGGTGAGTTTTTGTGGCGATCGGGGGGGTTTCACACAGCGGGGCACCCCCGATCGGGGTGCCCCACCTAAGTGGACCAACACCCAGGATAGTCAAAATCCTGGGTGTTGGTCCACTTTAAGCTCAATATCGCAGCTCCTAAATATGCGTTCCTAAATGTGCGCTATAGTGTGCGCTATAGTAATAAAATGTCCTTTTGAAAATCCTTTAAAAGATCCACTGCTGTGTGTGCAGCAGAGCTCAGATGCCGGGAAAACAAATACTGAGCTACTGCTGCAGGGAGTGAGGTGTTCCATCTTGACCCACCATTTTTGTCCTGATTCTACTGGCCTGTATTTCCCTTTTTCTTTTCCCTGGGGACCCAACCAACCTCCAGAAACCAACGTGGGACCCACCTGAACACTGCGACTCGGACCTCTTTCCTCACCCTACCCACCTACCCCAACGTTCCTCTGCGTGATCCCTTCCAAGTTTTGTTGCAGTTCATTACAGCTTTAAGGCCTCCCTGCTCTGCGCACACTGCACGCAGCAGACCTCTAGTCAGTGGGTATCCCAATTCAGGATGCCTGGGCCTGGGGGCTGCAGATGGATTTTAAAGTGGACCAACACCGAGAGGTGATCGGCCCGGAAATCTATAAGATTCCCGGGCCGATCACCTCCCACCCCGCGGGACATCCGAGATCGGGATGTCCCGCGGGGTGAAACCCCCCCCAGACACCCCAAATCGCTTACTTGATCTTCGGCGGCGGCCGGCCGCCGCCGCCTCCCTCGCGCCCCTGTAGACGTGCGCGCGCCCGCGCCGGCCGTCTGCGAATGGCCGGCGGGGGCGCGCGCGCGCCGAAAGTGACGCGAGGGAGGCGGCGACGGCGGCAGCCGCTTGGACGTTCCTGATCCCCGCCTGGACGTTGGCGGGGATTGGACCGTCCAGTCACGTGGGAGCGGGGACAGGTAAGATTTTGGGGCTTTCTGGGGGGTTTCACACAGCGGGGCACCCCCGATCGGGGTGCCCCGCCGAAGTGGACCAAAACCCAGGATAGTCAAAATCCTGGGTGTTGGTCCACTTTAAACAGGAGGTACGCTTTAAACTGGACCTATCTTGTATGTTTCCCTCACTCTGTACATACAGATTGCCCACATTAAAAATCATCCTACCTGCATCTACTGCATGTTATGAGCCTTTAAACATCCAAGATGGCGCCCCATGGAGTCTCAGGCTGACTGTGTCGCTCTGCATTCTGGGATTGCTGACCTTTTCCTGACCCCAGCTCTACTCTGTCTGTGCAAAACGCCCCCTGCACCTTTGCCCCCTCTCCTCAGTATGTGATGCTTCTGAGGCAAGATGGCGGCGCCCGTATCCTAGAGTCCTGAACAGAGTTGCAGCCCAGTGGGAGAAAAAAGTGACTAAAAATGTAAAATATATAATTATAATTTTTAGATGCTGGGGAATAGTTTTTTAAGGGTTTGGGCTTTTTATTAAATGATGCTGAAGGTACGGTTTAACTCCAGGACATACTTTGATGGTCGGTCAGAATGTAGGAAGGGGTTAATCCATTTTATCTTTCTTTGAGTGGTACAGGGCTCACTTCCTGTCTGCAGGAACCAAACAGGAAGTTCCTTCAGTCCCGATGGCACCCATAGTATTTCTGTTAAATCAATTACCTGTTCTTGGTGTTCAAACAGGAATTTAAACTATAGCTTCCTTCACCCACCATTCTCAGAGATGCCAACCTGACCCCTTCCTGCACACTCAGGGCTCAGACAATTAAAGCGGACCCTCACCCTGAATAAGAGTCTCTCCCACCCCCCCATACATACAGATTGCTCACATTAAAAATCATCCTACCTGCATCTACTGCATGTTATGAGCCTTTAAACATCCAAGATGGCGGCTCATGGAACATCAGGCAGCCTGCAAACAGGAAGTGCCTTCTGACTGTGCTGCTCTGCATTCTGGGATTGCTGACCTTTTCTTGACCCCAGCTCTAGGCTGTCTGTGCAGCTATAACCCCCCCCGTACTTTATCCCGCTCTCCTCTCCTCAGTATGTGATGCTTCTGAGGCAAGATGGCGGTGCCCGTATCCTAGAGTGCTGAACAGAGTTGCAGCCCAGTGGGGGAAAGAATAATAAGTGACTACAAACTTAAAATATATTAATTTTAGATGCTGGGAGTTTTTTAAGGGTTTGGGCTTTTCATTAAATCATGCTGAAGGAGTTCTAATTGTCTGAGGTAAATGGTCATTGTGAGGTGCAGGGCTGGAGATAAATCAGGGATGGCTCAGGTTGGCATCCCTGCATTCTATGAAACAAAAATAAGCCTGGAATGGGCTTTAATACTATGTGACAGACAGGCTGTGTTTACAGGGAATCTGCTTTTATGGATCAGGAATAATATGCAGCACATAGGTTAGAAAACCAAACCAAGGGGAGCTGAAAATATTACCGCAAGAAAGAGACAGCTGGTTCACAGCTTCGCGCTGGAGGATTGGTCCCTCGTGCTCGCCGTAGATCTCGGTTGCTAGGCTCGACGCGTACTTAGTAACTGCCCGTGTGTTTATGTGCGCGGCCGGAACCGAGGCAGAGCCCGCCATCGTGCTTGTGGTGTTCCTCTGGGTGCTCCTCCATGGCCTCCACCGCCAGCGTCTTCCTCCTCAATGTCACCGGACAGATCGAGAGCGCCCAGGTGAGGCCCTGGCTGAACCCCGGGCCTAGTGTAGAGCTATAAGAGGTCCAGAGGGACTCCCACGGGGGGTATAGAGGGGACTGGCAAAGGGGCATACTGGGGGTATAGAGGAGACTGGCATAGAGGAGACTGGCATGGCATATGGGGATATAGAGGAGACTGACATGGCATAATGGGGATATAGAGGAGACTGGCAAGTCATATGGGGATATAGAGGAGACTGGCATGGTATACTGGGTGTATAGAGAAGACTGGCATGGCATATGGGGGTATAGAGGAGACTGGCAAGGGTGGCATACTGGATGTATAGAGGAGACTGGCAAAGGGGCATACTGGGGGTATAGAGGAGACTGGCATGGCATACTGGGGGTATAGAGGAGACTGGCAAAGGGGCATACTGGGGGTATAGAGGAGACTGGCATAGAGGAGACTGGCATGGCATATGGGGATATAGAGGAGACTGGCATGTCATACTGGGGTATAAAGGAGACTGGCAAGGGTGGAATACTGAGTGTATATAGGAGACTGGCAAGGGTGGAATGCTGGGGGAGACTGTTAAAGGGGCATACTGGGGGTATAGAGGAGACTGTTAAAGGGGCATACTGGGGGTATAGAGGAGACTGGCATGGCATACTGGGGGTATATGAGACTGGCAAGGGTGGCATACTAGGGGTATATAGTAGACTGTCAAGGGCATACTGGGTGTATATAGGACATACCTACCAACTTTTCAGGGTGGGAAAGGGGGACACTTGTTAAATTAGGCCACGCCCCTCATTGAGGGATGGATAGGAGATAGGATGTAACAGTTACAGCAATAGAAACACTTTAAATAGGCAAATGAATCATTTATTGGTGCAGATCTGTAGGTTAAACCTCAAAGAGGGACAAATGAGAACAACGTGGGGCAGGGGGACATGGCCCCAAAAGGGGGACAGTCCCTCCCAATCAGGGACACTTTCTAAAGGAGACTGGCATGGCTGGCATACTGGGGGTATATTGGAGACTGGCAAGGAATGCACATTGGGGTACAGAGGAGACTGGAACAGGGGCACACTGGGGGTATAGAGGATACTGGGGACATGTACACAATGGACATATCGAGAATAAGGACAGAGGAGGGGGCACCCCTGCCAGTCTCCTATATACCCCTAGTGTGCCCCCTACCCTGGCAGTGCCCTTTGTTCACTAAAAACCAGCACTGCTGACGGGGAGAGTGCACACTCTGGGTACAAAGGAGACTGCCAGGAGTAGGAGCACACTGGGGGGTGTAAATGAGGCTGGCAAGGGGGGCACACTGCGGTAAAGAAAAGACTGGCAAGGGTGGGCACAATGGGGGTATAGAGGAGATTGACAAGGGGTGGATGGTGGGGGAGGTCACACTGGGGGAGACTGGCGGGTGGAAGGTGGGGGAGGTCACTGCGGGGAGACTGGCGGGTGGATGGTGGGGGAGGTCACTGCGGGGAGACTGGCGGGTGAATGGTGGGGGAGGTCACACTGGGGGAGACTGGCGGGTGGAAGGTGGGGGAGGTCACTGCGGGGAGACTGGCGGGTGGATGGTGGGTGAGGTCACACTGGGGGCAGACTGGCAGGTGGATGGTGGGGGAGGTCACACTGGGGGAGACTGGCGGGTGGTCACTGCGGGGAGACTGGCGGGTGGATGGTGGGGGAGGTCACTGCGGGGAGACTGGTGGGTGGATGGTGGGGGAGGTCACACTGGGGGAGACTGGCGGGTGGATGGTGGGGGAGGTCACACTGGGGGAGACTGGCGGGTGGATGGTGGGGGAGGTCACACTGGGGGAGACTGGTGGGTGGATGGTGGGGGAGGTCACTGCGGGGAGACTGGCGGGTGGATGGTGGGGGAGGTCACTGCGGGGAGACTTGGGGGTGGATGGTGGGGGAGGTCACACTGGGGGAGACTGGCGGGTGGATGGTGGGGGAGGTCACACTGGGGGAGACTGGTGGGTGGATGGTGGGGGAGGTCACACTGGGGGAGACTGGCGGGTGGATGGTGGGGGAGGTCACACTGAGGGAGACTGGCGGGTGGATGGTGGGGGAGGTCACACTGGGGGAGACTGGTGGGTGGATGGTGGGGGAGGTCACACTGGGGGAGACTGGCGGGTGGATGGTGGGGGAGGTCACACTGGGGGAGACTGGTGGGTGGATGGTGGGGGAGGTCACACTGGGGGAGACTGGCGGGTGGATGGTGGGGGAGGTCACACTGGGGGAGACTGGCGGGTGGATGGTGGGGGAGGTCACACTGGGGGAAACTGGCGGGTGGATGGTGGGGGAGGTCACACTTGGGGAGACTGGTGGGTGGATGGTGGGGGAGGTCACACTGGGGGAGACTGGCGGGTGGATGGTGGGGGAGGTCACACTGGGGGAGACTGGTGGGTGGATGGTGGGGGAGGTCACACTGGGGGAGACTGGTGGGTGGATGGTGGGGAAGGTCACACTGGGGGAGACTGGCGGGTGGATGGTGGGGGAGGTCACACTGGGGGAGACTGGCGGGTGGATGGTGGGGGAGGTCACACTGGGGGAGACTGGCGGGTGGATGGTGGGGAAGGTCACACTGGGGGAGACTGGTGGGTGGATGGTGGGGGAGGTCACACTGGGGGAGACTGGTGGGTGGATGGTGGGGAAGGTCACACTGGGGGAGACTGGCGGGTGGATGGTGGGGGAGGTCACACTGGGGGAGACTGGCGGGTGGATGGTGGGGGAGGTCACACTGGGGGAGACTGGTGGGTGGATGGTGGGGAAGGTCACACTGGGGGAGACTGGCGGGTGGATGGTGGGGGAGGTCACACTGGGGGAGACTGGCGGGTGGATGGTGGGGGAGGTCACACTGGGGGAGACTGGTGGGTGGATGGTGGGGGAGGTCACACTGGGGGAGACTGGCGGGTGGATGGTGGGGAAGGTCACACTGGGGGAGACTGGTGGGTGGATGGTGGGGGAGGTCACACTGGGGGAGACTGGCGGGTGGATAGTGGGGGAGGTCACACTGGGGGAGACTGGGAAGCTCATATAGGGGGGGGGGGTGCAGGTGGTCCGGCATTGTTCTCATTCTCTCCTTATTCCCGGCAGTTTCCAGAATTCGATGAGCTGTACTGCAAGTATTGCTTTGTGTATGGACACGACTGGGCGCCGACTTCTGTAAGTAAAACTCTTCTGCTCCCGGATGTAATTCCTCTATTACATGACTGTGCCTCTTTGTTGATCAGCCAGCTTGGCAGGGAACTCAAGCCGACCCAAAGTCAAATAGATTTAGGAAAAAAACAGGTGCACACTATACGTGACAAATGCCATGGGTGCGGTACCCTGGGTCCTCCAGTCCCAAACGTCCAATGAGAAAAAAGAGAAAAGGGGGGTCCGCACTCCTAAAACATAACTTTTATTGCCATCCAATAAAATAGTCAGAAATTGAAAAGCAGCGGTAAAATCATCAAAGCGATCCTAGTCGTTCTAACGCGTTTCGGGCTAGGCGCCCTTAATCATAGATGATTAAGGGCGCCTAGCCCGAAACACGATGAGTGAGGTGATCGGCCCGGGAATCTATAAGTGGGTGTTGGTCCACTTTAATGATCCATAGGAAGCCCAAAACTGGGTTTAATGCAGTCTCGCGTCCATTTTCCACATAATAGGTGTGGGGCTGAATTGTGACAGGCTCAGGGGGGCATCCAGATTGCTGGAGCCCACCCGCACGTAGACCACTGCAACCCCATGCAACCCTTACCTGTACCTTAATCTTTGGACGAAATGTAGCTCTGAGATTGGCCCTTGGTCGGCGCTTTCTCTTTTCCGGCTGCTGGTCCAGGCCAGCCCATGTGACTGTCAGAGGACAATTGCAGAGTTGCATTTCAGGGGGGGGATCAAGGTTCAGGTAACTATTGTGGGGGGGCTCTAGCAATCTGGATGCCCCCCCCCCCCTGGGTTTTCACAATGTAGCCCCACACCCATTATATAGAATATGGATTTAGGACCGCTTTAAATGTTCAGCTTTTTGGCATCTTTCTCTGTAGCAATGGCAGCCTTCTTGTCCAGTGAGCAGTCGGGGGTTGCCAGGCTCGAGTGAGTAATTAAGCTCATTTTTTCAGCCCTGCATCGGGATGCCTCGAAGGAAAGGTGTGCAGCTGACCTAAAGTTTTATTTGAGTTTCAAAAGTTAAAATAGGCTGTACTTACCTGATGTCCCGCAGAGCTCTCCGAAAATGACACTTGTGTAAGTCTACCTCTGGTATAGAGATAATGGGGGAATAGACAGCCATGGAACAGAGGGAGCGTGCTGAAACCTGTGCTGAAACCTGTCCAGCAGAACCTGGGAAATTAGGCTTTTGCTGTTTAGGGGTTTTCAGGAAATCTGTGCAAGCTAAAATAAAAAATGAGCTGAAAGTTTTCTGGCTTCACATGTAGTTTTGAGATTGGCCTTTGCATGTTTCCTGGGAGACCTCCTCTGGAAAGTTTTTTTTTTTTTTTTTTATTTTATTTTTTTTCTTATTTGCATTTTTCAGTGGACTTTATGTTTAGTAGCTCCCCATTCTCCCAGCATTTGTGGCCAATGGAGAGCAGCGCATCCATTCTCCTTCTCCTCCTCTACTTTCCTATTGGTCTAAAGTACACTAAAGCAGCATCAATAAGTACTCGTTCTACTAATTTCTTTACTGATGGACAGTGGTGTGCTTTGCCGCCAAGCGGCCCATGAAATTGCATGGGGCCCCCACCTCTCTGCCCCCCCCCCCTAGAACTCTGCAGAGCACACACTGCAGAAAAGAGCAGGGCAGAGATGAGGGTGCATTGGGGAACATGGCAGAGATGGGGGTGCATTGGGGAACATGGCAGAGATGGGGGTGCATTGGGGAACATGGCAGAGATGGGGGTGCATTGGGGAACATGGCAGAGATGGGGGTGCATTGGGGAACATGGCAGAGATGGGGGTGCATTGGGGAACATGGCAGAGATGGGGGTGCATTGGGGAACATGGCAGAGATGGGGGTGCATTGGGGAACATGGCAGAGATGGGGGTGCATTGGGGAGCATGGCAGAGATGGGGGTGCATAGCAGAGATGGGGGTGCATAGGGGAGCAGGGCAAAGATGGGGGTGCATTGGGGAGCATGGGGGTGCATTGGGGAGCATGGCAGAGATGGGGGTGCATTGGGGAGCATGGGGGTGCATTGGGGAGCATGGCAGAGATGGGGGTGCATTGGGGAACATGGCAGAGATGGGGGTGCATTGGGGAGCATGGCAGAGATGGGGGTGCATTGGGGAGCATGGGGGTGCATTGGGGAGCATGGCAGAGATGGGGGTGCATTGGGGAGCATGGCAGAGATGGGGGTGCATTGGGGAGCATGGCAGAGATGGGGGTGCATGGCAGAGATGGGGGTACATAGGGGAGCAGGGCAAAGATTGGCAGAAGGATGGAGATGTGGGTGCATTTGAGAGCTGGGCAAAACTTTGGGTTTTGTTTCTCTTTAATATTGTTTTTTGTTATATAAAAATGCCTTTGAATAGGGCCCCCAGACACGACTGCATGGGGCCCCAGAAATGCTAAGCCTGCCCCTGCTGATGGGGGATGTTCACGACTGCCAGGAGAATGGACACTGGATAAAGTGACTTGTCAGTTGTTTTAAGTGTCTTAAAGTGGTGACCTGGGGGTTTTTACACATCAGGGCATCCCGAATGCGGGTACCCCAAGGAAAGGACCAAAACCTGGAATAGTCAAAATCCTGGGACTTATGTGTTGCAGACTCTCTCCAGCAAGGTTATGGATGTAGAATTTTGTGATCGCTGCTACACAAGTGGTGCGTGACAAAAAAAAAAAAAGTGTTGGATACCCCTATATTAGGCCATGACACCCATCCTGAGGCATTAAAGTGTACCAAAACACCTGCTGGTCGGTCCTAGAGACTAAAAGACTCCAGGGCTGGCCATTTCACTCTCCCTGGGGCATCCCAATTTGTGTTTCCCCTCAGCGTGTGGAATCTCCTAGTTCGCCATAAAAATGTACCTATTCAGTGATCCCACAGTGCACATGCTGGCCGGGGCAGCTTCCCTCCAGCCAATGCGAGCTCCCGGGCCAGGCCTATCCCAATTACTGGAACACACAGCCTTGAAGGGAGGGGCCAAACTGATTCCGGGTGCTCTCAGAGCTGTGCTGCTTTTCTTTCTTATGCATAAACGGCATAGAACCCTGACTGGTAGAGAGCCCATGCATGTGTCTTGGGAACAGAGGTAAGGTAGACAGACCCAGCGAACTGGGTGGTTTCACAGAGCTGGGCATCCCAAATTGGGATGCCCCAGGGACATGAACCAAAACCTAGGATGGTCGAATTATCAGGATTTGGTCCACTTTAAAAAGTATATTAATAATAACTGAAGACAGAAAAAAGTATTGAGCAACAACTGTTGTACAGATTTCTTTTTTTAAAGTGGCCAGTCCTAGACCAAGTGAAATAGGGGTTTTAGTCCGATTCAACACTGGTAGGTGTAAATCAATTTGTGGCCACAAGATGGCACTCTTTATTCATTTTATGTTACTAGGTTGCAGTTTACTGATTGGCAGTTATTAGACTGGGGTCCAGTGTCGGACTGGAGTCTTGGGCCCACCAAAGGAAATAATTCCTGGTGCCCATGCTTCAGCTATATAACAAAATGAATTCAAATTAATAATGACAATGGAGTACAAACCACAATTCCATGGTATACAAACTGCAGACTCGTGACCATGAAGGATTTAGGTGCCCTGAGGACCACAAGGATTCTAAATTAACCTTTCCACCCCCTCACAAGCATCAGGAGGGGTTCTTGCATTGGACAGGTTGACATTAAGGGAGGGGAGGGGGGGGGAACCGTTTGGACTTCTTTGTGATATCAGGGAGTCCCAAAATGAAGTTTGCCTGGTCCCCATGTACCTTCTAGTCACATGCTGTTCTATTGTAAAAAAAATCACTTTGTTCAATCTTTTAGCAATTTAATCTATACATAAATACATAAATTAAAGTTAGATTGGTGCAATCGTATACAAAAGTGAAGGTTAGTGCAATCTTGGTGTGTAGTGAAAGATCCCTAAGGTAAGTCTTTTTGAGTCCTTAATTTCAGGGTGGAGAGCCTCCTTAGTGAGGGCTAACTCCAACTCTGTTATACCATTGTCGGGATACCCACAGTCTGTAGCAGAGTAAATTGACCCTGTTTGTAGCAAGTTTTGGGTTTCTTTTCCTCTGAGGTTCCGTCACATACGCGTTTCGCCAATTGGTTTCCTCAGTGTGCAGACCTAGTATCACAGGAAAGGTAAGAAAGTATCTGAAATACTGTTCTCACAGACAGCAGGAGTAGGTCATCTAGGAGGCAGGACTCTCCAGGGTGGGGTTATGTCCTCATGCCAGCAGACCCAAACCCTCCCGGGCAACTCTATGAACTCTATTCATGTTCTTTCTTAGCGCTCTATGTTTAGCTGAGTCTGCCGCTTCATCTCCAGCCCTGTGTGGAGGCCATCAGGAGACTCCTCTGATGAGCCAGGTAGCAATCTAAGTTTCAGTTACAATATGTCATATGGCACTATTGTTTTATTATTTATTTAGGCGGCGGCTATGATAGTTGAGTCAGTAAGTGTCTAACTTGCTTTGTCAGCAGTTTTCTGGAGGTGCACAGCAAGAATCACATAGGCCTTTTTGTAAGAACCAGAAGTCGAAACTATCAGCATGGTTGTATATTGGCTGGGGTTCTGTTTAGACTTATGAATGGCTTTAAGAAGGATCGGCCTGGACAAGTTTGGATTCCCAAAAATTGCTCTACTAATAAAAGAAAAAAAGTATACTTGTATTTTTAACAAAAAAAAAAAAAAAATATATATATATATATATATATATTTAGGTAGATATGTGCATGTTGCAAAAGGGTTTCTGTAGTTCAATGCATTTCTACCAGAACATTATACACGGGGCTTAATCAAGAGTATGGTGAAGATTGTCCTACTTAAGGCTTACGTGCAGTCTAGTTCTAAAAACATAAGCACTTATTGCAGAGGATTTATTATGTTGTTTATGTGTATTTTTATAACTAGACGGAATGTCAGCCTTACCTATAGCAATCTTCAACATACTCTTGAGAAAGCCCCATGTATAAGGTTCCGGGGCGAAACGCGTCAAGCTATACAAACCCTTTTTCAGCCAACCGAGCAACGTCAGTGCTGTCGTAATCTGCCACCAATTTGGTGCATGTAACATTTTACATCTAATTGTTTCTATAATATATATTTTTTCATAGTGTCGACAATACAAGGATGCCTTTTTTTTCATTAAAGTGAAGCAACTTTTTTTGAACCCAAACTTGTCAATGTGCTAAGCGCAATGTGGGTGTTAAGAAAATAAAACAACTCACTTGATCACCGCAATCGCCCGTTTGAATCAGAAGGGGTGTGGGACTCGGAATGGCATTTTTAGACCCGAGTGAGAGTTAAAGGTCAAACTCACTCCTTTCACTGCCATTCACTTTCATTGTTTACCTTGGGCCCGATAAAACAACCAGATGTACATTTCCACCTGGTGTTAAACCAGCCCCAAGCTAGACCATGAAAGTGAATGGCTGTTCTCCTACAAAAAAAAAAGAGTGAGTAGTACAGTCACACTGCTGCATGGGATTGGGTGACAGACCTTCCGCTGTGCATTCTCTCCAAGATGGCTGTGCCCAGGAGTTGCTGGGGGAACAGCACTTGATTCTGGGCAGGGTAAGGCATTCATATTTTGTACCTCCCCTATCCTAGGTGTAAGAGAGGCAGGGCGGGGTGGGTACATAGAGGCTGGACCTACACTTTAATTTATTAACATCAGTGAAGAACTCTAGGAAAACCACCATATGATCCTCTACATATCTTACTGCTGTCCGGAATGGCTGTGTGGTGTTCCCTCAGTGGTGCCAAGGGCATATACAGGGGAGACTGGTGCACTTTAGACCGTTAAAAGGTAAGAGGAAGTCAACAGAATCCCCTGAAGAAGGTAAGAGGTGGTCAGCAGGTTCCCCAGAGGAAGGTGAGAGGAGGTCAGCAGGTTCCCCAGAGGAAGGGGAGAGGAGGTCAGCAGGTTCCCCAGAGGAAGGGGAGAGGAGGTCAGCAGGTTCCCCAGAGGAAGGGGAGAGGAGGTCAGCAGGTTCCCCAGAGGAAGGTAAGAGCAGGTCAGCAGGTTCCCCAGAGGAAGGTAAGGGGAGGTCAGCAGGTTCCCCAGAAGAAGATAAGGGGAGGTCAGCAGGTTCCCCAGAAGAAGATAAGGGGAGGTCAGCAGGTTCCCCAGAAGAAGATAAGGGGAGGTCAGCAGGTTCCCCAGAGGAAGGTAAGGGGAGGTCAGCAGGTTCCCCAGAGGAAGGTAAGGGGAGGTCAGCAGGTTCCCCAGAGGAAGGTAAGGGGAGGTCAGCAGGTTCCCCAGAGGAAGGTAAGGGGAGGTCAGCAGGTTCCCCAGAGGAAGGTAAGGGGAGGTCAGCAGGTTCCCCAGAGGAAGGTAAGGGGAGGTCAGCAGGTTCCCCAGAGGAAGGTAAGGGGAGGTCAGCAGGTTCCCCAGAGGAAGGTAAGGGGAGGTCAGCAGGTTCCCCAGAGGAAGGTAAGGGGAGGTCAGCAGGTTCCCCAGAGGAAGGTAAGGGGAGGTCAGCAGGTTCCCCAGAGGAAGGTAAGGGGAGGTCAGCAGGTTCCCCAGAGGAAGGTAAGGGGAGGTCAGCAGGTTCCCCAGAGGAAGGTAAGGGGAGGTCAGCAGGTTCCCCAGAGGAAGGTAAGGGGAGGTCAGCAGGTTCCCCAGAGGAAGGTAAGGGGAGGTCAGCAGGTTCCCCAGAGGAAGGTAAGGGGAGGTCAGCAGGTTCCCCAGAGGAAGGTAAGGGGAGGTCAGCAGGTTCCCCAGAGGAAGGTAAGGGGAGGTCAGCAGGTTCCCCAGGGGAAGGTGAGAGGAGGTCAGCAGGTTCCCCAGAGGAAGGAGATTGAGGAGGTCAGCAGGTTCCCCAGAGGAAGGATTGAGGAGGTCATCAGGTTCCCCAGAGGAAGGTAAGAGGAGGTCATCAGGCTCCCCAGAGGAAGGTAAGAGGAGGTCATCAGGTTCCCCAGAGGAAGGTAAGAGGAGGTCATCAGGTTCCCCAGAGGAAGGTAAGAGGAGGTCATCAGGCTCCCCAGAGGAAGGTAAGAGGAAGTCATCAGGCTCCCCAGAGGAAGGTAAGAGGAGGTCATCAGGTTCCCCAGAGGAAGGTAAGAGGAGGTCATCAGGTTTCCCAGAGGAAGGTAAGAGGAGGTCATCAGGTTCCCCAGAGGAAGGTAAGAGGAGGTCATCAGGTTCCCCAGAGGAAGGTAGGAGGAGGTCAGCAGGTTCCCCAGAGGAAGGTAAGAGGGGGTCATCAGGATCTCCCGAGGAAGGATTGAGGAGGTCATCAGGTTCCCCAGAGGAAGGTAAGAGGAGGTCATCAGGTTCCCCAGAGGAAGGTAAGAGGAGGTCATCAGGTTCCCCAGAGGAAGGTAAGAGGAGGTCATCAGGTTCCCCAGAGGAAGGTAAGAGGAGGTCATCCGGTTCCCCAGAGAAAGGTGAGAGGAGGTCATCCGGTTCCCCAGAGGAAGGTGAGAGGAGGTCAGCAGGTCCCCAAGAGGAAGGTGAGAGGAGGTCAGCAGGTTCCCCAGAGGAAGGTGAGAGGAGGTCAGCAGGTTCCCCAGAGGAAGGTGAGAGGAGGTCAGCAGGTTCCCCAGAGGAAGGTGAGAGGAGGTCAGCAGGTTCCGCAGAGGAAGGTGAGAGGAGGTCAGCAGGTTCCGCAGAGGAAGGTGAGAGGAGGTCAGCAGGTTCCGCAGAGGAAGGTGAGAGGAGGTCAGCAGGTTCCGCAGAGGAAGGTGAGAGGAGGTCAGCAGGTTCCGCAGAGGAAGGTGAGAGGAGGTCAGCAGGTTCCGCAGAGGAAGGTGAGAGGAGGTCAGCGGGTTCCGCAGAGGAAGGTGAGAGGAGGTCAGCGGGTTCCCCAGAGGAAGGTGAGAGGAGGTCAGCGGGTTCCCCAGAGGAAGGTGAGAGGAGGTCATCGGGTTCCCCAGAGGGAGGTGAGAGGAGGTCATCGGGTTCCCCAGAGGGAGGTCATCGGGTTCCCCAGAGGGAGGTCATCGGGTTCCCCAGAGGGAGGTCATCGGGTTCCCCAGAGGGAGGTCATCGGGTTCCCCAGAGGGAGGTCATCGGGTTCCCCAGAGGGAGGTCATCGGGTTCCCCAGAGGGAGGTCAGCAGGTTCCCCAGAGGGAGGTCAGCAGGTTCCCCCGAGGAAGGTAAGAGGGGATTGAGAGAAATCCCAGAGGAAGGTCATAGGTCAGTGGGATGCCATGAAAGAGGTTATTCAGTGCACCAGTCTTATTTGACTTCAACCCTGGAGTATAAAAGATTAGGGATGCTCCTGTGCGCGAAACCCCACAACTCTCCTTTTACTGTACTTGAAGCAGCAATCCCACGTTGCTTACTCAGGCCTCCTCCTCTGCCATAGCCCTGTATGGAGATGTATGGCGGTGGGTGCACACAGTAGGAGGGAGCGCTCTGAGAGGTGCAGTGCAATAAAAGACAATGGAGGAGGCCAGCACCAGAAACTGCTCCTGACCTCTGCTTATACTGAGCTAAATGTCTGTCTGAAATATATATCTGGGAATCTTCCTTCACTGAAGGGGAGGAGCTACAATTGAGGGGGTGGGCGGGGTGAAGTCACGCCCCCTTTCCAGGATTTTCAGATGAATGCATGGGTCTCTCCGCCATTCCTTTGCTGTATTCTGTTGTTTTTCCTTCCCTTCCAGATCAGACTTATCCAGAAATGTTGCAGTTAAATCAAAATGTTGTTCTTTAGTCACGGTGAATAGTGTTACCTTGTGTTCTTCTTAATAAGTATTTGACCTTCACATTGGAGACTGATATCACTGCCATTTGCTATTTTGCCACTAGGTGTCGCCACACTCCTGCTTGTCACACAGTCAGCTGCCCCCAAATCTCTGCAGTGAAAGCCCTTAGTGGGACACCGCGTAACATTCTGCGTCATTGAAAGGCTTTGTTTTCGTCTAACTGCGGCTTTTTCTTCTCTCAGGGGGTGGAGGAGGGGATATCGCAAATCGCCTCCAAAAACCGAGACGCCAAGCAGGACATAGTGTGGAACTTTCCCGTGGAAATAACCTTTAAAAGCACCAACCCGTATGGCTGTAAGTATAGAGCATCTGACTGTGTAACCAATAGGGGGCTCGGCGTGTCCCACTTAAAGCGGACCTTCACCCTGAATAAGAGCCTATCTTATATGTTTCCCGCACCCTGTACATACAGATTGCTCACATTAATCCGGACCTTCACCCTGAATAAGAGCCTATCTTTTATATGTTTCCCGCACCCTGTACATACAGATTGCTCACATTAATCCGGACCTTCACCCTGAATAAGAGCCTATCTTATATGTTTCCCACACCCTGTACATACAGATTGCTCACATTAATCCGGACCTTCACCCTGAATAAGAGCCTATCTTATATGTTTCCCACACCCTGTACATACAGATTGCTCACATTAATCCGGACCTTCACCCTGAATAAGAGCCTATCTTATATGTTTCCCACACCCTGTACATACAGATTGCCCACATTAAAAATCATCCTACCTTTATCTACTGCATGTTATGAGCCTTTAAACATCCAAGATGGCGGCTCACGGAGCATCAGGCAGCCTGCAAACAGGAAGTGTCTTCTGACTGTGCTGCTCTGCATTCTGGGATTGCTATAACCCGCCCTCTCTGCACTTTATCCCGCTCTCCTCTCCTCAGTAAGTGTGATGCTTCTGAGTCAAGATGGCAGCGCCCATATCCTAGAGTCCTGAACAGAGTTGCAGCCCAGTGGGGGAAAGAATAATAAGTAAGTGACTAAAAACTTAAAATATAATAATTTTAGATGCTGGGGAATAGTTTTTTAAGGGTTTGGGCTTTTCATTAAACCGGACCTTCACCATGATTTAATGCAAAGCCCAAATCCTTAAAAACGAGAGGAAGCTCCAAAATGGCCACTTCCTTTCTTATCCAACTGTGCCAGATTGTTGGTCCGGTTTAAAGTGGACCAACACCCAGGGGTGATCGGCCCGGGAATCCTATAGATTCACCTCCCTCACCGCGGGGCATCCGAGATCGGGATGTCCCGCGGGGTGAAACCCCCCCAAAAACTTTACCTTATCAGCGACGGATCAGCCGCTGCCGCCTCCCGCGCGCCCCTCTAGCATTGCGCGCGCCAGCCGTTTGTGAATGGCCGGCGCGCGCCCTGTAAGAGGGACGCGCGGGAGGCGGCAGCAGCAGCTTGTCCGTCGCTCGTCCGCCGCCGGAAAGGTAAGTTTTTTTTGGGGGGTTTCACACAGCGGGGCATCCTGATCTCGGATGCCCCACTAAAGTGGACCAACACCCAGGATAGTGAAACTCCTGGGTGTTGGTCCGGTTTAATTGCCGGCAATCAATACTGAATGAGGATTGCAGAATGTGCTATGATTATGGGCAATCCCTAAGGTTTCACGCAGTGGGCCACCTCCATCAGGATTATTAGCGGTGGTTCGCTTTTAACCGGACCTTCAGCGTGATTTAATGAAAAGCCCAAACCCTTAAAAAAAAAATATTCCCAGCATCTAAAATTAATATATTTTACATTTTTAGTCACTTACTCTTTCCCCCACCGGGCTGCAACTCTGTTCAGGACTCTAGGAAAAGGGGCGCCGCCATCTTGCCTCAGAAGCATCACATGCTGAGGAGAGGAGAGCGGGATAAAGCACAGGGGATGGGGTACAGCTGTGCTTTGCACAGACAGAGCAGAGCTGGGGTCAGGGAAAGGACAGCAATCCTGGAATGCACAGCAACACAGAAGATACTTCCTGTTTGCAGGCTGCCTGATGCTCCATGAGCCACCATCTTGGATGTTTAAAGGCTCATAACATGCAGTAGATGCAGGTAGGATGATTTTTAATGTGGGCAATCTGTATGTACAGGGTGTGGGAAACATATTAGATAGGCTCTTATTCAGGGTGAAGGTCCGGATTACTGTGAGCAATCTGTATGTACAGGGTGTGGGAAACATATAAGATAGGCTCTTATTCAGGGTGAAGGTCCGGATTACTGTGAGCAATCTGTATGTACAGGGTGTGGGAAACATATAAGATAGGCTCTTATTCAGGGTGAAGGTCCGGATTACTGTGAGCAATCTGTATGTACAGGGGGGAAACATATAAGATAGGCTCTTATTCAGGGTGAAGGTCCGGATTACTGTGAGCAATCTGTATGTACAGGGGGAAACATATAAGATAGGCTCTTATTCAGTGTGAAGGTCCGGATTACTGTGAGCAATCTGTATGTACAGTGGGGAAACATATAAGATAGGCTCTTATTCAGGGTGAAGGTCCGGATTTCTGTGAGCAATCTGTATGTACAGGGGGAAACATATAAGATAGGCTCTTATTCAGGGTGAAGGTCCGGATTACTGTGAGCAATCTGTATGTACAGTGGGGAAACATATAAGATAGGCTCTTATTCAGGGTGAGGGTCCGGATTAATGTGAGCAATCTGTATGTACAGGGTGTGGGAAACATATAAGATAGGCTCTTATTCAGAGTGAAGGTCCGCTTTAAGGTGGAGGAGTCATTACAGAATAGATTGTCTCTCAGGTGTTCATAACTAGCCAATCAGGGAGCTGCGTCAGTGGGTTGACAGGTAGGCGCTGCTGCTGCGGCTTTGTTCGGGGTATTTATAACCACAGGAGCCGCACGGCCTCTGTATATACGTGATAATGAGCTGATACAGGCAAAGAATAATGGCGTCCCCGCCACCTCTGGCCAATCAGCAGGAGACAATGGCGAGCTGATTGGCGCCTCTATAGGGGCCACTAATTGCTGCAATTACCAGTTACTCACCTCTGGGGCAGGCGCAAGCAATTTGCCCTGTGGTGGCTTTTTGCAGAGCGATGGCGGAGCTCCGCTCCAATACATTGTTTTTTCATTTCTAGTCTTAGCTAGTTATTCTTAGAAAGCTTCTCACAGCCATTGCCGTCATGTCACGCAAAGGAGCTCACAATCTATTGAAACCAAAAGGGCTCTTTCACGTGCGGCGCACTGCGATTTGCCATGCAGCGCTTGGACCACAATACAGACGTAACGCAGCTTAAAGCGGACCTTCACCCTGAATAAGAGCCTATCTTATATGTTTCCCCCACCCTGTACATACAGATTGCCCACATTAATCCGGACCTTCACCCTGAATAAGAGCCTATCTTATATGTTTCCCACACCCTGTACATACAGATTGCTCACATTAATCCGGATCTTCACCCTGAATAAGAGCCGAACCTATATGTTTCCCACACCCTGTACATACAGATTGCTCACATTAAATATCATCCTACCTGCATCTACTGCAGATTGCCGACATTAATCCGGACCTTCACCCTGAATAAGAGTCTATCTTATATGTTTCCCACACCCTGTACATACAGATTGCTCACATTAATCCGGACCTTCACCCTGAATAAGAGCATATCTTATATGTTTCCCACACCCTGTACATACAGATTGCCCACATTAATCCGGACCTTCACCCTGAATAAGAGTCTATCTTATATGTTTCCCACACCCTGTACATACAGATTGCTCACATTAAAAATCATCCTACCTGCATCTACTTCGTGTTGTGAGCCTTTAAACATCCAAGATGGCGGCTCATGGAGCATCAGGCAGCCTGCAAACAGGAAGTGTCGCTCTGCATTCTGGGATTGCTGTCCTTTTCCTGACCCCCAGCTCTGCTCTGAAAAGCAAAGCGAATGGTCCGCACTCCTCTTCTCATAAAACGTCACTTTTAATTATGCGTTTAAAATCTTCTCCATAGTGTATCAAAAGCCAATAAAATCAGTAGTCCTGGAAAGTCATATATACAGTATAGGCGACTTACGCGTTTCGGACTCCTATCTCCAGTCCTTAATCATAGTAATCTATGATTAAGGACTGGAGATAGGAGTCCAAAACACGTGAGTGGGTTTGAGACTAGCCGCGCACACTCGGGATTAGGTGGTGAGCGGACATTCCCTATATTGGCCCAGCTCTGCTCTGTCCCGCTCTCCTCTCCTCAGTATGTGATGCTTCCGAGGCAAGATGGCGGCGCCCGTATCCTAGAGTCCTGAACAGAGGGGGAAAGTATAATAAGTGACTAAAAATATTAATTTTAGATGCTGGGGAATAGTTTAAGGGTTTGGGCTCTTCATTAAATCATGCTGAAGGTCTGGTTTAAAAAAGTGGCACTAGACTCTTTCCCATGGAGTTAAAATCCTTCCATCATCTATTTTCAGTTAAGAAAGAGAACGCAACTTGCGGGAATTAAATTAAACAATTTAGAGGTATAGGTGGTTTAAAGTGGACCAAAACCCTGCTCGGTCGGCCTGGGAAACTATAAGATTCCTGGGCCGATCAATTCCCCCCCCGGGCATCCAAAATCGGGATGCCCCGCTGTGTGAACCCCCCCCAGGTCGCCCCGTTCACTTACTTTGCTTCCCGGTCCAGTGGCACATGTGTGGGGCGCATCCCCGCTATCCCTCTAGCAGGGCACGTGCCCACGCCAGCCATTGGGGATGCGACAGCCAGCGCGCTCAGAGCCGCTGGCCTTAGACACCGTCTTAGATGGCGTGACGTCAGCGGCTCCCAGCGCGCTGATTGGACGAGCGGCCACTCATGCGCCGTAGGACCGGGAAGAGGGGTTTCTTTGGGCGACCTGGGGGGCTCCACACAGCAGCGATCGGGGTGCCCCGGGGGAAAGGACCAAAACCCAGGATAGTTAAAATTCTTGGTTTTGGTCCACTTTAAAGAGATTTTCTAGGCAAAGGTTTAAAGTGGACCAAAACCGAGGATTTTGACTATCCTGGATTCTGGTCCTTGCCCACAGGGCACTCCCAATGTGTGAAACCCCCCAGGTCACCCGAACAAACTCACCTCTTCCCAGTCCTATTACGCATACGCAGCCGCTCGTCCAGTCAGCGCGCTCGGACCTGCTCGAGCCTCTCGGTCCAGGAACTTGTCTAATGTGAGCAGATCCGGCCGCACCCCCCGCTACCCTCCAACAGAGAGCGTGCCCGTGCCGGACATTCACAAATGCCTAGAGCGGACACGCGCCTTGCTAAAGGGATAGTGGAAATGCAGCCGCTGCTCACGCATGCGCTGTTGGATCAGGAACGAAGATGAGTTTTCGGGTGACCCGGGGGGTTTCACACAATGGGGCAAGTTTGCCTGCCCTGGAGTCTCATAGACACCAGGATGGGTTTTGGTCCTCTTTAATGTAGCTGCTTCCTGCTCTCCCCATGCAAGCTGTCAGGGATGGCACCTATTGTTTAGATGGCTTTATATTTTCTATAAAGCCAAGGCAACTGTCGTCCTTGTGCTGGACCTCTCACGCTGGGACCAGTCATCAGATCTGCATGGATCTTTATAGCAGACTGGAAATTCAAACATAGGACCCTGAAAATTGAGTCAGGAGAAGAGAGCAAGAAGGATTATCAGGAAATGCAAAGTGCCGGTGAATAAAATATGCCACCTCTAACGACAAGCACGGGGCAAGATCTAAGCAGTGGCGTAGACAGCTTGTATCTGCAGAAGATGGGTATCACTGGAAAGCTTTAAAAACATGTCTGAGTCTGACTACATACATTATAAGTCTATCTCTATGCAGTCAGACATCATGTTCTAAGAGCTTTCCAGCAGCACCCCTCATCTGCCTATACAAACAGTGAGCACAGAGATGCAGAGCCTTTATTTCTTAGACTGTATAAGTCATATATATATATCAGGTATAACATACCAAGCTTTCCAGTGACACCCCTCTTCTGTCTATACAAACAGTGCGCACAGAGATGCAGAGCCTTTATTTCTTAATAGGCTGTATAAGTCATATATACACCTGGTATAACATACCAAGCTTTCCAGCAACATCCCCAGTGAGCACAGAGATACAGAGCCTGTATTTCTTAATAGGCTTTATGAGTCATATATCAGCTATAGCCTACCAAGCTTTCCAGCAACACCCCTCATCTGCCTATACAAACAGTGAGAAAAGAGATACAGAGCCCTTATTTCTTAATAGGCTGTATAAGTCATATATACACCTGGTATAACATACCAAGCTTTCCAGCAACATCCCCAGTGAGCACAGAGATACAGAGCCTGTATTTCTTAATAGGCTTTATGAGTCATATATCAGCTATAGCCTACCAAGCTTTCCAGCAACACCCCTCATCTGCCTATACAAACAGTGAGAAAAGAGATACAGAGCCCTTATTTCTTAATAGGCTGTATAAGTTATATATATATATATATATATATATATATATATATATATATATATATATATATAATATACCGTATTTGCCGGCGTATAAGACGACTTTTTCCCCCTTTAAAACATGCCTGCAAGTGGGGGGGTCGTCTTATACGCCGGGTGTACCTGGGTCCAGGGCTGTATCTCCCGCAAGGCAGGCTTAGGGCGCTTGCGTGGCAGGGGGGCGTCTGTGTCTGCTGTAGCAAAAAAAAAAATTCTGTACGGCCGCTGGGCTCCCGCGCGTATGCCCGCCAGCAGCGGGTGCCCGCGGGGGTATTTGCGCCACTCGTTCAGAGGCTCCGGCACCCGCATATCCAGCCCCGCCTCCCCCTGAGTCGACGCCTCCTTGACTGGCGGACCCGCCCCGGCCTGCCCCGCCGCCGGCCAATGGTTAATGAGAAGTGCCGGCGCGGGACATGAGAGCGGGCTGCCAGGCTCCGCCCACCTGCTGAGTCACAGATGCGTGACTAGGTGCTGCTGCATAGACCTGAGAGGATAAGGTAAGATTTTTTATACTAAATAATATTTAAAATGGATGATTATTTTGGAGAGGGAGTGTGTCACCGGCTCTGCCCCCTGGCATCATGTACTCCCAGCGCGGGATAAAATGCATGCATAGGTGCTCCCAGAGACAAGTGAAATGTACTGGGTGAGTGGGCAGGGTAGTGTACAGTCGGAGAATGGGGTGGGGGGGCAGCACCACACTTTCTTTTAAGGTTATGTGATGAACGGTCCATGCCCATGCTGCACTATGAAAGTAGGTGACCCGGGCACAAGTAGTTCAGTCCCAAATGTGTAGATCCTCGGCCTGCCCCTAACATCCATCTCTCTATCTGCACCTATCCTCATCCTGCCCCTAACACCCACCCATCTCTCCATCTGCACCTATCCCCAGCCTGTCCCTGACACCCATTCCTATATCAGCACCTATCCCCAGCCTGCCCCTGCCCCCCATTTCACCATCAACACGTATCCCCCACCTGCCCTGGTCACCCACCCATCTCTCCATCTGCACCTATCCTCTTAAGCACCTGACATCCATCCCTCGGGAGTAGGGATATAGAGGGAAATAGAGGGAGTAGTCTTATACGGTGAGTATATAACAAACTCTATATTTTGAGTGGAAATGTTGGGGGGTCGTCTTATACGCCCAGTCGTCTTATACGGCGGCAAATACGGTATATATATATATATATATATATATATATATATATATATATATATATACCAGATATAACATACCAAGCTTTCCAGCAACACCCCTCTTCTGCCTATACAAACAGTGAGAACAGAGATACAGAGCCTTTATTTCTTAATAGGCTGTATAAGTCATATATATACATTAGGTATAACATACAAAGCTTTCCAGCAACACCCCTCTTCTGCCTATACAAACAGTGAGAACAGAGATACAGAGCCCGTATTTCTTAATAGGCTTTATGAGTCATATATATATATATATATATATATATATATATATATATATACCAGATATAACAAACCAAGCTTTCCAGTGACACCCCTCTTCTGCCTATACAAACAGTGAGCACAGAGATACAGAGCCTTTATTTTTTAATAGGCTGTATAAGTATATATATATATATATATATATATATATATATATATATATATATATATACCAGGTATAACATACCAAGCTTTCCAGCAACATCCCTCTTCTGCCTATACAAACGGTGAGAAAAGAGATACAGAGCCTTTATTTCTTAATAGGCTGTATAAGTCATATATACACCAGGTATAACATACCAAGCTTTCCAGCAACATCCCTCTTCTGCCAATACAAGCAGCAAGAACAGAGATACAGAGCCTTTATTTCTTAATAGGCTGTATAAGTTATATATATATATATATACACCAAGCTTTCCAGTGACACCCCTGTTCTACAGATAGAAACATTTTGTGGACTGTTCACAGGTTATACCCAATAAGTATATGACTTGTACATCCTATAAAATAAAGCGGGGGTACTTAAACATCAAAACTTCATGTAAAGGTCCATTTAAAGGCATCCCGTGATAGGTGAAGGTCCGGGCACGGGGCTGTCGTGGGGGGGGGGGGGGGTGGATAGTGAGAAATCAGCACACTGGGGGAGAAGCTATAGATTCCCCAGGCAAAACTAAAAAACGCTGCTTGTCCCCCACCCCACCCTAAAAATCCTATTGGGCACTGGGAAAAAACAGGAGCTTTTTTTTGCCCCACAGAACCCACAGCTCTGGCCTGCGGTACACTGCTTTAACCCCCACCCTGTATTCTGTGCAGGCCGTGTACAGGGGTAGACTAGGGTCCAAGTGTAACTGGTAATTAGGTCTGGTAATAAGGATGGATAGATAGGACTCGGGGAGAGGGATGAATGGGAGAGAAGCTGTAAGGAAGAGGGATGGATAAATAGAACAGCAGAACAGGAAGGACAGGGAGGGACGGATAGGGCTCAGGGTAGATGGATGAATGGGAAAGAAGCTGGAAGGAAGAGGGATGGATAGACAGAACAGGAAGGGCAGGGATCGATGGATAGGGCTCAGGGTAGATGGATGAATGGGAAAAAAGCTGGAAGGAAGAGGGATGGATAGACAGAACAGGAAGGACAGGGAGGGATGGATAGGGCTCAGGGTAGATGGATGAATGGGAAAGAAGTTGTAAGGAAGAGGGATGGATAGACAGAACAGGAAGGACAGGGAGGGATGGATAGGGCTCAGGGTAGATGGATGAATGGGAAAGAAGTTGTAAGGAAGAGGGATGGATAGACAGAACAGGAAGGACAGGGAGGGATGGATAGGGCTCAGGGTAGATGGATGAATGGGAAAGAAGTTGTAAGGAAGAGGGATGCATAGACAGAACAAGAAGGACAGGGAGGGATGGATAGGGCTCAGGGTAGATGGATTAATGGGAGAGAAGCTGTAAGGAAGAGGGATGGATAGACAGAACAGGAAGGGCAGGGAGGGATGGATGAATGGGAAAGAAGCTGTAAGGAAGAGGGATGGATAGACAGAACAGGAAGGACAGGGAGGGATGGATAGGGCTCAGGATAGATGGATGAATAGGAAAAAAGTTGTAAGGAAGAGGGATGCATAGACAGAACAGGAAGGGCAGGGAGGGGTGGATAGGGCTCAGGGTAGATGGATGAATGGGAAAGAAGCTGTAAGGAAGAGGGATGGATAGACAGAACAGCAGAACAGGAAGGACAGGGAGGGGTGGATAGGGCTCAGGGTAGATGGATGTATGGGAGAGAAGCTGTAAGGAAGAGGGATGGATAGACAGAACAGGAAGGACAGGGAGGGATGGATAGGGCTCAGGGTAGATGGATGAATGGGAAAGAAGCTGTAAGGAAGAGGGATGGATAGACAGAACAGGAAGTGCAGGGAGGGAGGGATGAATGGGAATGAAGCTGTAAGGAAGAGGGATGGATTGACAGGACAGGAAGGTCAGGGAGGGATGGATAGGGCTCAGGGTAGATGGATGAATGGGAAAGAAGCTGTAAGGAAGAGGGATGGATAGACAGAACAGGAAGTGCAGGTAGGGATGGAGAGAGATCTGGGAGAAGGGATGGATGGGCAGAACTAGAAGGACAGGAATAAATGGCCAGGACTGGGGGGGGGGGGGGGGGGGGGTAGATGGGCAAAGCTGGAAGAAAGAGTAATAGATTGGCAAAGCTGGGAGCCTGGGGATTGGATGGGCAAAACTGGGAGGACAGGAATGGATGGGGCAGAGAGACTGGGCTATATGGGGCAGAGCTGAGGGGACGGGGATGGATGGGTCAGAATTGTGTGGCTGAAACGGGGCACTAGGAACTTCAGTTGTATATTAGGTTTTATTTATCAGCACCCCGGTAGCTGTCACCTTTCCTCTTGGAAACTTCAACCTTTAATGGAATATTTATTTTTATCAGGGTACACAACTAATAAAAGCCCCAGTGCACAATCCATAAATCTAGGGCCGCCTCCTGGTTTATGTGGGCCCTTGGGCGACATGGTCTCAGTGGGCTCCATTGTGGTGAAGTCGCGTCACATCACCGAGGGCTGTCCCAAATCTGGATGCCCCCTAAGGATCAGGACAAAGCTGCCTTGAGAAAAGGGCTGTATGCCCTGAAACGTTGGCTGATATAACGCGATCGCATCTCTGCTTACAATAGGGTATAAGCTTTGTACATTGTCTTTACTCAGTTCATGCTCTGTATACATTCTGCTGGTTCTGTTTATACTCATGCTTGGTCTATCTTCTATCATATGAGACGAATAAAGGGGGGGGGGGGAGCAGCTCAATCACTATTATTTATACAAAATTATTATTATTATTCAGGGCCTGGGAACTAATTTACCGCCCAGTTTAACCCTCTCATCAACTAAATATCAAGCAACAAACATGTCTAGCTGTGTGGAAAGACAGAGATTTGGTTGCATATATCTGCAGATACATGTGGAAGCCACAATGCCCCGGGAAGGCACTCTGTGTTTAGTGTGGTCCCTACTCTTAATTCTGAGTCCCCAAAGTTGGGACATGCAATGCAGACAAATATCTGAGAGCTACTCACCTGGGAAGCAGCCAGCCTCCCTTTAGAACACTTCACAGGGAGAAATCCATACTGACTGAATTCCTCCCTGCTTGTGCTCATGGCAATTCAAATGAATAAAGGGGGGGGGGAGCAGCTCAATCACTATTATTTATACAAAATTATTATTATTATTCAGGGCCTGGGAACTAATTTACCGCCCAGTTTAACCCTCTCATCAACTAAATATCAAGCAACAAACATGTCTAGCTGTGTGGAAAGACAGAGATTTGGTTGCATATATCTGCAGATACATGTGGAAGCCACACTGAGGCGCTAATGCATAGACTGTCATGCCGGCTATAGACTGTCATTACTATTTATATTATGCATTTATTCCTTGACTTGCTGTATCCAGCAGCATATTTGTGTGCAGCGTTGATGTTTCCTGCATAATAGCAGCCATCCACAGGAGCTCATTGCTGATTACCCTAATAGAATTGTTTGGTCAATCTTTTACCTATACCCATAGATTCTTTTTTGTACAGATAGTGTCTACAATTAATGCATTTTTCTAGTCTTAAAGGGGCACCACTCTCCTGAGGATCTACACTGAAAAAAGCTTGAAATAGCCACTGTATCCTTTTGTTCTATGATGTTTGTGTTGTGACTATTTTATATATAGTGTATGAAACTTCTTAATACACTTTATTATTTGCAATTGAACAACTTTTGGTGTGCATCCTTCATTTAATTATTTAGGATGCTCCAGGGATAGGAAATCAGTTGGGATGGGCAACTTAAAAGCAGAACAAAACCCAGCACTTCTTCCCCTGGAATCTAAATCGAGATGCCCCGTTGTGTGGAACCTCTCCATTCGAGGAGATGTGGCGGTGCCCCCCCATTCCGCCGTCAGTCAAGCGCCGTTGCACACCCCAAAGGCTGGCCCTGTCATTGGGCCCCCCACAGAGGGCATCTGCCCTACTTTGCCGGGTGCTGACATGTATTTCCACTTTAAAGTGGACTAACACCCAGGATTTTGACTATCCTGGGTTTTGGTCCACTTCGGGGGGGGGGGGGGGCCCGCTGTGTGAAACCCCCCAGAAAGCCCCAAAAACTCACCTCACCACGCTCCCACGTGACCGCGCCATCCAATCCCCACCGACGGAAAAGCGGGTGACAGCGACGGACAAGACAGCGCGTCCGCCGCCGCCTCCCGCACGTCACTCTTACAGGGCGCGCCGCCGATAAGGTAAGGTGTTTTGGGGGGGTTTCACCCCGCGGGACATCCCGATCTCGGATGTCCCGCGGTGAGGGAGGTAATCGGCCCGGGAATCTTATAGATTTCCGGGCCGATCCCCCCTGGGTGTTGTTCCACTTTAATCTAGTTTTACTTGTGCCAGGCTTGCTGTATTACCGTTGGGAGGATGGCCCCCCCTGCACATGTCCCTGTGGGGGTGGATGTAAAGCGCGCACGTTTGCATGGCGGGGCGCGGTTGTCTCATTTTATCTCCAGCCATCCGCCTGTTCCGGCGTGATTAAATATGAAAGGTCACCCAGCAGGCTGCCATTGATTTAATGCAAAGCCCACCTTACTCATCCGATCCTCTTTCATTCCTCAAGCAGCTGCTTTCTTCCATGAGTTATCACGCTGAACAGGTGCGATGAGGTTGGCGCACGTCCGCCATGAGCTGCTTTTCTATAGGCCATTGTAGCGCGTACATGACGCCCTGCTGAGCCAGCTTACGACTTATGACTTAAACCGGACCTTCAGCATGAATTAATGAAAATCCCAAACCCTTAAACTATTCCCCAGCATCTAAAATTAATATATTTTAAGTTTTTAGTCATTTATTATTCTTTCCCCCACTGGACTGCAACTCTGTTCAGGACTCTAGGATACGGGCACCGCCATCTTGCCTCAGAAGCATCACATACTGAGGAGAGGAGAGCGGGATAAAGTACAGGGGGGCGAGTTATAGCTGTGCTTTGCACAGACAGAGCAGAGCTGGGGTCAGGGAAAGGACAGCAATGCCAGAATGCAGAGCGACACAGTCAGAAGACACTTCCTGTTTGCAGGCAGCCTGATGGATATTTAAAGGCTCATAACATGCAGTAGATGCAGGTAGAATGATTGTTAATGTGAGCAATCTGTATGTACAGGGTGTGGGAAACATATAAAATAGGCTCTTATTCAGGTTGAAGGTTCGCTTTAAATTAGGACTTAAATCCGCAACGTCAGGTTTAGATTATAAATGTGTCTTGGTAGGTTTCAGGGACTTTTCATCTGGTCACATGACCCATGACCATGACTCACACGCTGCTATTGGCTGAAGTTGGCTCGGTAGATAACATTTCTTTCCCTTGTTTCAGGGCCGCAGATTGTCGTCAGTGTCTATGGGCCAGACGTCTTTGGGAATGATGTGGTGCGAGGTTATGGTGCGGTTCACCTACCCATTACCCCAGGAAGGTAAGTTGTCCCTAAATGTAAAATCCTGCACTTGGGTAGAAGGAATCCCTGCTCTGAGCACCGTATGGGCAGCACTGTGTTAGCCAGGACCTCGGAGGAGAGAGATTTAGGGATACTGATTACTGATAGCTGCAAGATGAGTGGACAGTGTAGCCAGGCAGTGGGAAAAGCAAGCAGGATGCTCGGCTGCATAGCTCGAGGCATCACCAGTAGGAAGAGGGAGGTTGTGATGCCGCTGTATAGAGCCCTGGTGAGACCACAGCTAGAATACTGTGTGCAGTTCTGGAGACCTTACCTGCAAAAAGACATTATTCAAATAGAACGTGTCCAAAGGCCGGCAACAAAAATGGTGGAAGGACTTAAGTTCTAAGTTTATCAGGAAAGACTTAAAGAACTTAATTTGTCTGCAGGAAAGAAGGAAGAGAGGGGACATGATTGAGACCTTTAAATATGTAAAAGGATTGAATAAGGTTCAGGAGGGAAGTGTTTTTAAGAAGAAACTTAATGATAGAACAAGGGGGCACAACCTGAAGCTAGTCGGGGGGAAGATCAGGAGCAATGTTAGAAAATATTATGTTACAGAAAGAGTAGTAGATGCTTGGAACAAACTTCCAGCAGAGGTAGTTGAAAAATCGACAGTCACTGAATTTAAACATGCCTGGGATAAGCACACATCTATCCTAAGATAAAGAGAACATACAGTATACACATAAGATATATAGAACATACAGTATACACATAAGATAAAGAGAACATACAGTATACACATAAGATATATAGAACATACAGTATACACATAAGATATAGAGAACATACATTATACACATAAGATATATAGAACATACAGTATACACATAAGGGCAGACTAGATGGACTCTATGGTCTCTTTCTGCCGTCACCCTTCTATGTTTCTATGTGAAAATTAAAGAGGAACTATTGCGAAAGATGGTCCGGTCAAAAAAAAACTATACAGAGGAAGGGGTCACTTATATTATCCACATAAACTTTACAGCCTAGATGGTTTCTCTCTTTTCTTGGTATCCTGCTCGGGTCGCTTCATTCTTGAACAATTGGGTTATCCGCCACAAGGTGGCGCAGTTGACTGCAAGACGTAACTTGTGGCTCCTCCCGGCTCATATAAGGGCAGCTACTTCCCTAATAATCTCCAGAGTTCTCTTGCAGTCTGACTGCGAAGATGGATCTGTTTCTCTCTCCATGGATATCGCAGATAAGCGGGTCATCCCAAGCCCTTCGGCCGCTGCAGCCCTATTCCCACCTGTTTCAGTGGACCCTTCTGCCTCCCAGCCTCTGGCTATGGATACAGGTGACGGTAGGGGAACGCAGAGGGTCAGGCGTTCGGCAGAGCTTTGCTCTGGGCCGCAGACCCTGTCACAAAGGGTAGCCAGTCATAGGCAATGGTGAGCCTATATTGGGGGGGGGGGGGAACCACCTTGGGACCCTTTATGTGTTATGTCTCCCACAGCTTTATTATTTTGATGTGTGTTTTGTGCACTGTACTTTCTTCACTCATTACTCACCTTTCCTCTTTTTCTCCCCTCTCCTTGCGTCCAGGCTGCGAGGGGGGGGGGCGCGGACCCCGGCCGGGGCGTCGGATCTGAGGCGGTTGTTCAGGCGAGCGGACATGAGTGCTGCATTGCGCTCCGGCACGCCTGTCCTTGTGGCAGGGAGGGCTAGGCCTCCCCTGCCTAATCTGTTTGCGGTCCGGGCGCCATTTTGTTTGGCGCCCGGAGGCCGCCCTCGTCCTGCTGCTGCGGGTGGGCAGGGCCGGGTGGGGGGGGGGGGGCGGGGAGCTCTTCAGCGCCATTGTTACGGCGCGTGCTTGCTGTTTCCCGGCTGGTCGTCCTTCTCCTGTGGCTGCGGCGGTCCCCGGCCTCTTCCTCCTCGCTTCTGCTGCTCCTAGCCAGCCTGCGCAGTGACAGTGTTCATAGCCCATGAGGTCCAACAGAAACTGATCTGCTGCGGTCCGTGAGTCCTTTTTTGCTATCTTTTGCTAGTTTTTGCTATGTTTTTCCGCGTGCATGTGCTGTGGTATGCTTATATTTTCTTCTATGTTTTCCAGACGGGTCCCAGTCTATTAGGTGGTTCCTCCCGGTCTCTGCTAAGCTCCCTCCCCCCCCCCCCTTCCTGCCCTGTGCTTAAAGGGTTCAGAGGGTCCAAATTGGGGATTGTTCGATTATGGGCCGTCAGTGCCTTGTGACCCGAATTTTTTCACCATAATGGAGGCTTCTGGGGATAGCAAGCCTGGGGCCCCCTCGGGACTTGTTAAGCTTTGTCTCTTGTGTGGTACATGCCCTCTGAGCGGTCGCAGCGCCGCTTGTGTACCCTGTGCTCAAAGCGTCATTTCGGAACAGGATGGGGCGAGTGTTGCCGGCCCCAGTCCCATTTTACAGATGGCCTCGCCGACTCCCCCACGTCTGCATTTAGCCCCCAGTGAGGGGGAAGCCAGCAGGGGGTCTCAAACAGACTTGTTACTCAGAGTGGCCAGTCTAGAGCATCAGTTGTCGCGTTCGGCCGATGGCAAGGCCACACGTAAGAAGCGACATTTGGAGCCGGCTTATGCACTTTTTGCCGATGATGATGACTGAGGCCTTTGGTGGCCGAGACTCCATGGAGGAGGGTGAGTTATTTCAGGATTCTGACTCCTCTGGGGACCGACAGGGGGGCTTTGACAGTGACCCCGGGTCATCCTCTGATGAGGGCGGTTGGCTTCCCGATGACACGGAGAAGCGGCGGTTTTTGAAACTTTGCACATTGTACCCCCAAAAGCGGCCAAAAAGAAGCAGGGGGACCTTTTTCGGCCTGAGAGACAGCGTCTGTTTTTTTCCTGAGGTATGGGAGAAGCCAAATAAACTGCCGTCGGTGCCTAGGGGACTGGACAGACGGTATCCTCTTTCGGAGGATTTAATTCGCCTTTGGTCCCGTCCCCCTGAGGTAGATGCTCCCGTTTTGGGGCTCTCTAATTCCACGGTTATGCCGTCTCCTGACACTTCTTCCCTGCGCGATCATGCTGACAGGCGCATGGATCAGCTGGCTTGTCACGCCTTTACCCTTGTGGGCGCTGGTCTTTGCCCTGTCTGTGCCGCGGCCATTGTGTCCATTGCCGTCAAAAAGGTGAGACGTCTTTTGGATGTTAGATCTCGCAGGCGGGCGGAGGAGTATGAGGATCTCCTAGCTTGCGCGGAGTTCATTGCCTTTGTGATTTCAGCCATGGATGATTCCGTCCGGCTTGGCGGCAGGGCTTCGGTCTCTTCGTCGTTTTATCTGGCTGCGACAGTGGGCAGCGGACGCAGCCGCCAAGAAAGCTCTCACTGGTATTCCCTTCCTGGGACTTCGGCTGTTCGGGGAGCGCCTGGATCTCCTGGCGAAAGATGGAAGGCTTCCTCAGCGTCGGAAGCCTGTGCGACCCTTTTGGGGCTCTTCTTCCTTTCGTCCCTTCCGAGGGGGACAAGGTTCTTCCTCCTTTGGTGGCCACAGAGACTCCCTGCCAAGGCCCCTCAGGCATGGGGAGGCGCCCTCACTTGGGGACGGCTTCTGCTTTTTGCTCATGTCTGGAGACAGCACGTCTCGGACTGGTGATTCAGGAGGTGGTGTCCTCCGGGTACAGGATAGAGCTGGCAGCTTGGCCACCCCCAAGATTTCTTCGGTCACGGATTTCCCAGAACCCCTTGACGGCGCAGGGCCTAAGATTGGCTGTCTTACGACTTCTGTCGTCCGGAGTGATTTGTCCTGTGCCTCATCAGGAACGGGGTCGATTTTTTTATGGTGCTCAAGAAGGATGGCTCTCTGGGACCTTTCCTGGACCTGATGGGTCTCCACAGTTTTGTCAGGTTCAAACACTTCCGCATGGAGACCTTACGGTCAACGGTGAGTTCACTTCTGCCCGGCGACTTCATGACCACGGTGGACATCAGGGATGCCTGCCTGCACGTCCCTGTTTCCTTAGACATCAGAGGTTCCTGAGGTTCGCCTTGGAGGATCAGCACTACCAGTTTGTAGTACTGCTGTTTGGAATCTCTTCAGCCCCTCGGGTGTTCACCAAGGTGCTGGCAGGTGTCATGGCCCTGCTGAGGAGCCAGGGCATTCGTATTCTTCCTTACCTGGACGACTTGCTGATTGCTGCTCAATATCTTCAGCAGGCCGAGCGTGACACTCAGAAGGTATTGTCCACTCTCGAGGCATTCGGTTGGGTGATCAATTATCCCAAGTCCTCGATTACTTTTTCCTGGGCATGACGTTGGACACCCCTCAGGTCAAGGTGTTCCTCCCCCAGCAGAAGGTGGAGGCTCTTCAGACGCAGGCGCGGGCCTTGCTGTCGTGTCCACACCCATCCATCTGTCTGGGGATGCAGTTGGTGGGCCTCATGGTGTCTTGCTTCGAGGCTGTACCCTTCGCCCCGTTCCACATGCGACCTCTTCAGTTGAATCTCTTGACAGTTTGGGATCGTAAACAGGAGTCCCTGGAGCAGGAGTTCGCTCTGTCCCCTCTGGCCAGACGGTCCCTCTCGTGGTGGTTGGACTCGGGGAATTTTCTAGTGAGCAGGTCCTTTCTATCTACACGCTCGGAGACACCAGTCTCACCGGTTGGGGAAGGTTTTGGCAATCGCTAAAGTTCCAGGGCCAGTGGGGCCCTCAGGAGGCTCATGTGCCTATCAATCTCCTTGAGCTGAGAGCGAGCCGATTGGTCCTTTTTCAGTTGACAGGTCCACTCGGACAATCAGACGCGGTCGCCTACATCAATCATCAGGGCGGGACTCGGATGTTCCCTGCATCTCGGCGGTTTACATCCCAGGGGTGGAGAACCAGGAGGCAGACTCCCTGAGCAGGGGGACTTCTCGTCTGGGGGAATGGTCTCTCAGCAACAAGATCTTTCACGCCCTGTGTCGCCTCTTGGGTCAGCCGGACGTGGACCTGTTTGCGTCCCGTCACAATCACAAGCTTCCAAGGTTCGTCTCTCTGTCAAGAGATCCCCTGCCCTTCGCCACGAACGCGCTAGCAATTGCTTAGACGGAGTTCTGACTCCTTTAAACCTTTCTTCCCTTTCCTCTCCTGGGTCGCGTGCTGCGCTAGATAGCCCAGGAAGGGGTACCGGCCATCTTGGTGGGCCCTCGCTGGCTGAGACGGTTTTGGTTCGTCCAAATGTCAGTGGATCCTTACGTCATGCCCGACGATCCAGGGCTTCTCACTCAGGGACTGCTACGCCATCCCAATTTACAAACGCTGGCTTTGACGGCTTGGCTGCTGAAACCCCCATCCTGACGGAAAAGGGGCTGTCTACCTCGTTCGTGAGTACCATGATTCAGGTTTGGAAGAAACCCTCTTTCATGATTTATTACAGGGTCTGGCACGTTTACATTGCCTGGTGTGAGTCTAAGGGTTTCCCTTGTCGCACTTTTTCCCTTTCCAGCTGAGTACCCTCAAGGGACAGATTTCGGCCTTGTCTATTTTTTTCCAAAGGTCCTTCGCCAATCATAGACTTATCAAGACCTTTTTCCAAGGAGTTACTCATGTACGTCCGCCGCGTAAGCCTTTGCTACCGGTGTGGGATTTGAATTTGGTGCTTTCTGCTCTCCAGGGTCCCCTCTTTGAGCCCTTGTGTGATTCTGCTTTATCCATTTTGACTCTGAAGGTGTCTTTTTAGTAGCTATTACATTGGTGCGTCACGTCTCAGAGCTGGCGGCACTTCGTATAAAGCCTCCTTACTTTTTGCGGCATCAGGATAAGGTGGTCTTTCGTCTTAAACCGGACTTCTTACCCAAGGTTGTCTCTGCCTTTCATCTCAATTTCATCAATGAGGACATTGTTTTGCCTTCCTTGTGTCCCGCGCCTTCTAATTCTAAGGAGCGGACCCTCCATTCCCTGAATGTGGTCAGACCACCTAAGTACTACCTGGTCGCTACGGAATCCTTTAGGAAGTCGGATTCTCTTTTTGTCCTTCCTGATGGGCCTAGGAAGGGCTTGCCTCCAGCCAAATCCACTATCAGCAAGTGGATAAGACAGGCGGTGGTGCAAGCGTATTCTGCCAATGGGAAGGAATCCCCTTTTTCGTGTTACAGCGCACTCCACTGGAGCTATTGGTGGTTCTTGGGCTTTTCAGCACCAGGCTTCGGTTGAACAGGTTGGTAAGGCCGCTACTTGGTCTTCAGTTTTTACTTTCTCTAAGTTTTACAAGGTTGATGTTAGGGCCTCAGCTGATGCTGTTTTTGGCCATAAAGTGCTTTAGGCGGTAGTGTCATGAACTACGTGCTGTTGCTCACTGGGGATCCCACCCTTTCTTGGACACTGCTTTTGGATGTCCCAATTGTTCAAGAATGAAGCGACCCGAGCAGGACACCAAGAAAAATACAATTCTGTGATTACTCACCTGAGGAATTGATTTTATTGGTGTCCTGCTCGGGTCACTTCATCCCACCCTCGTTCTGTTTTACTCTTTTTGCCTTGTTATGGTGATTACTGTTTGAGAGAGTTTATATTGGGGCTGTGTGAATTAACATGGTCTCTGGCCTCCCGGCTTGTCTCTGTATTTACTGCTTTCAACGCTGGGGATTATTAGGGAAGTAGCTGCCCTTATATGAGCCAGGAGGAGCCACAAGTTTCGTCTTGCAGTCAACTGCGCTACCTTGTGGCGGATTACCCAATTGTTCAAGAATGAAGCGACCCGAGCAGGACACCAATAAAATCAATTCTACAGGTGATAATCACAGAATTGTATTTTTACAGGACTGAAAAAGATGGTCATGGGTTTTCAGCCTGCCATTATTCTTTTACAGGGGAGACCTGCTGAATTCTAACGGCCTGTCTCCTGCGTTAGCCTCTGCTGCTATAACCGCTTATTTCTACTGCAATTCTTCTGGTGTGTGTAGATGGTTTTACTCATCATGCAATGCTTTGCGCAGGCATTAAAGGGGTTAAAGCGGTCCTTCACCCTGAATAAGAGTCTATCTTATATGTTTCCCACACCCTGTACATACAGATTGCCCACATTAAAAATCATCCTACCTGCATCTACTGCATGTTATGAGCCTTTAAACATCCAAGATGGTGGCTCATGGAGCATCACGCAGCCTGCAGACAGGAAGTGTCTTCTGACTGTGCCGCTCTGCATTCTGGGATTGCTGTCCTTTGCTGTCCTTTCCCTGACACCAGCTCTGCTCTGTCTGTGCAAAGCACAGCTATAACCCCGCCACCTGTACTTTATCCCGCCCTCCTCATGTGATGCTTCTGAGTCAAGATGGTGGCGCCCGTGTCCTAGAGTCCTGAACAGAGTTGCAGCCCAGTGGGGGAAAGAATAATAAGTGACTAAAAACATAGAATATATTAATTTTAGATGCTGGGGAATAGATTAAGGGTTTGGGCTTTTCATTAAATCATGCTGAAGGTCCGGTTTAATGTTGGCTCAGAAGTGAGTGGTTCTCCCCTGTAAAAGTAGAATGGTGCATTCACACCCTGGCACCTCTGTTTTTTTTTCCTGCCAGAAGAAAACGACAAGCTTGGTGGGATCGTTTTTCAGTTGGGGTGTATATGTGATCCCCTCCTCCTTGTTAAAGTAGGCCTAAACCCATCTTGGTGTCTGAGACTCCAGGGCAGGCTTACTCCCTCTCCGCTATGTGAAACCCCCAGGAGGCCCAGTAAACTCACCTTTTCCCTGTGCCGGCATCACTCGCCTCCCTTTTGGCTATGCGTGGCCCCGCCCGCCGCAACTGATTGGCCGTGTGTGGCCGCGCACTGCTGAAGGGAGGAAGTGATGTCGCATGCTGCTCATAAGTGCGACTAGGGATTCCATTCAGCTTCTCTAGCCGCATGTTAATATGCACGGCAAGAGAAGCTGATTGGACAAGCGGCTGCATCTGTGCCGTGGGCTGAAGGACAGGTGAGTTAGCTTGGCGTTTTGGGGGGTTTCACACAGCGGGGCACCCCAAGTTTTTGGTCCACTTTACAGGGACACTCTGTTTTATGTGTGAACCGATCCCCCGCCCTGATAGCTGCAGACATGCTCTCCTCCAATGAGAATAGCTTTCTGTGCCTATTCATGTCCGTCAATCTATTCTGAATGAGCGGATTGCTGCCCACACCTACCGTCAGCCATTTACATATGAAAATGGGTTGCCCCCAGCGAAGCCTTTAAATGGTGTGGACAAGATTTTTGTTTACTTTAAAACAGACCAAGCCCTGGGTGGCCTAAAAGACTCCAGGGCTTGTCACTGCCCTTTATCTGTGGCATCCCAAATCAGGATGACACTATGTGAAACCTTCGGGGTTGCCAGTAAACCTACCTTTCCCAGCGGCTCCCACAGTGTTAACATCGGGCCGCATCCCTGTATGTTGGGCATTAAACCGGACCTTCAGTATGATTTAATGAAAAGCCCAAACCATTAAAAAAACTGTTCCCCAGCATCTAACATGTTTATGTTTTTAGTCACTTACTTATTATTCTTTCCCCCACTGGGCTGCAACTGTGTTCAGGAGAGCGGGATAAAGTGCAGGGAAGCGAGGTTACCCTGGGGTCAGGGAAAGGTCAGCAATCCCAGAATGCAGAGCGGCACAGTCAGAAGGCACTTCCTGTTTGCAGGCAGCCTGATGCTCCATGAGCCGCCATCTTGGATGTTTAAAGGCTCATAACATGCAGTAGATGCAGGTAGGATGATTTTTTATGTGAGCAATCTGTATGTACAGGGTGGAGGAAACATAAGATATGCTCTTATTTAGGGTGAAGGTCCGCTCTAAATGACTGGGGAAAGGTACATTTTGGGGGCATACTGGAGGGTTTCATAAATTGAGATCTGGATAGTGAAAATCCTTGGTTTTGGTTCACTTTAAAGGGACTGTCTAGGTAAAAAAACATAATTGGGCAGCTTATCTCATCATATCTGGCCTCTCCCTCGCAGCAGCAGCAGCAGCATTGCCTAAAAGCAGAAACTTAGCACTGACTTCTGGCGCTCCTCCTGATTTATACAAATCTGAATGTGGATCAATCACTAGGATTTTGGCCATCCTGGTGCTTGGTTCTTGCCCCAGGGGCATCCCAATTTGTGATGCCCCCTTTGTGAAACCCCCCAGATCGCCCACTTTCACTCACCTTTCTGACGTTCCCACGGCGCATATGCGAGTGCTCGTCCAAACATCTATCGCCTATTAATGTGCGGCATAAAGCTGCTGATTTGAACATGGTGCCCGGCATAGGTGCGTCAGCAGGCGCATCCCCGGCTCCCTTGTGGAGTGTGCTAGGGAGAGCGCACAGCTACAGGTAAGAGTAACAGCGCCCTGGCGGGTTTCACACAGCGGGGCACCTGCTATAGGATGCCCCAGGGGCAGGTTACCGGCAGTCCTGGAAAGTTTTAACCCACGCTGATCGGCCCGGGAATTTATCAGATTCCCGGGCTGATCGATTCCCTCCCCCCTGGGGCATCCAAATTTGGGATGCCCTGCTGTGTGAAACCCCCCAGGTCGCCACATGCACTTACCTTGTTTCCCGGTCCAGCGGCACATGCGTGAGACGCGGCCACATCCCCGCTATCCCTCTAGCAGGGTGCGTCCCCGCGCCAGGCATTTGTGAATGGCCGGTGCGGGCACGCTCCCTGTCAGAGGGAAGCGGGGGATGAGGCCACCAGCGCGCTTGGAGCCACTGGCCTTAGACGAAGCCTTAGATGGTGTGACGTCAGCGGCTCTGAGCTCGCTGATTGGACAAGCGGCCACGCATGCACCGTAGGACCGGGAAGAGTTAACTTCAGCGATCTGGGGGGTTTCACACAGTGGGGCATCCTCGATCGGGGTGCCCCGGCGGCAAGGACCAAAACCCAGGATAGTCAAAATCCTGGGTTTTGGTCCACTTTAAAGTGGACCAAATCCTGGGAACCACTTAGTTTTTATTCTGCATCATTTGAGATGCATCGGTGTGTGACACCCTTCTTCCCTGTTCTATGGCACATGTGCGGTCCCCTCAAATGATCATTCACTGCCACACACCTCCTGACGGCCGCTCCCTACGGGTGTATGCATCCATCGTTAGACATTTATATCTGCCAGGCACGGGGTGCATGTAGTGCAGGGATGCATGAGGCAGCTTGCGCCAGACATTTGTGAATGGCTGGTGTGGGCACGCTCCCTGTTAGTGGGAGGCGGAGGATGCGGCTGTCAGAGCTGCTGCACTTATACACGCTGTGGAACCGGGAAGAGGTGAGTTGGCTGCGGCGTCCTGGGGGGGGGTGAGGGGGGTTTCCCGATCAGGGTGCCCCCGGGCAAAGGGCCAAAACCCAGGATAGTCAACACTATTGACTATCCTGGGTTTTGGTCCACTTTAAAGTGGATCAACACCCAGGATTTTGACTATCCTGGGTTTTGGTCCACTTCCCCGGGGACCCCCCGATCGGGGGTGCCCCGCTATGTGAAACCCCCCAGATCGCCCGATTCAACTTACCTCACCCCGCTCCTACGGCGAATGCGTGGCCACTCATTCAATCAGCGCGCTCGGAGCCGCTGAGCTATGCGCGTCAAAGCGACATCTTACCTCAGCGCCTCTGAGCACGCTGGCGGACGCATCTCACGCGTCCCTCTAACAGGGAGCGCACCCGCGCCGGCCATTCACAAATGCCTGGCTAGAGGGATAGCGGGGATGTGGCCGCGGCTCGCGCATGCGGCGTTGGACCGAGAAGGAAAGTAAGTAAATGGGGCGGACCTGGGGGGTCCTGATTTTGGATGCCTTGGGGGGAGGGAATCGATCAGCCGGGAATCTAAAGGATCGTCTTGGGTTTTGGTCCGTTTTAAATCGGCCCATCATCCTTATTCAAAGAAAAGCCCAAACCCTTAAAAAACTATTCCCCAGCATCTAAAATTAATATATTTTAAGTTTTTAGTCCCTTACTTATTCTTTCCCCTGCTGGGCTTCAACTCTGTTTCGGGACTCCAGGATACGGCTGCCGCCATCTTGCCTGAGAAGCATCACATATTGAGGAGAGGAGAGAGGTGAAAGGTGCAGGGGGGCAGAGGTAATGGCTGTGCTTTGCACAAACAGAGCAGAGCTGGGGTCAGGAAAAGGACAGCCATCCCAGAATGCAGAGCAGCACAGAAGACACTTCCTGTTGGCAGGCAGCCTGAGACTCCATGGGCCGCCATCTTAGATGTTAAAATGCAAAAAAAAAAAAAAAAAACACAATAGGTGCAGGTAGGATGATTTTTTATGTGGGCAATCTGTATGTACAGGGTGGGGGAAACATACTGCCTTGAGAAAGTGACAGGGAGGGTGTCACGGAATGCGTGGGCCTGCTCTTGGGGGGTATTTTGGCATTGCCGGGGCCTATAACCATGTAAGATTGAATGCACCTTGTGTGAGTATGTATCTTCTTCCTCAAACTACTTGAGCACTTTAAAAGCATATGTAACCACAAAATTGGATGGTTTGTTGTAAATTGTGCACAAGCACTTTAAGGATTAATTAAATATATTTTTTATAACGGTTAAGTGTATTACATAATTCATATCCAGAAAAAAATTATTATGTAATAATAGGTGATAGGCTTAGAAGTGGGTGCAGCTCCCCCTCCCCCCCCCCCCCCCCCCCCCGGCAGATTTTGTTAATAAAGTGTTATATGTTTTTTTGTTTTTTTTTTATTATGTGGTGTTTGTCTTTTTGGCTAAATAAAGAATAGTTTTATGTAATAATAGTAACTATTGTGTTTGGTTGGTGCAGTGTTAGTCTCTGACGTGTATACAGCTTTGTGTTGGGGGGGGGGGGGGGTTAGGCACCCCCTTGTATTGTTTTGAGGTAGTAAACCTTGCCGGCCAGAGAGCAGTGGACACCATGTTTGATGGATTGGTTGGTGCCGCCCACACTTGTTAGTTTATAGGGTCAGGGAAACATATAAGGTAGACTCTTATTCAGGGTGAAGGTCTGCTTTAAATCGGACCTTCACCCTGAATAAGAGCCTATCTTATATGTTTCCCACACCCTGTACATACAGATTGCTCACATTAAAAATCATCCTACCTGCATCTACTGCATGTTATGAGCCTTTAAACATCCAAGATGGCGGCTCATGGAGCATCAGACAGCCTGCAAACAGGAAGTGTCTTCTGACTGTGTCGCTCTGCATTCTGGGATTGCTGTCCTTTCCCTGACCCCAGCTCTGCTCTGTCTGTGCAAAGCAGCTATAACCCCCCCCCCCTGTTCTTTATCCTGCTCTCCTCAGTATGTGATGCTTCTGAGTCAAGATGGTGGTGCCTGTATCCTAGAGTCCTGAACAGAATTGCAGCCCAGTGGGGGACAGAATAATAAGTAAGTGAAAGATGCTGGTAATAGTTTTTTAAGGGTTTGGGCTTTTCATTAAATCATGCCGAAGGTCCGGATTAATGTGAGCAATCTGTATGTACAGGGTGTGGGAAACATATAAGATAGACTCTTATTCAGGGTGAAGGTCCGCTTTAAGGAGGTGGTTGTTCCTCTTTAATGGTGAAAAAAGAAATTGTGTTGCGGCCTCCACTTTGTCAGGATTCCATTAGAGTCCTATAATGAGGTTTCTTGTGGGTTAAACGCATTTTCCTAGAGCAGCGCGGAGTGACTCATTGTGTTTGCCGTGTCCTAATCCTGGAGATCCTGGGCTTTTATTTCATGGATTACCTCCCGAAGCTCAGATAGACGATGCCGCTGCGATACGGCCGATAAATCTCACCTCACAAACGCAGACTGACTCGCTGGCAGGCGCCTCACGTCTCCTGATGGCTGTCTGGAGGGGACAGGCCATGGCTGGAAAATGGGGGCCAAGCTCTCCAAACTGTAAGCATCCTGCGCCATGGATTATGATGGCGCTCTATAAATAAACGGTAGTAATAATACTCTAAAGACTTAAAGGAGCCGCAGCACTCAACCCTGTTAGCTTGCAGACCAACCTATAATCTGTCTCTAAATCTGGTAAAAACAGAGGATCGGTCACACACATCTGCAGAAGTATGCTAAGCTGCACCACCAAGCGCCAAGGTGCCTCTATGGGTGCAGTCCTAACTCTAATTTATGAGAGCCCATTTGGGTCATACAATGCAAGAGATAAAATGGGAGCAGCTTACCTGAGGTTGCCCTAAACCTCATGTGCAAGCCATGGGGTGGAAGGGTCAAGACCTTGCAATACAGCCTAGACCCCACACCCCATGTGCTTGCACAAATTCAAAGTGAACAAAGGGGAGTGGCAGCTGCTCAGACCATTTTATAACTAACCTGGGAGGTTAGTTGCAAGGTCTTGACCCTTCCACCCCATGGCTTGCACATGAGGTTTAGGGCAACCTCAGGTAAGCTGCTCCCATTTTATCTCTTGCATTGTATGTCCCAAATGGGGCTCTCAGAGATTAGAGTTAGGACTGCACCCCACAGAGGCACCTTGGCGCTTGGTGGTGCAGCTTAGCATACTTCTGTAGATGTGTGTGACCGAGCCTCTGTTTTTACCAGATTTAGAGACAGATTATAGGTTGGTCTGCAAGCTAACAGGGTTGAGTGCTGCGGCTCCTTTAAGTCTTTAGTAACCTAATTGCCCTGCTGACTTGCACCTCCCAGGTTAGTAATAATACTCTACCTAGCTCCTTTCTTTCTGGTGAAAAGAAGATGATGCTTTTCGACAGGGTGAAGGAGCATTAAAGCTGTTAACGTAGACCAAAAGTGGTCACTGGAACGATATATTGCGATTTAAATTTTTTTAAAAAATGACATAGGGCCCCCCTTCCTGGGTGGCGGGATCCCATTTTTGGGGGGAATTTTAAAAACCCTTAAAAATCTAAAAAAAAAAAAAAAAAATTGCAAGAGGTCCCCCCTACCCAGCATAACCAGCCAGGGACCAGCTATGAGGGCTTGTAGAACAGGGTGCAGGCTACAAGCCGACATGGCCACTGGCTCCTCTGCCCCCCCCCCCCCCCGGGCTTTGGGGAGGCAGGTAATGGGGGGCTTGGGGTTAATGGAAAGTCACCCGCTAGTCGCAGGAGACTGGCCAGACCCAGAGCCTTGTGAACTGGCATAGGGGTCACATAGATCCCTTACCAGTTCACAAAGGGTTAACAGTAAACAAAAAACAAAAAAAATCACACATAGAGAAAATGTCTATACTCGCCTCCAATTGCCAGCTCCTGTGTCCCTCGCCAGTCCGATGACAAATGCCGTGATTGCCTGCCAGAGGAGGGGGAGGCAGGAGATCCTCTGCCCAGTGATGACCGGCATCTGACAGCCGTAGCAAGCCGGATTGACACCCATGGGAGTGACGTCATCCAAAGGGGCCGGGCTACTCGTGAAGATGGCGGCGCCCATCGGGAAGGCAGGGGGAGAGAGCCTGTCGGGCTCTCTCATGAAGACTGAAGAGCCCCGGGGGGGGGGGGGGGGGGTCGGAGGCTCCCCTGGTGAAGAGGAGAGCTGGCCGGATCTGACGAGGGGTCAGGTGAGTGTTTTTTTTTACTTTTCCTTAACTGTAGGGGGGGGGGGGGGGGGAGTCAGAATCGATTCTATACAGAAAAATCGATTTAAGTATCGTCGAATGAAAGCGCGATACTTGACAGAAACAATTTTTTTTCTGACACCCCTATTATTTACTCCCTGGTGGCAACCACACATGGTCCACACTGCCTTCACGTTCCCTCTCCACCTGCACCCAATAGCATTCACCAGGTGCTTGTGCACACACTGTGTAGGCCTGCTTGGTGAACTCCATTGGCTCCCCTTGGTCTTGTGGGACAAGCGAGCGTTGCAGGAGTGAGAGCCTGGTGAGCACTAATACCTGATTTCAGGCCTCCTTTTAACCCTTCAGGAGTGTTGGCTGGTGGTTCTGTAACCGGGACTACAGTCACTTTTGAGTTTAAGTCTGCTTTAAAAGCAAGGCTCCTATTCAGCACTTGACAGCCCATTACCCTATAGTTGTATATTTGCCCAGAAGCCTTTGCGGTGTTTGTCTGGTTCTGTAATAATCTGCATTGCGTTTTCTGCTCTCCCCAGACACAAGAAGACCATCCCCATGTTTGTTCCAGAGTCATCGTCCAAGCTCCAGAAATTCACAAGGTAAGAAATCGGCTTCTTCATTTCATCTCCTGTTACCTCCCGAATTTGTCTCTCTGAAACAGCGGCACGTACAAAACCCTGGCCCATGATGCACCATGGAAGGAGGAGTTGTTGGGGTAATTCCCTGGGGTATCCTCCTGTACCCCTGCCTGTTGAGCGTCTGCCTCTGAGAAATCCCTGCGTAGCCGGGTTATGAACTCATATGATGCGAGGATAGACAGCAAATACAACAGCTTTCATCATACAAGTTCAGTTTAATGAAGAGAAGCTTACAATCTTAAACCCTGCAGCGCGCAGCCAGTGCCCCCACCTTTCCAAAACAAAATCTCACACAGGACACATAGATAAGCAACATAGAAAACAAAAGTTAGACAGAAGGATGTGAGGCCTTGTAGTTGAGCACATTCTGCTCAGGGAGGAGAGATAACATACAGAGAAAGAACGGGCACATTCCATTACATCATGACCTAATAACAAAAAAAGCATTTCCTCTATTTTACGGTAAATGAATATCTTAAAGCATAACTCTCAGCCTCTATTCTAGGTTAAGCAAGCCTTGGCATATAATGGGTTAAATTCCCCTCCCCCTCCCCCTTCAGGAGTAGCCTGTGTTTTGGCTTTTAGCACAGCGACACATCCCTCTTATTCGACTGGAGGTTGATTTTAACCTCCCAAGCATACGTTTACTACACACACTGTACACAGAAACCATTGAAAAGCATTGAGGGTTTCAAGGTAATGGATTGTAAAGCACTGCGGAATATGCTTGTGCTATATAAATAAAGATTATTATTATTTTATTTTCAATAGCCAAAGTATTAGTGTGTGACATACTCTTATAAAGTGGCCCTAAACCCTCCCTGATAACGCTGTGCTAGATAGGATCCAGTTCTGCAGGGATCCTAATTCACCTATGAAAGTGGACCAAAAGTGGCCCTGGAGTCTATAAGACTTCAGGGCCGCCTAATTCCCTCCCCCAGGGGCATCTGATTTGGGATGCCCCGCTGTGTATAAAATCCCAGGTCGCCCAGTAAACTCGGCTTCTTCCGAATCCGATGACACATGTGCGAGCCACGGCTAATGTCTGCTATACCTTTAGCAGGGCACGTGGCAGGCATTTGTGAATGGCCAGTGTGGGCACGCATCCTGTTAGAGGGTAACGGGTATGCGGTCGCCTGCGTGCTTGGCTCTTAGCTAATATTCGCCTAAGGGCCAAATCTAGCCAAGTGCGCTGATTAGATGAGAGGCTGCGTATGCGTCATAGGACTGGGGAAAGGAGTTTCCGGGCGACCTGGGGGGTTTCACACAGTGGAGCACCCCAAATCAGGGTGCCCTGGGAGCAAGGACCAAAACACGGGTTAGTGAAAATCCCAGCTTTTGGTCCACTTGAACCCTGAATTTAGGAGCTACTCACAGTTTTCTCTAGGGACAGGAAGCAGCTACGGCTTCTGTTGAAGTGTGGATGACAATTTTATGTGATGTGGTTTTCTGAAACCCCCCCCCCCTTTGCCAAATTGGAGCTGTACTGGGAAAAGATGATTATCTCTCTAATCTCTAATGCAGGGTTTACTGATGGAGGAAAGGGTCGTAGGTTAGGGGACCAGGGCCCTCACTGGTACAGAGTTGCAAGAGAGGGATTAGCTCTGCTCTGCTGTCTGGGCAAAGCATAAAAAACATTTTTGGGATGCCCCGCTGTGTATAAAACCCCAGGTCGCCCAGTAAACTCACCTTCTTCCCGATCCGACGACACGTGCGAGCCACGGCTAATGTCTGCTATACCTTTAGCAGGGCACATGCCAGGCATTTGTGAATGGCCAGTGAGGGCACGCATCCTGTTAGAGGGTAGCGGGTATGCGGTCGCCTGCGTGCTTAGCTCTTACCTAATATTCGCCTAAGGGCCAAATCTAGGCAAGTGCGCTGATTAGATGAGAGGCTGCGTATGCGTCATAGGACTGGGGAAAGGAGTTTACCGGGCGACCTGGGCGGTTTCACACAGTGGAGCACCCCAAATTAGGGTGCCCTGGGAGCAAGGACCAAAACACGGGTTAGTGAAAATCCCAGCTTTTGGTCCACTTGAACCCTAAATTTTGGAGCTACTCACAGTTTTCTGGATGTTTACATCGCCGGAGGCACCAGAGGTACCCAGTGGGGCATCCCGATTTGGTAAAACCACAGGGGTTTCCAGCAGCCGACCCTGGAATCCTCGAATCGTTCACAATATTGGACCCATTGAAACAACAGCACATACATAAACCACATACTACGCAGTTAAAGTGGACCAAAACCCACATTTTTAACTAACATCCCTGAATTGCTCCCCCGATGAGGAGCACCTTTTGCCAATTATTACCGCTCCTGCATCACTCTAATACCAGATAATGACGCCTGCTTTAACCGTAAAGCTCCGGCTCCTCCATTCATTGCCTTTGTTGTGTGTGGCAATGACACGCCAATGCAATGATTGATCTCCTGCCATCTCACACCGAGGGACAGCAAAAAATTCACTGTTCCTGGACAATTCAAAAAGTTCTACACACTAATAGTGAAGTATTGGCAGGGGCTTTAGACAAATGTATTTCACAAGTTGGGTGGGTTTTGGTCTGCTTTAATACTTCTGTTTTTCTTTTTTTTTTTAGATTGTGTATTCATATGTTTGTATTTATGTCTAAACTTTTTTGCAAAGAACCAGACCAGCCTGTTTAATGGGCCACATCGTGATCAGTTTAACATTTATATATGGTACATTAGATACTTACAAGGAGTTTATTGTTGCAAGTAAATAAAATATTACAGCACAAGCATAAAATAGCCGAATAAGAGGTGCAGAAGAAAACAATCGGTCAAACTGTAAGGTTGAGAATGAGAAGCTCTTTTTTTTATCTCAGGCAGCTGTTCCAGATTCCTTGGTATCAAAGAAATCGGGGTAAACACAATGTGAAAGTGGTTGTTACAGCTGAATGGACTATAGTATTAGAGGAGATTGGTGGCCATAGTAGACCATAGTATTAGAGATGGATGATGGCCAGAGCATTAGAGATAATTGTGGTGCTCAGGGTTATCAATAGTATTAAAGATGATTTGTGTTCAGAGCTGACAATCGTATTACAAATGGGTGGGTGGCCAAGTAGACGGTAGAAGTATGGTGAGGAGATAGAGATGGGTGGTGCTTTTTTTTTATAGACGTAAATAACAGTTACTATTAGCTGTTATCTATAAATAATAAAAGAAAATCCTAAACCCTGTCCCTTGGTGAAACTTAAACCGGATCAACACCTGTTTTTTCTTTAACGGGTGTTGGTCTCGCTATCTGCTTATCACAATAAGCTCGGGGGGCATCCAGAATGCTGGAGCCCCCCTCGCAGATAACCTTCCAGAATGCCTAAAATACTCACCTACATTACAAGCCAGCGCTGGGAAAGAAGTCCCGTGTAGAAGACGCGACTATGGCCCATGTGACCGCCAGGCGGCCAATCACAGGACTCCTTTCCTGGAGCTGGCTTGTAATGAAGGTGAGCATTACGGCGTTCTTCAAGGGAGGCTCCAGCATTCTGAATGCCCCATCAAGCTTATTGTGCTAAGCAGATAGCGAGACCAACACCCGTTAAAGAAAAAACGTGCGTTGGGCCAGTTTAATAGACATAGGGCTTTTTTCAACTGTATTAAAGCGAAACTTCAGTCACAAGGTGAGCCCCCCACCCTGCCACCCTACCCTGTTGCTGAGGCAGGTTGGGGGGGGGGGGGTTAAAAAAAAAAAAATGTTCAAATCCGGGGGGCCTGTCTTGAATGAAAGCACAGACCAGCATCCCCCGGCTCCAAGCACGCTCGTAAAACTCGCCTTCATTACAAGCCAGCGCCGGGAAAGGAGTCCCGTGATTGGCCGCCGGTACAGAGGACGCAACTGCGCCCCACGTGACCACCCGACGGCCATTCGCGGGGCTGGCTCATAATGAAGGTGAGTATTACGAGTGATCTGTGCGGTTAGGTGCGAGAGGGCTCCAGCGTTCTGGATGCCCCCCTGAGCTTCTTGTTATCAGCAGACAGAGGGACAACACCTGTTTAAAGTAAAAACTGGTGTTGGTCCGGTTTAGACCCTGGCACAGTTGAAAAATAAAGGTAGCAGCCATTTTGGAGCTTCCTCTCCCAACTGACATTACATGCACAGTAACAGGAAACCCAGCGCGACTTCCTGTTTGCAGGTGGCTTGCAAGCCCATAAGCGGCCATCTTGTTTTTAAAATTTATCCCACTAGGTGTTAGAAAAAGGTAAATGAATTTTTATGTGCAGCAATCTAAATTGCCCTGGGGAGGGATGCATATGAGCACTGTTTTGTTGTTGGTCTGATTTAATTCATTTTTGACTGTTGGCCCACTTTAACCAATTTTATTACTGAACTGAATGTGCCCAACACTGTCAGCCAACAAGTCATTCAGTCTTTCTATAAAATCTTGTTAAAAACATATATTCCAGTTGCACCGTGGGCATCTGCAAATGCATGCTGAACCCGCACACTGCGTCAAGGGGCTCTGTTTAAGTGTGGCCCTACTCTAATCTAGGAGGCCCTCATTTAGGACATACACAGCAACAGATAGATTAGGTGCTAGCTTATCTGAGGTTGCCCTATACCTCTAGGGCTGCACATGGTAGGAAGCGGTCAAAGTCTTCCCATACAGCTAAAGCCCCCCCATGTTCTCACACACACCCAAACAAACAAATAAAAAAGATGGCAGCTGCTCAATCAATTTAAAACTGACCTGGGTGGTGCTTGTGGGCAGGGCAGGTAGACATACTGTAGACAACACTCCATCACTGATGAGAGATAAATAGCGGCCAGAGTGGATGATGGTATAGGAGATGATTTACTATAGGGATACTATTAGAGAATATGGGCCAGGAGCCTGAATCCTGGAGCCCCCTGAGCAGTAAAGACACTAGTTAACTAGACTAAACAGACCTCTTAGATGCCAGTGCATGCTATTAGTAATAAATATGAATGGTGGTCTGAGTAGAGTTAGAGATGAATGGTAATGTGTTGACAAACGTTTTGATGTGAATGGTGGTCAGAGTAGACAACAGTTTTAGAAGTGAAGTGGTGGTCAAAGTAGACACTATTAACAGAGATTAATAATAGCCATAAACATTCATTGGTGGATGTTGGTAAAGGAAGGAATAGTATTAGAGATGGGTTGTGAACAGAAGCCTGTTCCTTGCGCAGTTTAGACACTAGCTAAACAACCACTAAACCTCTTAGATGCCAGAGCATGCCATTAGTAATAAAGAGGAATGGTGGTCTGAGTCGACAACAGTTTTAGAGATGAATGGTAGTAAGTGTTGACAAATGTTTTGATGTGAATGGTGGTCAGAGTAGATAATAGTTTTTGACAGGAATGGTGGTCAGAGTAGACAATAATATTAGAAATGAATGGTGATTAAAGTAGACAATAATATAAGAAGTGAATGGTGGTCCAAGTAGACACTATTAACGGAGATTAATAGTGGCCATATTAAACATTCATAAAAGAGGTGGGTGTTGGTAAAGGAAGGAATAGTATTCGAGATGGGTGGTGAACAGAAGCCCGTTCCTTGAGCAGTAGACACTAGTTAAACAACTGCCAAGCAAACCTGCCGGGTGTAATTGTATGCCCGTAGTAATAGAAATGGATGTTTGTCAAAGTAGACAATAGTTTTGAAGGTTCATTTTGATCATAGAAATAATTGGTCAGAGTGGACACTAGATTCAAAGATTGGTGGTCAGAGTCATTTAGAGATAAATAGTGGTCAGAGTAGACAATAATTTTATTAATAACTGGGGGGTCAGGGTAGGCAGCAGTTTTAGAGATAAATAGTGGTCCGAGTAGGCAACAGTTTTAGAGATTAATAGTGGTCAGAGTAGGCAACAGTTTTAGAGATAAATAGTGGTCAGAGTAGACAACAGTTTTAGAAGTGAAGTGGTGGTCAAAGTAGACACTATTAACAGAGATTAATAATAGCCATATTAAACATTCATTATAGAGGTGGATGTTGGTAAAGGAAGGAATAGTATTAGCGATGGGTTGTGAACAGAAGCCTGTTCCTTGCGCAGTTTAGACACTAGCTAAACAACCACTAAACCTCTTAGATGCCAGAGCATGCCATTAGTAATAAATATGAATGGTGGTCTGAGTCGACAACAGTTTTAGAGATGAATGGTAGTAAGTGTTGACAAATGTTTTGATGTGAATGGTGGTCAGAGTAGATAATAGTTTTTGACAGGAATGGTGGTCAGAGTAGACAATAATATTAGAAATGAATGGTGATTAAAGTAGACAATAATATAAGAAGTGAATGGTGGTCCAAGTAGACACTATTAACGGAGATTAATAGTGGCCATATTAAACATTCATAAAAGAGGTGGGTGTTGGTAAAGGAAGGAATAGTATTCGAGATGGGTGGTGAACAGAAGCCCGTTCCTTGAGCAGTAGACGCTAGTTAAACAACTGCCAAGCAAACCTGTCGGGTGCCATTGTATGCCCGTAGTAATAGAAATGGATGTTTGTCAAAGTAGACAATAGTTTTGAAGGTTCATTTTGATCATAGAAATAATTGGTCAGAGTGGACACTAGATTCAAAGATTGGTGGTCAGAGTCATTTAGAGATAAATAGTGGTCAGAGTAGACAATAATTTTATTAATAACTGGGGGGTCAGGGTAGGCAACAGTTTTAGAGATTAATAGTGGTCAGAGTAGGCAACAGTTTTAGAGATTAATAGTGGTCAGAGTAGGCAACAGTTTTCGAGATTAATAGTGGTCACAGTAGGAAACAGTTTTCGAGATTAATAGTGGTCACAGTAGGCAACAGTTTTCGAGATTAATAGTGGTCACAGTAGGCAACAGTTTTAGAGATTAATAGTGGTCAGAGTAGGCAACAGTTTTAGAGATTAATAGTGGTCACAGTAGGCAACAGTTTTCGAGATTAATAGTGGTCAGAGTAGGCAACAGTTTTAGAGATTAATAGTGGTCACAGTAGGCAACAGTTTTAGAGATTAATAGTGGTCAGAGTAGGCAACAGTTTTAGAGATTAATAGTGGTCACAGTAGGCAACAGTTTTAGAGATTAATAGTGGTCAGAGTAGGCAACAGTTTTAGAGATTAATAGTGGTCACAGTAGGCAACAGTTTTCGAGATTAATAGTGGTCACAGTAGGCAACAGTTTTAGAGATTAATAGTGGTCAGAGTAGGCAACAGTTTTAGAGATTAATAGTGGTCACAGTAGGCAACAGTTTTCGAGATTAATAGTGGTCAGAGTAGGCAACAGTTTTAGAGATTAATAGTGGTCACAGTAGGCAACAGTTTTCGAGATTAATAGTGGTCAGAGTAGGCAACAGTTTTATAGATTAATAGTGGTCACAGTAGGCAACAGTTTTAGAGATTAATAGTGGTCAGAGTAGGCAACAGTTTTAGAGATTAATAGTGGTTAGAGTAGGCAACAGTTTTAAAGATAAATGGTGGTCAGAGTACACAATCATTTTAGAAAGGAATAGGGGTAAAAAAAGACAATTGTAATAAGGATGAATGAATCAGAAGCCTGCACCCGGAGAAGTCTAGACACTAGCTTAACATCCACCAAGCAAACCTTTTAGTTGCCATTGTGTACTAGTAGTATCCCAGTAGTAAAACAGAGGAATGCTGGTCAGAGTAGACAATCATTTTGGAGATAATTGGTGGGCATAGTAAACACTAGATTTAGAGACGAATGGTGGTCAGAGTAGACAATAAATTTGGAGATGAATAGTGGTCAGAGTAGACAATAATTTTAGAGATCACTAGTTCTTAAAGTAGAGAATAATATTAGAGGTTGGTGTGGTCAGAGTAGACACTAGTAATAAAGATGAACCGTGGCTAGAGTAGATTGGATTGTGGTCAAAGAAGACAATTGTATTCGAGATGAATTTTTAAGTCTGTATCCTGAGCCCTTCTGAACAATATAGACATTAGTAAAGTATAGTAGGTGCCATTTAAACCTCCCGCCCCTCCACACCCCACTGCCCCCCTTTGGCCATGGAGTGAGTAACAGTCATACCCTCCATGCTGGGTCTCTGAAGCTACACTTTCCAATGCTGCACCTGGCCTTGAATTTGCGTCTCTCTCTGTCCAGTCGCCTGCGCCTCCTGCAGATGGTATTGTTTTCCAGCGGCTGTGCAGCCCGCTAATTAATGATTTGTTGCCTCAGCCATGTTAGTAAAGGTTATTCCACCTCTACTTGTTGGCTTTCTTCATCGTCAAACAATTCCATGGCTCTCCGGAGTTCGGCCTCCTCCTCCGCTAATCTTGTGTCTGCAGGGCGGATAACTTTCCCTGTAAAATAATGATGTGCTGAGGTCAGTTCATGCCGTCAGCCGGAGGCGATCCTGCAATATCAACATGTTTTCCTGACAGATAAACAAATTTATTAAGGATGCGGCTCCTTTAAATTACTTGTACTATTTCTTTATGGTGATATCCCATCATGCCCTGCACACCAGCTCCAATTCCATATGGGGGGGGGGTATATATTTGCTGTTGTGATATAGGGGGTAGAAGGAGTAAGGAGTGGCATCAGTGAAACAGCTCTAAAGCCCAATTCCAGTTCAAATTTGATTCATATATTTTGCTTTTGGATTAGCTTAAAGTGGACCAAAACCCACCAAGATCGGCCCAGGAATCTTATAGATCAATTCACTCCGGCCATCCAAAATCAGGATGCCCCTCTGTGTGAAACCCCCCAGGTCGCGCATAAACTCCTCTTCATTCTAACGGCTCATGTGCGAGCAGCGGCCACATCCCCGCTATCCCTCTACCAGGGCGCGTGCGCTCGCCAGCCATTTGTGAAAGGCCAGCGTGGGCACGCTCCCTGTTAGTGGGTAGCAGGGGATGCGGCCACCAGCACACTCAGATCTGCTCATTTTAGACAAAGACTTAAAGTGGACCAACACCCTGCTGGATCGCCTCGGGAATCTATAAGCGCAATGCGCAAGATGCGGCCGCCGGCGTGCTCGGAGCCGCTGCAGTAAGACGTCTCATTGACGCACATACCACAGCGGCTCCAAGCGCGCTGATTGGACGAGTGGCCGCGCATGCGCCGTAGGAGTGGGGTGAGGTGAGTTGTATATATCTGGGGGACTTCACATAGACCAAAACCCAAGATAGTCAAAATCCTGGGTGTTGGTCCACTTTAAGCAAGCTGACTTGAGCGGAACTGATCGCTCTGATTGGACGAGAGGCTGCGCATGCGCCGTAGGACCGAGGAAGGGTGAGTGCAATCGGGCGACCTGGGGGTTTTCACACAGCGGGCCATACCCGATTGGGGTGCCCTGTGGGGCAAGGACCAAAACCCAGGATAGTCAAAATTTGGGGTTTTGGTCCACTTTAAGTAGCTGTAGAGCCACTTTAAAGAGGACCTAAAGTCATAAAGAGACCTTGAAGCCCTACTTACTACATACCCTTTATATAGCTTTCATTCTGGGCCTATTCTGCCAAGGGGAAGATTCCCCCTTTTCGTGTTATTGCTCATTCTACTTGTGCTGCCCCTCATGACCACCAGCGACCAATGGAGCATCAGTATGGCATAGAGGACCTACAGTTTTTTTTTTTCCCTTACTTTAGGTCTTTAAAGTGAACCTTGGTGGTTCACCTTCTGGTGGTTCTTGTCCCTGGGGTCATCCAGATTTGAGATGCCCTGCTTTATGCAACCCCAAAGAACACCATCAAAAGTCACCTTCCGGGCTGTCTCACAGTGCATACCTGTGATCTCCTCTAATCAGCACTGTATGCCATGCATGTTAATGAAAAATGAGTGGCCCCATCCCCGGTCTGCGCTGTGCTCCCACCCCCAGCCTATCTGATTGGCTGGCCATGAGAGCGTGCCTTAGCTGCGAGACGCGGTGGATGCAAACAAAGCCTGCCAGAAAGCTGAGCGATTACAGCGATCAACAGGGTTTCACACAGCAGGGCATCCCAAATCAGGATGCCACAGGGGTAGCTAATCGGCCAGAGGTCCACTTTAAAGCAAAATTCCACTTTCGATGGAATTTTGTATAAAAAAAAAAGTGTATAATTTTTTTTGTGCCAAAAAGATGTCCTTAAAGGAGCACTATCGCGAAATTGAGTAATGTTAAAAATCCATATAAACACGTCTGCTATTGAGAAGAGAGGTCAGTTATAAACCCGAACTGAATAAAACTCCCATCAAGCTTGTGGTTTATTTTCACATGGTAGGAACAATATCCAGGGGTGACAGGTTTCGTCTGAGGGGTGACAGAGCCTGTCACCCAGGATGCCTTTTCCATCCATTAAAATAAAAGCATGCCTGGCTGGATATTTCTTGATGTTGAGAGTATAAGTGACCTCGCCTCCTGCCATTCAGCATATTTATATGGATTTTTATCATTGGGCCATTTTTTGGTGCTGAACTGATCTAATATTTATTTCTTCCTATGTTAGAAAATGTGTGTTTCATGGAAGCAGTTTTCACTGCAATCTGTTGCTATTGGCAACGTACACCAAGTCTGTACACCAAGAAGAGAGAAGTGAGCCCTGTACACACAGAACACTGCTGCTATGGCCACTGCTGAGATGAGGGAGCGCATTCAACCTTACGCCTGCCCAGCAGCAGTGTGTACAGGACTCACTTCTCTCTTCTTAGTCTACAGAATTGGTGTGCATTGCCAATGGCAACAGTTTTGCAGATAGTGAAAACAGCTTCCATAAAACACACATTTTCTAACATAGGAAAAAAAAATGCTAGATCTGCTCAGCACCCTAAACCAGACCCATTTTTCTTTAACGGGTGTTGGTCCCACAGTCAGCTAATCAAAACAAGATGGGGGAGAATCCAGAATGCTGGAGTCCTCCCCGCACATAACCCCCAGAACGTCCATAATGCTTCACTATGAGCCAGCGCCGGGAAAGGAGTCCCGCGATTGGCTGCTGGGTGCTCACATGGGCCATGGTCGCATCCTCTGGGCTGGCCATTAGAACCTGCCCCCGTGACCGCCCACCGGCCAATCGAGGGACTCCGTTCCCAGGGAGGGTTTCGGACATTCTGGGGGGTTATGTGTAGGAGGGGACTCCAGCATTCTGGATGCCCCCCCTGAGCTTGTTTCGTAGTTAGCTCACTGCGGGACCATCACCCGTTAAAGAAAAAACGTGTGTTGGTCCAGTTTAGGGACATCCTTTTGGCACACAAAAAAAGGAATTCTGTGAGTACTCACCTGTAGAATTGTTTTTGTTCTTGCATGGCACGGCCCGCTTCGGTATTCATAACTGGTGGGTATTCCGCCACCAGGTGGCGCAGCAGCAATGCAGAAAGCTGTGGCAGCTCCCGGCTCCCTATAAAAATGGGACCAACCAACAAGTTCCCAGCGAAGACGAGCAGTGAGACAAGAAGCCGGGAGAGAAAAAAGGTAAGAATGTAAAAAAGGTAAAAAAAAACCTGATTTAACTTGGAACAATCACCAGAAAGAGGCAACAGAGAACAACTATAACAAGGGTGGGGCGAAGCGGGCCGTGCCATGCAAGAACAAAAACAATTCTACAGGTGAGTACTCACAGAATTGCTTTTTTCTTTAATGCATGGCACGGCCCGCTTCAGTATTCGTAACTGATGGGACATCCAAAAGCAGTGTCCAAAGTAGGGCGGGATCCCCAATGAGTAACAGCCAGTAGTTCAAGTCGCTACCGCCTGAAAACCTTGCAGCCCAAAGCAGCATCAGCTGAGGCCCAACCATGTAAAAAACTTAGAAAAAGTATGAACAGAAGACCCAAAAAACGGCCTTACAAACTTGTTCCACAGAAGCTTGCTGCTGACAAAGCTCCAAGAGAGTCCAATAGCACGCATGGAAAGAGCAGTCACCCTAAAGGGAGGAGTCTACCCCTTAGCAGAATAGGTTTGAACCATCACCTGACATATCCACTTACCGACAATGGATCCAGCAGGAGGCAAACCATTCCCAGTCTCAAAGTGAAACAAACAGAAAATTAGACTTCCCAAAAGTCTCCATAGCACCAAAAAGAACATAAGAGCCCAGACCACATCCATAGAATGCAGAGTCTGCTCCATGGAAGTAGCTAGATTGGAACACAATGAAGGCAGGTCAGGTTTCTGTGCATGCTCTGTAGGACCAGGAAGAGGTAAGTTGGCTTAGTTGATCTGGGAGGTTTCACACTGCGGGGCACCCCCGATCAGGTCCCAGGGATCTTTTTAATACCCAACCTCATTTGGTCTAAACTACACCCCCAGTGTAAGGCTGTGCCCACCAAGAGATTTTTCGGTGAGGACACTAAAATCTCCCTTTTCATCCGGCACATGTGTCTCCAGCATTGTTTTGTATCCCGTGGTGAAAATAAATCCATTTATGTGTGAGGCCGCTCCATGCCATTTGTCACAGATATTGATTGGCTCCCGAGGATCACATACTTGAGCCATGTCTTTATGAACCTTCGTGGTGTTGCATTTAAAATCGCTGCGATGGCGGCAGCCATTAACCCAGCTGTAATACAGATTTGTCTTGTTTCACTCACTGAAGCGGCAGACGCCTTTTTCTATCCCGTGGTGAAAATAAATACTTTTATTTCTGTTGCTGCTTTAGTCTACGTGGAGGTTGTTTCCATTATTATTTGGAGCCTGTGGTGAAAATACATTTGTTTCTAAAAAGGCTTTTATATGTCGTGAGACTTTCTCTCTCTCTCGCCAGGGCTGTGGGGTCACTAAGCCAAATTCCTGACTCCTCTATTTTATCAGGCTCTGGCTTCCATTCCAAGTCCGACTCCAGCCCCGGATCCTATATAAATGGCCAATAATTGGTAACAACAACCCTCAATTTACCTAGATCCTTGTTAAAGTGGACCAAAACCCAGGATTTTGACTATCCCGGGTTTTGGACCTTGCCCCTGGGGCACCTTGATTCGGGATGCCCCGCTGTGTGAAACCCCTCAGGTCGCCCACTCCAGCTCACCTTTCCCCTTTACTACTGCACATGCGCTGCCTCCCTTCTGAACATGCCGGCCTTCTAATAGGGAGGACATCCGCATGCGCTGTTGGACCGGAGGAGCAGGTGAGTATACCCAGTGGCCTGGGGGGTTTCACACAGCGGGGCATCCCGATTCTGGATAGAATGTGGTGGCCCTGGAATCTTATGGATATGGCCAAAATTCATGGCCATTCTGGATGCCACAAGGGGGGGGGGGGGAACTAGCCGCCCATCCAGGCATCCAAAATGACTGTGAATGCTTTGCAGCAAACAAACAAACTTCCGTTCTAACGAAGGATCAATTTAAGTTTATGGTGCCTTTCTTACTGTTTCTTAGCACGGTGCATGGCTCAGGCCCCTTTATATTTGCGGTGAAAACGCACAGGCGCAGCACACTACTGTTTGCTGTGTCTGTGGGGTTCTGTGTCTGTGGGGTGGTATGATATGATGCCTTTCACTGTGCCTTTGTCTCCTGCCCCTCAACGACGAAGCCTTGGCTCCAGTGGAGGACAAGGTGAAGGTGGCAATGGGGTACCAGTGGCAGCTCCAGCAGGGGATGAGAAGGGGCAGCAGTGGGGGCTGAGGAGCTGGCAGCAGAAGGGGACCAGCAGCGGTTCTGGCGAGGGACAAGCAGGAGGCACTGGCAGAGGACAAGGAAGAGGGGGACCAGAAGAAACTCCGATAGGGAAGGAGGCACTGGAGGAGGTGCCAGCGTGGGACAAGGCAGCGAAGGAGGAGGTGGCCATGGGGGACCAGGCTGCAGAGGAGGATGTGGCAGTGAGGGACCAGGCAGCGGAGAAGGCGGCGGCAGGGGACCAGGCAGCGGAGAAGGCGGCGGCAGGGGGCCAGGCCATGGTAAAGGCCCCAGCGGTGGACAAGTCAACAGCAGGGGCGAGGCCACTACGAAGGTAGTGGCATGGGAAGAAACGATGATGGACCAGCAGCAAAGGATTGGGAGGTGGGGGTGAGTATGGCCCTTTCACCACACCGCAGGTTAAGCACAATACATGCGCTTTACCTGCGGTGCCCATAGACTTCTATGATGCTGCATTGTAGTTGCGCTGCGGGCAAGGCGCTGCATGCAACATTTTGCAAACCACAGTACACTGATGTGAAAGGGCCCATTTGCTTTCATTGGCTGCATTATGTTGCTGTTTGTGACACATTGGAGTATTTATACTCCCAACGCGACGCAAACAACTAGTTGTGAAGGGGGCCTCAAACATCCATGTGAACACAGTGGGTGGCAGCTCCACAAATGTCCCCATCCCTGGCACTGATGTTTCTCAGAGGCTTCACGCACGAATTTCTAGTTCGAAGTAAACTTTAAAAAAAAAATTGTTTTTTTACTTTCAAGAAGTTTTAGGACTTTTCTAACCTCTTTATGCAGATAACTGATGAAACACCTTCCATAGCAGCACTGCAAGTCCTGTTGCTTTGACTTAGCACTACAGGCATAGCATGACCTGGATGGATTTGGTGCTTCACAAAGACGCGGCGTTCTCTTCCTTTCAGGCGTTTGTATATTTCAGCCATTCACCTATTAATATTTCGCAGGCTGTGCTGCGTTCTTCCCACACCAGCGATGTGCCGCACCATTTACTGGCAGCAACTGCAACAAATTGAACGTCTCCCTTTTATTATGGAGGGACTCCTCTCGCTTTCACAAACAGGCCCCGAAATGAGAAGAGATAGCGGAAACCTTATTCTTCTAAATAACAAATGAAAGCCATGCAGGAGGCTTCTGATGAATAAAACATTGGTACCTTCACTGCTGGGGAATAACTCCATGAAGCCATAACAGATGCAACGCTCACTTCCACGGGCTCTTTGCATTTGTCTTAGTCTAGCCGCACATTTAGACTGTTCGCTTCTCTGGGATTTTGTTTCCGATGCTGGATGGATGATTTGCTTTGTTTATTGGGTTCTAAGCTTTTTTTGGAGTAAACAAGCTACATTAGAGTGATTCTGCGAGATGGTATCTCACCTCTCTTAGTGAATCTTGTCACTGGGAGTTTTGCCCATTCCTCAAGGCAAAACAGCTCCTTTAAGTTACACGTTTTCCACGAGTGAACAGCAATCGGATCACAGATTCTCAATTGGAGTAAGGTTTTGGCTCTGACTAGGCCATTCCAATACATTTACATGTTTCTCGTTAAACTGCACCTACAGTCATGGCCGTAAATGTTGGCACCCCTGACTTTTTTCCAGAAAATTAGGTATTTCTCACAGAAAAGGATTGCAGTAACACTTGTTCTGCTATAACACGTTTATTCCCGTTGTGTGTATTGGAACTAAACCAAAATACGGAAGAAAAAAGCAAACTGGACATAATGTCACACCAAACTCCAAAAATGGCCTGGACAAAATTATTGGCACCCTTAACTTAATATTTGGTTGCACACCCTTTGAAAAAAATAACTGAAATTGGTGGCTTCCTATAACCATCAATAAGCTTCTTACACCTCTCAGCCGGAATGTTGGACCACTCTTCCTTTGCAAACTGCTCCAGGTTATTGGAAGGACGTCTTTTCCCAACAGAAATTTTAAGATCTCTCCACAGGTGTTCAATGGGATTTAGATCTGGACTCATTGTTGGCCAGAACTCTCCAGCGCTTGGTTGCCATCCATTTCTGGGTGCTTTTTGATGTATGTTTGGGGTCACTGCCCTGCTGGATACCCAAGATCTCAGAGGCAAACCCAGCTTTCTGACACTGGGCTGTACAGTGTGATCCATTGGTAATCCTCAGATTTCAAGGCACCCAGTGGCAGAGGCAGCAAAATACCATTGAACCGCCACCATATTTCACTGTAGGTACTGTGTTCTTTTCTTTGTAGGCCTCATTCCGTTTTCGGAAAACAGTAGAATGATGCGCTTTACCAAAAAGCTCTATCTTGGTCTCATTTGTCCACAAGAAGTTTTCCCTGAAGGATTTTGACTTACTCAAGTGCATTGTGGCAAAATTTAGTCTTGCTTTTTAATGTCTCTGTGTCAGCAGTGGGGTCCTCCTGGGTCTCCTGCCATAGCGTTTCATTTCGTTTAAATGTCGACAGTTCGTGCTGGCACTGATGCTCCCTGAGCCTGCAGGACAGCTTGAATATCTTTGGAACTTGTTTGGGGCTGCTTATCCACCATCCGGACTGTCCTGCGTTGACACCTTTCATCAACTTTTCTCTTCCGTCCACACCCAGGGAGCTTAGCTACAGTGCCATGAGCTGCAGACTTCTTGATAATGTTGTGCACTGTGGACAAAGGCAAATCTAGAATCTCTGGAGATGGACTTGTAACCTTGAGATTGTTGATATCCACAGTTTTGGTTCTCAAGTCCTCAGACAGTTCTCTTCCCCTCTCTGTTCTCCATGCTTGGTGTGGCACACACAGACACACAATGCAAAGGCTAAGGGCCTTATTCATGAAGGTATAGCGCCTGGTAGTGCCTGTACAGCGGCAGGTAGCGTCAGGTGAACGCCGGCCATGGCACGCAATACCACATTTATGAAGGCAATTCTGGTGAGCGCCTCTTACAGTGACACATAGCGACCGATTCATCATCACAGACTGCTCAGCGGATCCCTTGCGGCGCTCTGGCTTTCAGAGCGCCTGGTATTACCTGTCACTACCTGTCGCTCTCCCATACATTTCAATGGACTTTACTTTTCTTAGGTTTAAACAGGGTTTTCTTTTAATAATTTTTTTTTGTTTTGTATCAAATAATTGTGTGACCTCTCCTGGCCTATTTAAATCAATTTTGGGAAACTATTTAGATTTTTTATATTTTTATGCAGAATTGTTATTACAGGTCTGGTATTAAAGTGTTAATGTCACAATGTAATAACAATGTCATTCCATATGTTTTCGCTTTGTTACTGGTGGATATGTGTTTAATGGACTTGAGTCGCACAGTGTCTGGTGCTCTGGGCTACAGCGACACAATTTAGAGCGCCGGCGCTGTGTGAGGCTGTTTTTTTAATGAATATGGTTTGAGTCGCTCGCACTGACCAGTCGCTACCGTTTGCTCCCATATATCTCTGTACTGTTGTTATATAGCAACTCACACATGAAATTCATCAATGCCGGCAATGTTACTACAGCGACTGAGGCGCTCTGTAATAGCGACTCACGGCCGATCAGAGCGAGTGGTCGTTTTTAGCGCAGCTGTACAGATGCTCATCTGCTGTTACCTGGCGCTAGTAATGAATCAGCCTGGCCGTGAACTTCTCTCCTTTTTATCTGCTCTCAGGTGTGATTGTTATATTGCCCACACCTGTTAGTTGCCTCAGGGGAGTTTAAAGGAGCATCACATGCTTGAAACAATCTTATTTATCCACAATTTTGAAAGGGTTACAGTAATTTTGTCCAGACCATTTTTGGAGTTTGGTGTTTCCCCCCTTTTTGGTTTAGTTCCAGTACACATAAAGGGAATAAACTTGTGTATAGCAAAACATGTGTTACTTCAATGCTTTTCTGTGAGAAATACTTCAATTTCTTGAAAAATTTCAGGGGTGCAAATATTTACGGCCATGTCTGTATACTCAGAGGGGAGTATATGTAGTCACCTTCTATCCCCAGCTCAGTGCCCCCAAACAGGCTGTTTTTTCTTTTTTTTTTTTTTCTTTTTTTTTTTTTTTTACCTTTGCCCAATATTTATAACAACACCAACTGGATGCAGTTGGCCATATTGCTCCCTGGCTGAGCATCCCCACCCCCAGTTCGGTTGTAACTGAATGAATTAGCTTATCGCTGCCATTTAATAATACTACTTCCTGTTGTTTTGCCTGGTGTTTTTTTGGATATTGGGCAGTAGCTGAGGTCAAAAAAAGAAAAACAGGCTGGGGCACTGGGCTGAGGATGGAAGGTGACTGCATAAACTTAAAAATTATTTTCTCCAGAGAATAAAAAAGGTGAGGCAAGGTTGTTTCTTGCAGCAGTAGCAGCAATCTGGCGGTGCAGGATACAGAACGTTTTTTTTATCAGGGTGGTGATGAAAAAATATACTGGGAAACATTTAAATAATGTAAGCCTATCTTATCTTATGTACCTCTCTTGATGTGAGAAGTTTCACTCAGGTGGCTAGAGATGTATTGCAGTGCTGGAGGCAAATCTGTGCTGCCAAGTCCCTGGATGGATAACTTGGAAGAAGATGATGGCCCGGTAACAGAGGAGGGTTATCTTGCTCTCTCTATTTTTACTCCCGACAGATGCATCTGAAAGTTGTTCATTTATTTTTTGCGTCTGGATGGACTAGATGGATTGTTTTGGTGAAGCTGTTGGAGCTGCGTAAAATCTTTTTTTCTTTTTGACCTGCTTCAAGAGCAGGAACTAGGCGTTGGATGTCCCAACTAGAGGGTTGTTAGATGTCCTAAACAGGGGGGCATCAGATGTCCCAACCGAAGGGGCTTTGGTGTTCTAATCAGGGAGGTGTTTTATGTACCAGCCAAGGGGGTGTTGGATATCCCAACCAAGGGGGCGTTGGATCCCCAACTAGGGACATCAACCGAAGGGCTCTTCTTCATTTATGCGCTGTGCTGCATGCAGCTTTTGGCCCTCAGCACAAGCACAATGCAGGCCATAGAAGTCCACCACTGACTATTTCTCTGCTCCGCTGAGTCCTCCCAGTCCTCACTCTGGCCTCTGCTGCCTACTCCTTCTGCTGCTGGACCCATTAAAAGCCAGCAATAGGCTTCCGACAATTATTCTGGTTGGATCAATACTTCATTTCATTTGTTCTTTGTTGATCTTGTGGGCCTTGGTCGCAGTGTACATGGAACGTTTAGGTTACTAGAAATAATCTGCCTCCATACTTGTAAGGTTGACAGCTCATTATAAACTGCGCTTTTGATCAGGCGCGACTCGTGAGCCCTTGAATTGGAGTAGTGTGCAATGCGGTCATGTATATTATGAATCATAATTCAAGTGTTTATTGTGTTATATCCAGAGGTGAGGAGAGACGTGCCGTAGAACACGCCGTGATTCATTCGCGCGTCCTGTTCTCCACTTCAAGCACAGTATGCCGGCAGGCGGCTAAATTACATGGCTCTCTCCTGATATTCATTTGTACCTATACGTCTCCTTGTAACTCATCGACAACATGATAGCAGACCCAAATCCTCCTTATACACCTGACAAGGTGTTCTGTTGAGAGGAGGTGCAGGACACAATGTATGTTGGACAGGTGCAAAAGCAGGAAGAGTAGTTGCAGGACAGGTTGTCAGATGGAGAGGAGGTGCAGGACAGGTTGTCAGATGGAGAGGAGGTGCAGGACAGGTTGTCAGATGGAGAGGAGGTGCAGGACAGGTTGTCAGATGGAGAGGAGGTGCAGGACAGGGTGTAGGATGGAGAGGAGGTGCAGGAGAAGGTGTAGGATGGAGAAGAGGTGCAAGGACGCTGGGTCAGATGTGCAGGACGGGGTATAAGATGAGAGTTGATGCAGGACAGGGTGTCGGATGGAGAGGAGGTGCAGAGACAGGGTGTCTGATGGAGAGGAGGTGCAGAGACAGGGTGTCTGATGGAGAGGAGGTGCAGAGACAGGGTGTCTGATGGAGAGGAGGTGCAGAGACAGGGTGTCTGATGGAGAGGAGGTGCAGAGACAGGGTGTCTGATGGAGAGGAGGTGCAGAGACAGGGTGTCTGATGGAGAGGAGGTGCAGAGACAGGGTGTCTGATGGAGAGGAGGTGCAGAGACAGGGTGTCTGATGGAGAGGAGGTGCAGAGACAGGGTGTCTGATGGAGAGGAGGTGCAGAGACAGGGTGTCTGATGGAGAGGAGGTGCAGAGACAGGGTGTCTGATGGAGAGGAGGTGCAGAGACAGGGTGTCTGATGGTGAAGAGGTACAGGGCACGGTGTTGGATGGAGAGGAGGTGCAAGGACGGGGTGTCTGATGCAGAGGAGGTGCAAGGACGGGGTGTCGGATGCAGAGGAGGTGCAAGGACGGGGTGTCGGATGGAGAGGAGGTGCAAGGACGGGGTGTCGGATGCAGAGGAGGTGCAAGGACGGGGTGTCGGATGCAGAGGAGGTGCAAGGACGGGGTGTCGGATGGAGAGGAAGTGCGTGGAGGGGGTGTCGGATGGAGAGGAAGTGCATGGAGGGGGTGTCGGACGGAGAGGAGGTGCGTGGAGGGGGTGTCGGACGGAGAGGAGGTGCGTGGAGGGGGTGTCGGACGGAGAGGAGGTGCGTGGAGGGGGTGTCAGATGGAGAGGAGGTGCGTGGAGGGGGTGTCGGATGGAGAGGAGGTGCGTGGAGGGGGTGTCGGATGGAGAGGAGGTGCAAGGATGGGGTGTCGGATGGAGAGGAGGTGCAAGGACAGGGTGTCGGATGGAGAGGAGGTGCAAGGATGGGGTGTCGGATGGAGAGGAGGTGCAAGGGCGGTGTGTCAGATGGAGGGAAGGTGCAAAGACTGGGTGTCAGATGGAGAGGAGGTGCAAAGACGGGGTATCGGAGTTGCAGGACAGGGTGTAGGTGAGAGTAGGTGCCGGACAGGGTGACTGATGGAGAGGAGGTGCAAGGACAGGGTTTCTGATGGAAAGAAGGTGCAGAACAGGCTGTCAGATGGAGAGGAGGTGCTGGGAGAGGTGCATAGGAGCATCATTTGTTACTTACATTTTCTCATGCAGTTTATAATTTTATAGACTTTGGAATCATTCGATCAGAGTTTGTGCTTGTGCCAGGCTATGCGATATGTCTTCTTATGGCACCCGGAATGTCACAGCAACTTTCCTGGCACCGTTAATATCTGTGAATCAACTTTGTATGAGATCCTGTTTTTTGCACCTTGTAATGAGCTCGGTCTGGAACTCGCTGTTCTGTTAGTTTCCTCGTATTGTCACACGTCCCAAAATGAGCAGAACACACCAGTTCTGCTGTGGCAAATAACTTAATTAGGGGCACTTCACATTGTTTAATTAGCAGAAGTTTTACCAAACAAGCAAAGTCAAGTTAGTGTGATTTAGTTGCAAAATGTTGGTTAGAGAAACACAAGCTTGTCTCACTTTAGTCTGTCTATAATCAACTCAAATCAATCGATGTTTAATTGGTCATATACACAATCACAGTACCACGTGATGTGAAATGCTCTTTATGACTGTGTAAAAGTTTATAGGTTTTCTCCAGGAATAAGCTCATCCACATTGTTTCTTTGTTGGTCTTACAGCAACGTAAATGCTTTCCTGATCCCAGCAGAGAGAAAAGTTTGGACAGATGAGGTCCTTCATCATCTACCTGGTTTTGCTCCCTGCTGTAGACTGCAGGTCATGGAGCTCAGGTTGAATAATGCCCTTTGCTTCTTTTACCTCCCTCTCCAGCTTGGAGCTGGGATACTGCCTGTCCAGATACTTATGATAGGGTCTAAAGCAGCCCTGGGCATTGTAGGGCCCGGGGGCCGTATACGGCCCTTTGATTGGCTCTGACCGGCCCAATCTGAGCTGGCTGGCGGAGTCCCTCCGCCCGTGCTGCCTGCGAGACGCCTGTCTTTCCCTCTTCGCAGCACCTCCCGCACTGTACACAGGTGATCACTTAAGAAGTAGCTGATCGGCCGCTCGGCTCGTCGGGTCTGGCGCATTCTCCCTTCCTCATTCACGCGCCAGACCCGGAGAGCCGAGTGGCTGCTGCTTAAGTGATCGTCTCTGTACAGTGCGGGAGGCGCCGACCCGCTGCAAAGAGGAACGGGCGGGCGCCCAACAGTGAAGAAGAGCCCAACCAGGGGAGGAGAAGGAGGTAGGCTCCGACGCCATCTTGCCTGGATGGAGGGGCGGGACTCATAAGTGCCCTGACTGGAAGCCATCCTCGTGCTGCTGCTCAGCTTAGGGGGAAAGAGAGAAAGGGAAGTGGGGCTGCATTTGCTCTGCCCAGTGTGAAATAGTGAGAAACTGACATCTGTGGGGCGATATCCCCCCTTTCTGTGGATCCTACCAACCGGTATCACCCTCCCCTCCAGTTGTCAGCTAAGTGCACTTCATCTTTTTCACAAGAGGACTTTAGCCTTCAAAATGTCCACTAAAAATTGAAAGGTAGATGCTGAATGCAGGGTTTTCCAAAAGAATGTACTGCTTTTTATAAAGAAATACAATTAATATTATGCAGAATTGAGTTCAGCCTTTTGGCCCGGCCCTCCGCAATATTTTTAGTTTCTCATGTGGCCCCATGGAAAAAATAATTGCCCACCCCTGGTCTAAAGGTTACCTAACACTATAGAGGGCACTTTAAAGTTTAAAGTGGACCAACACCCAGGGGGGATCGGCCCGGAAATCTATAAGATTCCCGGACCGATCAGATCCCTCCCCGCGGGGCATCCGAAATCGGGATGTCCCGCGGGGAGGAACCCCCCAGGAGGCCCACAATCCTCACCTTACCGGCGATCCAACGGCGCATGCGCGAGACGCGGCCGCGTCTCTCGCTTCCCTCTAGCAGGGCGCGCTCCCGCGCCGGCCGTTTTGTGAATGGCCGGCGCAGGAGCGCTCCCTGTTAGAGGGAAGCGAGAGACGCGGCCAATGACAGCGCTCTGGTATGCGCGTCCAAGCAGCTTTGGACGCGCATACCAGAGCTGCTCTGAGCGCTGTCATTGGCCGGACGAGGTCACGTGGGAGCGGGGAGAGGTGAGTTTTTGCGGCGATCGGGGGGGTTTCAGACAGCGGGGCACCCCCGATCGGGGTGCCCCACCTAAGTGGACCAACACCCAGGATAGTCAAAATCCTGGGTGTTGGTCCACTTTAAGCATCTAAGGTGGTAAAAACCCTGCAGAGCCTTCTATAACAAGATGTTAATGTGACACAACTAAAACAAGTAGACCTTGAGGTTTCAGAAACTGTTTACTTTCGCCACTGGAGACAATAGCAGACCATAAGTTTCCAGATAATGTTCACTGATCGTAAATTAAATATTAACTGTTATTTTGGCTATCCGTGCACCGGGGCCATCCAGAATTAAAATGCCCCCCTCCCCAAATGCCCATACAAACTTGGCTTATTCTAAGTGTATCACACATCCCGCTTCAGATAGTCATTACACTTGGGTTATACCGACCTGTAGAAGGCGATCTTGCAGAGATGTCATGAAAAAAAAATGGGAGCCCCTCCCGGTCCATAAATACCTGGTACCTCCCACTCATTCCCCAGTCTTTCATCTCTGCAGACGGCGAGCAAGTCAGAAGATGGATGTCTCCTCCTTGCAGGTAGCCGGGGTAACTCCCGGCCCGCTTATTAGTCTATTTCTGCCTGGACCCCCCTGTCTTAGTATTCACCTTGCCTCCCAGCCTAGGCTGGGGGTCCGGGCAAGGGTAGACAGCACCTAAGGGTGCTTAGGAGCTACGCTCCTACCATACTGAGGGGTAGGCGGTTTTGCCGGGTTGGTGATCCCGGTTTGGGATGCCCCGTCCCTTGCCCGTCCACCTTCCAGCGTGGGTTCCCCCTCTCCCGGATTGCCCTTGCTCCTTAGAGGGGGGGGGGCAGTGTACGGGTCCCCTTTCTCCCTTAGTTTAATCTTTATTATGTGTGTGTGATTCACGGTGTGCATCTCTATTAGTACTCAGCCGGCGCTGGCTGTGCCGCAGCGCTGGCCGTTGTAGCAGCTTCGGCGGGGGAGCTTCTTCTCCTCATGGTGCGGTTGGTAGGGGGGCGGGCGCTCGGCGCGATCGCCTACCGCCCGCCCCCCGTGCTCTTGGCGCCGCTGCGGAGCCCGGCCACTGGCCAGGAGCGGCGTGTTGTCAGGGGAGGGGGGGTGGGGCCAGGCGCGAACCGCGCTGGCCCGCCCTTCTTCTCCCTCTGCTTCTCGGGTTCTCAGGCAGGACGGACGTCATCTCCTCCGTGAGTGGCCCTTGGGGCCCCATTACTTCAGGCACTGTCTGTTAACCGTGCATTTTATAAAGCGCCTTGTAATTCATGAGCAGCCATGTCCCTTGGGTATTGCGACTACCAATAAAATCATCATATGGAGGCTTCCCAGGATACCGGGCTCGGGCTCCCCTCGGGGCAACCCCGGCAGTGTTTGGGGTGTGGGGCATCCCTTACAGGGGATGATGTTTTCCATTGCATACCATGTGCGCAGCAGACTATTACGCGACAGTCCGGATCCCAGGCGTCTGGTTCTGCGCTGCCGGTCCCTTCTCCTACCCCTCCCCGCCTGACCCGTACCCCGTTTGATGTTGTCACGAGTGGGGAGTCGCAATCTGAGGTGTGTGCTAGATTGTCCAACCTTGAAAAATTATTTTCTAGCGCTGTGGCCAGAAAGGTCCCGGCTAAGAGAAAGCACTTGTCCCCAGCCATGCAGGCTTCTGATTTTGAGGAGTTTGATTCACTGGACTGGTCTGACTTTTTGAGGAGTCGGATTGTTCTGATGATCAGCAGTTTGTTGGCGCTGATGCCGAGCGGGGTCAGGGGGATTCTTTGGCTACCCCTAAGGTCCTGGCTCATATGTTTGAGGTTCTGGCAATCTCTCCTCCTGAAGTGACTCTTCCGCAGAAGGGGGGAGTTCTTTGAGGAGGCTAAGCCGCGCTTAGAATTCCCTAATCAAAGGCATTGTTCTTAAGGAATGGGAGAGGCCTACTCGGCTTCCGGGTGTCCCTCCGGGTTGGGATAAGAAATATCCCTTTCCGGTGGATGCGGTGAAGCGCTGGTCGTCCCCTCCCGAGGTGGACACCCCTGTTTTGGGGTTGTCTAGCACCTCTGTCTTGCATTCTCCCGACTGTTCTACTCTCAAGGACGGTGAGGACAAATGCATTGACCAGATGGCTTGTCACGGTTTTGCCAGTGTCGGGTCGGCCTTGCGGCCTGTTTGTACTTCAGTGCTTTTGATAGTGGCTTCTAGGTCGGTTGTCAGGGACCTGTTGTCTACCGCCAGGCTTGACCCGGCTAGTGATGAGTTCACCACCCTTAAGCGGTGTGAATTGTTTTTGTCATTTGTGATAGCCGCCCTGGATGACACCATGGTGATGTGTAGTAGAACTTCGGCCTTGCTGGTGGCAATTCGTCGGTCGGTTTGGTTGCGCCAGTGGGCGGCTGATTTTGTGTCCAAAAAGTCTCTTACGGCTCTTCCCTTTCTGGGATTGCGGCTCTTTGGAGAAAAATTGGATTCGGTCGCAAAAGGAGGTAGGTTACCTCAGCGAAAGAAGCAGCGTCGTCCCTTTCGGGGGGCGGCTTCATTTACCCCTTCCTTTCGTAGGGCCAGAGCTGGACGGGGATCGGCTGTCTTCCCCTCCAGAGGTGATTCCTGGCACAGGGGAAGAGGACGTGCCCGTCCAGGTCACAGCTGGGGCTCCAAGCCCAAAGCCGCTGCTAAGCTGCTAATGAGGGGGCGCCCTCACCCTTGCGGGTGGGGGGACGGCTGCGACACTTCTCCCAGGTCTGGGACCAGGAGGTCTCGGACAGATGGATTCGGGAAGTGGTGTCTTCCGGTTACAAACTGGAGTTCAAGATCCGGCCTCCTCCCAGATTCTTCAGGTCTCGCGTGCCCTTGGATCCTCTGGCTGCGCAGGGGCTCTGGGCGGCAGTAGAAGATCTCCTGAACATGGTTGTCATCTGCCCGGTGCCTCCCTCGGACCGGGGCCTGGGATACTATTCCAATCTGTTTACGGTGCCCAAGAAGGATGGCTCCGTTCGTCCCATCCTGGATCTGAAGTTTCTCAACAGGTTTATCCATCCCAGGAAGTTCCGCATGGAAACTCTGCGCTCTGTGCCATAAATTCACTTCGGCAGAAGGACTTCATGACGTCTATAGACATCATGGATGCTTATCTGCATGTTCCAATCTTCCCGGCGCATCAGAGATTTCTCAGGTTCGTAGTGGAAGATCGGCATTTTCAGTTTGTGGCCCTTCTGTTTGGCCTTACCTCGGCTCCAAGGGTTTTCACCAAGGTGCTAGCAGGGGTGACGGCCCTCCTCAGAGCCCAGGGAATCCGCATCGTGCCTTATCTGGACAATCTTCTTATTATGGCATCCTCTCTCAGCCAGGCGGAGCTAGATACCAGGACTGTGGTAGCCACCGTGGAGAGATTCGGCTGGGTGATCAACTATCCCAAGTCCTGCCTCTCTCCGTCCAGGGTGGTGGCGTTCCTGGGAATGTCTCTGGATACTTCTCAGTCCAGGGTGTTCCTCCCCGGCCCAAGGTTCTTTTGATTCAGGAATTGACTCAGCTTCTCCTATCCATCCCTCGCCCGTCCATCCGGCTGGGGATGCGACTGGTGGGATTGATGGTGGTCTCGTTCGAGGCGCTTCCCTTTGCCCAGTTTCACACGACGCTCCATCTCTTGGCAGCCTGGGATGGGTCCCCGCTGTCATTGGATCAGTCTTTTCTGATGTCCCCCCGGGTTCGGCATTCCCTTTGGTGGTGGCTGGAACCGAGCAATCTGATGAGGGGCAGATCCTTTCTGACCCCTCGTTGGGAGACGGTCACCACGGATGCCAGCCTGTCAGGTTGGGGGGGATTTTGGAAGGTTTCTTCAGTTTCAGGGACTGTGGGGGCCTCAGGAGGCTCACGATCCCATCAATGTTCTGGAGCTGAGAGCCATCAGGTTGGTTCTGGCTCACTTGACTCATCAGTTACAGGGCTTACCGGTCCAGGTTCGGTCGGACAATCGGACAGCGGTCGCCTACATCAATCACCAGGGAGGGACTCGCAGCAGGTGTGCCCTCAGGGAAGTGTCTTTGATCCTGGCTTGGGCAGAGAGCAATGTCCCATGCATCTCTGCGGTGTACATTCCGGGAGTGGAGAACACGGAGGCGGACTCCCTGAGCAGGTGCTCATCTCGCCGGGGAGAATGGTCGCTCAGCCCCAAGGTGTTTCGGTCGCTTTGCCACCCGTGGGGGACTCCGGAGGTGGACCTCTTTGCCTCTCGTCACAATCACAAGCTTCCGGCGTTTGTGTCTCTCTCGCGGGATCCGCTGGCTCTGGCAGCGGATGCCATGTCTCTGAACTGGAGGGATCTGTGGTTTCTATACCTGTTCCCTCCATTTCCCATGGTGGGCAAAGTGGTGCGCAAGCTGGCCCTAGAGGGCGCGTCAGCAATACTGGTGGCTCCAAGATGGCCAAGACAGGTTTGGTTCGCAGACGTGCTAAGGTTGGCAGCGGATCAGTTAAATCTGCCCCTTCTGCCGGATCTGCTCACTCAGGGTCCACTGTTCTACCCCAATTTACCAACGCTGGCTTTGACGCCGTGGCTGCTGAATCCGCCATCTTGAAGGAGGAAGGTCTTTCTGATGCTGTCATTCAGACTCTGGTTAGGGCTAGAAAGAAGTCTTCCTCTGCCATCTATTATAGGATTTGAAGGTCTTATATTGATTGGTGTGAGGTCCGGGCCTTGCCTTGCAGGGTGTTTTCTATCCCTAGGGTTTTGGAATTTCTGCAACATGGTCTGGACCTAGGTTTGCAGCTTAGTACGCTGAAAGGGCATGTTTCTGCCCTGGCGGTTTTCTTTCAAAAGTCTTTTGCACTTCATCCTCTGGTTAAGACCTTTTTCCAGGGGGTTATGCATGTGCGGCCTCCTAGTAAGCCTTTGCTCCCAGTTTGGGATTTGAATTTGGTTCTTTCTGCTTTTCAGGGTCCGCCTTTTGAACCTTTGCAGGATATTGCTCTTTCTACGCTTACTCAGAAGGTTGCATTTCTGGTTGCCATCACTTCCGTACGGCGTGTATCGGAGTTGGCGGCTTTGTCCATTAAGGCTCCTTATTTTGCGAGGCATCAAGACAAGGTTGTTTTCCGCTTCAAGCCAGATTTCCTTCCTAAGGTGGTTTCTGCTTTCCACCTTAATCAGGACATTGTTCTACCCTCCTTGTGTCCTAAGCCCAGCAATGACAAGGAGAGGGTTTTGCATTCTTTGGATGTGGTTCGCTGTGTGAAGTACTATTTGGTGGCTACTTCTTCCTTTCGTAGGACTGACGCCCTTTTTGTGGTGCCCTCCGGGCCTAGGAAGGGTTTGGCTCCCGCCAAGTCTTCCATTAGTAAATGGATTCGCCAGGCCATAGTTGGGGCCTATTCTGCCAAGGGGAAGGTTCCCCCTTTTCGTGTTACTGCTCATTCTACTTGTGCCGTTGGGGCGTCCTGGGCCTTCCAGCATCAGGCCTCTGTTGAGCAAGTTCTGCAAGCTGCAGTGGTTTAAGTTTGTGCATTATTGCCTTGTTTTGGATCCCCGCCCTTTATGGACACTGCTATTGGATGTCCCAAGTGTAATGACTATCTGAAGCAGGATGTGTGACATACTTAGAATAATTTCATTTTGTGATTACTCACCTGTAAAATGGGTATGATAAGTATGTCACACACCCCGCTTCACCCCGCCCTTTGGTATTCTGGATCATTTTTATGGTGAACTTTTTTTACTGTTGCTGGTTGTTTTGGCTCTTCCTGGTCCTTTTACTGCTGTCTTAATACTGGGGAATGAGTGGGAGGTACCAGGTATTTATGGCCCGGGAGGGGCTCCCTTTTTTTTTTTTTTTCTTTTCATGACATCTCTGCAAGATCGCCCTCTACAGGTCGGTATAACCCAAGTGTAAGTGAAGCGGGGTGTGTGACATACTTATAATACCCATTTTACAGGTGAGTAATCACAAAATGGTATTTTTCTGGTCCTACAGCAAATGCGCAGGCTCTCGTCTAATCGAAGCAGTTTGCAGTGCATATTAATTGATGAGCAAGCGTCTCTTGTTTTCAGTAGCTGTCCCCGGTGTTTGCATCTGCAAGGAAGCCCAGAAGCAGGTGATTGCTGCGGCATCCCAGGAGTGGGGTTCACACAGTGGGGCATCCTGATCTGGCATACCTCGGGGGAAGACCATGGAATATTTTAGATTCCAGGGCTGTGCCGTAAGGGTTTTGTTCTGCTTTGAGTTTACTACAAGCTCATTTGCCTTGCTGGGGTTGAGATGGGGCTTGCTATCCTGCCACCAGTTCCTCGGGCTTGTAATCGCCTCTAGACACGCCTTTGTATCGCTCATAGCCAGTTTGTGGCAAAATCAGGTGTATGGCACAGGCTCATATGAAAATAACGCTGCAGCTCCCTCCTGTGTACTCCCTCCCCATTCCTTCTGCCCTACACAGCTGCTCTGCTACTGAGGAAAACCCAGACTGCTTGAGGAGGACATCTGACACCCTCTCCCTGTGGCATCCCGATTCAGGATGTCCTGCTGTGTGAACCCCCCAAGGTCCCCAGTAAAACCTTACCTCCTTACCTTAACCACGATCCAAAGGCACTTGGCGGGCCACAGCCATTCCTTTAGCCAGGCGTTTGTGAATGGCCGACGTCGGCACCCTCCCTGCTAGAGGCTTGGCTGCATTCAGCCCTTTGCCGATAATGACAAATGGATCTGCATGCGGCGGGGGGGGGGGGGGGGGGGGTTCACACAGCGGGGCGTCCGAAAACCAGTTGCCCTAGGGGTGAATACTGAAATCTGGGATCTGGTCCACTTTAAAAGCCTTTACACCGGGGGGGGGGGGGGGGTAGAAGAGCAGTTATGCGGTATTTAAGCATATACTTTCTGTTCGTACAATATTTTTGCCTCAAAGGAAAAAGCAGCTTGCACATCTTGAAAGGCACTATCTATGCCAAGCAGTATGTAGAGGTTTTGGAACAACATATGCTCCTATCCAAGCAATGTCTTTTTCAGCCCAATCACATCTATGAGACAAGAATGGGACAACTTTTTTTTCTCAAAACTTCAGCAGTCGGTCTCCTCCATCCTCACGTGATGCTACGCAATGGGGAGACATGGAATAAATTGAGGCAACTGGACCTGCAGCGTTATTTAAATATATATAGTATAACCATGGGGTTAAAATAGATGAAGACATCACTTTACATAAAAGGATTGCTTTCTTGGCTGACTAGTTAGGATAAAGTGGCTGTATATTGTTGGACATCGCTGGGCAGAGAACTGGGAGCTTTTAGCTCAATACAACACCATTTTACATTTGGGGTTTTAACCTCCATTGTCTTTATCCCAGGGTCCAGACTCAGGGTGTTTGATGGGGTTCAGGTCTGGGCTCTGTGTAGGCGGGTCAGATACTTCTACATCAGGCTCTGGCAACGTCTTCTTTACGGAGATGGCTATGTACATAAATTATCCTGCTGAAACAAAATGGTGCTACTTCCAGCCTTAGATGCCCTCATCACATCTTATATATTACTAATTGCAAGGACCCTAGCTAGGAATGAAACCCTCGCTCTAATAGGTTGAACTCTTCAGCACCACATGTCCTCAGCCATATAATCTGCTAGATGTTTCTGCTTTAGGACCAACAGGAGAACGAGGCAAGTCAAGCAGGGCAAAAAAGAGCCAATGATTAGAAATGGGGATATTTGATTAATTGAGAAGTTGGAGCTGTCAGAAGTTCCTGAGGTCTTCAGTACAAAACCATTTTGCTGCAAATGCGTCTCTTGACAGCTTGCATGGCTGCTTCATATCATGCTCATGATAGTAATTAATGGCCAATAAAAACTAGTCATCAGAAGGGCTGGCCGCATATTTTTGTCAAAGTAATAAATGTCTTCATATTATTTGTTTTAATATTTGCAAAAATCCCTGAAAGTCCTCTTTAATATTTCAGCTGAAGCAGGTTAGAGATGGTAATTACAGAGCGAAAGCGTGTGATATTTAGACTGCGTGGGTGGATGCGGTAAGGGACCTGCTCTAAATCCTGTGGAGAAATGTTTGTTTTCAGCTATGAGACAGAGATGAAACCTGTCTGCTGGCTGAGGGCCTGGCTTTGGCCTTTAAAGCCAGGGCTCCTTCATACAGGCCCTGTAATGAGCCATTATTCAATGTGGCTGCACAGTGGAGCTCGTAGCAGCGGGGTGCTGGGTTTTATTGGATTTGTGGACACCATCTGTAAGTATGTTCTTTCATTGGCAGTTTTGTTTGGGTGAAGCAGGGGTTATCAGCACTTCCTTACATGACAGTACCAACGTTTCTTAAGCCTATGTACAGTACTTTTTTTTTTTTCCCCCTAACAGTTATGCCTGACCACAGCTCGGGCAGTGAAAAAAGAAGCAGTTTTGCCCAAGAACTGCCCTCTGCTGCTGAATAACACCATCTGCCTGTGCGTCTGGCCCCAGTTTTCTTTGTAGTCTCTGTGAGCTGCCTCTCTTTTATTTCCAGACTTTCTTTGTATACTTTCTATATAAGGATTCTTTGCTGGCGTTAAAATGTGCAGTAAACTAAGTTGCAGAGAGTTAGGGGGTGGCAAACTGGGCAATTTCCCAGGGACCCCTGGCTTGCTTATATTCAGGGCATAAGGGCACAGTGTAATGCTCACTGATGGCCATACAAAAGATATCTGCTGTAGCAGTCGCACAGCACGGCCTGTTTCATGAAGTCCTTACATCTGGGTATTCCGCCACAAGGTGGCGCAGTGGACTGCAGAAGATTTGTGGCTCCTTCCGGCCCCATAAGAAAACGGGAATCACCCATAGACCTCCAGTATTTCCTCTGCAGTCATGACTGCGAAGATAGAAGATGACTCTCTATGTTTCGAAGGTGAGCGGGGCAACCAAGCCTGCGGCCCTGCAAGTCTATTTCCACCCGCTTCCAGACCCTCTGTGCCTCCCAGCCTCGGCTGTCGGATCGGGTGATGGTAGAGGAGCACTGGGGTCAGGTGCTCGGGGAGCGCTGCTCCAAGCCGCAGACCCTGTACCACAAAGGGTAGCCGGCCATAGGCTTTTATGGTGAGCCTGCTGCGGGATGAAGAAGCACTGCTGTCACTATGGTGGGGGTGAGTTGTGCTTGGGGACTTGTGTTCCTAGCCATTCCTTCATTTTACTGTCTGACCTTCTTTTCATTGGGTGTGTTTCTCACTTGCCCCCTCCCTCCCCTCTGCCCCTTTTTAGACTATACCGCTCCCGCTGCTGTCTGCCCTCTCCTCCGCTCCCCGACGAGTTTTATCGGGGGGGGGGGTTGGCGGTGGGGGGCGGCGATTGTGCTGCGGGTGTACTGCGCTCCGCGGCGGGCAGTGCTTTTACTTGGTGTTTTACTGAGACTTATGGCTCCGGCGGCGGGTCAGGTGGGCGTGTTTTTTGCGCTCTTTGGGAGGGCGGCGCGGGGGGATGACGCGCATCGCGTCATGCCCCCGTGGCCTGCCCCTCGAGGTGCTCGATCGCGGCGCCATCTTAGCTGCTTGCTGCACGCATGTGTCCTGTGTTCTGGAAGACTCCTTGTCAGCGCGGGCTGCGGTAGTGACTTCGTTCTGCCTGATCTACTTCTGCGGATCTTCTGACTATACGCCTGTGTGTGCTGCACGCACTGTGCTCTTGGTCCGTGAGTCCCCCATGGGGGTTTTGTCTTGTTGGGGCATGTACTGCGGGATGCTTATGTGTCTTTTTGCTTATGTCTTTCAGGTGGGATAATAGTGTATTGTGGTTTCTCCCGGCCCATCCCTCTCCCTTGGGGGCATCCCGGGTGGCTTTTATTAGCCCCTACCCTATACCTGCCTATTGTGCCTATGATAATCACCATATGGAGGCTTCTGGGCATAGCGTGCTCGGAGGTCCTTCGGGGCAATCCCGGCTATGTGTCATGTGCGGGGCATCCCCTTTGAGTGGTGGTGGCGCGGTTTGTGTGCCGTGCGCCCAAAGTATTATTGTGGACCAGGTTGGGATGAGCGCTTCTCTTCCCAGTTCTGCGCTCCCCCAGGAATCTCCTACTCCCCCATGCCAGTATTTAGCCCCCAGTGACGGAAATACTAGCACAATCTGATCGTGGCACTACGCGTGGCCAGCAGTGAAAGGCTGCTGGCCCGACCTGCGACGGGCAAGACCTCTGGCAAGAAGCGGCACCTTGACCCCACACCGTCCCTCTTTGCCGAGGAGAATAAGGGCCTTGATGTGTTTGGCGGACGTGACTCCCTTGAGGAGGGGAAGCTTTTCCATGATTCAGGCTCTGGGGACCATCAGGAAGGGTACGACAGGGACCCTGGGTCCGCGTCTGATGAGGATCCTTGGCTCCCTGATGACACTGATTTTTGAGACATTGCACATCGCCCCCCTACAGTGGCGAAGAGGAAGCAGGTCGTGTCCCCCTGAGGTGGACGCCCCTGTTCTAGGGCTGTCTAACACCTCAGTCATGCCTTCCCCTGACACTACTACACTGCGTGACAGTGTGGACCGCATATGGATCAGCTGGCCTGTCATGCCTTCACCTTTGTGGGGGCAGGCCTGCGTCCGGTTTGTGCAGTAGCCATCACGGCCATTACCCTTAAGAAGAAGCTCAAGCGTCTTGCGGATGGTGCCATGGCTGGTAGGAGGAGGGAGGATTACAGGGCCCTCTTACTTTGCTCTGATTTTGTTGCTTTTGTGCTGACTGCCATGTATGAGGCCATCTGGCTGGGCGGTAGGGCTTCAGCCCTCTTGGTGGCTATGTGCCGCTCTGTTTGGTTGCGCCAGTGGGCAGCTGACACTGCAGCTAAGAAGTCCCTCACCGGGCTTCCCTTCACGGGACTTCGTCTCTTTGGTGAGCATTTGGATGTTCTGGCCAAGGATGGTAGGCTCCCTCAGTGTAGGAAGCAGCCTCGGCCCTTTTGGGGGCCCTCCTACTCTTCCTCCTCCTTTCGTGCCCCCAGAGGTGGTCGTGGCTCTCTCTTCTCGGGTAGCCGCAGAGATTCTTGGGGCCGTGGCAGATCCCTCGGTCATCCCGGTCTCTCTTGGGGTTCCAAGCCCAAACCCCCTACCAAGGCCCCTCAGGCATGAGGAGGCGCCCTCACCCGTCCGGGTGGGGGGACGGCTTCGGCTCTTTGCTCACGTCTGGAGGCTTCGTGTCTCAGACCAGTGGATTCAGGAGGTGGTGTCCAAAGGTGGTTTGCAGCCTGGCCGCCCCCAAGATTCCTCGGATCCCGGATGTCTCAAAATCCTCTGTCTGCTCAGGGGTTGCGCCTAGCGGTTCAATGCCTGTTGAAGTCAGGAGTCATCTGTCTGGTTCCTTACTTGGAACAGGGTCAGGGGTACTACTCCAATCTTTTCACGGTCAGGTTGGTTCTCTCCCAGTTGACCCCACACCTTCGGGGTCGGGCTGTTCAGATTCGCTCGCACAACCAGACGGCTGTAGCCTACATCAATTATCAGGGGGGGACTCGGAGCAAGCGAGCCCTCAAGGAAGTGTCCCTGATACTGTCTTGGGCGGAAGAGAATGTCCCTTGCATCTCGGCAGTCTAGATTCCGGGTGTGGAGAACCAGGAGGCAGACTCCCTGAGCAGGGGGACGTCTCGGCTGGGGGAATGGTCCCTCAGCAACAAGGTATTTCACTTCCTGTGTCACCGCTGGGGTCAGCCAGATGTGGACCTGTTTGCGTCCCCCCACAATCACAAGCTTCCAAGATTTGTCTCCCTGTCAATGGATCCTCTGGCCATCGCCATGGATGCGCTAGCGATTCCTTGGACAGAGTTTTGGCTCCTCTATGTGTTCCCTCCCTTTCCTCTGCTGGGCATGGTGCTGCGCAAGATAGCCCAGGAGGGGGTACCAGCCATTCTGGTGGCCCCCTGTTGGCCAAGGAGGGTGTGGTTCTCAGACGTCATGCAGTTGGCAGTAGATCGGTATGTCTTGCCCAAGGTTCCAGATCTTCTCACTCAGGGACAGCTGCGCCATCCCAATTTAGAAACGCTGGCTTTAACGGCTTGGCTGCTGAAACCTCCATCTTGATGGACAAGGGGTTGCTGGCCTCTGTTGTTGATACTATGATTCGGACTCAGAAGAAGTTCTCGTCCTTTATCTACTACAGGGTTTGGCATGCTTACATTGCCTGGTGTGAGTCCAAGTCTATTCCTTGTCGGGTGTTTTCTATCCCCCAGGATTCTGGAATTTTTACAACATGGTTTGGATTCGGGCCTTCAACTTAGTACCCTCAAGGGACAGGTGTCGGCTCTGGCTATTTTTTTCCAAAGATCCTTTGCCAATCACCGGCTGGTTAAGACTTTCTTCCAGGGAGTTACTCATGTGCGTCCGCCACGTAAACCTATGCTACCGGTTTGGGACTTAAATCTGGTATTGTCTGCTCTGCAGGGTCCTCCCTTTGAGCCTATCCGTGGGGCTGCGTTGCCCATTCTGACTTTTAAGGTGGCCTTTTTGGTGGCTATTACTTCGATCAGGCGAGTTTCTGAGCTGGCGGCTCTTTCCATTAAGCCTCCTTATTTTGAGCGGCATCAGGATAAGGTGGTGTTTCGGCTGAAGCCGGATTTCTTGCCTAAGGTTGTGTCTGCTTTTCATCTCAATCAAGACATTGTCTTACACTCCTTGTGTCCTAACCCTGCTAATTCCAAGGAACGGACCCTTCATTCTCTGGATGTTGTCAGGGCTTTGAAGTTTTATTTGGTTGCTACTGAGTCTTTCAGGAAATCTGATGCTCTTTTTGTTCTTCCTGCTGGACCTAGGAAGGGTTTGCCTCCCGCTAAATCTACTATTAGCAAGTGGATACGTCAGGCAGTGGTACAAGCCTATTCTGCTAAAGGGAAAGTTCCTCCTTTCCGGATTACTACTCATTCCACTCGTGCTGTTGGTGCATCTTGGGCCTTTCAGCACCAAGCTTCTGTTGAACAAGTTTGTAAGGCCGCTACTTGGTCTTCTGTTCATACCTTTTCCAAGTTTTACAAGGTTGATGTTAAGGCCTCAGCTGATGCTGCTTTTGGCCGCAAGGTACCTCAGGCGGTAGTGGTTTGAACGGCCTGCCGTTACTGCTTTTGGATGTCCCAGATGTAAGGACTTCATGAAAGAGGCCGTGCTGTGCATTAGGAAAAATACAATTCTGTGAGTACTCACCTGTAGAATTGTTTTTACTATGCACAGCACGGCCTGTTTCATCCCCGCCTTGTTATCGTTATTCTTGGTTGCCTCTTTATGTTGATTTGTTCCAAGTTAGTTGAGAGGGTTTTACCTTTATTATCTCCCGGCTTCTTGTATAACTGCTTGTCAACACTGGAGGTCTATGGGTGATTCCCGTTTTTATATGGGGCCGGGAGGAGCCACAAATCTTCTGCAGTCCACTGCGCCACCTTGTGGCGGAATAGCCAGATGTAAGGACTTCTTGAAACAGGATGTGCTGTGCATAGTGAAAACAATTCTACAGGTGAGTACTCACAGAATTGTATTATTTTTGGCAGCCATCTTTGATCCCCTGCACTGCCTAGCTCTTCTGCAGCTCCCCCCTGTGTACTCCCTCCCCCTTCTTCTGCCCTACACAGCTGCTCTGTTGCTGAGGAACACCCAGACAGCTTGAGGAGGACGTCTGATATTGGGAACAACTCCAGGATGCCCTGCTGTGTGAACCCCCCCCCCCCCAGGTCCCCAGTAAAACTTTACCTTAATCCCGATCCAAAGGCACATGCGCGGGCCACAGCCATGCTTTTAGCCAGGCATTTGTGAATGGCCAGCGCAGGCACACCCCCTGCTAAAGGCTTGGCTGCATTTGCCCGTTAGCTGATAATGACGAATGGATCTGCGTGTGTGTGTGTGTGTGTGTGTGTGTGTGTGTGTGGGGGGGGGGGGGGGTTCACACAGCGGGGCATCCCAAATGGGGTGGCGCAGGGGCGAGTACTGAAACACGGAATCTGGTCCGCCTTAAAAACCTTTAGAGGGAGGATGAAGAGCAGTTATGTGGTATTTAAACGTATATTTTCAGCCTCAAAGGAAAAAGCAGCTTACACATCTTGAAAGGCACTATCTATGCCAAAAAGTATGTAGGGGTTTTGGGACAACATATGCTCCCATCCAAGCAACCTTTTTTTTTTTTTCAGACCAATCACATCTATTAGACAAGAATGGAACAACATTTTTTTTCTTAAAACTTCAGCTGTTGGTCTCCTCATTCCTTACGTAATGCTACGCAATGGGGAGACATGGAATAAATCGAGGCAACTGGATGTGCTGTGTTAGTTAAATATATATAGTATAACCATGGGGTTAAAATAGATTGAGACTGTGGTTATTTGAGAACGTCTCTCTATTAAGTTTTAGATTAACCTCCCACCTATTTACATTTAGCAACCAGCTTGTGGAGACCACCTGGAAAATAAACAGCCGCACGGCACTCGGCAAAGCAGTTTAGCACCCAGCATGATAAAGCGTCTGTTTATAGATCCTGTCCATGCCAGCAACAGAGCCATTGATGTCATTTCACCATCTCCCTATCCGCTGAGTTCCATCATTACCACTAACAGTTATGATTTTTTAGATGCAGTAAAGCTTCTTCCCTTGCGATTTCTATTCTTACTTACATGGTTATAAAGAAAATGTTACCATTTGACTATTCTTGACTACAGGTCAGTGTCATTATGAAGCCATTACTAAGGACTTACACCAGTGGTAAAAACAAGACCTAGACTTGCCGGGGAACACTGGCCTGTTGGCTTAGGCTCCCACCCTGAGCCTTTTGTTTTCCCCTGCAGGTGCAAACTCTTCCAAGACGCAGCATTTTTGTATGTTTTTTTTTTGTTTTACTTTTTTTTTTTTTTTTTTTGCCTTCCTCCAGATCAACTAGGGGAATATCTTTTGTTTTCTCTGTCCCTTTCCTTGGTTGAACGCTTCTTTTTTTTTTTCATCCCAGGTATATGCTCAGCAATCCTCTAGTCAGGGTGATCACCAGCATCAGACTATTTATTGTAATAGTGGACTGGGGCCAAAAATCAGGATTTGAACAGCCCAAAACACCCCAGCTGAGGCCCCCAACCATGATGCTGGGGCTATAGCATTGGGGACTAGGGTTCCTTGGCTTGTCTCAAGCCAAGGGCTGAGAAGGAGACAGGGATTGTGGGTGTTAAAAGCAGCAGCCCAACTGGCCCCAAAGCAGATCGTCCCACCTGGCATTTCCCCTGGTTTGCAGTACAAAATTTACTGTACAAGCAATCTGTCTTGGTAGGTTAGCAAGTATAGGTGTAGAAAGGGAAACATTCCCAGCAAAAGAATAACAAGGATTGGAATGAGGGCTGAGGTAGCCTTGTAGGCCCCAGCTTGGATGTATCCTTTTCAGGGAAAGCTAGAAAGGACCCCAAGGAAGTGTCTGAGAAGGCCAGTTAAGGGTAAACCGTGAAGGCTTAGGGGTAGAATTGAATTAAGGGGCAGTTTTTGCCTAGAAGTTAGCAGTCTTGTGTCGAGGTTGTAGGCTCGATTCCCAGCCATGACCCAGGACATGGCTGAAGTGCCCTTGAGCAAGGCATCTAATTGTGCCCTGGGCGCCCTAATTAGGACAGCCTACCACTCTGGGCATGTGTACACTCGCTGCACGGAGTAGTTAAGTGTACAGTGGCCATATATGCCCCCAAAATTTCCTGAACCAAGAGCTACTTATGTAGCCAGCCATTTGGATGGGTTCTGGTCCATGGAAAGCGGTAGGCCGCCATGAAAAATGTAAGTTGTTCATTTGGGTTACAACCTTAGATAGCATAAGGTTGATGAGATCACTCTTGCCAGGAGTCATTTGCTTCATGAAAGAGAAAAGAGAGGGAGTAGGCCAAGGTAGATAAGTGTAGGGAAGTAGGACAAATTGGGGGGGGTGGGGTATGCAACCTAGGTTAGGAGTATAGATATCTACCTGAATCAGGCGCTACCTGCCCAAACGGCCATTTCCATGTGTCATATATAGTACAGTAGTTCTGCTACAAGTAAAAATTGGTAGGCCACCAGGAAAAGTGGTAGTAGGCCGGTTAAGGTTGAGCATTGGGGTGGATGACTTTTACCAGGATCTAGGTCAGCAAGTTCAGGGAAGAACAGAAGGAAGTAGACCAAGATAGAAACCTGGAACAATTCTTTACATATTCTGCCGCACACTGCACATTGTCCTAGTTTGAGTCTGATCATCAAAACAAGGCCTGTAAAGGAGCCTCCGCAGGATCTGGATCCTGTATCTGTGAAGGCTTCTTTCTTTTCTCCCTTCCTTCCCTCTCTCGTGCCTTCTTTCCTTTTTTTCTCCCTCCTTCCTTTACAGTTTCTTTCTTTCCTTCCTTCCCTCACTTTTTTCTTCTTGCCTTCCTTTTGCCCCCCTTTTTTCTTTTTTTTCCTTCCCCTCCCTTTTTTCCTTCTCTCCTTTTTCTTTCTCATCCTTCGTTCTTTCTGTTTTTTCGTTCCTTACTTCCTGCCTTCCCTTCTCTTTTCTTCCTTTCCTCCTTTCTGTTTCTTTCTTTCCTTCCTCATTTCTAATTTTTTTGTTGCCTTCCTCTTTTCTTTCTCTTGTTCTTTGCTCCCTACCTTCCTTCTCTTTCTTTTCTTCTTTAATTTGTCTTGCTTTTTTTTCTTTCCTTCCTTATTTCCTTTCTTAATTTATTTTTTAAACACTTCCGACACTGCTTGTCATCGACGCAGCCATATCGTGCTTTGTTGTGATGTCATGTACTCTTTATTGTTCCTCCTCCCTTTCTTCCATCCCTCTTCTTTCCTTCCTTCCTCCCGTGTTACATAGTTACATAGTTGAAAAAAGACATGTTAATCAAGTTCAACCAAGGGTGTTGGGGTAGGGGAAGTTATTATTTTAATTTTTTGTTTTTTTTACTGATAAAAGCTAATAGTAACTGTTAATGTTATTTTCTTCTAAATAAGCATCTAATCCTTTTTTTCTGTGGGAGGCTATTCCACAGATTTATAGTTCGTATGGTAAAAAACAATTGTCGCCTCCGGAGACTAAATTTCTTTTTTTTTCCAATCGAAGGCAGTGCACCCTTGTCTTTTTAGAGAGGATTTTATCTGAAATAGTGTTCCCCCATATTTTTTGTATGGGCCATTTATATACTTATACAAGGTAATAATGTCCCCCCTCAGTCATCTCCTCTCAAGACTAAACAGACTTAATTGTCGTAATCTTTCCTCATAACTAAGATCTTTCATTCCCCTTATTAGTTAGGTGACTCTCCTCTCACCCTTTCCATAGTCAGAGCATTGACCATTGTCTTTTTCGTTCTTTGCTTCCTTTCTCACCTGATCGGTGTCGGCACCCTTTAGGTGCGGTTGGGGGGGCATTTTCTCTCCCTGCCCTGAGAGCTATGTAGACTAGAAGCTGCCCTGACTGACACAGTATGAGACCTTACTGGATGGAATTCTATGACGGGTCTGTTAGAAATACATTTGTGATGTAGAGCACGCCTGTGGCAGTGAAAGGGTTACTGAGAACACCTCGTAGGCTGTAAATCCCAGTGTATAGAGTCAGGCCTTCAAGTTGTGGAATATCCGGGTGAGGGGGGTTGTCCCTTGATCAGGGACACTTTGATGCCTCCCTTGAAGTCCTAACAAGCTCATAATGATCTCTGATGTCTTGCATGTGGAATGAGGATGGGGGATAGAAGTGGGAAGGTTTCCTTTATGTTGCTTTCCACAGATAACAGAACCATTTACTTTCCCTGGAATAACACTAGAGGATCTCTATGATTTTACTTTATGTTCAAGTGGAACAAACCCTTGAGTTTCAGCATCCCAGGTTTTTTTTGCTCCACCGACTTCCATTTAGCTTTTACTATGCTGCTTAGAGTGGCAAGAAATCTGAATGAAGCGTGCGCTGCTGGCGCCCCCTCTGCACGCCCACGATTCAGAAATGCACTGCGTGAGTATGTGCCTCAGATAGGAGTGTGGCCTAGGCAAGGGATCACTGATGAGGTGCTGTCCCAGGGGATGCTCACAGCGAGAAAGAGACAACCAGCTCTAGAGTCTTATTAACCGTAGGTCGATGGCTGCTCCTCTTTAAAGTGGACCAAAAACCAGGATTTTGACTATCCTGGGTTTTGGTCCTTCCCCCTGATCGGGGGTGCCCCGCTATGTGAAACCCCCCAGATCTCCCACATCAACTCACCTTACCCTGGTCCCTATGGCTCATCCAATCAGCGCGCTCGAAGCCAGTGAGCTATGGACGTCTAAATCGACGTTTTAGCACAGCAGCTCCAAGCGCACTGGCGGCCGCATCACACGATTCCCTCTACTTCTCTTCACATATGGCTGTCGCGGGCTCACGCCCTGCTAGAGGGATAGTGGTGATGCGTTCGTGGCCCGCACATGTGTCGTTGGACCGGGAAGTAAGGTAAGTGTAGTGGGCGACCTGGGGGGTTTCACACAGCGGAGCATCCTGATTTTGGATGCCCCGGGGGGAGGGAATGGATCGCCCGGAAATCTTATAGATTCCTGGGCCGATCACGCTCGGTTTCAGTCCACTTTAAAGCGGTTCCACATCTGTTATCTAACTAATGGGTGTGGGGTGGCATTGTGACAGGCTCAGAGGCAGGATCGCAATGGCCAGACCCCAAAATCCATACCTTAAACTGGACCTTCAGCATCATTTAATGAAAAGCCCAAACCTTTAAAAAAACTATTCCCCAGCATTAATATATTTTAAGTTTTTATCCATTTACTTTTTATTCTTTCCACCACAGGGCTTCAACTCTAGGATATGGGCGCCGCCATCTTGCCCCAGAAGCATCACATACTGAGGCGAGGCGAGGGGTGAAAAGTGCAGGGGGACGGGGTTATAGCTGTGCTTTGGTCAGACAGAGCAGAGCGGGGGTCAGGAAAAGGACAGCAATCCCAGAATGCAGAGCGACGTGCGTTTTAACCTCAATCCTCAGCTAAAATGTGGTCCTCTGATTGCCCGTCGGTGCTCATGTGGGGCCATTCTCAATCGGCGCCTGGGAAAGATTGCCCACGTGGCCGGCGCCGCATTTGGCCAGAGGATTGAGGTCAGGATTTCGGGGTGTTGCGGGGTGCTCAAGCAATCTCGACCCCCCCCCCCTTCAAACTTGTCCCGATACGCCCCAAACCCATTAGTTAGAAAATGGGTTTGGGGACTGTTTTAAAAGGAACCTACAGTCAGACAGACAGATCAGGGCTGGGGGTGCGATAACACCAGGCACCAGAAGGTCAGACAGGCCCCATCATTGTTGCTCCTTCACATTATTTATCAGATTTGTGCTCGTTTGGCATTATTTAGCGAAAGGAAGCGTCAAAATGCTGTTTTCAAAAAATGTACTGTATGAGCCATACCTCCCAACTGTCCCTGATTTGGAGGGACTGTCCCTCTTTTGAGTCCATGTCCCCGTGACCCTCGCTGAAGTGTAACATGCAGATCTGCAGCAATTAATGATTCATTTGCCTATTCAAAGTGTTTATATTGTTGTAACTGTTACATCTCCTATCCATCAATCAGTGAGGTGGCGTTGCTTCATTTAACAATTGTCCCTCTTTCCCACATTGAAAAGTTGGAAGGTATGTATTACCCGTGACAGGGCCCCATCTAATGTTTGCACCAGGGCCCCGTCACATTTAGTTACATCAGTGGCTGCATCTCTCGTTTTTTTTTTATCACTGAGCTTCTGCCAGTACCTGGGTAGGAGGCTTCCATATTGATCACCAGCAGGGGGCGCACCACATGGCCACTCACCTGCATCCTGCAGTGATTGGATTCCATCCATGGCCCTAAGGACTGCTTTTCTGTGCATAACAGCCTCAGGGAAAGCCTTTGGTTTCGCTGATGAGAGATCCATATGTAGCGATTCAGTGAATCTGTCAGCCCAGTCTAGAATTGTGTTCAAGAGTCTCTATAGTATCCATTCTCCCTCTTGTCCCCATTGCATAAACAACACAGGAGGCACTCCAATCCCAAAATCAAAATCAATACCAATACCAAACTTTATTTAATAAACATATCTACAACATCTATGATTAGACATATTAAAAACACATTAAAAAGCATGTAACAAATAAGATATACAAATATACAGGATGCTTAGGCAGTGGGGAGAGAATTTAATGACCCATCATAATAAAGCAACAAACGCGGAATCCATATATCAAATAAACCTTAAAGTGCAAAATAGTATGCAAAGATGTGCAAGAATTATATGCAAAAGTGCAATCGTGAAAATACTACGCAGTCGGGCAGGCTGATTCATTACTAAAGCCAGGTAGCGACAGATGAGCGTCTGTAGCGAGGATTTCAGAGCGACCGCTAGTAGTCGCTGTGCTCGCATGGATTTTTGTTTCAGAGCGCCTCAGTCGCTGGCCGGCATTGATGAATATGATGTGTGAGTCGCAGTACTACGCTGTATGGGAGCAAACGGTAGCACCGGCTCAGTGCAACCGACTCACACCACATTCATCCAAAAAAACAGCCTCAGACATTGCCGGTGCTCAAAAAGTCTGTTTTTGAACATGTATCCACTAGTAACAAAGCAAAAATGACATTGTTATAACATTGTAACATGAACACTTTAATACCAGACATGTAAGGACAATTCTGCATAAAAATGTAAAAAAAATCAAAAAAGTTTAAAAAAAACGTCATTTTCTAGGCCAGGATACATTTCATGTTTTGAGATTTTATTAAAAAAAAAAAAAAAAAAATTGGGATCAGGAAAGGGATTTAACCCTTCTAGTGCCAGCTACGTGACTCTCACGTAGCTGCCTCTCCAACCGTTAAGTGCCAGCTACATGAGAGTCACGTAGCTGACTTTAGAGGCCCATAAAAAAAAAGTAAAAAACATACAGACTTACCTTACCCCTCATTTGAAAGGGCCAGCGATTCTGTACAAGAATCCACTGTTAGATTTCCGCCCCCAGGCCTCTGATCTTCAGGAGGGGGCCCGGAATAGGCCCCCCCGCCGGCGCCGACATCTGTAAAAAAAAAAAAAAAAACAGTAAATGACATTTACTCACCTGGCAGCGCGATGGCTCTCCCCGGGTCTTCTCTTCACCAGGGGGGGCTCCGATCCCCCCCCCTGGGCTTTCCACGCTGCTTGTGAGGGCCCAGAAACGGGCCCTCACCATCCTCTTCGGCCGGCGCTGGCCCCGCAACCCTACCCCGTCCCCCCCGCAACCCTCCCCCCCGCCCCTAGCCCCGCCCACTTGATGACGCCATCCCGCTCCTCGGGTTACCGGCACCCGGGCTCCGATCTGTCAGTTGTCAGCAGCGATCGGTGCAGGGAGGGTGGCAGGCAGAGAGGCTCTGATCTCCCTGCCTCCCACCCTCCCTGCTCTGATCACTACCGACAACTGTCATCTGCAGCAGCGTGGGACACTGGATGGGAGGTAAGTATAAGTCAAAAAAAGAATAATAAAGAATTTGTCTGGTGTCTTTTTTTTTTAACTTCCATGAGACCCCTTATACCAGTTCACAAGGCTCTAGGTATGGCAAGTCACCTACAGCAAGCGGGTGGCTTGCCAAAACCCCTAGCCCAACATTACCTGCCTCCCCAACGGCCAGGGGGGGGCAGAAGGGCCCGGGCCACGTGGCTATGTGGGCTAGTAGCCTGCAGGGCCAGAGGCCACCAACGCTGGCCCCTGCGCCCTGTTCTACAAGCTCCCATAGCTGGTCCGGGTCAGTAATGCTGGGTAAGGGGGACCCTATGTCATTTTTGGGGGGGATTTTAAGGGTTTTTAACCCTTAGAATTCCAAAAAAGAAATGAGGCCCCCCCCCCCCCCCCCGGGAGGGGGAACCCTATGTCATTTTTTTTTTTAATTAACCCCTTACAACTATGCAATCATATTGCATAGTTGTATTCTATCTGAAATCTCCTAAACTGCTGTTTCAGGAAAGGGGGTATACCTATACATATGTGGTACCATTGTAACCGGGAGAAATAGGGCTTTCACATGCAATAATATTTTATTAACAAACTTACATTTTTTATTACAAAAAAAACACTACAAATTGTAAACAATAGGTTTTTTCATTTTTTTGCACATATTTCACCCAAAAGTATTGAGAATACACTAAAAAAAGGCCAAACAAGACATTTCATGTTGAAGCCCAGACTCTGCTGAAAAAAACAATATATAATTTTCATGAAAATCCCTGGAAATCCCTTCAAAAATCAAGGTTGCACACGTGTAAACGTGAAAACGTGAAAAGTCGTCGGGCAACAGAGTGTGACAAAAAATCTAGGTAGGCTGGCACTCAAAGGGTTAAGGATCGTCCATAGAAATGTATGGGAGAGCGCCAGGTAGCGAGAGGTAAGACGTGGCGTTCTGCAAGGCTAAACGCCGGCGCTGTACGCTGAGCCTGAGATAATGATGAATCGTACGTTACATGGCGTCGCTTCAAAAATGTGGTATTGCATGCCGTGCCCGGCGTTCACCTGCCTCTGTACAGGCACTACCTGGCGCTATCCCTTTATGAATAAGCCTCTTAATCTCACTAGACCAATCTCAGAAGCAAAATACCACAGCTGTCAATGTGCTGCCCCTAGAAGGCACTTCGATGCAAATCATGACATAAAGTAAAATCTATATATGAATCACCAAGCCAGCATGATCTATATAATCAATAACAATACCAATCACTAATAGTAACCAATAAGCTCAAACAATGGAATCTCCCCACCACCTGCCAACAACCTCTTGCCCCATGACCCCCACAGCATTACTTCTAGATGAACTGCAGAATAAAACAAAAACAAGAGAAACACAAGCACAATTTAATATGTTGATCACACTGTAACGTGCGATGTACAAAATATTTTCTTCGACCTGCAAATCATTGGTTTCTATGGGACCAACATGCCAAACCTTGGCTTTTTTCTTGCAGAGGTTGGAGAGATGGGCAGAGTTGCCGGGGGCCACAAATGAAGGCAGTGGAGGCCATGTTGCAAGACTACAATAAAAAAAAGCACAAACTGTATTACGCAATATTTGTTACTATGGAAGAGCACATTATAAACATTCTAAATACATCTAAAATACAAAACAGACAATAAAACCCTCACTGTCCAAAAATCTCATGTCTCAGTGGTGGCTCAGCAGTGACCGAGGACTTGAGGCTACCTGGCAGCCATGGCTTTCAAGGAGGACTAGTGGCAGGTCCATGGAGGGGCACTGATGGGTGCTGGAGGAGGCAGCAAGGAAAGAAGAGCAGACACAGGACGTGGCAGTGGCAAAGATTCAAAGGCTGACACAGAAGCCAAAGGGTTGGTGGGAGCTGTTGAGACTGGCAGCAGTGAGTACAGAGCTGCAGCATGAATTTTGAACTTCTGTGGGCTGTTCTACATAGAAGGTTGACGGCAGAAGGAGAGCATACGCTGGGGATTATTAGGGAAGTAGCTGCCCTGATATGAGCCGGGAGGAGCCACAAGTTTCGTCTTGCAGTCAACTGCGCCACCTTGTGGCAGATAACCCAATTGTTCAAGAATGAAGCGACCCGAGCAGGATACCAAGAAAAGAGAGAAACCATCTAGGCTGTAATGTTTAATTGGAGAATATAAGTGACCCCTTCCTCTGTATAGTTTTTTTTTGACCGGACCATCTTTCGCAATAGTTCCTCTTTAATTTTCACATAGACGGGTGACGGCAGAAGGACACCATCTAGTCTGCCCTTGTGTATATTCTGTATGGTCTCTTTATCTTAGGATAGATGGAGGCTTATCCCAGGCATTTTTAAATTCAGTGACTGTCGATTTTTCAACTACCTCTGCTGGAAGTTTGTTCACAGCATCTACCACTCTTTCCTCCGGACTGTACAAATTAAGTTCTTTAGGTCTCTCCTGATAAGTTTTAAGTTTAAGTCCATCTACCATTTTTGTTGCCGGCCTTTGGACCCGTTCTATAGAACTGCACACAGTATTCTAGCTGTGGCCTCACCAGGGCTCTATACAGCGGCATCACAACCTCCCTCTTCCTACTGGTGATGCCTCGAGCTATGCAGCCGAGCATCCTGCTTGCTTTTCCCACTGCCTGGCTACACTGTCCACTCATCTTGCAGCTATCAGTAATCAGTACCCCTAAATCTCTCTCCTGCGAGGTCCTGGATAACACAGTACTGCCCATATGGTACTCGGAGCAGGGATTCCTTCTACCCAAGTACCCAAGTTCTGTGTTGGCATTTGGGAGCGGCACGTTCCAAAATGAGAAAGGTGTGACATGGCCTGGTTAAAATAATGGCATCACTTTCCCTAGGTTGTGACTGTACTGTAGGAGGGCCTATAAAGTCGACCAAAGCTCAAGAATGACTTTTGCTCCACTTTACATCCCGATTTGGGATGCCCTGCAGGGTTTCACACTACCCACATCCCCCACCTGGAGCCCTCCTTCTCGCACTTCTAGGATCCAGCCACAAAGTGTGACACACTGCAATGCCATCCACGCTGTCTCTGCTGTGCGCATCCCCCAGTGGGCGGCCAGAGCTGTGGGACATCCCTTTAGAGGTCTTTTAGACTAGCGGCCCCTGTCACCCTTTTAAAGAGGACCAAAACCCACCCCAGAGTCTATGAGACCCCAGGGCAGGCATACTCGCTCCCCCCGGGGCACCCTGATCGGGGTGGTGCCCTGTGAAACCCCCCAGGTCGCTCGAAAACTCGTTCGTTCCTGGTCCAACGGCGCATATGCGAGCAGTGGCCGTATTCCGCTATACCTTTAGCAGGACATGTGCCGCGGCAAGCATTTGTGAAAGGCTGGCGCGGGCACGCTCCCTGTTAGAGGGTAGCGGGGGATGCGGCCACCAGCGCGCTCTGATCCTCTCGCATTAGACGAGCTCCTGGATGAAGGGGCTCAAGTGTATCCGAGCGCACTGATTGGACGAGCGGGCGCGCATGCGTCGTAGTACTAGAAACTGGTGAGTCTGTTCGAGTGACCTGGGGGGTTTCACGCAGCGGGGCAAGGACTAAAAGGGTAGTCAAAGTTAGTATAGTCAAAATCCTGGGTTTGGTCCACTTAAACCGGACCTTTACCCTGAATAAGAGCCTATCTTATATGTTTCCCACACCCTGTACATACAGATTGCCCACATTAAAAATCATTCTACCTGCATCTACTGCATTTTCTGAGACTTTAAACATCCAAGATGGAGGCCCGTGGAGGTGCAGGCTGCCCGCAAACAGGAAGTGTCTTCTCACTGCGCAGCTCCTCATTCTGGGACTCCTCTTCTCTCCTCAGTATGTGATGCTACTGAGCCAAGATGGCAGCACCCGGATCCTAGAGTGCTGAACAGAGTTGCAGGCCAGTAAGGGAAAAAATAAAAAGTGACTGAAAATGTTAAATACATTAATTTTAGATGCTGTGGAATGGTTTTTTAAGGGTTTGGGCTTTTCATCAAATGATGCTGAAGGTCCGCTTTAAATGAGTTGTAAAGCTGAGAGCTGACTTTGCCTGCAGTGCAGGTAGCTGGCCACTAGAGGCAGTGCAGTGCTAATTCCTAAAACAGGACCCACCCCACTTCAGCTCTGCTTTGCTCTTCCCGTCACACATCTGCCCACATGACCTCAGCTCGCTGCACCTTTGCCTACCACTATCTATCTCTTCCCCTCCTCACCTAGGCCTACCTCATCTCTTCTAAACTCTGCTCACCTCCCTTTTACTCTCCTCACCTCTGCCCACCTCATCTCTGCCCACCTCATCTCTGCCCACTTCTTTTCATCTCACCTAGGCTTTGAATATATATAAAAGCATATATATCACTAGCAAAATCTGGGAATTTGACTTTGTTTCATTTTGTTTTGGTTTTGTTCCATTCCCTGGGACATCCTGATTTGGGATACCCCGCTGTGTGAAACCCACCAAAATGCCCACCTCCTCCTTGCTCCTATTACTTCTTTCGACAAACATCTCATTGACCTTAATGGGGGACATGCCGCATCCCCCACATCCTCAAACTTGTGTGCGCTCGCACCCCAGCCTATTTGAGAGCTGCCTGCTGAATGACGTACTCACGGCAGGTGATTCTCATTGGACGATAGCCTGTGCATGCATTTGTTGAGCTTTTTGGGGGTGTCTGGCAAGTGCACACTCCTTAGAAACTTGGGTCATGGTGATGTTTACCTCCAATCTACCTTAATACTCTCACTGCTGGGATGATCTCTTGTAAAAGACTCTAATTCAAAAGCCGAGTGCCACGCTCTATCCTTCTGGCCTGTCATTGGGGTGCGTGCACTTTACGTGACAAGATGAGACCACTCATTATTTTCTATGGGTGCCTCAGCTGAACTTGTGCACCACCCTACATCTCTGGTCAAGTGCAGCACCTGCTTCAGATACCAGTGGCTGCAAAAGCACGATCACCACCATGAGACTGGGTGATTCCCATGCACCACCATGAGACTGGGTGATTCCCATGCGCCACCATGAGACTGGGTGATTCCCATGCACCACCATGAGACTGGGTGATTCCCATGCACCACCATAAGACTGGGTGATTCCCATGCACCACCGTGAGACTGGGTGATTCCCATGCACCACCGTGAGACTGGGTGATTCCCATGCACCACCGTGAGACTGGGTGATTCCCATGCACCACCGTGAGACTGGGTGATTCCCATGCACCACCGTGAGACTGGGTGATTCCCATGCACCACCGTGAGACTGGGTGATTCCCATGCACCACCGTGAGACTGGGTGATTCCCATGCACCACCGTGAGACTGGGTGATTCCCATGCACCACCGTGAGACTGGGTGATTCCCATGCACCACCGTGAGACTGGGTGATTCCCATGCACCACCGTGAGACTGGGTGATTCCCATGCACCACCGTGAGACTGGGTGATTCCCATGCACCACCGTGAGACTGGGTGATTCCCATGCACCACCGTGAGACTGGGTGATTCCCATGCACCACCGTGAGACTGGGTGATTCCCATGCACCACCGTGAGACTGGGTGATTCCCATGCACCACCGTGAGACTGGGTGATTCCCATGCACCACCGTGAGACTGGGTGATTCCCATGCACCACCGTGAGACTGGGTGATTCCCAGCACCACCGTGAGACTGGGTGATTCCCATGCACCACCGTGAGACTGGGTGATTCCCATGCACCACCGTGAGACTGGGTGATTCCCATGCACCACCGTGAGACTGGGTGATTCCCATGCACCACCGTGAGACTGGGTGATTCCCAGCACCACCGTGAGACTGGGTGATTCCCATGCACCACCGTGAGACTGGGTGATTCCCATGCACCACCGTGAGACTGGGTGATTCCCATGCACCACCGTGAGACTGGGTGATTCCCATGCACCACCATGAGACTGGGTGATTCCCATGCACCACCGTGAGACTGGGTGATTCCCATGCACCACCGTGAGACTGGGTGATTCCCATGCACCACCGTGAGACTGGGTGATTCCCATGCACCACCGTGAGACTGGGTGATTCCCATGCACCACCGTGAGACTGGGTGATTCCCATGCACCACCGTGAGACTGGGTGATTCCCATGCACCACCGTGAGACTGGGTGATTCCCATGCACCACCGTGAGACTGGGTGATTCCCATGCACCACCGTGAGACTGGGTGATTCCCATGCACCACCGTGAGACTGGGTGATTCCCATGCACCACCGTGAGACTGGGTGATTCCCATGCACCACCGTGAGACTGGGTGATTCCCATGCACCACCGTGAGACTGGGTGATTCCCATGCACCACCGTGAGACTGGGTGATTCCCATGCACCACCGTGAGACTGGGTGATTCCCCATGCACCACCGTGAGACTGGGTGATTCCCCATGCTCCTTATGGAACCCTTGATCTAAGATCTGTCCACGAAAGTGGACTTTCCCTTTAAAGATTTAGTAGGCAACTTGGGAAGTTATTTACTGAGGAGTTCTCCCAAGGCCTTTCATAATTTGTGTATATGGAATCTAAAATAAAATTGCATCGAATATGTGAATTTTACATGTACGGGTGGTTTGTTTTCCTGATCTTTATACTGTTCCTATTCCAAGCCTATAATCTCTGATTGTTTATACAGCAGTGAGGATTCATTGCTACCTCTGTCAGACCCCCCTCCCCTCCCATTTTTAATTGCATAGTACTTCTGAAATGTAAAAAACATTTCTGAAACAATATTTAGCGGAGTGGTTGTTTCTTCTTCCTCTCTTCTGTCTGTTATGTTATGGAAGCCTTAAGCAATCGTTCGAAAACAGAATCATTCCATGGATTTTCCCTCCCGTCCTCCCTGTCGGCAGCTGAGCAAGCTGATAAATATCCTTAGTGCTAATTGCCCCTCAAATACGAGCGAAGGGTTGCTGTTTGTGTTTACTGATGTCTTCAGGGTGGAATGCTCGTCCTGACACTGCTGCTGCTTTATCGATCCTCAGCGAATGAAACTGCTGAACGTTATGTCACTACGAAGCTGTTGAAAACGGAGGCTGCTTCATCGAAATAAGACTTGGATGACAAATAAGTGCAGAAGCCTACTCGTATGGCCGCGGACCAGGTTGTTAATTGGCTGTGCTGACGCCATGCAAAGCGGCCATAACAATTCCAGAATATGCTCGGAGTGGGATGCCTTCCATAACCATAACCATACTGAACAGTAACAAGCCCTGTTCCTTTCTTTGAAACGTCCATCTTTGTGTCTGGAGACCTTCCTTTTAACCAAGGAGGTCCATGGAGACTTATACTGTACCCATATGCTAGTACCGTCTTGTTGATAATGTTTTCAGGTAAAGTTTGCTGAGGCCATGCAAAGCGGTCATACTAATGCCAGAATATGCTTGGAGTGGGATGCCTCCATAACCATTCTGAACAGTAACAAGCCTTGTTGTTCCTTTATTCTAAGTATACAGCACGTCCTGCTCCAGAGATAATTCCTTATGTTTGGGTAATACATCCACAAGGTGGCACTGGACTGCAGAGACCGCAAAAAAGTGGCTCCTCCCGGCCCCTTATATTCCAGGGGCCTCCCACAAATTCCCCAGTTCTTCTCTGCAGTCGGCGTGGCGAAGGCAAGAAGATGGCTCTCTTTACTCGCAGGTGAGCGGGGCTATTAGCCTGCGGCCCTGTAGGACTATTCCCACCCGTTCCTCTTTTTTCTGCCTCCCAGCTTTGGCTGCACTGGTCGGGTGACGGTAGGCAGCACTGCTGTCAGGTGCTTAAGGAGCGCTGCTCCGACCGCATTTCCCCACCAAAGGGTAGGCGGTATAGGCCCATGGTGAGCCTTATGGGATGCCCCTCCGTGGTATGCTTTGGCTTTGTGTCGCCGCGTGTGTTGGTTGCACTGGTTGCCTTTTTAAATAATGCCGCAGCCGCCACGAGCGCTTTTACGGCGTTCCGCGGTCGGCGGCGGCTTTACCTCAGGCGCTGCTGCGCCATCATTGGCTGGCATGGTCACGTGGGCGACTTCGCACTCTTCAGGGGGGCGGGCCTGGCGGATGGCGCGTTCTGCATCGCTGTCTCCGCGGCCCACCCCTCGAGGTATCTGCGGGCGCCATTTTGCTCTCCTCGTGCTGCGTGGCTGGCGTCTACCTACTGCGGTCCGTAAGTGTCCCTGCGGGCTGACTTATTTTTTATGTCTTATGTATGCATACCGCTTACGGGACCTTTCTGTTTATGTCTTGCAGGCGGGTCAAACTTAATTGTGGTTTCTCCCGGCCTATCCCCTCTATTTAGTTTGCTATTAGAGGCCTATTCTGCCTTTACCTCCCACTTCCCTAGCGGGCTATTGGGGCATCCCGGGTGGCCTTATAGCGTAAATCCCTATTGGCCTTTTTGCGCCGCAATAATCACCATATGGAGGCTTCTCAGGATAATGTGCTTGGGGTTCCTTCGGGACCAGCCTGGCTGTATGTGGCGTGTGGGGTGTCCCCTACAAGTGATGACAATGTGCGGGTTTGTGTACCCTGCGCCCAGCAGGCAGGTGTTTCCCTTTTTCCTATGGAGGCTGAGGAATTTTTTGACCTGACTGGCTATACCCCCCTGGAAGAGGGGGAATTGTTTTCTGATTCAGAATCATCTGATTAACAGCCTAAGGGTTATGCTGATTCTGGCTCTGACCCATGGGCTCCAGATGATACTGACAGGCTTTTGGCTCACATTTTTGAAGTACTTTCTATCTCTCCTCCTGCTGCGGCTCCCCGGCAGCAGGGGGAGGTGTTTCACACTGCTAAGCCACGTTTGGAGTTTCCTGAGCAAACTCACTTTAATAATCTCATGCTCAAAGAGTGGGATCGACCTAACAGGCTCCCTGGGGTGTCTAAGAGTTGGGATAGGAGGTATCCCTTTCCTGCTGAAGTGGTTAAGCGTTGGTCGTCCCCTCCCGAAGTGGATGCACCAATTCTGGGTTTGTCTAACACTTCTGTCATGCATTCCCCTGACTCTACTACCCTGAAGGATGGTGAGGACCTGCACATTGATCAGCTGGCTTCCCATGCCTTTGCCTGTGTGGGGTCCAGTTTGTGCCTCTGCCATTACAGCTGTGGCAATTAGGACTCTGCTTTAAAGTAATTTAGATGGGGCTCCTGATGATGCTGCTAGTGAAGAGTATAGAGCCCTTCTGCGTTGTGAGGAATTTGTTGCATATGTTCTCTCTGCCTTCGATGATACCATTAGAATGTGTAGCAGGGCTTCTGTCTTGGCGGTGGCTATATGCTGCTCGGTTTGGCTGCACCAGTGGGCAGCTGACAATGCTGCCAAGAAGGCTCTCACTGGGTTCCCCTTTAAAAGACTGCGTCTATTTGGGGATCGCCTGGACCTGTTTGCTAAGGGAGGCAAGTTACCCCAGCGCAAGAGACAGTCTCGGCCCTTTCGGGGTTCAGGTTCCTTTCTTCCCTCCTACCGTGGGTCCAGAATGGGAAGAGGAGCTTCATTTGCAGGGGTTCAGGGAGATTTCTGGGGCAGAGGGCGTTGACGCCCTGGCCCCTCCTGGGGTTCCAAGTCTAAGTCTTCCCCCAAGCCCCCTCAGGCATGAAGGGGCGCCCTCACCCATCCGAGTGAGGGGACGGCTTCGGCTCTTTGCTCACGTCTGGAGGCGCCATGTCTCAGACCGGTGGATTCAGGAGGTATTGTCTTCCAGTTACAAGATAGAGTTGTCAGCCTGGCCGCCCCCAAGATTCATCAGATCCCGGATGCCTCAAGACCCCCTGTCAGTTCAGGGCCTGTTGCTTGCTGTGCAGAATCTACTGGAGCTGGGGGTCATCTGCCAGGTTCCCTTAAGGGAACTCAGAACTCCGTTTAGGAGCCTCATCAAACAGCAGTGGCTGGCCTCACATCGAGTGTCTGCGTGCTTGGTACCAGGATCGGATTTCTAAAACCTTCCACCAAAATGTTATGCCAAATATTAGTTTTTAGAAGTTTTAGCTAACCACTGTTCAAGGAGGAGCCCGAGGTCCCTCTCAAAGGGGAGGGGGTGGCCTGTCTGTGTATAAAGGTCTGAGAGCTTGGGCCCTCTTGGTCTTTCTTCTGGGGGCCATGTTTGGAGGGGGTACCAGTATTCAGCAGTCTCCACACGCCCTGTGTGGCTGCCTGCATCTATGTGTAACATCTATCTTCTAATAGGTTAACTTACATTTTCTCTCCTAACTCTGATTGTAACTTTTTTACTTGTATTTGCCCTTCTAACCTGTATTGCTTCTATTCATTGTATGTATATAGTTTGTCTAGTGTGCTCTTAAAGTGATTAAATATATATCTTAGGCTGCTCTGTTATGTCGATCTCTGAACGCTCACTCATTCATACTTCTCACTTGTAGTACACGCTACTGGGCTGGCCTTTGGCCTGATAAAAATCCAGTAATGGGCCAAGGCTGTGTCAAACTAGAGCTGGTGTCTGTGATTAATAGGACAAATATAATATTCTCTGATGCCCCAGTCCTCCTTTTTATTCTGTTCACTTTTGACAAAAGACCCACTTAAAATGGAATAACACCCGGGAATTTTACTTTCCCGTTTTTTGTTCCCTGCTCCTGGGGCACGGAAGGCCCGCTGTGTGAAACCCTCCAGCAAGCCTCACTCCAACCACACATGCTTGGGCGACTACGTCATTCGGCGGGCAGCTCTTATTTACTTGTAAACAATAAGAGATGGGGGCCTAATGACGTAATCTTAGCAGGAGGCTCTCATTGGACCAGAACCCATGCATGCGGCATTGGAGCAGGGAAAAATGTTTGAGCGCCCTGAGGGGCTTCACACGGCGGGGCATCTTTTAGATTTCAGGTCGGCCTCTGCTGGGTTCCACTTTAACAAAAGACCTTTTAGGAACAGGAACTGCCATCTAACCAAAGGAAATGACACTTGCTTGAGGTAAGCAAACCCATGCAGTCCAAAGACCCCCCCCCCCCCCCCCCCACTCATCTCAAACCTCTGCTGATCCACTGGCTGCAGTGAGGTCTGGCAGAAGGCCAGGATTATTCGCACTGGAGCCAAACGGCCGCTGATGGGCTCCACTAACAAAAGCCGTTTTAGAGGTGAGGAAACCCAGGCAGTCCAAAGACCCCCCCACTAAGCCATCTTAGGATCATATGCACGGGAGCTAAACGTTTTTGAGGAACTGCAAGGTTTCAGTGCACTTGCCCCATAATTAAAAAAATATAATTACAATTTGCCAGCCATAATGCATTTGTATATAGGTTTAAAATTATTCTTGTGAGCTCCGAGACAGAGATGGAGATCTTGGGTCCATATCAATACCATCTCACAATCTTTTGACCTTTTAGATGCAGCGGAATAGGCCAAATCATTTAACACCAGAACCAGGATTGTATGGCCTTCCAATCAAAGATTATAGCCAAAATAGTCTCTGGAGTATTGGAAGCTGCAAGCTGACAGGGGAGGAGGCAGAGACTCCTCCCAGGGGGGCATTGGGAGTATCTAGCTGAGGGTTAAATGCCAAACAGGTTCTGAGATGGTGTCTCTCTTCTCGGGGTCACTTGTACGTGTAGGAGAGGTCCCAGGTTCCAGCGGGTTGGCATCTTGGTTTGCACTGCACATCAAGTTCTCCAAATGTACCAAGGTACTGTCATTTCTGTTGCATCTTGGTTTGCAATTACTTCCCTTTAACCTGTAGCCTGCTCTCAGACCTGTATATGTAATATTTCATATTATCTCATACTTGTAATTATAGCTTAGTGCACGCTTAGAACATTAAGGTACATAATTTAACTTGAGTTGCCTTTTGCCTTGACCAAAACTTACCCATCTGTGGCCCTTGGCTAAATGACAGGCCTTCAGGCTGGTATTCGGTTTGGCTCATGTGATACGCATCTTGAAGGCCTGTATTTAAGCGGACCAAAACCCACATTTTTAACTAGCATCCCTGAATTGCTTTCCCCATGAAGAGAGCCTTTTGCAAATTTTCACTGTTCCAGCTTCGCTCTAATCCCAAATAATGGCGCCTGTTTTAGCGGTGGCAATGATGTCATTGCCACACCTATGCAATGACTTATCATCTGCCATCTTACAGAGATGGACAGCAAAAAATAAAGTGTTCCAGGACGATTCGAAAATCACAAATATCTATTTCTAGTTCTGCATCCTAAGAAGAGGATATCGGCAGGGGCTTTGGCCAAATGTATTTTACAAGTTCAGTGGATTTTGGGCCACTTTAAAGAAGTACTGCAGGCAAGCTTTCCTCCCCTATTTACGAAAGCCTAGCTTCTGCTAATGTAAATAGTGTTAAACATTTTTTTAAAACGTGGCTGTAAAAGCCTCATATATTCATTTATTCCAGCTAACCTGGACTTGGTTCCCAGCCGGTGGGCATGGTTAGCGCCAGGCTTGCTGTCGTTGACTATGCATATGGGTGGTTTGTTAGACTGCCCCTATGCAAAATGCAGGCACAATAACATGATTGGGGCTGTGTAACCGGCCAGTGTCTGCACCGCTATGCAGGCACGATCATGTGATCATGCCTGTATCCCCCTGCCAGGGCCTGCTCTTGCTGCTAGGCGTCCAGGGATGCCAGCATCGGGAAGCAATTGGAGCTCCAACAGCAAGCCTTGAAGAGAAACCTCCCCCAAGCCTCACCGGTCTGCTGCGCCACCTTCTAGTCTTACCTTAGGGCATTATTTACTCACCTCGCCAAGGGATACATCTTCTAGGTCCCTCGGTTTCCAGATGACCTTCCGATGGGTGCTGCCATCTTGCGTCCCATCAGGCACCCGCCTGTGCAGTGCCCATGAATGTGATGCAATGGAGCCGCCCGTAATTATGCGGGACGTCGCTGAGCTGCGAGATCACCGTGGGACATCGACTTACGTACTTGACAGGAGAAAAGAAAAAAAACTTACCTCTACAGTGCTTTCCCTCCCGGCTCGTACTCCAAGGAGCAGCAGCAGCCGCCTGCTGCTTTCGGCTGCAGCAGAACTTTATTACTGTATAGTGTTGTCCCCGCCCGGGGAAAATAAGTTGCACCACCACCTTGGTCATCGCAGGTGCTACGCGAGGAGATGTGGGTACCAACTGTGGCGGTGCCCTCCCAGTCCGCCGCCGGTCAAACGCCGTCGCACACCCCAAAGGCCGGCCCTGTCAGTGGGTCCTGGCAGCTGCCCGGCCTTGCCACGTGCTGACGCCGGCCCTGCCTAACCTAAATATAGGAGTGATTCATTGAGTGACGCCCTTATGGCAATTGGCCTTAGACTTGTTTCGACCAATAGCTTCAAATCACATCTGCCATCAGGTCATTCTGTGCACCGTATTTTATATGCCGTTATCTATTATTTACTTTTGTAACATTATTTCTGAATATGTCTGGAAAACCACCACTTTAAGATCAGAGTTCTTGAACTTTGTCCCTCATTAGTGTGCAGTTACCAAGTGGGAGAACGCTGGGCTGCGCCATGCTGAGAGTCCGTTTTTGCCTCGTTTAATAGCTTACCCTCCCCCAATGGTTTCTGTACCAAAAACATTTGCATTAAATCCTCTTAATCTTTGCTTAGATATAACACACATAGCAACGTGAATTGAAATAGGACATCAGTAGAATCATTTGTAGAAGAACGTATGACTTTGAACTGTCTCATTAGCTGGAACCGACTTGGCTGCTGTGTATTTGTAATATTAAGTAGAAACCTGCTCTGGTTAAATGGACTTGGCTATTTGTTTTCCAATAAATATTAAAAGATACATTTTCTCTTTAAACCGGACCTTCAGTATGATTTAATAAAAAAGCCCAAACCCTTAAAAACTATTCCCCAGAATCTAAAATTAATATATATTCTAAGTATACAGCACGTCCTGTTCCAGAAGATATTCCTTACTCTTTGGGTTATACATCCAGTAGATGGCGCTGGACTGCAGAGACAGAAAAGTGGCTCCTCCCGGCCCCTTATATACCAGGGACCTCCCACAAATTCCCCAGTTCTTTGCAGTCTGGGCTGCGATGACTAGAAGATGGCTCTTTCTACTCGCAGGTGAGCGGGGCTTATTAGCCTGCGGCCCTGTAGGACGATTCCCACCCATTCCTTTTCACTGCCTCCCAGCTTAGGCTGCACTTGTCGGGTGATGGTAGTCAGCACCGCTGCTAGGTGCTGAGGAGCGCTGCTCCTACCGCAGTCCCCCACCAAAGGGTAGGCGGTACAGGCCCATGGTGAGCCTTATGGGATGCCCCTCCCGCGGCCATTTGCCCCCTGTCCCCTCAGTTAGACTACTCTTAGGTCCGCTGCTTCCCCTTCGCTCCCCCTGGGTAGATCTCCGGGCGGGGTATATATTACTATGTGTTTTGCTATGTTTTTGGCATTGGTTGCACTGGTTTTGCTATTGCCGCCGCCGCACGCTTGTACTCCTCAGGCGCTGCTGCGCCGTCATTGGCTGGCCTTGTCACGGGGGCGCCTTTTCGCGCTCTTCGGGGGGGGGGCAGGCCTTGCGGATGACGTTTTCCGCATCACTTCTCCGCGGCCCTCTCCTCGAGGTATATGCGGGCGCCATTTTGGAGCTCCTGTGCTGCATGTCTGGTGTCCCCCTGTGGGCTTGCTTTTCTTTATTTTTCATTGTATTATGCTTACGGGTTCTTTGCTTTATGTCTTGCAGGCGGGTCAAACTTTTTTGTGGTTTCTCCCGGTCCTATCCCCTTTTAGCGTTAACTCCTTATTGGAGGGCTATTGTATTGTATATCTCCCACTTCCCTAGCGGGCTATTGGGGCATCCCGGGTAGCCTTATTGGCGTCAATCCCAATTGGCCTATTGTGCCACAATAATCACCATATGGAGGCTTCTCAGGATAATGTGCTTGGGGTTCCTTCAGGACAAGCGCGGCTGTGTGTGGCGTGTGGGGTATCCCCTATAAGTGACAATGTCAGGGTGTGTGTACCTTGCGCCCAGCAGACGCTTGCCCTGCAGTCTGGGTTACCGGTGGCTGGGCCTGCGCTCCCTCTGGCTTCGCCTACCCCCCCAAGCTTACATCTGACTCCTATTGAGGTGCATACCAGTGGGGAGTCTCAACCTGATTTGGCTACACGGGTGGCCAGCATTGAGAGACATATTGCTGGCTCTGGCCCGCGGAAGCGGCATTTATCACCTGGTGTTTCCCTCTTTCCTATGGAGGCTGAGGAATTTTTTGATGTTACCGGTTATTATTATATATTATTATTTTCTGATTCAGAATCATCTGAGGAACAATCTAGGGGGTGTGGGTACGGTGCCTATTCTGGGTCTGACCCATGGGCTTCAGATGATATTGACAGGCTTTTATCTCACATTTTTGAAGTACTCTGTATCTCTCCTCCTGCCGTAGCTCCACGGCAGCAGGGGGAGTTGTTTCATACTGTTAAACCACGCTTGGAGTTTCCTGAACAAACTCATTTTAATAATCTGGTGCTCAAACAGTGGGAACGACCTAGCCGGCTTCCCGGGGTGCCAAAGAGCTGGGATAAGCGGTATCCCTTTCCTGCTGAGATGGTTAAATGGTGGTCATGTCCTCCCGAGGTGGATGCACCAGTTCTGGGGTTGTCCAACACATTCGTCATGCATTCCCCTGACTCTACTACACTGAGGGATGGGGAGGACAGGCACATAGATCAGCTGGCTTGCCATGCCTTTGCCTGTGTGGGGACCGCGCTGCGCCCGGTCTGTGCCTCTGCCATTACGGCTCTTGCTATTAAGAGTCTGCTCAGAGGTCTCTAGATTGGGCCCCTGATGATGCTGGTAGTGAAGAGTATAGAGCTCTTCTGCGTTGTTAGGGATTTGTCGCATATGTTCTCTCTGCCTTGGATGATACCATTAGAATGTGTGGTAAGGCATCTGCCTTGTTGGTGGCGATACGCCGCTCGGTTTGGCTGCGCCAGTGGGCAGCTGACAACGCTGCTAAGAAGGCTCTCACTGGTTTTCCCTTCAAGGGGCTGCGCCTCTTTGGTGAATGTCTGGACTTGTTTGCTAAGGGAGGCTAATTACCTCAGCGTAGAAGGCAGCCCCATTCCTTTCGGGGTTCAGGTGCCTTTCTTCCTTCCTTCCGTGGCTCTAGAATTGGATGGGGACCTTCCTTTGCTGGAGTCCGCGGAGATTTTTGGGGCAGGGGCAGAGGGCGTGGCCGCTCTGGCCCCTCCTCGGGTCCCAAGCCTAAGTCCTCCCCCAAGCCCCCTCAGGCATGAAGGGGCGCCCTCACCCATTCGGGTAGGGGGAACAGCTTCGGCTCTTGGCTCATGTCTGGAGGTGTCATGTCTCAGACCGGTGGATTCAGGAGTTAGTGTCCTCCGGTTACAAGATAGAGTTTGCAGCCTGGCCGCCCCCAAGATTCATCAAATCCCGGTTAGCTCAAAACCCCCTGTCGGCTCAGGGTCTGTGCCTGGCTGTCCAAGGCCTTCTGGAACTGGGAGTCATCTGCCGGGTGCCCTTGAGGGAAAGGGGCAAAGGCTGCTATTCCAATCTTTTCATTGTTCCCAAAAAGGATGAGTCCATCAGACCCATCCTGGATTTAAAGCGCCTCAACAAATTTGTCAGTTTCAGACACTTTCGCATGGAGACTCTGCGCTCCGCTGTGAGTTTCCTACGCCCAGGGGACTTCATGACCTCTGTAGACATCAAGGATGCTTACCTTCACATACCTATTTTTCCAGATCATCAGAGATTCCTCAGGTTCGCTCTGGAGGGTCAGCACTACCAATTTGTGGCCTTGCCCTTCGGTCTCACCTCGGCTCCCAGGGTATTCACCAAGGTGCTGGCAGGAGAGATGGCTCTGCTGAGATCTCAGGTCATTCACATTCTTCCCTACTTGGATGACATGCTTATCGCTTTTCAGTCCTTCCATCAGGCAGAGCTGGATACTCAGAGGGTGGTGTCCACATTGGAGTCATTCGGCTGGGTGATCAACCACCCCAAATCTTCCCTGTCTCCTTCCATGGTGAAGTCCTTTCTGGCCATGATTCTGGATTAATCTCAGGTCAAGATCTTTCTTCCTCAGCAGAAGGTGGAGAGTCTTCAAGAGAAAGCTCAGCTCCTTCTGTCTTGTCCTCATCCGTCCATCAGGCAGGAAATGCATCTGGTGGGCCTGATGGTGTCCTGCTTCGAGGCGTTTCCATATGCTCAGTTCCACATGAGGCCTCTTCAGCTTCACCTTTTCAGTATGGGATCGGGACCCCGTGTCCTTGAATCAGGTGTTTGTTCTGTCCCCTCTGGCCAGGCGGTCTCTATCGTGGTGGCTGGACTCAAGGAACCTACTGGGGGGCAGATCCTTTCTGGCCCCTTGTTGGGAGGCTGTCACCACGGATGCCAGTCTGACAGGTTGGGGGGGGGGGGGGGGGGGGGGCTTTTGGAAGTCCCTGAAATTCCATGGTCAGTGGGGCCCTTAGGAGGCCCATACCCCTATCAACATTCTGGAGTTGAGGGCGATCAGGTTGGTTCTCGCCCACTTAACCCCACACCTGCGGGGTCCTACATCAATCATCAGGGAGGGACCTGGAGCAAGAGGGCCCTCAAGGAAGTGTCCCTGATACTGTCCTGGGCGGAGTTGAATGTTCCCTGCATCTCAGCTGTGTACATTCCGAGGGTGGAGAATCTGGAGGCAGACTCCCTGAGCAGAGGGACCTCTCGTCTGGGAGAGTGGTCCCTCAGCAGCAGGGTGTTTCGCTCCCTGTGCCACCGCTGGGGTCAGCCGGATGTGGATCTGTTTGCGTCCCGTCACAGTCACAAGCTTCCAGTCTTTGTCTCTCTGTCCCAGGATCCTCTGGCCTTGGCAATGTCTTGGACGAGTTTTCAGCTCCTGTATGTGTTTCCCCTGCTGGGCAAGGTGCTGCGCAAGATAGCTCAGGAAGGGGTGCCAGCCATACTGGTGGCCCCCTGTTGGTAAGAAGAGTGTGGTTCGCAGACATCGTGCAGCTGGCAGTAGATCAGTACGCCCTGCCCCGGGTGCCAGATCTGCTCACTCAGGGGCACCTACGCCACCCCAATTTACAAACGCTGGCCTTGACGGCCTGGCTGCTGAAACCTCCATCTTGATGGAAAAGGGGCTGCCTGCCTTGGTTGTTAATACCATGATCAGGGCTAGGAAAAGGTCCTCTTCTTCCATCTACTATAGGGTTTGGTGTACTTACATTGACTGGTGCGAGTCTAAGTCGCTTCCCTGTCGTGTGTTTTCTATTCCTAGGATTCTGGAGTTTCTGCAACATGGTTTGGATCTGGGTCTTCAGCTCAGTACTCTAAAAGGTCATGTTTCTGCCTTGGCCATTTTTTTCCAAAGATCCTTTGCTCAGCATCCCCTGGTCAACACCTTCTTCCAGGGAGTTACTCACGTGTGTCCCCCACGCAAGCCTATGTTACCAGTCTGGGACTTGAACTTGGTCTCCCTTCGAGCCCTTGCAGGGGGCCCCCTTGTCCATTCTTACGCTTAAGGTAGTCTTTTTGGTGGCTATCACTTCTGTTAGGCATGTTTCTGAGTTGGCGGCGCTTTCCATCAAACCTCCTTATTTTGAGAGACACCAGGACAAGGTGGTGTTTCGTTTTAAGCCAGATTTTCTGCCTAAGGTTGTGTCTGCCTTTCATCTCAATCAGGACATTGTTTTGCCTTCTCTGTGTCCTAATCCTAGTAACCCTAAGGAGAGGGTTTTACATTCTTTGGACGTGGTCAGAACTCTGAAGTTCTATTTGGTGGCTACTGAATCCTTCAGGAAGACTGATGCTCTTTTTGTACTTCCGTCTGGACCTAAGAAGGGTCTGTCTCCTGCTAAGTCCACTATCAGCAAGGGGATCCATCAGGCGGTGATTCAAGCCTATTTTGCTAAGGGAAAGGAACCTCCCTTTAGGGTGACTGCTCATTCTACTCGTGCTATTGGTGCCTCTTGGACTTTTCAGCACCAAGCTTCTGTTGAACAAGTTTGCAAGGCCGCTACTTGGTCTTCTGTTCATACTTTTTCTAAGTTTTACAAGGTTGATGTTAAGGCCTCAGCTGATGCTGCTTTTGGTCGCGAAATGTTCTGCAGGCGGTAGTGGTTTAAACTGTCTGCTGTTACTTTTGGGGATCCCACGCTACCTTACGGACACTGCTATTGGATGTCCCAAGAGTAAGGAATATCTTCTGGAACAGGACGTGCTGTATACTTAGAATAATACAATTCTGTGATTGCTCACCTTTAGAATTGGTATTATACGTATACAGCACGTCCTGTTCCACCCCACCCTTGTTATCATTATTTTTAGTTAACTCTTTATGGTGATTGTTCTTATGTTCAATTTTTCATATAATGGTTATAGTTCTCCCGGTCTCATTTTAACTGCTTTTCAATACTGGGCAATTTGTGGGAGGTCCCTGGTATATATGGGGCCGGGAGGAGCCAATTTTCTGTCTCTGCAGTCCAGCGCCATCTACTGGATGTATAACCCAAGTGTAAGGAATATCTTCTGGAACAGGACGTGCTGTATACGTATAATACCAATTCTACAGGTGAGTAATCACAGAATTGTATTTTTAAGTTTTTAGTCACTTATTCTTTCCCCCACTGGGCTGCAAATCTGTTCAGGACTGTAGGATACGGGCGCTGCCATCTTACCTCAGAAGCATCACATACTGAGGAGAGGAGAATAGGATAAAGGGGAGGGGTTATAGCTGTGCTTTGCACAGACAGAGCAGAGCTGGGGTCTGGAAAAGGACAGAAATCCCAGAATGCAGAGTGACACAGCCAGAAGACACTTCCTGCTTGCAGGAAGCCATCTTGGATGTTTAAAGGCTCATAACATGCAGTAGGTGCAGGTAGGGTGATTTTTAATGTAGGCAATCTGTATGTACAGGGTGTGGGAAACGTATAAGATAGGCTCTTATTCCAGGTGAAGGTCCACTTTTAAATTGTTGTGTTAAAACTTGAGTTGCAGGTTGGGTACTTGGCCCCTAAAAGTTTTGCCCTCGGTCCTTAAAAGTTTTCACTGTCCTCGTTGACCTAAGCCAACCAGTCTAAGCTTCTTGCTATGTTACTCATCACAGACCCCCAGTCTGTATGTACAGGGTGTGGGAAACATATAAGTAGGCTCTTATTCAGGGGGAAGGTCCGGTTTAATATATCGACAGACCCCACATTCTTGAAAGCAGGTTTACTTGCGGTCGGCTTCATGTCAGTACGACACAGGGGATGCAGTAGCAAGCGCTCCCCATTGACACTGAGAGCCGCCTGCAGAATTACATCAGTTCAGTGGGCGTCTCTCAGTGGACTAGAGCCCATGCATGCACCGTTGGACTGGGGAAAGGTGAGTATGTACGGGCACCCTGGGCATTTTCACATCCCGATTCGTAAAGCCAGAGGCTGGCCCTGGAATATTTTAGACTCCTGGCTGATCGCTGGTGGGTTTTGTTCCGCTTTAATACTCAACCATTTTTTTTCTCTTTGCAGCTGGTTCACCGGCCGGCGCCCAGAATTCACAGACCCCAAAGTGGTGGCTCAAGGTGACGGCAGAGAAGGTAAGGCAGTCATGCGCGTAACACACGAGCGGCTTCCAAGCCGACACATTCCGGCGCTCTGTGTTACCAATGGCGTCACCAGTGTCTTTGTATTATTCATCAGAAATAAATGTTTTTTTTTTTTGTATCTCATTTAAAAAAGCGCAGATGGCACGGCTCTGCTATAGAGGTTATTAATATTCCACATTCCGGGATCCTGATCAATTCCGAGCGCCTGATCCGCCATGCGTTGCTTGGCATGGTGCTAGCCGTGAAGATCACTGTACTGTGGCAGATAAAGGGTCAGAAAACCGAAACGTACGCAAGTCATTTTACATAATGAGATGCCGACCAAATTAGGGAGGGTTTAACCTTTTCACTGTCGAAAGTGAGGCCAACATGGTGGTTATATAAGTCTATAGGGGTGTAGACTTTAAAGTGGAACAAAAGCCAAGAATTTGACTTTCCTGGTTTTTGTTCCATGTTTGAACTGTGTGAAACCAAGTTGACCACTAAAACTCACCTTTCCCCCTGCAGAGGTGCACGCACGGCCTTCCGTCCCTGCTCCCGGGGATGCGGCAGCGCACTTCCTATTGAATTCAATCAGAGCCCTTTGCCGTGTTTACAGCCTTCGGCAAAGGAGATTGCATTCAATGGGAAGCCTGCTGCCATATACCCGGCGGCATCTGAATGGCTGGGGCTGGAGCATGCACACGTCTCCGGGGATGTGGCAGCGTGTGCTCCCCATTGAAAAGAATCACAGCCCTTTGCCAAATAACATAGTCAAGGCAAAGGACGCTGTCTGTACGAGAGCCCACGCATGCACCGCTGGAGCGGGAAAAGGTACGTTTTTACAGGCACCCTGGAGGGTTTCACACAGCGGGGGGTCCTGATTCAGGATGTCCCATGAAAAAGCCAGTGACTGGCCCTGGAATCAAAAAGGGCAGGGCGCTGGCATTTCCATGGGACATCCTGAGTCGGAAACCCCCTGGCAACTGGTGGGTTTTGTTCCGCTTTAAGGAACTCTCTCAGCAAGGAAAATAGTCTGTACGTGCCTCATATCCCCAGGAGAGTCTATAAGACTCTATGGCCGGTGGTCTCTCTCTTTGGGGGCATCCCGATATGGGGTATCGAAGTAAAAATCACAGGTTTCGTTCCTCTTCAAGGGAGACCAAAGGGCTGACCAACAGTCAAAAAGGACTTAAACCAGACCAACACAACAAGCAGTGCTCATATGCCCCCCTCCCCAGGGCAATTTAGATTGCTGCACATAAACATTCATTTACCTTTTTGTAACTCCTGCTGTAGCAAATGTTAGAAACAAAATGGCAGTGCTGCTGGGCTTCCTGTTACTGTGCATTGTCCATTATGTCAGTTGAATCCAGGCAGCAGCAATGGCTGAGATAATGGGAGTGGAAGCTCCGAAATGGTCCGGTTTAAGTACTGTATCTGAATCGGGATGAGCCGCTCTGTGAAATACCTTCCCCCACCCCATCACCTGGTATACTTACCGATCCGGTAAAGCCACAGTATGTGTGCGTATTTTATGGCAGCATCGCCGGCTTTCTGGAGCTGATGCTTGTACCTGTGCCAGGCATTTCTAGATGCTCATCAGCTAGAGGGATGCACTCGGCGGGAGGCTGCAAGCACTTCCGGTGCCACCATCCAATCAGAATGGATTGCATCATCTAGCAATATATTCTGATTAGCTGGTATCACCTGGCAATCTGTTTTGATTTGAGGAGAGGCTGTGCATGCGCCATGGCATCACCAGAGAGGTAAGAATACCTGGCGAACTGGGGGGACCTACACAGGATACCCCAGTAAAGCAAACCGAAACCCAGGTGAATGAAAAACATTAGTTTTGGTCCAATTTAAAGTTGAACAAAGTTTAGGGTTTTCACTTTCCTGGGTTTTTGTCCTTCCCCCTGGGGCACCCTGGTTTGGAGTGCCCCGCTGTGTGAAACCCCCCAGAACGCTGAGCTAACCCACCTCTCCTCGAGCCCACGCTGCGGCTAGCCACACTTACAAGCAGCGCGCGGCATCACTCTCCTCGTGCAGCTGAGAAGAGAGGCAAGTGGTGTCTCTGCCGGGGGTTCGGGGGGAAAGGTAAGAATATCGGGCATCCTGGGAGGTTTCACACAGTGGGGCATCCCAAACTGTGAGGGAGTAAGCCTGACCTGGTGTCTCATAGACTCCAGAGTTTGTTTTAGTTCACTTTAAAGCGGAACAAACCCCAGCCATGCTGGTCCAGGAGTCTAAAAGATTCCAGTGCCGGCTACTAGCCTCCCCCCATCCCAACCCACCTTTCTTTGGTCCAACAGCACATACGCAGGCTCTCGTCCAATGAGAGCCGTTTGCCTTGCATATGTTATTGGGCAAATGGCTCTCATTGTTTTCAGTGAGGAGCGTGTACTGCCGCATCCCCTGCATCGTCCCTTCAGATGAGGATGCAGCCGCTTGCTCTGCCCATTAAAGTCCATAAGAGCCATTTGCCGAATGACATTGAGCAAACGGCTGTCATTGGACGAGAGCCCACAGATGCGTCATCGGACCGATCAGAGGTGAATATCTGCCGGGCATAGAGCAAAACCCCGGAGAGTCAAATTCCTGGGATTGTTCTGCTTAAAGAGGAACTAAAAGACTTCAGGGTCTCCCGAGTTCCAGTCCTTGGGGTATCCCGAATTGGCATGCCCCACTGTGAGAAACCCCCCGGAACACTCACTGTCTCCCGGAGCCCTCGCCGCGTCTGTGCGTTCCGGCCGCACCCCTGCTCACCCCTAGCCGTACGCTAGGGGTGAGCGGGTATTGCCCATGCCCGACCTTCCTGAATTGGCGGTGCGGTCACACCACAGCTTAGCCATCCTCGGTGCCGGAGAGAGCCGAGTGACAGCAAGCGCGCTGATTGGCCTGCGCTATGGGAGCAGAAGGAAGGTGAGTTAAACGGAGCGACCTGGGGGGGGTACACACAGCAGGGCATCCTAATTCAGGATGCTGCCGCAGAGAGGAACGACACACAGGAAAGTCAAATTCATGTGTGTTGTTCCTCTTTAAAGAGAACATTCTAGCTTTAAGAAAGCCATAGTCTCCTTACTCCCCACAAGGCATGATCTGCTATAGCCTCCTAAATTGGCGTTGATCTTTATTTGGGCTTCCAACGCGCTTACACGTGAGCAGGCTTCTTCATTAATTAATTAAGAGAGGATGAATGTCCTAAAACAGAAGCACACACCTAAACGTAGAGAGAAACGTTTCCCCCCCCCCAAATGAGGGATGATCAGGAGGTAGAATCTCGGGCTGGGTCTAATGGCAGATGGGACTGTAGCTTCACACACATGAAACCTTTTGTGTGCCTGTCATTGTGTATCCAAGGCCTCTCTAGAAAGCCTGTACAGGAGGACAGAAGCCTGTGCACATTGTGCCTATTGTTCGGTGCTTCCATTATCTTGTCCATCGCTGTATGGCACAAAGGATCTCCTGAAAGGTGACCTGCATTTGTATGAATGGCCCGTGTACCTGACAGGCCTCACATTAGCCCCCTGTTATCTCCCTGCCAAAGAGGTGACCTCAACATGCAGCGTGTCCTATACTCAGGAAAAAGTGACCTTTCATTGGCGCACTAATTAGCGGTCAGACACATGGCGGCAGATTAACGGGATTATAGTGCAGAACTAAACAAGTGCTTAATTACAGGAGGGCGCGCAGCCATGCTGGGCACGAGTCCTCGCTGTGTTGTACGGGCAAACCCGCAATCCTGCCTTTACAAAGGAATTGAGTGAGGGGCATCTGTGTGGCACATAAGCCACCTCTACAAACCGATCCGGAGTCCTGACAATGAGGTGCAGGCCCCAGAGCAGGATGGGAGAGAATCAAAGGCACAGGGGCGTAATGGCCATAGGGAGACCTAGAAGAATTCCCGCTGGTCTGCACTGCTGGGCTGCTGCTTTTTACACCCTCCCTTTCAGTACTGCCCCACTGTACCCTCCTAGCCAAGAAACCCCCGTGCTATGTCCTCAGCACCACCCCCCCTGCAATGCTATAGCCTTAGCCATACCTCCCAACTTATCAGGGTGGGAAAGAGGGAATTAGGCCACGCCCCCTCATTGATTGATGGAAAGGGGATAGGTTGTGACAGTTACAACAATATAAACACTTTAGATAGGCAAATGAATCATTTATTGATGCTGATCTGCATGTTACACATCTAAGAAGGACAAATGAGAACAAGGGACACAGACTCAAAAGAGGGACAGTCCCTCCAAATCAGGAACCCCATAGCTCCCATCTTGGGAGCTATGCCTTAGCCTTGTAGGGTGCTCAGGCTAATCTGGGATATATTGGGCAAGTCATGGTCTGGCTGGGCCAATAAGATCCTGGGCTGATTTTTGGCCCGTCACAGGCGGTCATTTATACAACATGTACAGTATCTGTAAATAAGCAGAACAAAACCCAGGATGTTGGCTATCCCCAGTTTTGTTCCCTGCCCTGGGATGCCCTGCTGTGTGAAACCCCCAGATCGCCCAGTAAAACTCACCTTTCCCTGGTCCTGCGGCTCATGCGCAGGCTCTCGTGCAATCAGAGCTGTTTGCCATGCATATGTAATGTTGGGCAAATGGCTCTTTTTGTGGCAGTTGGGAGTGTGAGCAGCAGCATCCCCAGCATCAGACAGGCTCCCACCCCCCAACTTACCTGAATGGCTTGGGGCAGGAGCGCACTCACAGCCCAAAGATGCTGGGGATGCGGCCGCCGGTGTTTACAGCCAGGAAGAAGGTGAGTTTTGCTGTGTCCCGGGGGGGGGCGGGGGGGACACGAATTGGGATACCCCAAGCAAAGGCCAGCATTATCTTTTAGATACCAGTCCTGTTGGGTTTTGTTCCGCTTAAAAGTGGACCTACATGTTTCCTTTCAATTCTGTGCCGGACAGGGACACTAATCTAACCTACCCCCTCTTCCCATCAGTGAGACCTGTATTGAAGTGGGCCAAAACTTACGGCGATCCCCGGGCTGATCATTCCCCCCCCCCCGGGCATCCAAAATCGGGATGCCCCGCTATGTGAAACCCCCCCAGGTCGCTCATACACTTACCTTCTTTCCCGGTCCAACAACGCATGCGCGAGCCATGGCCATGGCAGCGTCCTCGCTATCCCTTTAGCAGGGTACGTGCCAGCGCCAGGTATTTGTGAATGGCCGCCGTGGACACACTCCCTGTTAGAGGGTAGCGGAGGATGCGGCCGTCAACACACTCCGAGCCACTCACCTTAGACGAAGGCTTAGACGCGCTGACATGAGCAGATCCGCGCACGCTGATTGGACAAGTGACTGCACAAATGCGCCCCAGGACCAGGGAATATGTGAGTTGGTTTCAGCGACCTGGGGGGTTTCACATATCAGGGGTGCCCTGGGGGCAAGGACCTAAACCAGGATAGTCAAAATCCTAGGTTTTAGTACACTTTAAAGAGATATCTCTTCCTGTAAGGAACCATGGGGACAGGAAGTAGCAGAACACATCTGCAGCAGCTGTGCCTCCTCCAATAGGAGGCATTCTTCATTGCGGTGCACAGCTGTTTCCTATCCCCTGTAATACAGAGTTCTGTGCCTTATTTTTGCTTTCTAAGGATCTAGGATCTAAGGATTTAGAACTGTTGAGGCCTCCCAAATCAGGATCCCCCAATGACCCAAAGTCATTTTTCCCGCCCTGGGATGCCCTGCTGTGTGAAACCCCCAGATTGCCCAGTAAAACGCACCTTTCTCACTAAAACTCTCCGGTCCTGCGGCTCATGCGCAGGCTTTCGTCCAATCAGAGCTGTTTTGCCGTGCATATGTAATGTTTGGCAAACGCCTCTTTTTGTGGCAATCGGAAGCATGAGCAGCCGCATCCCCAGCATCAGAAGCGCTCCCGCCCCCCCAACCTGAATGGCTGGGGGCAGGAGCACACACACAGCCCAAAGATGCTGCGGATGCAGGAAGAAGGTGAGTTTTGCTGTGCCCCGGTGGGGTTTCACACAGCGGGGCATCCTGATTTGAGATGCCCCAAGAAAAGGCCAGCGGTATCTTTTAGATACCATGCCTGTTGGGTTTTGTTCCGCTTTAAAGTGGACCTACATGTTCCCTTGCAGTTCTGTGCCGGAGAGCGTTCTGGTCCACAGGGGCACTAACCTAACCTACTCCTTCTCCCCATCCGTGAGACCTGTATTAAAGTGGACCAAAACACACAGCGATCCCTGGGCTGAATGATTCCCTCCCCCCGGGGCATCCAAAATCGGGATGCCCCGCTATGTGAAACCCCCCCAGGTCGCCCATACACTTACCTTCTTTCCTGGTCGAACAACGCATGCACGAGCCGCGGCCGCATCTCCGCTATACCTCTAGCAGGGCGCATTCCCGTACCAGGCATTTGTGGCATGGGCACACTCCCTGTTAGAGGGTAGCGGGGGAAGCGGCCTTCGACGCACTCTGAGCCGCTCAACTTAGACGCACTGACATGTGCAGATTTGAACGCGCTGATTGGACAAGCGGCCGCGCATGCGCCACGGGACCGGGAGGAGGTGAGTTGGTTTCTGCGACCTGGGGGGTTTTACACAGGGGTAAGGACATAAACCCAGGATAGTCAAAATCCCGTGTTTTGGTACATTTACAGAGATATCTCTTCCTGTAAGGACTGTACCATGAGGACAGGAAGTAGCAGCGCACATCTGCATCAGCCGTGCCTTCTCCAATAGGAGACATGCTTCATTGCAGTGCACAGCTATTTCCTGTCCCCTATCATGCAGAGTTCTAAACCTGATTTTTGCTTTCCAAGGATTTTTAACTGCTGAGGCATCCCAAATCAGTATCCCCCAATGACCCAAAGTCATTTTTGACTGGAGATCTGCTTCAAACTGGACCAAAACCCAGGATTTTGACTATCCTGGGTTTTGGTCCTTGCCCTCGGTCGGGGTGCCCCGCTGTGGGAAACCCCCGGCTTGCGGCACATGCGCGGCTGCTCGTACAATCAGCCTGCTCTGATCCGCTGACTCTCCTTCGTGTAAGGCGAGCAGCTCCGAGCACGCTGACGGCCACATCCCCCACTACCCTCTAACAGGGATTGTGCCCGTGCCAGACATTCACAAATGCCTGCCGCAGGCACGCGCCCTGCTAGAGGGATAACCGGGATGCCGCTCGCGCATGCGCCGTTGGACCAGAAAAGAAGGTAAGTGTATGGGGACGACCTGGGGGGTTTCACACAGTGGAGCATCCGGATATTCTTAGTATACAGTACGTCCTGCTCCAGATATAGTACTTACACTTGGGGTTATCCTCCGCCAGATGGCGCTGCATTGCAGAGACATGCAAAACAGGCTCCTCCCGGCCCCTCAAATACCCAGGGACCTCCTACAAATACCCAGATTTCTCTGCAGTGCCGACTGCGAAGACATGAAGTATCACTCTCTCGCAGGTGAGCGGGGCTATTACAGCCTGCGGCCCTGTTGGACTATTCCCGCCCGTCCTCCTTGTGTGATGTGCCTCCCAGCCTGGGCTGCGCTGGTCGGGTGAAGGTAGGCAGCACCATGCGTGCTTATGGAGCCATGCTCCACCGCAGTCCCCCACCAAAGGGTAGGCGGTTTAGGCTGATGGTGAGCCTCTAGAGGATGCCCCTCCCGCATTATTGCCCCATGCCCCGTGTAGCGGTAGACCCTGTACAAAGGGTCGCCATCCTCCCTCATTCCCCCCGTAGCTCGGGGGGAAAGAAAGGGGGGGTTGTGTGTGGTGGTCTCAGTGTATGGTGTTTACACGCTTATGGCCTTAGTATTGTCCTTTGACTGGTATCCTGGTGTCAGAGCCGCGCTGTTGCATTTTTATTGTGTAACTGCCGCCGCCGCGCACGCCTCTTTCCTTTACTGGATGTGCTGCACCGGGCGGCGGCGTTTTCATTGGCAAATCATTTTTCTAAGTGTGTCATACACTTCGCTCCTCATGACAACTTTGAAACCATCTCAGAGCTTCTCGCTCTTCGGGGGGGCGGGGACCGCCCTTCGAGGTTCACTTGGCTCCATTTTGATGCTAGTCGCACGCACGCGTGGTAGCGGTCCTCCTCCTCCCTTGGTCTGTAAGTGCCCTCGCGGGGGATTTTCATGATCCTTGATTACTGCGCATGGTTCTGACACCCTTTATTCACATTATGTCTTTCAGACAGTTGAATCCAGTGGCTTCTCCCGGCCCGGCGTAATTTATAGCGGGCCTTGTAAATTTCTCCCACTTCCCAGTGGGTTTGGGGCATCCAGGGTTGCCTATAGCGTAAATCCCTGCTGGCATATCGTGTCTAATTAATCACCATATGGAGGCATCTCAGAATTATGTGACCGGGGTCCCTCTGGGACAAGACCGGCTGTGCATAGCGTGTGGACAACCCCACGCTGATGCGGACAGGGCACGGATCTGCGGACCCTGTGCCGAGCAAGCACTGGCCCTGCAATCAGGCTTGCCAGTGGCTGCACCTCGCTTCGATTCACCTATCACCCCAGGCTTAAATCTCACTCCTGCTGAGTCACATACAAGTGGGGAATTGCAGCCTGCTGGGCCTTCCACACTGCCTACGGCTGAACAGATTATTGCGAGGTTGTCAGAGCGCATGGGCCCTGGTAAGAAGCGGCACTTGACGCCTCATGCTACTGTTTTTCCTACGGGAACTGAGGAGTTTACTACTCCGGGTGACTATACCCCTTCTGATGAAGGAGAACTGTTCTTTGACTCAGGCTCATCTGATGAGAGGCCGAGGAGTCATGACGATTCGGGCCCTGAATACTGGGGTCAGTGTGACACTGACGATTTGTTGATTAATGTCTTTAAGATTCTGTCTATCTCTCTCCCTGGTGAAGCCCCTAAGCCTAGAGGGGAGCGTTTCCATACAGCGACAGCGCGCTTGGAAATTTCTAGAGCAGGCTCATTTCCATGCTCTTGTGCTCAAGGAATGGGAATGCCCCAGTAAACTTACAGGGGTTCCAGGGGACTGGGATAGGAAATACCCCTTTCCCCCTGAGGTGGTTAATTGTTGGTCATAACCCCCCGTGGTGGATGCACCGATCATAGGGGTTCCTAATCCCCCCTTTATTACGGCCCCTGCTTATAGTACCCTTCGGGATGCTGAGGACCGGCGCATTGATCTGCTGGCCTCCCACGCCTTTTCTTGTGCAGGGACGGCGCTGCACCCGGTCTGTGCCGCGGCCATCACTGCAGTGGCCGCTAGAACCCTCATCAGAAAGATGCTTGATCATCACCCTGAGGATCTCCCCTGGGAGGTGTTTAATGCACTCTCCAGTTGTGATGTATTTGTAAAATTTATTCTATTAGCGCTGGATGACACCATTAGAATGTGTGCAAGAACTTCTGCCCTTGTGGTGACTATTCGTCGCTTGGTCTGGCTGCGACAGTGGGGTGCTGATGATGCTGCTAAAAAGACTCTTACCGGGCTTCCCTTTAGAGGGCAACACCTGTTTGGGGCCCGTCTGGACCTGTTTGGTAAAAAGGGCAAATCACCCCAACGCAGGCGGCCGTCTCGGCCCCCTCGGGGCAGGGGCACCCCTCCCCCTCCCTACCATAGTGTTAAACAAGAACCAGGGGTGTCCTTCCTGGGGGCTCGTGCAGACTCCTGCCCCAGGAGTGGCAGACAACGCCCTGGCCCCTCCGGCGGGGCCAAGCCTAAATCTTCCACCAAACCATCCTCGCCCGTCTGGGTGAGAGGATGGCTGCAGCACCTTGCTCTTGTCAGGAGGCATCACGCCTCATTCTGGTGGATTCAGGGGGTAGTGTCCTCCGGATACAGTATAGAGTTTGCTGCGCGGCCTCCCCCAAGATTATCAGGGTACTCCTGGTCCCTGCCTCTGTTCCGGTGTTGGTACAGGCCATGCAAGGCCTGTGGGGTCTGGGGATCACTTGCAGATTGCCCTTAAAAGGCAGAAGCAGGGGCCGCTACACCAACCCTTTCCACAGTCCCCCGAAAGGATGGGTCAGTCTGGGCCATTCTGGATTCACAAGTTTGCGGCAATTCTCCAATTACAGGCAGTTTCTGCATGGATACTCTGGGTTGGGCCATTCGCGCCTTGTGCTCAGGGGGCTTCTTGCAGTCTGTGGAGCTCAAGATGCTTCTGTTCACTTCCCTGTGTCTTCTGGACACCCAGGCTATTTAGGTGCGTGTTGGAAGTCCAGCTCTGCTATTCTGTGACCTTGTTATTGGCCTCTCTTCAGCTCCCAGAGTGCTCACCAAGGTGCTGACGGGGGTGATATCTCTGATGAGACCTAGGGGCGTCCGCGCTATGACTTACCTGGACGTCCTCTTTTCCACTTGCCAGTCTCCACGTCAGGCTTGGTTGGTCTCTTGGCTGGTTGTGTCCACTGGGAGTCATTTGGATGGGTGTTCTATCACCCCATGTCCTCATTGTCCCCTTGATTGGTAACCTCATTTCTAGGACTGGCTCTGGAGTAGGTTCAGGCGAGAATCTTCCTTCCTCAGCAATAAAGTGGACAATCTGGTTGCATGGGCTCGGTCCCTCATTGCTGTCCCCGTCTCTTTACCAGGCAGGGATGCAGCTGGTGGGCCCATTGGTGGCTTGCTTGGAAGAGGTCCTTTATGCTCAGTTCCCCCTGGGCCCTTCTGCAACTTCTATTGTTAGTTCAGGACAGGGATCCAGCATCCCTGGAGCGGGGTCTGTGTGCCTTCCCCCCTGTATGGAGGTCCCTCTTGGGGTGGATGAACTCAAGGAACCTGTCTGGGGGCAGTTTTCCTTCTTGCCCCTTCCTGGAGACGGTCACCAGGGATGCCAATCAGGTTGAAGGGGGGGAGGGGTTTCTTCTGAAACTCCCTGCGGTTCTGGGGGAGGTGGGGCCCTTAGAAGGGCCATACACCTATCGATGTTTGAAACAGTGAGCGTTCAGGTTGGTTCTATCTTGTTTGATTACTCCTCTTCAGGGCCTGCCTGTTCGGGGGCACTCGGTCTGTCTGATGACAGTGGCCTACATTAATCAGCTGGGAGGGACCTGGAGCAGGAGGGTCCTCCAGGAAGTGTCTATGATCCTAATCTGGGTGGAGGACAATGTTCCCTGCATATCAGTGGTATTCGCTCTAGTGCCTCTGCGACAGGATGTGCTAATCCCTGTATCACTATGGGGTCCAACCATTTGTGGATCTATTTGTGTCCCGTCACTTTCACAAGCTCTCGGCCCTTGTTTCCCTGTCCCAGGATCCTCTGGCCGTGGTCAGGATGCCTTGGTAACGTTATGGCTGGACATTCTGTTCTGTATGTCCTTTCTCCATTCCCCCTGCTAGGCAGGGTTCGGCGCAAGATTGCTCTTGATGGGGGACCAGTGACTCTGGTGGTCCCCGGGTGCCCTAGTAGAGTGTGGTTCGCAGACGTGTTACTGAGGGCAGTCATTCTGTACGTTCTGCCAGGATTGCCAGCTCTGCTCACTCAGGGCCCCTTTACGTCACCCCAATCTACAGACTCTGGCCTAGATGGCCTGTCTGCTGAAACATCCATCTTGATGGAGACAGGATTATCTGTCTCGGTGATTGAGACTATGGGAAGACTAGGAACAACCTTCTTCTTCTTCCATCTGTTATAGGGTATGGTTTACCCATAGTGATTGGTGTGAGTCTAGGTCTCTTCCCTGTCGGGCGTTCTCGGTTCCCAGGGTTCTAGAGTTATTACAGCATGAGTTTGAGTTGGTTCTCCAACTCAGTACTCTGATGGGTCAGGTTCTGCCCTGTCCGCCTTGCCTTAGTAGTCTTTTGTGCAGTCTTCCTTGGTTAAGACTTCTTTCAGGGGGTACTCATGTGCGTCCCCCATGTAATCCTATGGTCCCTGTTGGGATTTGAATTTGATTCTGTCTGCCTTGCGGGGTTTTTCCCTTTGGACCTATTCAGGATGCTGTCTGGCTGTTCTTACCCTCAAGGTTGTCCTTCTGATGGCTGTTACTTCAGTCAGACGTGTGTTTCGCGGGCGGCTCTGTCTACCTAGCCCCCATTCGTTGAGATACACCAGGATAAGGTGGTGTTCCGCCTGAAGCCGGACCCTCTGCCTAAGGTGGTGTCTTATGTTCATTGATTCAAGATATTGTTCTTCCTTCTGTGCCTTATTCCTAGCAACGCTGAAGAAAGGGTTCTGAATTCCTTGAACAGGTGTTGGAAGTGTTTTCCTTGGTAGTCACTGTGTCCTTTAGGAGAACTGATGTTCCTTTGGGCCTACGGACACTCCATCCTGAATGTGCTCGATCTCGTCTGCTCTCGGGGAGTTGGGCGGCTTTTGCCCTGGTCACTACTTGAATGGGATGGTTCCTTCTGGTCCTAGGAAAGGGTTTTTGGCTTCTGCCAAGTCTTCTGTTAGCGATTGGATTCGTCAGGCTGTTACTCAGGCCTATTCCAACAAGGGGAAGATTCTTCCTTTTCGCTTTGCTTCTTATTCTGCTCCTGCCTTTTGGTGCCTCTTGAGCCTTTCAGCACCAGGCTTCTGTTGAACTGGTTTGCTAGGCCGCTATTTGGTCTTCTGTTCATACCTTTTCAAAGTTTTACAAGGTTGATCTTAGGGCCTCAGCTCATGCTGTCTCATGGTTATGCAGGTGACAGTGATTTTAACTGTCTGCTGTTGTCTTTTTTGTTGGGGATCCCACCCTATTTTATGGACACTGCTATTGGATGTCCCAAGTGTAAGTACTATATCTGGAGCAGGACGTACTGTATACTAAGAATAATACAATTCTGTGAAATACTCACCTGTAGAATTGATATTATTTGTATACAGTACGTCCTGCTCCACCCACCCTGGTTTTTGCATTATTCTGGATCCCCTGTATGGTGATTGTTATCATTGTTATAGTTACCAGTTTCGGTGGTTAATTCTCCCGGCTTCTTGTTCACTGCTTTTCAATGCTGGGGATTTGTGGGAGGTCCCTGGGTATTTGAGGGGCCGGGAGGAGCCTGTTTTGCATGTCTCTGCAGTGCAGCGCCATCTGGCGGAGGATAACCCAAGTGTAAGTACTATACAGGACGTACTGTATACAAATAATATCAATTCTACAGGTGAGTATTTCACAGAATTTTATTTTTGCATGCTCCCGGGGGTAAGTCTCAATGGCTGATTTGGGATGCCCCAGGGGGTAAGTCGCCGGCCGGTCCTGGAATCTCTCTGCCATGATGATATAATGTGAATGTAATGTAAATTAGAACTTGGACGACGTAGAAACAGGCGCAAGCTGTCTCTTCAGCAATCTTGTGTGTGAACGTCTATTTTAATAACCACATGGAGCACGAGGGAGCAGAAGGCTCTGCGTAAGCCTCTAAATTCTTCTCCGATTGCCAAAGAGCACCAGGAGGATGTGACAAACGCCCCGCACATGTCACGGCAGATGTTCCCGGCTCTTATCATCTAACATTATCACGCCAGCCACCCATAGCGATAATAATGCTGATATTAGCGGAGTCTTGTGATGTCATCTGTCACATGGTACCTCGAGCTGTTCATCCTTGTGTGGTTCTCATCTATGATCTGGTTGTGGGCTGCAAGAAGCTAAAAACGTCCTTGTGGAAATGTAAGGTCACATTAATTTGCATGTAAAACCATATGCTAGGGGCAATTCTTATGGATTTAAAGCGGACCAAAACCCACTCAACTTGTAATGATAGGGCTCTATACAGCGGCATCACAACCTCCCTCTTCCTACTGGTGATGCCTCGAGCTATGCAGCCGAGCATCCTGCTTGCTTTTCCTATTGCCTGGCTACACTGTCCCCTCATCTTGCAGCTATTAGTAATCAGTACCCCTAAATCTCTCTCCTCCGAGGTCCTGGATAACACAGTGCTGCCTACGGTGCTCAGAGCAGGGATTCCTTCTACCCAAGTGCAGGGTTTTACATTTACAGACATTAAACTCTAGTTTCCACAGTTTTGACCATCTATCCAGTAAAGCTAAATCATTTTCCATGTTGCAGACACCTCCAGGAGTGTCCACCCTATTACTAACCTTTGTATCATCAGCAAACAGGCAAACGTTTCCTACCAAGCCTTCTCCTATGTCACTTACAAATATATTAAAAAGAAAGGGGCCTTCCTGCAGGTATGGGACCAAAATGACTAGGCGAAGTGAGGTAATTCATAGGCCTGGCCCCTTGACGCTTTTTGATTACTCCTTCGCTCCAGGCGTGCGAGCTAAGAGTTTTTTTGGTGTGGGAGACATCAACTAATGTCACTATGGGGGGACATAATGGCCTCAGACAGGCTCCCCACGCTTGGCGAGCTGAGGGAAGGAACACCGGGACAGCATATCTCGTGGTGCCTTTATAATCAGCTGAGTGCCTTCATAAAATCCCAAAAGCTTGCAGATCGAGGTACTAGACCCTTAATGCAATTAGAATATGTGCTGACCCAATCTCCCCCAGACAAGCATGCGGTTGCAGTCTTATACCGAACGCTATTGGAGGCAAAACACAACTCCCCACCAGGATATATTAGAAAATGGGAAGAGGAATTGGGCATATCAATAGATAACGAAGACCTTGCTAAGATATACTTTATTTACCCATAAACTCCCTGTCCCATGTGCAGCACAGGAAAGGAATTACAAGGTTATGGCTCGTTGGTATAGGTGCCCAGTGGATATACGTAAATATAATAAGTCCTGATCTGATAAGGGTTGGCGGTGTTTGAAAGAGCCTGGTAATATGGTTCATATTTGGTGGAGTTGCCCGGCTATCAAAGCTCTTTGGGGGAGGATCTTATCGACCTACAATTGCATCACAGGGGAGTCAGTGCAGAACATGCCTCAGCTGGCGTTATTGTCCTTGCTTCCGGGATTCATCAATAACATCCAATAACAAAAAGGGGGTTCTGAGGCACTTTATAACGGCGCTGAGAACGATTATTCCAAGGCATCGGAAGTCTTCAGTCTTGCCGACGTCTATGGAATGGGATCGGGTGGTAGAAGTTATACGCCGAATGGAGGAAATGGCCTTGGAAGCCAAGGACATGCAAGAAAGGTATATGGTGACATGGGCTGTGTGGATTGACTACAGGGACACTCGCCTGTCCTCTGAGGCACGGTAGATAGAACTTGTCCGTGCGCTCCTGCCCCCCTCCTTCCCTTTCCTGTACCCCCCTAGAGCTTATCGGTCCTTTTCGTCTCTTTTTTTTTCCTATTACTTCTTTTCTTCTTCAATGGCGGTCTACAGTGGATTTTGGCGGCTCCGCCTGCTCTTGTTCATCCCATCTCTGCCCGGACTGGAACAGTAGGACCTTCACTGATACTACCTTCCTAACCCCCAGACTGCCCCTGTATATTGCTTGTGGCCTTCGGGTGAAGGCTTAGATGGGCAGAGGTATTACCCATAGGTTAACCATACCTTTTGCTCAGTAATGTTGTGACGATGGAGTCCGGGCGGGGAATAGGGGCGGAGATTGTGGGAGGGGCGGGTGGATGTGAATGCCGACTTGAACATGCTGTCAGAATTTTACTAGCTGAACCTGGAGACCAACATGTCTATCTTGTTTATAGAAACATAGAAGGTGACGGCAGAAGGAGACCATACGGTCCATCTAGTCTGCCCTTATGTATATACTGTATGTTCTCTGTATCTTATGTGTATACTGTATGTTCTCTTTATCTTATGTATATACTGTATGTTCTCTTTATCTTATGTGTATACTGTATGTTCTCTTTATCTTATGTGTATACTGTATGTTCTCTTTATCTTATGTGTATACTGTATGTTCTCTGTATCTTATGTGTATACTGTATGTTCTCTTTATCTTAGGATATATGGAGGCTTATCCCAGGCATGTTTAAATTCAGTGACTGTTGATTTTTCAACTACCTCTGCTGGTTTTTCAACTACCTCTGCTGTTTATCATTCTTGTCATTGTTACCCCGCTATGTCTCGATGTTCATTGTTTAATATGAAAAACTGAATAAACTTATATTGCACAAAAAGAACGGGGCCCAGGACAGAGCCTTGCGGCACATATTTGGAGCTCGCCTTTGTTCAGATTGCACACCATTAATAACAACTCTCTGATAACTATTCTCCAGCCATCTGGAAATCCACTGAACTATCCAGGGATTGATATGTATTGTTTGGTGTCTCTTTGTCGTTACAGTGACCCGAGTCCGCTCACAAGGTTTCCTGACGCTTTCCCTCAATGTAGTAACCAAGGACCTAAAGAAACTGGGCTACACCAACAGCTCCAGCGACCCAACCAACACAATGGTGGCCTCCAACCCTTAATGGATTTTTTTTTTAAAGACTTTCATCAGTCCCATATTGTGTGGCCTGATACCAGAACTTTATCACGATTCAGATTGGACAAGAAAAGCCACCGGCGCAGGAGATGAAATGTTTCACTCAGCAAAGGCCGAGGAGGAAGAAGTATAATCCACGTTTTGGGAGATGTACCTTGCAACCCAAAGCATCACAGCCCCATCACAGTCTAATGAGCACAATATATATATATTATTACTCCAGAATCACACATTTGCAGATTGGATAAGTCTTAAAGTAGACCAAAACCCAAGTAACCCGGCTCCTGAGTCTAAAAGATTCCAGGACCAGGCTACAGCTTGGCCCGATTCGAGATGCCCCACTGTATGAAACCCCCCCTGGTTCACCAGTATACTCACCTCCAGATTCATCCCCATGATGTATGCGCACCGCTGGCGTCCCGAGCACCCCTCCACCTGAATGTCTGGCGGTAGGTGCGCGCAGCTTAAGGGAGTGGCTTGTGGGACATGTCTGGCAAGCCATTTATTCCGGACTCCTTGCTGGTCATTAACGCGCACAGCAATTAATACTGATTGCAGGAGCCCGCGGGTGCAGGTATAGGTGAGTTATTTGGTAAATCAGGGGGTTATACACATCCCTAATCAGGATCCTCCTGTAAAGTGGACCAAAACACAGGAGGGGAAAATCCTGGGTTTTGTTATGCTTAAAGTGGACCAAAACCCTTAGATTTTGACCATCTCATGGGGTTGCTGGTATACTCATCTTGGGCTGTGATCGCACAGTGTATGTGCAGGCTTTTCTCCAGTAAGCTGTCTATGTCCTGCTTATTAAAGTGGACCAAAACCCAGGATTTTGACTATCCTGGGTTTTGGTCCACTGAGCACCTGGATCGGGATTGCCCCACTGTGTCGAACCCCCCAGGTTGCCCGAACTAACTCAACTTTCCCTGGTCCTACGGTACATGCACGGCCTCTCATCCAATCAGCACGTTCGGATCCGCTCCTGCCTCTTCGTCTAAAGCTTGTGGACCCGAGCGCGCCAGTGACCGCATCCCCTGCTACCCTCTAACAGGGAGCGTGCCTGCGCCGGACATTCACAAATGCCTGGCGCGGGCAAGCGTCCTGCTAAAGGGATAGCAGGGATGCCATTGGACCAGATAAGAAAGTGAGTTTCAGGGTGACCTGGGGGGGTTTCACACAGGGGGGGCATCCCGATTTTAGATGCCCTGGGGGAGGGAATCTAGCAGCCGTGGAATCTTATAGATTACAGGGGCGTTGGTTTTGGTCTACTTTAGGTAGGTAGTGTATAAGACTCCAGGGCTGGTGGTTTCTCTCTCTATTTGGGATTCCTCACTGTGCATATCCCCAGGAATCACCCAGAACACTCACCTTGCCTGTGATCACACGCCACATCCCCAAGCACTGTACCTTTAGCTTGGGCGCGTACCCGTGGCAAGCATTTCTGAATGGCTGGTGTGGGTCCAGCCACAGCTGGAGTGGGGATGTGGCCAGCGGTGCACGCGCCATTCAGCTTTCCTTGCTGTTCTGAAATCCATGGCCGGCACATGCACCATGGGAGGAGGGATCAAGGTAACACCACAGGCAATCCCGGGAGATTCCTACAGCATAATATCCCCAATTGAGATGGAAAAGAACTCCAGGGCCGTCACATGCACCATGGGAGGAGGGATCAAGGTAACATCACAGGCAATCCCGGGAGATTTCTACATCATAATATCCCCAATTGAGATGGAAAAGAACTCCAAGGCCGGCACATGCACCATGGGAGGAGGGATCAAGGTAACATCCCGGGAGATTCCTACAGCATAATATCCCCAATTGAGATGGAAAAGAACTCCAGGGCCGGCACATGCACCATGGGAGGAGGGATCAAGGTAACATCATAGGCAATCCCGGGAGATTCCTACAGCATAATATCCCCAATTGAGATGGAAAAGAACTCCAGGGCCGACACATGCACCATGGGAGGAGGGATCAAGGTAACATCACAGGCAATCCCGGGAGATTCCTACAGCATAATATCCCCAATTGAGATGGAAAAGAACTCCAGGGCCGACACATGCACCATGGGAGGAGGGATCAAGGTAACATCACAGGCAATCCCGGGAGATTCCTACAGCATAATATCCCCAATTGAGATGGAAAAGAACTCCAAGGCTGGCACATGCACCATGGGAGGAGGGATCAAGGTAACATCACAGACAATCCCGGGAGATTCCTACATCATAATATCCCCAATTGAGATGAAAAAGAACTCCAGGGCCGGGTGCTTAAACTGAATACAAAATCAGAATTAGAATATGTGGCTGGCAAAGGACACAAGACTAAGGTATCCGAACATAGCGGGGCACAAAAACTTTTGTCTTACAGGGCTGATTTTTTATGATTGATTAAATAAATGACAAAAGATTTATGAAATAATTTATTATGAAATAACATTTTTAATATGTAGTGTATCAATTAAAGCAGAACAAAACCTGGGTTTTCCTCCTTGCCCCCGGGGCATCCTAATTTGGAACGCCCCCCAATTCCCCAGTATATCTTACCTGACCGCAAAACCAATGGTGCATGTGCGGGGTTCTCGTTCAGTCAGCATTGTATGGCTTGTATGTTCATGATCAGCATTACTACAGAGCTTGGCGATCAGGGGCGAGAGTGGGCGCATCTCCAGTTCCCTTTGGACATGGGCACGCTCTCGCCCGAGCCTATTTGAGGGCACACCTAAGCCCAGAGATTCTGGGGATGCGGACGGCCTTTATATTGCTGTGGGAGCCAGGGCGAGTTCTGCGACACCATGGGAGGGGGGGGGTCACACACAGCAGGGTATCCCGATCTGGGAAAGGCCTGCGGACGGCCCTGGAGTCTGTTACTCTCCAGGTTGGACTGCTGAGGGTTTTGTTGCGCTTTAAAAACAAATAAAGCAGACAAGGACATGTGCATGGATAGCCCTTACCCATGTATCTAAGGGGGGTATGGCCATATGCTATAGAGGTGCTCCTCAAGAAAATCTCGTGTTTCTTCATTACACAAAAAGAGTTACAAATATCAGGTATTGTGTCAAACAGGCTGATTCATTACTAGCACCAGGTATCGGCAGATGCGCGTCTGTACAGAGGCGCTAAGAGCCACCAATAGTATACGTTGGTCGCTCTTAGCGTCTCATTCGCTGTAGTAACCTGGCCGGCATTGATGAATGTGATGTATGTTGGACGCTCTAACACCCAACAAAAAAAACACAGAGCGTAGGAGCTCTGGATCTGGTCTCTATAGCATAGAGCGCCAGACGCTGTGTGATTAAAGTCTGTTTTCCATTATGCATTCAGCTATGTACGCTTTTTGCATTACTACTTGTTCAGTACGCCTGTCTTTAAAAATATGCTGTACATCACCTGCAAACTTCAATAAAAAACTTTGTAAAGAAAGTCTGTTTTTGAACACATATCCACCAGTAACAAAGCGAAAACACACGGAATGACATTGTTGTATCATTGTGACATTAACACTTTAATGCCAGACCTGTATTGACAATTCTGCATAAAAATATAAAAAATCAAAAATGACTTTTTCTAGGCCAGGAGAGGTGACACAATGATTTGAGAGGAAAAAAAATAAATAAAAAAACAAAAAAACCCTGTTTAAACAGAAGAAAAGTAGCGTCCATTGAAATGTATGGGAGAGCGACGGGTAATACCTGGCGCTTTGGAAGCTAGAGCGCCGGCGCTATACACCGAGCTGCCTGTAATAATACATGTGACGCTACATGGCGCTGTTAGTCGCTCACCAGAATCGCTTTCATAAATGTGGACAGCACCCGGCGTTCACCAGACGCTGCCTGCCGCTACGAGGCGCTACCTGGCGCTATCCCTTCATGAATAAACCCCAAAGTCCAGTACTTACCTCCCTGCCACACCCACACTGATCTTCCACTGGTGCAGTGGTGAGCGGCAACATTGTCTGGTAAATCTAGGCAGTGTCTGGTGCGGAGTCTCCTTCCTGTGTCTGTCTCCCGCCACCCACCTCTGGTGCAACGGTTGCCTAGCAACAGAGGATGCTGCCTGCGCACCTCAGCTTGGAAGGTGTCTATTCAAAAGTCATGTCCAGTGTGTCCACATCTAGTAGCAAGCCCTGCTGCTGACCTCTTCCACGTCTGACCACATTCAGTGCCAAGTCCGGGTACAGACCACAGCTAGTACCAAGCCCTGCTGCTGACCTTCTTTATGTCTGACCACATTCAGTGCCAAGTCCGGGTACAGACCACAGCTAGTACCAAGCCCTGCTGCTGACCTTCTTTATGTCTGACCACATTCAGTGCCAAGTCCGGGTACAGACCACAGCTAGTACCAAGCCCTGCTGCTGACCTCTTCCACGTCTGACCACATTCAGTGCCAAGTCCGGGTACAGACCACAGCTAGTACCAAGCCCTGCTGCTGACCTTCTTTATGTCTGACCACATTCAGTGCCAAGTTGCCAACCTGTGTTGTGACCAAATCTAGGGCCAAGCCCTGACCAACCTGTGCCGTGTCTGACCAAGTTCAGTATCAAGCCCTGTTGCTAAGCTCCTCCCTGTTGCCAACCTGTGCCATGTCTGACTACATTCAGTGTTGAGCACTGTTGCTGACTTTTGCAATGTCTGACCCTGTCCAGTTCCGTGGCCTGTTGCCGTCCCGTGCCACATCTATGCTAAGCCCTGTTGCTGACCTTTTCCTTGAATGACATCATCCAGTACCAAGCCCTGTTGCTGACCTTTTCCTTGAATGACATCATCCAGTACCAAGCTCTGTTGCTGACCTTTTCCTTGTCTGAGATCATCCAGTACCAAGCTCTGTTGCTGACCTTTTCCTTGAATGACATTGTCCAGTACCAAGCCCTGTTGCTGACCTTTTGCTTGTCTGAGATCATCCAGTACCAAGCCCTGTTGCTGACCTTTTCCTTGAATGACATTGTCCAGTACCAAGCCCTGTTGCTGACCTTTTCCTTGAATGACATCATCCAGTACCACACCCTGTTGCTGACCTTTTCCTTGAATGACATCATCCAGTACCAAGCCCTGTTGCTGACCTTTTCCTTGTCTGAGATCATCCAGTACCAAGCCCTGTTGCTGACCTTTTCCTTGAATGACATCATCCAGTACCAAGCCCTGTTGCTGACCTTTTCCTTGAATGACATTGTCCAGTACCAAGCCCTGTTGCTGACCTTTTCCTTGAATGACATCATCCAGTACCAAGCCCTGTTGCTGACCTTTTCCTTGAATGACATCATCCAGTACCACACCCTGTTGCTGACCTTTTCCTTGAATGACATCATCCAGTACCAAGCCCTGTTGCTGACCTTTTCCTTGAATGACATTGTCCAGTACCAAGCCCTGTTGCTGACCTTTTCCTTGAATGACATCATCCAGTACCAAGCCCTGTTGCTGACCTTTTCCTTGAATGACATCATCCAGTACCAAGCCCTGTTGCTGACCTTTTCCTTGAATGACATCATCCAGTACCAAGCCCTGTTGCTGACCATTTCCATGTCTGACCACTAGGCTCTGCATCTGCAATCAAATAGTCTCCCCATTCAAAAATGACTGTTGGTCCACAATATTATAGTTTATATAGAGGCTGATTCATTACTAACGCCAGGTATCGGCAGATGAGCGTCTGTAAATTGGCGCTTAGAGCGACCACTAGTAGATGCTGTAAGCAGGTATCGGGCGCTGTAACAGAGCGCCTCAGTCGCTGTAGTAACCTGGCCGGCATTGATGATGTGATGTATGTTGGGCGCTCTAACTTCAGTACAGTGCTGCAGGGAGCGAGAGGTAGCGCCAGCTCGGTGCGACCGGCGCTCCACAACATACTTATCAAAAAAGGACACACACAGCGTCGGCGCTCTAAATCTGGTCGCTATAGCATAGAGCACCAGACACTGTGATTAAAGTCTGTTTTTGAACACATATCCACCAGTAACAAAGCGAAAACACGTGGAATGACATTGTTATAACACTGTGACATTAACACTTTAGTGCCAGACCTGTAATGACAATTCTGCATAAAAATATAAAAAGTCAAAAAAGTTTCTAAAAGTGTTTGTTTGCAGCCAGGAGACGTCACACAATTATTGGAGCAAAAAAAATAATAATAAAAAATGTCAAACACGCTGTTTAAACACAAGCAAATGAACGGCCATTGAAACGTATGGGAGGGCGACACTGAGCGAAAGGTAATACCTGGTGCTCTGGAAGCTAGAGCGCCGGCGCTATACGCTGAGCCGCTTGTAATGATGAATCGTACGTTACATGGCGCTGTTAGTCGCTCACCAGATTCACTTTCATAAATGTGGTTTCGCGTACAGCACTCGGCGTTCACCAGACGCTGCCTGCCGCTACGAGGCGCTACCTGGCGCTATCCCTTCATGAATAACCCCCTTACTATAAATACATTGTAGCCATGGATTTAGGACTTATTTAAAGAGGAACATCGGAGGCCCTGGAGTCTCTCGAGTTCCAGTCCTTGGGGTCATCCCAAATTGGCATGTCCCGCTGTGTCTGTGCGTTCCAGCCGCATCCCCGCTCACCCCTAGCCGTGCCCAAACCCTACCTTCCTGGATGGGTGGCATGATCTCGCCACGACTGCCAGGTGGCCGGGGGATGCGGCTGGCGGTGCCAGAGTGTCTGCAAGCGCGCGAGTCTGCGCCATGGGAGTGGAAGGAAGGTGAGTGAAATGGGGTGACCTGGGGGGGGGGGGGGCACACTGAGGGGCATCCCAATTCGGGGAACAATACACAGGAAAGTCAAATTTATGTATGTTGTTCCTCTTTAAAAAAAATCACTCCTGAGATAAGCCCTCGGTTTATTGTCTCTGGACTGCAGGAGGTTGGCCGCACTGCTCTCACCATGACGGGCATTAAAAAAGGGGCGTGGCTAAGTATCACTGCAGGAGGTTGGCCGCACTGCTCTCACCATGACGCGCATCAAAGTGGGCGTGGCTAGGTATCACTGCAGGAGGTTGGCCGCACTGCTCTCACCATGACGCGCATCAAAGTGGGCGTGGCTAAGTATCACTGCAGGAGGTTGGCCGCACTGCTCTCACCATGACGCGCATCAAAGTGGGCGTGGCTAAGTATCACTGCAGGAGGTTGGCCGCACTGCTCTCACCATGACGCGCATCAAAGTGGGCGTGGCTAAGTTTCACTGCAGGAGGTTGGCCGCACTGCTCTCACCATGACGCGCATCAAAGTGGGCGTGGCTAGGTATCACTGCAGGAGGTTGGCCGCACTGCTCTCACCATGACGGGCATCAAAGTGGGCGTGGCTAGGTATCACTGCAGGAGGTTGGCCGCACTGCTCTCACCATGACGCGCATCAAAGTGGGCGTGGCTAAGTATCACTGCAGGAGGTTGGCCGCACTGCTCTCACCATGACGCGCATCAAAGTGGGCGTGGCTAAGTATCACTGCAGGAGGTTGGCCGCACTGCTCTCACCATGACGCGCATCAAAGTGGGCGTGGCTAAGTATCACTGCAGGAGGTTGGCCGCACTGCTCTCACCATGACGCGCATCAAAGTGGGCGTGGCTAAGTATCACTGCAGGAGGTTGGCCGCACTGCTCTCACCATGACGGGCATCAAAGTGGGCGTGGCTAGGTATCACTGCAGGAGGTTGGCCGCACTGCTCTCACCATGACGGGCATCAAAGTGGGCATGGCTAAGTATCACTGCAGGAGGTTGGCCGCACTGCTCTCACCATGACGCGCATCAAAGTGGGCGTGGCTAAGTATCACTGCAGGAGGTTGGCCGCACTGCTCTCACCATGACGGGCATCAAAGTGGGCGTGGCTAGGTATCACTGCAGGAGGTTGGCCGCACTGCTCTCACCATGACGCGCATCAAAGTGGGCGTGGCTAAGTATCACTGCAGGAGGTTGGCCGCACTGCTCTCACCATGACGGGCATCAAAGTGGGCGTGGCTAAGTATCACTGCAGGAGGTTGGCCGCACTGCTCTCACCATGACGGGCATCAAAGTGGGCGTGGCTAAGTATCACTTCAGGAGGTTGGCCGCACTGCTCTCACCATGACGGGCATTTAAAAAAGGGGCGTGGCTAAGTATCACTGCAGGAGGTTGGCCGCACTGCTCTCACCATGACGCGCATCAAAGTGGGCGTGGCTAAGTTTCACTGCAGGAGGTTGGCCGCACTGCTCTCACCATGACGCGCATCAAAGTGGGCGTGGCTAAGTATCACTGCAGGAGGTTGGCCGCACTGCTCTCACCATGACGCGCATCAAAGTGGGCGTGGCTAGGTATCACTGCAGGAGGTTGGCCGCACTGCTCTCACCATGACGCGCATCAAAGTGGGTGTGGCTAGGTATCACTGCAGGAGGTTGGCCGCACTGCTCTCACCATGACGCGCATCAAAGTGGGCGTGGCTAAGTATCGCTGCAGGAGGTTGGCCGCACTGCTCTCACCATGACGGGCATCAAAGTGGGCGTGGCTAAGTATCACTGCAGGAGGTTGGCCGCACTGCTCTCACCATGACGGGCATCAAAGTGGGCGTGGCTAAGTATCACTGCAGGAGGTTGGCCGCACTGCTCTCACCATGATGCGCATCAAAGTGGGCGTGGCTAGGTATCACTGCAGGAGGTTAGCCGCACTGCTCTCACCATGACGGGCATCAAAGTGGGCGTGGCTAGGTATCACTGTAGGAGGTTGGCCGCACTGCTCTCACCATGACGGGCATCAAAGTGGGCGTGGCTAAGTATCACTGCAGGAGGTTGGCCGCACTGCTCTCACCATGACGCGCATCAAAGTGGGCGTGGCTAAGTATCACTGCAGGAGGTTGGCCGCACTGCTCTCACCATGACGGGCATCAAAGTGGGCGTGGCTAAGTATCACTTCAGGAGGTTGGCCGCACTGCTCTCACCATGACGCGCATCAAAGTGGGCGTGGCTAGGTATCACTGCAGGAGGTTGGCCGCACTGCTCTCACCATGACGGGCATCAAAGTGGGCGTGGCTAGGTATCACTGCAGGAGGTTGGCCGCACTGCTCTCACCATGACGGGCATCAAAGTGGGCGTGGCTAGGTTTCACTGCAGGAGGTTGGCCGCACTGCTCTCACCATGACGCGCATCAAAGTGGGCGTGGCTAAGTATCACTGCAGGAGGTTGGCCGCACTGCTCTCACCATGACGGGAATCAAAGTGGGCGTGGCTAAGTATCACTTCAGGAGGTTGGCCGCACTGCTCTCACCATGACGCGCATCAAAGTGGGCGTGGCTAGGTATCACTGTAGGAGGTTGGCCGCACTGCTCTCACCATGACGCGCATCAAAGTGGGCGTGGCTAGGTATCACTGCAGGAGGTTGGCCGCACTGCTCTCACCATGACGGGCATCAAAGTGGGCGTGGCTAGGTATCACTGCAGGAGGTTGGCCGCACTGCTCTCACCATGACGGGCATCAAAGTGGGCGTGGCTAGGTATCACTGTAGGAGGTTGGCCGCACTGCTCTCACCATGACGCGCATCAAAGTGGGCGTGGCTAAGTATCGCTGCAGGAGGTTGGCCGCACTGCTCTCATCATGACACGCATCAAAGTGGGCGTGGCTAAGTTTCACAATACAGAAGGCACAAAGGTGATTCATGTTAAATCACTGCAAACCAAGGATCCAAGGTCATTTAGGGCTTTATTCATCAAGGGATAGCGTCAGGTGAACGCCGGGCGCTGTAGGCAAAACCACATTTATGAAGGCGATTCTGGTGAGCGACTCTAACAGCGCCATGTAGCGTACAATTCATCATCACAGGCGGCTCAGCGGATCCCAGCGGTGCTCTGGCTTTCAGAGCGCCTGGTATTACCTGTCGCTACCTTTCGCTCTCCCATACATTTCAATGGACATTACCTTTATTCTCTTTAAACAGGGTTTTCTTTTAATATATATATATATATATATTTTTTTTTTTTATCAAATAATTGGGTGACCTCTCCTGGCCTATTAAAAGTCTTTTTTGATTTTTTTATTTTTTTTTATGCAGAATTGTCATTACAGATCTGGTATTAAAGTGTTAATGTCACAATGTAATAACAATGTAATTCCATATGTTTTTGCTTTGTTACTGGTGGATATGTGTGTTCAAAAACAGACTTTAATCACACAGCCTCCGGCGCTCTGGGCTACAGCGACACATTTTGAGCGCCAGCGCTGTGTGAGTCTGTTTTTTTTAATGAATATGGTTTGAGTCGCTCACACTGACCAGTCGCTACCGTTCGCTCACATATAGCTCTGTACTGGTGTTATAGCGGCTCACACATCAAATTCATTAATGCCGGCAATGTTACTACAGCGACTGAGGCGCTCTGTAATAGCGACTCACAGCCGATCAGAGCGACCACTAGCGCCTCTGTACAGACGCTCATTTGACGTTACCTGGCGCTAGTAATGAATCAGCCTGCCCGATAACTGCTCTTCAAATGCTTTTCAACTGTTAACCCCTTGATTACTTACAAGAATTTGAGAACCGCTTGCCATAGAAGAGATGGATGGATTGCAGTAGTTTATTTGCTGTAAGTCCCCGGAGTTCTCCTTTAACCAATCCATCCTCTCCTGGGTGATTGTTGGCGGCGTTAGTTGTTTGTGAAGCAGAACAAGATGGACATCTGGGCAGCAGATTTGGATGGGTGAGCAGCTCGCAGCGCCAGGTTAATCTGTGTGTGCGCAGTGGATGGCCGGGCGCCAAGCTGTAATTAGCCGCCCAGCCTGGTGCCGCGCTCCCCCGCGGATCTGTAGCCACGAGCTGGATATTAATATTTGGCTCATTCTTAATCACCGTCCCAAATCCCAATGATGGAGCGACAGGCTTCGATCCCTGCTGGCCCCCGAAATAAGGAGCTGTCACCTGCGCCTCCCAACAGCGGCTTGAGTCATTTTGCTGCTGATTTTTTGGCGCAGCTGTTTAAGCGTATTTATGTGTTTAAAAGCAGAACTATAGTTAAAAATGAACGCGGAGGCTGATTTAATACTAGCGCCACGTATCGCAATGTGAGCGTCTGTATAGCGGCGCTTAGAGCGACCGCCAGTAGACGCTGTAAGCAGGTGTCAGACGCTATAACCTAGCTTAGCGGGCGGACAAGTGACGCTGTACTATCCTGTCCAGCATTGATAAATGTGATGTCTGCAGGGCGCTGTAGAAACGCTCTCCCTGATTCACTGCAGAGCCAACGCTAGGTGGTGTCCCGAGGTCATAGCGCCCAGGACTCTACGCTACATCTAACGAGTTAAGTGCGTCCGGCACTCGGCACTGAAGCCCGTATTCAACAAAAAACTACACTCAACCGGCGCTCTAAAGCTGGGCGCTCTAGCATAGAGCACCAGACACTGTGTAATAAAAGTCTGTTTCTAAACACATATCCACCAGCCCCAGAGCGAAAACATATAAAATGACATTGTTTTAACACTGTGACAATGACACTGCAATGCCAGACCTGAACATACAATTCTGCTTAAAAAAATAATAATAAAAAAAAAAACAATAAACGTGTTTGGTTGCCAGGCAGGAGAGGCCACACAATGATTTGAGGCAAACATATTCTAAGTATGTCACACACCCCGCTTCAAAACATTCATTACATGTGGGTTATACTGACCTGTAGATGGCGATATTGCAGAGATGTAAGGAAAAAGAAAGCCCCTCCCGGTCCATAAATACCTGGGACCTCCCACTCATTACCCAGTCTTCATCCTTGCACAGGGGGATTTCAGGTAGCCGGGATGACTCCCGACTCTCTATTTCCGCCCGGATCCCTGTTTGATTTACCCTGCCTCCCAGCATAGGCTGCTGGTCCGGGCGAGGGTAGAATGGCACCCTAGGTGCTTAGGAGCTAATGCTCCACCGTGAGACCCTATACTAGAGGGTAGGCGGTTAACCGGGTTGGTGACCCCGGTTTGGGATGCCCTGTCCCTTCCCCTTATACCTGGGTGGGTTTCCCCTCTCCGGATGCCCTTCTCCTTAGAGGGGGGGGCCCTTATTCCGTTTCAGGTAGTTTATTTTTTACTGTATGTGTGTTTGTGTGTGTGTGTTCTTTGCACACTGCTTTCTGCAGTACTGTCTTTGCTGTCGGGGAGCTTCTCCCCTCCGGTGATTGTGTGTAGGGGGCCGGGCCGGGCGTTCGGCGTGACGCCGCGGCCCGCCCCCGCGCGGCTGGCGCCGCTGCGTAGCCCGGTCTCTTGCCGGGAGATGTGCTGTGTGATGGAGGAGGGGGGGCGGAGCAGGGCACGACGCGCGAACCGCGCTGGCCACGCCCCCCTTCTCCTCTCTGTCGTCTTCCTCTCTCTCCGCGTGGTGCTGCCTCTGCTTCCATTTTGGCGCTGTGAGTGGCCCTGTGGGCCTTCTTTACTTGGCTGTTAATATATGTATTTTTAATTGTGTGTGTATATATATTTTACTTATGGGTCCTAGGGTCCCTGGGTTCAGTTGGGCTTTATGGTAAATCCTCCCACTTGGGACATTAAAGGGGCATCCCGGGTTGCTTATATGCGTAATTCCCTTGGTCATTGCGACTGCCTATAAGTTCACCGTATGGAGGCATCCCCGGATACTGGGCTTGGGCTCCCCTCGGGGCAATCCCGGAAGTGTATGGGGTGTGGGGTATCCCTTACGGGGGATGATCTGTTCCTTTGTGTACCATGTGCGCAGCAGACTATTACGCGGCAGTCCGGACTCCAGGCGTCTGGTTCAGCGCCGCCGGTCTCTTCTCCTACCCCTCCCCTCCGTGCCCCATGTGACGTTGTCATGGGTGGGGAGTCGCAACCTGAGGTGTGTGCCAGATTGGCCAATCTTGAAAAATTATTCTCCAACGCGGTTGCCAGAAAGGCCCCTGCTAAGAGAAAGCACTTGTCTCCAGCCACGCTGGCTGTCGACCTTGATGATTTTGATTCTCTGGACTGGTCCGATTACTCCCCGTTAGAGGAAGGGGAGTTATTTGAGGACTCGGATTATTCGGACGATCAGCAGTATGTTGGCGCCGATACCGAGCGAGGGCTGGGGGATCCCTTGGATACCCCTAAGGTTCTGGCTCAGATGTTTGAGGTTCTGGCTATTTCTCTTCCTGAGGCGGCTCCTCCGCAAAAGGGGGAGTTTTTCGAGGAATCTAGGCTGCGCTTGGAATTTCCTAATCAAAAGCATTTTGATCGCATTATTACTAAGAAATGGGAGAGGCCTACTCGGCTCCCAGGTGTTCCTCCGGGTTGGGATAAAAAATATCCTTTTCCGTTGGATGCGGTAAAGCGTTGGTCGTCTCCTCCTGAGGTGGATGCACCGGTCTTGGGGTTGTCCAACACCGCTATTTTGAATTCTCCTGATTGTTCCACTCTTAAAGATGGTGAAGATAAACGCATTGACCAGATGGCTTGTCATGGCTTTGCCAGTGTCGGATCGGCCTTGCGGCCTGTTTGTGCTTCGGCGGTGGTAGCTACCAGGTCGGTTGTCAGGGACCTGTTGACTGCTTCCGGGATAGATCCGGCTAGTGACGAGTTCATTGGTCTTAAACGCTGTGAAATGTTTTTGTCATTTGTACTAGCCGCCTTGGATGACACATTGGTGATGTGTGGCAGAACGTCAGCCTTGCTTGTGGCTATTCGACGTTCGGTTTGGTTGCGCCAGTGGGCGGCTGATTTTGTGTCCAAGAAGTCGCTTACGGCTCTTCCCTTTGTGGGGTTGCGGGTCTTTGGAGAGAAATTGGATTCGGTCGCCAAAGGAGGTAAGTTACCTCAACGCAGGAAGCAACGTCGTTCCTTTCGGGGGGCGGCTTCCTTTACTCCTTCCTTTCGTGGGGCCAGAGCTGGCAGAGGATTGGCTTTCTCTTCACCCAGAGGTGATTCCTGGAATAGGGGCAGGGGACGTGCCCTTCCAGGATACAGTTGGGGCTCCAAGCCCAAAGCCGCTGCCAAGCCCACTCAGCAATGAGGGGGCGCCCTCACCCTTGTGGGTGGGGGGACGGCTGCGACACTTCTCCCAGGTCTGGGACCAGGAGGTCTCGGACAGATGGATTCGGGAAGTGGTGTCTTCTGGCTACAAGCTGGAGTTCGCGTTCCGGCCCCCTCCCAGATTCTTCAGGTCTCGGGTGCCTTCGGACCCTCTGGACGCGCAGGGGCTCCGGGCGGCGGTGAAAAATCTTCTGGATATGGCTGTCATTTGCCCGGTGCCTCCCTCGGACCGGGGCCAGGGCTTTTATTCCAATCTGTTCACGGTACCCAAGAAGGACGGCTCTGTTCGGCCCATCCTGGATCTGAAGATCCTTAACAGGTTCGTCCGGCCGCAGAAGTTCCGCATGGAAACGCTGCGTTCAGCTATTTACTCTCTTCGTCAAGGGGACATCATGACGTCCATAGACATCAAGGATGCTTATCTGCATGTTCCGATCTTTCCGGCGCACCAGAGATTTCTCAGGTTCGTGGTGGAGGATCGGCATTTTCAGTTTGTGGCCCTTCCTTTCAGTCTTACCTCGGCTCCAAGGGTTTTCACCAAGGTGCTGGCAGGGGTGATGGCCCTCCTCAGAGCCCCGGGTATCCGCATCGTGCCATATCTGGACGATCTTCTCATAATGGCGTCTTCCTTCAGCCAAGCGGAATTAGACACCAGGACTGTGGTATCCACTCTGGAGAGATTCGGTTGGGTGATCAACTACCCCAAGTCCTCCCTTTCTCCGTCCAGGGTAGTGTCCTTTCTGGGAATGTCTCTGGATACTTCTCAGGCCAGGGTGTTTCTTCCTCAGTCCAAGGTTCTCTTGATTCAGGAGTTGGCTCGGCTTCTCCTGTCCGTCCCTCGTCCGGCCATCAGGCTGGGGATGAGGCTGGTGGGATTGATGGTGGCTTCCTTCGAGGCGGTTCCTTTTGCTCAGTTTCACACAAGGACACTCCAGCTCCATCTGTTGGCGGCCTGGGACAGGTCTCCACTGTCGCTGGATCAGTCTTTCCTGATGACCCCCCGGGTTCAGCGCTCCCTTCAGTGGTGGCTGGATCCAATCAATCTGGTGAGGGGCAGATCCTTTCTGACTCCTTGTTGGGAGACGGTCACCACGGATGCCAGCCTATCAGGATGGGGGGGTTTCTGGAAGGATCGTCAGTTTCAGGGTCTGTGGGGGCCTCAGGAGGCTCACAAGCCCATCAATGTTCTGGAAATGAGAGCCATCAGGATGGTTCTGTTTCACTTGACTCATCAGTTGCAGCGCTTGCCGGTTCAGGTTCGGTCGGACAATCGGATGACGGTCGCCTACATCAATCACCAGGGAGGGACTCGCAGCAGGAGTGCCCTCAGGGAAGTGTCTTTGATTCTCGCCTGGGCGGAGAGCCATGTCCCGTGCATTTCGGCAGTTTACATTCCGGGAGTGGAGAACACGGAGGTGGACTCTCTGAGCAGGTTCTCATCTCGCTGGGGAAAATGGTCTCTCAGCCCCAAGGTGTTTCGCTCAATTTGCCTCAGATGGGGGTCTCCGGAGGTGGACCTCTTTGCCTCTCGTCACAATCACAAGCTTCCGGCATTTGTGTCTCTCTCGCGGGATCCACTGGCTCTGGCAGCGGATGCCATGTCTCTGAACTGGAGGGATCTGGGGTTTCTGTACCTGTTCCCTCCGTTTCCCATGGTGGGCAGAGTGGTGCGCAAGCTGGCCCTAGAGGGCGCGTCAGCAATCCTGGTGGCTCCAAGGTGGTTCGCAGACGTGGTAAGGTTGGCAGAGGATCAGTTCGCTCTGCCCCTGCTGCCGGATCTGCTCACCCAGGGTCAACTACTTTACCCCAATTTACCAACGCTGGCTTTGACTGCGTGGCTGCTGAAACCTCCATCTTGAGGGAGGAAGGTCTTTCCGATGCTGTGATTCTGACTCTTGTTAGCGCTAGGAAGCGGTCTTCCTCTACCATCTACTATAGGACTTGGAGGTCTTATATTGATTGGTGTGAGGTCAGGGCATTGCCTTGTAGGGTGTTTTCTATTCCCAGAATTCTGGAGTTTCTTCAACATGGTCTGGACCTGGGGTTCCAGCTTAGTACTTTGAAGGGGCAGGTTTCTGCCCTGGTGGTTTTCTTTCAAAGGTCTTTTGCTCTTCATCCTTTGGTTAAGACTTTTTTCCAGGGGGTTACGCATGTGCGGCCTCCTAGGAAGCCCTTGCTCCCAGTTTGGGATTTGAATTTGGTTCTTTCTGCTCTTCAGGGTCCTCCTTTTGAGCCTTTGCATGATATTGCTTTGTCTTCGCTTACGCAGAAGCTGGCATTTTTGGTTGCTATCACTTCTGTTCGGCGTGTCTCTGAGTTGGCGGCTTTGTCCATTCAGGCTCCGTACTTTGAGAGGCATCAGAACAAGGTGGTTTTCCGTTTCAAGCCGGATTTCCTGCCTAAGGTGGTTTCTGCCTTTCATCTTAATCAGGACATTGTTCTGCCCTCCTTGTGTCCTAAGCCCAGCAATGACAAGGAGAGGGTCTTGCATTCTTTGGATGTGGTTCGCTGTGTGAAGTACTATTTGGTAGTTACATCTTCCTTTCGTAAGACGGATGCTTTTTTTGTGGTGCCCTTTGGGCCTAGGAAAGGTTTGGCTCCTGCCAAGTCTTCCATTAGTAAATGGATTCGCCAGGCCATTGTTGGGGCCTATTCTGCCAAGGGGAAGATTCCCCCTTTTCGTGTTATTGCTCATTCTACTTGTGCGGTTGGGGCGTCCTGGGCTTTTCAGCACCAGGCTTCTGTTGAGCAAGTTTGTAAGGCTGCTACTTGATCTTCTGTTCACACTTTTTCCAAGTTTTACATGGTTGATGTGCGGGCCTCAGCGGATGCTGTTTTTGGCCGCAAAGTTCTGCAGGCTGCAGTGGTTTAAGTTGTGCTTTATCGCCTTGTTTGGATCCCCACCATTTATGGACACTGCTATTGGATGTCCCACATGTATTGAATGTTTTGAAACGGCGTGTGTGACATACTTAGAATAATACCATTTTGTGAATACTCACCTGTAAAATGGGTATTATAAGTATGTCACACGGCCCGCTTCACCCGCCCTTTTGTATTCTGGATCCTTTATATGGTGAACTTTGCGTTGTTATGACTTATTTTTGGCTCTTCCTGGTCCCTTACCTTACTGCTATCTTTATACTGGGTAATGAGTGGGAGGTCCCAGGTATTTATGGACCGGGAGGGGCTCTCTTTTTTTTCCTTACATCTCTGCAATATCGCCATCTACATTACTATATTACTACTACTACATTACTATACTATAGCAAAACACTATTTAAACACAACCAAATGAAACACCATTGAAATGTATGGGAGAGCGCTACTAAGCGACAGGTACTACATGGCACTGCTGAACCTAGAGCACCGGCGCTATACGCTGAGCCGCCTCTAGTAATATAAGAGATTCCTGGGCCCCATTTATAGTTAAACCTTAGCTGGGCCGCATAGTAGCATTATGTCTGTACAGTCCTGTCCATACGTCCACATACATTTGTCATTGCAGTTACATTAACATTTTACAAATAGGGACAAAAGCTGATGCGAGGATGGGAATAAGGGTTATGTGGTCCCTCATTTATAGCTATGAATTTGCTGCATTCTGCCTGTACTATCCTGTAGGCAGCCCTGGTTATGTCCCCACAGGCTTTCATTATTTTAGCATAGATGGAATAAAAAAAAAGAAGGGGAAAAGGTGATGGAAGAGGCAAATAAGCCTCATTTGGGAAAATGAAAAGCTATTGGGAGCTCTATATACTGGCGTTATGGCAGCGCTGGGCATGTGTCCACATACTTTTGTCAGTAGTTAAAATAGAAATTTCAAAACAGAGGATGCAAACGAGTTATCCAGGCTTCAGTTACATTAGCTGGGCCCCATACTAGCATTCTGCCTGTACCATCCTATTTTTTTTTCTTTTTTTCCTTCCTTCTTTCTTTCTCATTCCTTCTGTCATTCTTTCTTTTTGTGGCTTTACTTTTGTTTTCTTTCTGTGTCATTTCTTCTTTCTCTCTCTTTCTCCCTTCTTCTGTCATTCCTTCTATTCTTTCTTTTTTTGGCTTTCCTTTTTTTGCTTTCTGTGTCATTTCTTCTTTCTCTCTCTCTCTTTCTCCCTCCTTCTGTCATTCCTACTATTCTTTCTTTTTTTGCTTTCTGTGTCATTTCTCCTTTCTATCTCTCTCTCTCTCTCTCTCTCCTTCTGTCATTTCTTCTATTCTATATTTTTTTGGCTTTCCTTTTTTTGCTTTCTGTGTCATTTCTTCTTTCTCTCTCTCTCTCTCTCTCTCCCCTTCTGTAATTTCTTCTTTCTTTTTTGGGCTTTCCTTTTTTTCTTTTTGTGTCATTTCTTCTTTCTCTCTCTTTCTCCCTCCTTCTGTCATTCCTTCTATTCTTTCTTTTTCTGGCTTTCCTTTTTTTGCTTTCTGTGTCATTTCTACTTTCTCTCTCTCTCTCTCTCCCCTTCTGGCATTTCTTCTTTCTTTCTTTGGCTTTCCTTGTTTTTCTTTCTGTGTAATTTCTTCTTTCTTTCTATCTCTCTTTCTCCCTCCTTCTGTCATTCATTCTATTCTAGCTTTTTTTAGCTACCCTTTTTTTCTTTCTGTGTCATTTCTTCTTTCTTTCTCTCTCTCTCTTTCTCCCTCCTTCTGTCATTCCTTCTATTCTTTCTTTTTTTTGGCTTTCCTTTTTTTGCTTTCTGTGTCATTTCTCCTTTCTCTCTCTCTCTCTCCCCTTCTGTCATTTCTTCTTTCTTTTTTTGGCTTTCCTTTTTTTTCTGTGTCATTTCTTCTCTCTCTCTCTCCCCCTCATTCTGTCATTCCTTCTATTCCTTCTTTTTTTTGGCTTTCCTTTTTTTGCTTTCTGTGTCATTTCTCCTTTCTCTCTCTCTCTCTCTCCCCTTCTGTCACTTCTTCTTTCTTTTTTTGGCTTTCCTTTTTTTCTGTGTCATTTCTTCTCTCTCTCTCCCTCATTCTGTCATTCCTTCTATTCCTTCTTTCTTTGTTCCTTCTTTTCTTTCTTTCGCTCTCCTGCAGTCACCTGCAACTTTACTGCCACGTGTGTAATGACACAACACAATGGGGCCCGCTGACACTCTCCCACCCACGGGCCCACATAAACTCGGAGCCAGCCCTGTCTGGGCCCCATTTATAGCAAGAAGTGATCAGGGCCCCATAAGAGAATGATGCCTGTACTATCCTGATGGCTGGTCATGTGACCACATACTTTTGTTTTCTTTTGATAGAACATAAAAACAAATGTAGATGTATTAGGAAGTGAATGGTCATGTGACCACATACTCCAAGGTACGATTGATAGAACATTAAAACAAATAGATGTATTAGGAAGCGAATAGCCCAAAGATCTGTAAATGGCGGTTTGGGCGCACAATGGCGGCGCTCCTATTATTTCAATGTATTCATCCACCAAATCACATTTTACGGTTTGGAAGGGAAAAACGGTCTAATTTTCTCATCGAGTCTCGTGTAATTAGCGGAGACGTCTCCATCATGGTACGCGGCGTCTCACCATTGTGCCGCAATATGCTTATTTTCAACTCATTTCTTACAGATCTAATGGCTCTTATTGTGCTCCGCGCCTGATCAAAGAGTGGCGCGTTCTCATTGCCCGCTGCCGCTCGGCCTGTCGCTGACCCGTCTGAAGAGGCCTCATTTATTAAAGAGAATCTAATGACGGCCATGGAAGCTTTTGGCGCCCCTTTCTGCGCGGCTGTCTCCCCACTTCGACTTGGGATGTCCCTACAGTTAAAGGGACCCAGGAAGCGAACGTTGGGTGCAGAGGTCAGTATGATGAACTGCAGCACCTCCTGCTGGAGGAAGTACAGATGCCCCCTGTTACCCATTGGATGGAGCTCTGCCAAGTAATGTTTAGGATCTCTCTAATGATGGTGTGAGGGGGTATGTTAGTATCCCTGTGGGCCAGAATCCTCACTGGTAAAAGAAGGGTTAAAGTGGACTGAAACCCAGCAGTATTGGCCCAGGAATCTATAAGATTCCCAGACCGATCCATTCCCTTCCCCGGGACATCCAAAATCGGGATGCCCCGCTGTGTGAAACCCCCAGGTCGCCCGCTACACTTACCTTAATCCCAGTCCAACGGCAACTACGCATGCACTGGCCACGGCCGCATCCCCGCTATCCCTCTAGTAGGGCGCTATTTGTGAATGGCCGGTGCAGGCGTGCTCCCTGTTAGAGGGAAGCGCGAGATGCGGCCGCTGAGCCAAGACGTTGGGTTAGACGTCCATAGCTCAGTGGCTCCGAGCGCACTGATTGGACGAGCGGCCACACATGCGCCGTAGGACCGCGGTGAGGTGAGTTGATGCCGGAGATCTGGGGGGTTTCACATAGCGATCGGGGTGCCCCGGGGGAATGGACCAAAACCCAGGATAGTCAAAATCCTGGGTTTTGGTCCACTTTTAAGAGACCTAGGAAGTGATCGTTGGGTGCAGAGGTCAGTATGATGAACTGCACCTGTTCTCCTTTGGACAGAGCTCTGACAAGTAAAGTTGAGGATCTCTCTAATGATGGTGTGAGGGGGTAGGTTAGTATCCCTGTGCACCAGTATCCTCACTGGTCAAAGAAGGGTGCCATTCAAATAGGCTGGGGTGGGAGCGTGCATATGGCCGGGGATGTGGCAGCGTCTGCTCCCTATTCAAGTCCCAATTAAAGTCCTATTCATGTTTTGGTCCTTTCCCCCGGGGACCCCCCGATCGTGTGAAACCCCCCAGAACGCCGTTGCCAACTGACCTCTTCCCAGGCCTACGCTGCATGCGTGGCTGCTCGTCCAATCAGCACGCTCAGAGCCGCTGACGTCACTAAGCCTTAGTCTAAGACCAGTGGCTCCAAGCGCGCTGGCGGCTGCATCCCCCGCTTCCCTCTAACAGGGGCCTGGTGCAGACATGCGCCCTGCTATGGGGATAGCGGAGTTGCAGCTCGCGCATGGGAGCGACCTGGGGGGTTTCACACAGCAAGGCATCCCAATTTTGGATGCCCTGGGGGGGAGGGAATTGATCGGCCTGGGAGTCTTATAGATTCCTGGGCCGATCGGCGTGGGTTTTGGTCCACTTTAAGTAGGTCTAAACCCAAGTGGAAGCCTGTGTTTATCAGGCTTCCCCACAATTGACAAAATTCTCTCATCCTTTCAATAGTGATAAGGCTTTGTGGTTCCTTCTGTCAGGTCTGGGTAGAAAACCAGAGTCATTGCCATTGACAGTCACAGGGCGGGGCTAAATGAGTTGTGGGTGGGGCTGAAAGAGTGACAGCTGTCTGTGTGTAGTACAAAAAAAGGTGACGTTGTGGGGAAAACCTGGGTTTTGGTCCACTTTAATATCCCTGTTCAGGCCATAATACAAAAAAAAAAACAATACTCACCTTTTCTACATTGCAGCTGTTACGTCCTACTCCAGTCTCCTAAAACTTTGCGGGTCCTGAGATTGGGTCCCAGGGTGTCCAGGCGGAGCAGTAGGTGCTCTACTCCATTAATGCTAGTGAATGAGTTGAGTGACTGTCCGCTGACCATGGTGCTGAAATGAAATCCCGGTGCTGGACATTGCTCAACAAACGTCTCCCACTCTTAAATGACATTGTCGCTCTACCTGTAGCTTTACAAGGAGTTAAAGATTAAAAAAAAATTATTTTTTCCTATTTCAAAACTATATTTTTTGGCCAAGTGGAGTTCTGCTAAATATATTTTTAATAAGAACAATGTGCCCCATATTTTGTGGTTTTCCCATAATGCAGTTTGGGGCGTTTGGCTGCTTAAATTGTTTTCCAGAGACTTAAAAGCACATCCTGAATATTCCCCACCTAGAATGGGATTGCGATAATATTGGAAACTATTCGGCAGAACTGCACCAGAACAGAATAGAAGCATGGGGTGAGTATATACATCCACTACCCTGTAGTATGAACTCCGATATGAAGGACGATATTAAATCCAGAGGGGGAGAGTGTGGTAAGTATATACATGGTTGACACCAGTTTAGGTATGTATTATTATACAATAGATTCAGAGTTCTTCTGTAGCACTAGAGATAGTTAGCCATACATTCTAGTACAGCTTAAAGTGGACCAACACCCAGGATTTTCACTGTCTTGGGTTTTGGTCCACTTCCGCGGGGCACCCCCGATCGTGAAACCTCCCAGAACGCCAGATGAAACTCACCTCACCCCGCTCCTACTGTGCATGCGCGACCGCTCGTCCAATCAGCGTGCTCGGAGCCTGCGACGTACAACCACAGCGGCTCTGAGCACGCTGGCGGCCGCATCTCACGCTTCCCTCTAACTGGGAGCGCGCCCTTGCCAGCCATTCACAAATGTCCAGCGCGGGCACGCGCCCTGCTAGAGAGAAGCGCGAGATGCGGCCATGACCCGTGCATGCGCCGTTGGACCGGGAGTAAGGTAAGGTGAATGGGGTGTCCTGGGGGGTTTCACACAGAGGGGCATCCCGATTTTGGATGCCCCACAGGGAGGGATCTTATAGATTCCCAGGCTGATCGCGGAGGGTGTTGGTCCACTTTAAAGACTTACCTGATAGAGCTGAGTCACATTTAGTTCAGTACAGGGTTAGAGGAAGGGAATAGATTGTAACCATTGGGAGGTCCAATGGTTCTGACAAACAGCCTGGCACCTACCTAAATAGAAACAGTACTCAACAACCTAGGTTATAAGAGAACCCCAACCCAAACTTAATTGTAGACGATTATAAAGGGATTAGAACACTTAGATAGCATTGCTTATCTGTAATGTAGTGACAGGTAGTGAAGTACAAGGAATGGTGCAGGGGTGAGACTTCAGCAGAGGAGAGAGAATCCAGCCAGGCTGTGCCAACCTTGCCAAGGGTATTATGAGAAGCGAGCCTTCCATCAAGGTGCTTGTGGCTGAAGCTTTGGCCCAAGTTACCACTGAAGGGACAGGGAATGGCTGCAGCTACCTATTTACTAAAAGGGAAACCAGACTTGATAAAGATGGATTATAACCATGGATTGTGTGGATACCTGCTGAACCTGGATGTACCATCTAGCTCAGTAGTCCTCAAACTTCCTCCTCAAGGGCCGAGACAGGCCACGTTTTGCAGCTCTCCACATTACTCCACAGATGAATTAACTGGTGCTCAGACAGAGCTATAGCCCTAATTACTACATCTGTGCATCAGCATAGAGAGCTGCAAAACCTGGCCTGTCTCGGCCCTTGAGGAGGAAGTTTGATGACTACTGAAATTTCTAGCTGTTAATAAAGTCAGATTGCCTCCTGTCAAGTGTGTGCCTTGCCAGTGTCCCCAGAGTCTGTCAGCACCCCAACCACAGATTGCTCCCATAAGGTTCTTATAGCCCAGGTTTACGGGATTCCACCTACGTCTGAGTGTTAACTCCTTAGACCTTAATCATCAAGGGATAGCGGTAGGTAGTGCCTCATAGTGACAGGTAGCGAACGGTGAACGCCGGGTGCGGTACGCAATACCACATTTATCAAAGCGATTCCGGTGAGCGACTCTAACAGCGCCATGTAGCGCCCGATTCATCATCACAGACGGCCCGGCGTACACTGCTGGCGCTGTGGCTTCCAGAGCGCCTGGTTTTACCTGTCGCTCTCCCATACATTTCAATGGATGTTCCTTTTCTTCTGTTTAAACAGGGTTTTTTTGAATGAAATCATTGTGTGACCTCTCCTGGTCTAGAAAGAGTCATTTTTGAAAACTTTTTTGATTTTTTATATTTTTATGCAGAATTGTCATTACAGGTCTGGCACTAAAGTGTTAATGTCACAATGTTATAACAATGTCATTCCATGTGTTTTCGCTTTGTTACTGGTGGATATAACTTATAAAACAGACTTTAATCACACAGCGTCTGGCGCTATAGGCTACAGTGACCCAATTTTGTGCCCCTGCGTTCTGTGAGTGTGGATTTTTGATGAATATGTGGGTTGATTCAGAGCCCCTTTCTCATCATTTTTATGGAGGTCTTGCTACCAAACAAAAAATCATGCAAAAATGAAAACATTTCACACTAAAGTTCTTGCAGAAAAAAGGCTTTGCTGAATCAGACGAGGGGGAAAAAATGAACGAGAATGGAAATATTCACGCAAAAAAAGGTGAGAAAGGTGCTCTGAATCAACCCTATGGTGTGAGTCGCTGAGAGTCGGTCACACTGAGCAGTCGCTGCCATTCGCTCCCTGCAACACTGTACTGGTGTTAGAACGCCCAACATACATCTCATTCATCAATGCCGGCCAGGTTACTACAGCGACTGAGGCGCTCTTTAACAGCGCACGATAGCCGATTACAGCTTACTAGCGGTCGCTCTTAGCGCCTCTGTACAGGCGCTCATCTGCCGATACCTGGCGCTAGTAATGAATCAGCCTGCCTGTATGCTACAAGCAGATTCCGCTCATCACTAACGATGGGCCCAGTCTGGCGCAGTAGTAGCTGCACGAGCAGCTATGGAATTTTTACGTCCGCAATAACGGAGAGGCAGCACATGTCATTCACACAGTGGTTATTTTTAAATAGCTCCATCGCTGCATGCAAATCTGTCCGGGAGGGAATTGCTTTGAATTCCTTGATGGAGTCCTTCCACTTTTGAGGAATTCTCCATAGGCCCCCGAGGCTGCCTCTAACCTCAGCTTGGGTAAATGGTAATAACGCAACGCGGTGGCCATTCTGAAATTGCATTAACAAAGGTCTAATGATGATAAAAGAGTTCTTATCTCGCCAGCTCTCGTAACCCAAAAGCGCGGATCTCATCAAAAACCCAGAGCCGGGCTCTTATCAGCTGGACGCACAACTGAAGAGCTCTCAGAAATTTATGAGGGAACTTCTTACGCATTCTTATAATATACTCAGAGGCCCCTTCAGCTAATCATTTATTTAGCAGCTTGGAGCGCCATTAGCCTGTAGCTTTCATGCAAGGACAATGTGCCAAGGACGAGGGGGCATCGCTGACTTTCAAGTGAAGGAAGTGTGACATTTAGACCTGGCTCAGCTTCTGCTGTACCATCCAATGCTCAATGTTCTAATCAGGGCCGGCTTCAGGTTTCTGTGGGCCCTTGGGTGCCATGGTCTCAGTGGGGCCTTTTGCGGTGGAGAGTCACGGGTCTATATATTCCATGGCCAAAACTAAGAGGTGCTGCTTGCCCTACAACCCCCTATTGGAGCAGTTTTTTTGTGAGACTCACAAAGCTGGCACTAGAAGGGTAAACCACATTTTGCCAGCTGTCAGTGGGCCCCCCTGGGGCCAATTTGGTCTGTCTGCTCCAACCTGGGCCTCCTGTCTGTCACGTGGCTAAAATGTACCTAGTGATGAGCACTAATGTGCTGAGATTCTGCAGGTTCCGGATGGAACCTAATGCCCAGGACATAAAACACTAGTGGCTAGGAATCTAAGCCCCCCCCCCCTTCCCCCAGTCTTCACTAGAGCTTTTCACAAGAGCGGTTAGACTTGGCTGCCTGAGGGCCCCCATGGTGTCTCCAGAGAGCAATCAAGGACCTGAGCAGAGAAACTGAGGTCAATAGAGCAGAGATGGTATGAATCATGGTTGAAGGAATAGTGAAGGTCAAGGGTGACATGTCCAGAAAGCAGATACAATTGAGACTGGAGGGATTCTTTTGGTGCCATCTTTCTGTTTAGGACGGCCTTTATTTGAGCACCTATTGGTTCCCAGAGTCAGCTGACATTACAGGAGCCCCCCGGATCGACCTAGTCTGCATCTGTGAAAAATCAACAGTCAGTGAATTTAAACATGCCTGGGATAAGCACACATCTATATTAAGATAAAGAGAACATACAGTATACACATAAGATACAGAGAACATACAGTATACACATAAGATACAGAGAACATATAGTATACACATAAGATACAGAGAACATACAGTATACACATAAGATACAGAGAACATACAGTATATACATAAGATAAAGAGAACATACAGTATACACATAAGATAAAGAGAACATACAGTATACACATAAGATACAGAGAACATACAGTATACACATAAGATAAAGAGAACATACAGTATACACATAAGATACAGAGAACATACAGTATACACATAAGATAAAGAGAACATACAGTATACACATAAGATAAAGAGAACATACAGTATACACATAAGATACAGAGAACATACAGTATACACATAAGATATAGAGAACATACAGTACACACATAAGGGCAGACTAGATGGACCGTATGCTCTCCTACAGATATGTATTTTCTTACCTTTTCTTATGGTTTGATATGTTGTGTTGTGTTTGGAAATAACCAGCTTTTCAACAAAACAAGGTATTTTTGTGATACTCTGCGATACTAGATGTTTTCTATTGTGGGTCGATGGGAGACGAACTAGCGTTGAGTGGATATTATTTGGTGTCTTCACACAAATTCAAGGTAAGGCAGGGGTGGACATGTCGAAATTCCTCATTGGCTTTCCAGGTGGTCCAGAGTGCTGCTCCTTTGATCTCCAGCCATAGGTCCATATGGTAACTGTCATGTTTGTAGTTTTCTTTGATAGACCTCCCCATGTGGGTGCTGAGGTCTCTCATTCAGCCAAGACCCAGTGGCCTCTTAACAACTGACCAAAACATGCAATTTATTATTAGGGGAGCTCCTGGTTTAATCCATATTGCCCACTTTGAGAACCATTATGTCACTTCTTATTCCATCTTGTCCTCCACAACAGGGGAGAGACTGTCTGTGTTCTCTTACAAGGAAATTAGGTTAAGGGCTTTAAAAGGTCCCCAAGTTCTCCTCAGTATCTTCCTCCCCCATACAGCAGGTGGTAGAGAGCAGCCAGAAAGCAGTACAGCAGTTTGTAGGTGTTCCATAGAGCTCTCCCTAGTTTCAGAACTCCCACCATCACTCTTTCACATTTTCTCCATGTCTTTTATTTTCTCTCCATCATTCTTCTCCCAGATTTTATGTTGCTTGCTATAGGCAGTAGAAGGTTCATCCCGTCATCGCTGATAGCATACCTCCCAACTATTGAAAGCCGTAAAGAGGGACACGAGAAGCCACGCCCCCAGCCACGCTCGTAAAGTGAAACACCGCCTAAGAATTAAATAGGGCAACCCTCATTGCAGCCAGTGAGGGGCATCCCTTGTTACAACCAGTTAGGGGCGACACACACACACACACACACACACAGACACAAATACACACATACACACACACACACAGACACACACATACATAGACACACACACACAAACACAGACAAACATACACAAACACACACACACACAAACACACACATACTCACCAGTGCAGGCAATTTCCCTCCTGTGCGAGGCTCCTTCCTGGAGTCCCGCCCCCACCCACTGAACCACCAATAAAATTAATAAAGAAAAAAAGTGTGCAACTGAGCGCTTACACTCAGGGCCAGCGGCAGCGGGTGTCTGAGAGGCCGCGGCAACCCTCCGGGTGACGGCGCGGGATAAGTGCATGCACCATGGGACCAACTGTAAAGAATCAGGACTGTCCCGGGAATATGGGGACGGTTGGGGGGTATGCAGATAGTGATAGGAGAAGGGGCGTACATACCATAGAGGCAGTGCCGGCACTTCCCCCCGGGCCTGCCTTGTTCCTCCTCGCCTCCCTCACCGACCTGTGCGCACTGTCCGGCTCTCCCGCTGCTCACCTCCTGGAAGAGTAAGCATCCGCGGAGGGGGGCTGATGGGGCCCCACTATGGGGGCCATGTACGGCACTGTTTCTGGGGCCCCATGCAAAGTTGTGTCTGGGGGCCCTAATCAAAGACAAATTTTGTATAGCAAAATAAAATATTAACACACCTTGTCAGGGGTGTAGCCACAGCCGGCTCATGCACTGTGGGAGCACCAGCGAAATCATGGGGTTCACACAGATGGGCATCCTGGCATAGAGAATTGTCCATCCATTGCATAGGGAATTGTCCGGGAATTGCTCATATGGCCGTCCAATTTTTTGCTCCCTGCGGCATCCCAAACTAGGATGCCCTACTGTGTGTAACCCCATTAAATCACTGCATCATTGCGATGGCACATGCGCAGGTCACAGCCTCACTATACCTTTAGTTAGAACCTTCCCTAAGCCAGCCATTTGGGACTGGCCGGCCTGGGCATGCCCCCAGCCCGCTCTGCACCAATCAGCTCGCTAGCTGCTGTGATGTCACAGCATGTTGAATAACTGAATGGAGCTGTGCACTGTCTGCAGCAGAGGCTCGTGTAAGTGTGCAGTGGCTTCCTATCGGCTGCACGCTCTGCATTGTGTTACACGTCACCCCTCATCCTGCCGCCTGCAGGATGAGGGGTGACAAAAAGTTGCTACTGATCTGACCCTGGCTGGTGGGTGCTCCATACATTTGCACGGTATACATGGTGGTTAAGCACGCCACTGGTGAAACCCCCCAGTTCGCTTATTACTCACCTTGGCGCATGTGCGGGTCTCCTGTCAAAATCCCAGGTTTGGTCTGCTTTGATCTAATGCGCATGCAATATGGGTAAGTAATGGGTTAACCGGGGGAGTTACATACAGGGGCATACCAAATCCTAATGCCTCAGTAAGCCTTGTTTTTTTAGTCTGCTTTGATCTGATGTGGAGGCTTATTCATTACTAACGCCAGGTATTGGTAGATGAGCGTCTGTATAGCGGCGCTTAGAGCGACCGCTAGTGGACGCTGTAAACACTGTAATTAGGCGCTGTAGCAGAGCGCCTCAGTTGCTGTAGTAACCTGGCCGGCATTAATGAATGAGATGTTGCGCGCTCTAACACCAGTACAGCGCTGCATGGAGTGAAAGGTAGCGACCGACTGTCAGCGACTTACAGCATATTTAACAAAAAACCAGACTCACACAGCGTCGGTGTTCTAAATCTGGGTGCTGTAGCATAGAGCGCCAGACGCTGTGTGATTAAAGTCTGTCTTTGAACACATATCCACCAGTAACAAAGCGAAAACATATGGAATGACATTGGTGTAACATTGTAACATTAACACTTTAATGCCAGACCTGTAATGACAATTCTGCATAAAAAACAAAAAAAATAAAAAAGTTTTCAAAAATGACTTTTTCTAGGCCAGGAGAAGTCAATGACAATGATTTGAGAGAAGAAAAAAATAAATAAATAAAGAAAAAAAACCCTGTTTAAACAGAAGAAAAGGAACATCCATTGAAATGTATGGGAGAGCGACAGGTAATACCTGGTGCTCTGGAAGCTAGAGCGCCGGCGCTATACGCTGAGCCGCCTGTAATAATACATGTGATGCTACATGGCGCTGTTCGAGTCACTCACCAGATTCGCTTTCTTAAATGTGGTTTTGCGTACAGTGCCCGCCGTTCACCAGCCGCTGCCTGCCGCTATGAGGCGCTACCTGCCGCTATCCCTTCTTGGATAACCCCCCAGTGCTGACCCTATATGGTTAATGAGCATTCAAGGTAATTAAAAAGTAATGGGGGAACTAAAGGTTCACAGAGGACCATCTCAAATGGTGAAGCGGACCCCCCTCAACATCCCGGGGGGTTTGGTCCACTTTCCTGACTTGCGGAATTGCCTGACCCTTTAGGTTTAATGGATAGAGGTTCCCCCCCCCCTAAAAGGTCCAATCAGCAGCCAGTAAACACGGTCAGGAGCTCGCTCCCATCTTATTTCAGCCATATTAATGAATGAAATGGCGTTTTCATCTGTCTGGATGATTCGTCCTTCTGACAATAAAAGAGTTTCACCTTCACAGAAAAACAACTGCAAATCTAAAGATCTTCGGCACCAATCAGCACTATTGTCCTCCAGCACAAAACATCTCTCGGCAATCACTACAATTCATAGTGGAGATCAGGACATTGTCACATGTGTTTTCAGGCTGGTAACAATAGCTGGAAATTCAGCCGCAAAATGCGCGGACTGGCGGCAGAGGCGGACTGATCCTAGGGAGACCCAGGAGAATCCTGGCGGGCCAGCACTGCTCTGCGGCTGGATTGGCTGCTGCTTCTAACTCCCCTATCTAATCCTGCCTGCCTAGGCCCTTATTTAAGAAGGGATAGCGTCAGGTAGTGGCTGGTTAATGAGAGATAGCGACTGGTCAACGCCGGACAGGGCACGCAATTACACATTTATCAAGCAGAATCTGTTGAGCGACTGGGATAGCGCCATGTAGCGTCTGATTCATCATTTTCACAGCCTCAGCGAACAGCTCCAGCGTTCAGCCTTGCACAGCGCCAGGTATGACCTCTCACTACCTGTCGCTCTCCCATACATTTCAATGGACGAACCTTTTCTTCTATTTAAACAGGGTTTTTTTCCAACAAATCACAAATAATTCTGTGACCTCTTCTGGCATTGAAAAAGCAGGTTTTTCCAAATGTTTTCATTTTTTATATATTTATTCAGAAATTACATTACAGGTCTGCCATTAAAGTGGACCAACACCCAGGGGGGATTGGCCCGGGAATCTATAAGATTCCTGGGCCGATCAGATGATCAGATCAGTTGGTGAAAGCCCCCAGGAAGCCCACAATCCTACCAATCCATCCGTTTCCACGTTCCAGCGGCACATGCGCGTCCGCCACTGCCGCCTCCCGCGCGTCCCTCTAGCAGGGCGCGCGCCCGCGTCAGCCGTTTGTGAATGGCCGGTGCGGGTGCGCTCCCTGTAAGAGGGACGCGCGGGAGGCGGCGACGCACGCGCTCTGCTTGTCCGGCGCTGCCTCTCGCTTGTCCGCCAGCGGGGATTGGCTGCAGCGGTCACGTGGGAGAGGGGAGAGGTGAGTGTTTCGGGGCTTTCTGGGGGGTTTCACACAGCGGGGCACCCCCGATCAGGGTGCCCCACCAAAGTGGACCAAAACCCAGGATAGTCAAAATCCTGGGTGTTGGTCCACTTTAAAGTGTCCATGTTACAATGTTGTTACAATGTAATTCCATATGTTTTCCCTTTGTTACCACTTGATAGATGCTTGAAAACAGACTTTAAACACACCGCCTCCTGCGCTCTGGGCTTCAGAGAAGCATTTTTCTGCTCCAGAGTTGTTTGAGGCTTTTTTTTTCTTGAATATGTTGTGAGTCGGTCGCTATGAGCAGTCGCTACCATGCGCTCCCATACAGCGCTGTACTGGTCAAATAGCGACTCGTCACAATGTATTCAACATTACTGCACAGCGATTGAGTCGCTATAAACTAGCAACTCACACCTGAGCACTTGCGACTACTAGCGGGCCCTCTGAAAATCCCTGCTACAGACGCTCTTCTGTCGCTACCTGGCGTTAGTGATGAATCAGCCTCCCCGTCTCCAACCTTCAGCCACCCTGGCTTCATTTTACACCTTCAGGCTATATAGTGAATGGGGCTCTAGAGTGGCCCCAATATGCAACTCACTTAGAAATAGCCGCACACCAACCATTAAATGTAAAAATCAATTCAAAGTTTATTTTTAAAAATGTGAGCTGATCACATGAACAATACATACAAGCAAAGACATTATAAGACAAGTTTAAAAAACATGTAGAATAAGCGGTAAAGGGAGGAAGCTGTATGGCTAATATAATAAAGTTAATCTAGAACCAGTATACTAATGGTTAAACATATGGGCGGCGCACCGCTAAAGTGCATGTGCCTAAAGAAATAATAGGATGCATGTTATGAGAAAGATAAAGTGCAATGGGAAAGAATCATTTCATGAAATACACTATCATACAGATATAAAAATAAAAAGATAAATATAAATGTAATTAATGTAAAAATGAAGTGCAAAGTGCTATGCTGCTAGATTGCAGGATAAATCAGTAAAGGATATAAGTGCGATGTGCTGTGCTCCGAAACCGCAGATCAATGAATGACAGAAACTATATACATAGAGGCCGATTCATTAATAGCGGCAGGTAGCGACAGTTGAGCGACTGTAGCGGCATTTTCAGAGTGCCCGCTAGTAGTCGCTGTGCTTGGCCGTTGTTCGGTAGTTGATAGCGACTCAGTCGGTTTGCCGTAATGTTGAATATTGGGTGAGGAGTCGCTATTTGACAGGTTTCGCGCTGTATGGGAGCGCATGATAGCGACTGGCCCTAGCGACCGGCTCCCACCATATTCATTAAAAAATCACGCTCAAAAAATTCTCGCGCTGTGAAATGCATGTTTAAACCCCAGAGCGCTGGCGGCGATGGGTTAAAAGTAGTTTTTTAACCCCCAAACAACCATATTTTTGGAAACCAAAAAAAACACGTTTTTTAAATAATTTAGTAATATGAATAAATTAATATCAGACCTGTAATATCAATTCTGTACAATTTTTTTTTTTTTTTCCTTAAAAAAATTATCTAAAATGGCAGAAGTGGTCACAGAATGTTTCACATTTAGAAAAAAAAAAAAAATTAATAACAATTAATTATTAATATTTAAAGATTGTTCCATTGAAATGTATTGGAGAGCGCCAGGTAGCGAGAGGTCATACCTGTCGCTGTTCAAGGTCAGACGCTGGCGCTGTGGGTTGAGGCTGGAATTATGATGAATGAGTCGCTATATGGCGCTATCTCAGTCGCTAAGCAGGATCGGCTTGATAAATGTGTGATTGTGGTGGGGAGCCGGCGTTCTCGTGGCGGTGCCCGTCATTACCGGCCGCTCACCAGTCGCTACCTGTCGCTATTCCTTCATAAATAAGGGCCATAGTAGTGAAAGCAAGCGGTGACCGAACCAAAGTATCAATAAAAAAATTAAAAAATTTAAGTCAATACATCAATAGCCTCCCTACAGTGGCTACCGACGCTTTGCTATTGATTTTTGACCCGGAGCAAAAATGATTGGGCTGCCAGTACAGACCCAAAGAATGCCCCTAAAAATAAGCCGCTCTCAATAAATTTTAAAATTCTATAACATGCCTTTATTTGACACATTGCAACATCAAGGACAAAGGACAATTAAAAAACAATAAAAGTGCTTAGGAGATGGACCCGTCAGGTATATGGCTCTAATACAGCAAAAAAATATATATTAGATCAAATATTACAATTTAATGAACACAGTCTTACGGTGCTACAGTGCTAAACAATGTAATAATACATCAACCAGTGAGAAGAAGAAAAGAAAAAAATATATACATATTTGTAGAAAAATTACCCAATCTCATAAGGGGGTTTATTCATTAAGGGATAGCGACAGGTAGAGCCTTGTAGCGACAGGTAGCGAATGCTGAACGCCGGGCGCTGTACGCAATACCACATTTATCAAAGCGATTCCTGTGAGCGCCATGTAGCGTCTAATTCATCATCACAGACGGCTCAGTGTATTCCGCTGGCGCTCTGGTATTACCTGTCGCTACCTGTCGCTCTCCCATCCATTTTAATAGACGTTACTTTTATTCTCTTTTAACAGGGTTTTATTTGAATTTTTTTTTTTTTTTAATCAAATCATTGTGTGACCTCTCCTGGTCTATTAAAAGTCATTTTTGAAAACTTTTTATATTTTTATTTTTACAGGTCGGGTATTAAAGTATTAATGTGACAATGTAATAGCAATGTCATTCCATGTGTTTTCGCTTTGTTACTAGTGGATATGTGTTCAAAAGCAGACTTTAATCTGGCGCTCTGGGCTACAGTGACACAATTTTGAGCCCTGGCGCTGTGTGAGGCTGTTTTTTTGATGAATATGGTTTGAGTCGATCACACTGACCAGTCGCTACCGTTCGCTGCCATATAGCGCTGTACTGGTGTTATAGCGACTCACACATCAAATTCATCAATGCCGGCCATGTTACTACAGCGACTGAGGCGCTCTGTAATAGCGACAGCACTCAACCCTGTTAGCTTGCAGGCCAGCCTATAATCTGTCTCTAAACTTGGTTAAAAACAGAGGACTCGGTCACACACATCTGCAGAAGTATGCTTAAGCTGCACCACTACGCCAAGGTGCCTCTGTGGGGTGCAGTCCTAACTCTAATCTCTGAGAGCCCATTTGGGACATACAGTGCAATAGATAAATTGGGAGCAGGCTTACCTGAGGTTGCCCTAAACCTCTCAAGTGCAAGCCATGGGGTGGAAGGGTCAAAGACCTTGCAATACAGCCTAGACCCCACACACCATGTGCTTGCACAAATTCAAAAGAAACAAAGGGGGGGTGGGGGGTGGCAGCCGCTCAGACCATTTTATAACTAGCCTGGGAGGTGCACGTTAGCAGGGCAATTAGGATACAAAAGTCTTAAAGGAGCCACTTGGTTAAAAGACTTTTGTATTCTAATTGCCCTGCTAACGTGCACCTCCCAGGTTAGTTATAAAATGGTCTGAGCGGCTGCCACCCCCCTTTGGCTCTGTAATAGCGACTCACAGACGATCAGAGCGACCACTAGCGGTCGCTCTTAGCGCCGCTGTACAGACACTCGACTGCTGTTACCTGCCCCTATTAATGAATCAGCCTGCCCACCTAGTACTCACACCTCAATAGCGCTATAGCCTCAGCTTCATAGCTGGTGTTGGGCCAGGGGCTTCACATTGACTCTCAACTTAAGATGGTGCCACTGGACCACCCTAACATGAGCGCCATCGTTCACCACATTTATTCATTCCCAGGCCATCAGGACTGCCCTGCAGTAGCACCATAATGGGGTCCTGCCTGTCCCCCTGGGGTGGGACCCCCCAGTCTGACACTGCGAGTCAAGCTGAAAGCCAGTCAGATCTGCTGCCCCTTTGTGGAAACCCTTCAGCCCCGGGGAAGTGTGGAACCCGGTTGGGAACATTGTCCCTGTAAATTCTGCTTGACTGTAGCGGAACTGGAACTGAACCAATTAAGTCATAGCCCTAAGGTGGAGAAGGTCTCTCTTAGTGAATATTGTCCTGTACAATTCTCTGCCTTAAAGAAAGAGTTGACTGGAAGGGAGTAGTCCCATTGAAGTTGGGTGGTCCATGCCCTATTAGTTCCATTGCTAAGGATAACTGTGTACTGTTAACTGCAACCTAACGAGTTAAACATGCATTAAAATGGAGAAAAACCAGGGATTTTGAATATCCCGAGTTTTAGCCCTTGCCCACGTGGTACCCTGATCTGGGATGCCCCGCTGTGTGAAACCCCCTAAGTCGTTCAGTCTAACTCACCTGTCCCCGGTCCTACAGCGCATGTGCGGCCTCTCGTCCAATCAGCGCACTCGGATCCGCTAGTCTAGTCTAGACGTCTAGCTGACATCCCCGCTAGCCTTTAACAGGGAGCATGCCGGATAAAAGTATACAGTAGTGGCCGCTGTTCGTGCATGCGCCATAGGATCGGGGAAGAAGGTAAGTTTACTGGGCGGCCTGTGGGGTTTCACACAGCAGGGCATCCCGAATCTGCATACCCAGGGGGGAGAGAAGCAGGTGGAATCATTCCAGGGCCGTCAACCTTGGGTTTTAGTCCACTTTAACTGAGCCTGAGTTGGATTAACTAAATGCCTTTGAACTGTGATGAGATCTGTCTTTGGATTAAAGTGAAAGTCTGCTTCTTTTGTGGATGTGATATAAGCTTTTGTCTTGCCAACGAGTGAATAAAGAGGAACTAAACTGGTTAAGAAAAAACAGTTGTGGTGTGAAAGTCTATCGGCCTGCCTTGGAAGTACCGTCACATACTTTGGCCTATTGGATTACAGTTACTGTGATATCTGAGCAGGGCCGGATTATGAGGGGGGCGCAAGCCCCGGGGCCTCCACCACTTGCTCTGCAAAGGGGGCCTCCACCAACCTTTGGGTTATGGTCTGGTCCAGGAGGCTTTTCAGTCTTTGGTCCAACGGGCCGTGGGGCTGGAAACCAATCTATCAGCAGCAGTGGGGTCCCCTGGGAGCCTGGGCAAGCTTCTTTTTTTTTTTGCAAACCTGCAGCTAAACCACCACAGGGCAGGACGGAGAGTCTAGAGCAGCAAAGCCGCTGCCAGCAACACTACAGTGATGGGTGCAGAGCTGTCACTGCACATAAGCCACCAAGCACAGCCGCTGGCAGCTCAATGCAGGGAACCAGCCGGGCGACTACACTACCCCCCACCCAGAATGGCAAAGCAGGAGTTCCCGAGCAGCACAAGGGTGGCACAAGGGACTCGATCTGACGTTCCAGTAAGTAGGCGGGTGCCAGACAACCACCAATCAGTTGCTGGACTATTATTTTAAAGGAAAATAAATACTGTATCTGGGGCCTCCACCAGATTTTGTGCCTCCCCCACACTTAATCTTGCCCTGTATCTGAGTGCTTGGCCCAAGACATAGGCCAATTTGCTTTGACCGTGACCGAGTTTGTGGAGAATAAGTCATATCTAACCTTCATTTTACCACTGCGCTTGGTGACCACCTGTGAGCGAGGGGGTTCTCTGCGTATACATAGAGCATTGGAAGGTGTCGGCATCCCTTTGCCCGCTCCCCTCTGGCTGTATCTGCCTACCCCAGCCATTCCGATAGGCCTGGCCTGGGTGCGGGCATCAGCTTGATGGATGCCGGGGATGCAGCTACAACCGGTGTAACAGTTACAACACTATAAACACTTTAAATAGGCAAATGAATCAATAAAGTGGACCAACACCAAGGGGGGATTGGCCCAGGAATCTATAAGATTCCCGGGCCGATCAGATCCCTCCCCGCAGGGCATCCGAAATCGGGATGTTCCGTGGGGTGAAACCCCCCAGGAAGCCCACAATCCTACCTTTTCCACGTTCCAGCGGCGCATGCACGTCCGCCGCCGCCGCCTCCTGCGCGGGCCGTTTGTGAATGGCCAGCGCGGGTGCGCTCCCTGTAAGAGGGAGGCGCGGGAGGCGGCGGCGGACGCGTTCTGCTTGTCCGGCGCTGCCTCTCGCTTGTCTGCCGGCAGGGATTGGCTGCAGCGGTCACGTGGGAGCGGGGTGAGGTGAGTTTTCAGGGCTTTCTGGGGGGTTTCACACAGCGGGACACCCCCGATCGGGGTGCCCCACCGAAGTGGACCAAAACCCAGGATAGTCAAAATCCAAGGGGGGTGGTCCACTTTAATTACTGCAGATCTGCATGTTACACCTCAAAGAGGGACAAATGGAAACAACGAGGGACAGGGGGACATGGTAAAAGGAACCGTCCCTCCAAATCAGGGACACTTGGGAGGTATGGGGGAGTATTTTGCCTGATTTGGGGCTTCCTTTTAACTTTTACCTAGGATATTCCAAACTGGGGTGGTGGTAAAGTCTTTGAATGGTGGTCCACTTTGATTTGCTGGATACTGCTATTGGTTACCTCCTGGATTCTTTAAATTAAGAACAAACCAATACCCCCTTACACATACCTTCCAACTTTTCAGGGTGGGAAAGAGGGACATTTGTTTAATTAGGCCACACCCCCCATTGACTGATGGATAGGAGATCCTGATGGAGGCTGTAACAATTACAAAACACTTTGAATAGGCAAATGAATCATTTATTGAGGCAGATCTGCATGTTACACCTCAAAGAGGGACAAATGGGAACAACGAGGGACAGGGGGACATGGACTCAAAAGAGGGACAGTCCATCCAAATAAGGGACACTTGGGAGGTTTGCCTTATCAGAGCCCCGGGGTTCCCCCACAATTCCATGTAGCTTGTGTTAACCCCTTCTCTCCCACAGCTGAGAGCAAGGTAAGGATTGGATGGATATTCAGAATAAACCAACCCCCCCCCCTCCCCGTGTCAGTATATTAACTGACTTTTCATTATCAGCATTGAGATCCTGTAAAATAATTCTGTAGCCAGATAATGTGGCTGTCAGATGTTATTATTCGCACAGCAGGAGCGAGTCACATCAGGGCAGCAGCTAATTTGTTGGCAGTGAGTAATCTGTCACCCCCGCTTATGAGATGTCGCTGGCTGACCCGCGTGCTGGAAAATGTCAGGATTTCCCGGATCTCCATCCGTCTGATTCTCTGAGGAGAGGAGGCACGCTGCGTGCCACACATTGCCGGGCCACCTCAGATGCACGGATGTGAGTTTAGGGTCCTCATTATGTATTTATAGGGGAATTGTATTTATAGGGGATTTATAGGGGAATTCAAGTGGGACACCTAATTAAACAGAGTAGTTTACAGGGTAATGGGCAGGGGTGTAACTAGAGGGGGGGCAGGGGGGGCAGGGGGTGCTTACTTGGCATATTTAGAGAATGGAACTCCATGTGTCTCTGCTGTTTTAGTCTTTAGTTGTCTAGCTACATCCAATGGAGTTAAAATACAGAATAAAAGATTACTGTAAGAGCTTTGAAAGGGCCCCATTCATTGTTCGCACCAGGACCCCGTCACATTGACTTACACCATTGGTAATGGGTTTGGTTTGGGGTGTGGCTTATCCAGAAGGTTTTTAGGAACAAACATCCGCAGCATTATATGCAACTCGTCTGTGTTGCTCCGCCCCCGATGTGCCCTTAAAGTGGACCAAAACCCACTTTTCTGGTACAATGGCGCATGTGCGAGCTGCGGCTGTTATTCCTCTAGCAAGGCACGTGCCCGCACCAGGCATTTGTGAGTGGTCGGCGCGGGTACACTCCCTGTTAGAGGGTAGCGGAAGGGGGGGAGCCTTCAGCGCGCTCGGAGCCGCTCGCCTTAGACGAAGGGACGTCAGTGCATCCGAGCGCGATGATTGGACGAGCGGGCGCGTATGCGCCGTAGGACTGGGAAGAGGTGAGTTGGTTTCGGCGACCTGGGAGGTTTCACACAGCAGGGCAAGGACCAAATCCCAGGATAGTCAAAATCCTGTGTTTTGGTCCACTTTAAAGCACAACTTAAGATGTCTCTGGTCTATAAAGAATGTTGGTGATTGGCCTGACGCTCCTCTAATCCGTACATTCCACCACCCCCTCCAGCCAATCAGCCAGAGCAGGGCCTTAGTTGTAAATTGACCAGATGTGCTGGATTTAGTGGAACTACTAATATGGGGGACATTTAAGAGTTCCCAGAGTTTTTTGAGATAGTGGGACATCGGGTCAGTTTATCATTCACTGGTCCAGCTCTGGATGTGATTCAAGAAGATTTGCTGCCCATCAGCTCATTCACTGTTACAAGCAGAAGCCAGTAATGCTTCTTACTCACTGACCTGTGTCCTGTACCAGCGGTCTTCTAGCTATATGCGTCCTTTACCATCGATCTGTGCCCCCCACTAGTGACCTGTGTCCTATACTAGTGACCTATACCCTGCACCATTGATCTGTGCCCCCCACTAGTGACCTGTGTCCTATACGAGTGACCTATACCCTGCACCATCGATCTGTGCCCCCCACTAGTGACCTGTGTCCTATACTAGTGACCTATACCCTGCACCATCGATCTGTGCCCCCCACTAGTGACCTATACCCTGCACCATCGATCTGTGCCCCCCACTAGTGACCTGTGTCCTATACTACTGACCTATACCCTGCACCATTGATCTGTGCCCCCCACTAGTGACCTATACCCTGCACCATCGATCTGTGCCCCCCACTAGTGACCTGTGTCCTATACTAGTGACCTATACCCTGCACCATTGATCTGTGCCCCCCACTAGTGACCTATACCCTGCACCATCGATCTGTGCCCCCCACTAGTGACCTGTGTCCTATACTACTGACCTATACCCTGCATCATTGATCTGTTCCCCCCACTAGTGACCTGTGTCATATACTAGAAGTGATCTGTTCTCCACCAGTGAACTATGCCCCCCACTAGTGACCTGTGTCCTATACTAGTAGTGACCTGTGCCCCTTCAATTACCTATTTTTGCACTAGTGATCTGTGCCCCCACTAGTGACCTATGCCCTGCACTAGTGCTCTGTGACACCCACTAGTGAACTGTGCCCTGCACCATTGACCTGTGCCCCCCACTAGTGACGTGTCCTATACTAGTAGTGATCTGTCCTTCACCGGTGATCTGTGCCCTTTCAATTACCTATTTTTTCACTAGTGATCTTTGCCCCCACTAGTGACCTATGCCCTGCACTAGTGCTCTGTGGCACCCATTAGTGCCTCTTCAATTACCTATTTTCTGCAATAGTGACGTGGCCCTCCCATATCACCTGTAGTGGACACAGACTGGTGGGACAAAGATCACTGAAGAGAGATATAGATCACTGGTGAAAGACACTAGTCATTAGAGGGGGACTAATGTCTTCCACCACTGGTCTGTGCCCAGCATAAGTAATGTGCCCCACCAGTGATCTATATCTCACTGCAGTGATATGTGTCCTTCGCCAGTCTGTGTCCACTACAGGTGATATGTGCCCTTTGCCAAGTATGTGTCCATTACAGGTGATATGTGCCCTCTGCCAGGTATGTGTCCATTACAGGTGATATGTGCCCTCTGCCAGGTATGTGTCCATTACAGGTGATATGTGCCCTCTGCCAGGTATGTGTCCATTACAGGTGATATGTGCCCTCTGCCAAGTATGTGTCCATTACAGGTGATATGTGCCCTCTGCCAGGTATGTGTCCATTACAGGTGATATGTGCCCTCTGCCAGGTATGTGTCCATTACAGGTGATATGTGCCCTCTGCCAGGTATGTGTCCATTACAGGTGATATGTGCCCTCTGCCAGGTATGTGTCCATTACAGGTGATATGTGCCCTCTGCCAAGTATGTGTCCATTACAGGTGATATGTGCCCTCTGCCAGGTATGTGTCCATTACAGGTGATATGTGCCCTCTGCCAGGTATGTGTCCATTACAGGTGATATGTGCCCTCTGCCAAGTATGTGTCCATTACAGGTGATATGTGCCCTCTGCCAGGTATGTGTCCACTACAGGTGATATGTGCCCTCTGCCAGGTATGTGTCCATTACAGGTGATATGTGCCCTCTGCCAGGTATGTGTCCATTACAAGTAATATGTGCCCTCTGCCAGGTATGTGTCCACTACAGGTGATATGTGCCCTCTGCCAGGTATGTGTCCACTACAGGTGATATGTGCTCTCTGCCAGGTATGTGTCCATTACAGGTGATATGTGCCCTCTGCCAGGTATGTATCCATTACAGGTGATATGTGCCCTCTGCCAGGTATGTCTCCCCTACAGGTGATATGTGCCCTCTGCCAGGTATATGTCCATTACAGGTGAATATGAGCCCTCTGCCAGGTATGTGTCCACTACAGGTAATATGTGCCCTCTGCCAGGTATGTGTCCATTACAGGTGATATGTACCCTCTGCCAGGTATGTGTCCATTACAGGTGATATGTGCCCTCTGCCAGGTATGTGTCCATTACAGGTGATATGTGCCCTCTGCCAGGTATGTGTCCATTACAGGTGATATGTGCCCTCTGCCAGGTATGTGTCCACTACAGGTGATATGTGCCCTTTGCCAAGTATGTGTCCATTACAGGTGATATGTGCCCTCTGCCAGGTATGTGTCCATTACAGGTGATATGTGCCCTCTGCCAGGTATGTGTCCATTACAGGTGATATGTGCCCTCTGCCAGGTATGTGTCCATTACAGGTGATATGTGCCCTCAGCCAGGTATGTGTCCCCTACAGGTGATATGTGCCCTCTGCCAGGTATATGTCCATTACAGGTGAATATGAGCCCTCTGCCAGGTATGTGTCCACTACAGGTAATATGTGCCCTCTGCCAGGTATGTGTCCATTACAGGTGATATGTACCCTCTGCCAGGTATGTGTCCATTACAGGTGATATGTGCCCTCTGCCAGGTATGTGTCCATTACAGGTGATATGTGCCCTCTGCCAGGTATGTGTCCATTACAGGTGATATGTGCCCTCTGCCAGGTATGTGTCCACTACAGGTGATATGTGCCCTTTGCCAAGTATGTGTCCATTACAGGTGATATGTGCCCTCTGCCAGGTATGTGTCCATTACAGGTGATATGTGCCCTCTGCCAGGTATGTGTCCATTACAGGTGATATGTGCCCTCTGCCAGGTATGTGTCCATTACAGGTGATATGTGCCCTCAGCCAGGTATGTGTCCACTACAGGTGATATGTGCCCTTTGCCAAGTATGTGTCCATTACAGGTGATATGTGCCCTCTGCCAGGTATGTGTCCATTACAGGTGATATGTGCCCTCTGCCAGGTATGTGTCCATTACAGGTGATATGTGCCCTCTGCCAGGTATGTGTCCATTACAGGTGATATGTGCCCTCTGCCAGGTATGTGTCCATTACAGGTGATATGTGCCCTCTGCCAGGTATGTGTCCATTACAGGTGATATGTACCCTCTGCCAGGTATGTGTCCATTACAGGTGATATGTGCCCTCTGCCAGGTATGTGTCCATTACAGGTGATATGTGCCCTCTGCCAGGTATGTGTCCATTACAGGTGATATGTGCCCTCTGCCAGGTATGTGTCCACTACAGGTGATATGTGCCCTTTGCCAAGTATGTGTCCATTACAGGTGATATGTGCCCTCTGCCAGGTATGTGTCCATTACAGGTGATATGTGCCCTCTGCCAGGTATGTGTCCATTACAGGTGATATGTGCCCTCTGCCAGGTATGTGTCCATTACAGGTGATATGTGCCCTCTGCCAGGTATGTGTCCATTACAGGTGATATGTGCCCTCTGCCAGGTATGTGTCCATTACAGGTGATATGTGCCCTCAGCCAGGTATGTGTCCATTACAGGTGATATGTGCCCTCTGCCAGGTATGTGTCCACTACAGGTGATATGTGCCCTCTGCCAGGTATGTGTCCATTACAGGTGATATGTGCCCTCTGCCAGGTATGTGTCCATTACAGGTGATATGTGCCCTCTGCCAGGTATGTGTCCATTACAGGTGATATGTGCCCTCTGCCAGGTATGTGTCCATTACAGGTGATATGTGCCCTCTGCCAGGTATGTGTCCACTACAGGTGATATGTGCCCTCTGCCAGGTATGTGTCCATTACAGGTGATATGTGCCCTCTGCCAGGTATGTGTCCACTACAGGTGATATGTGCCCTCTGCCAGGTATGTGTCCACTACAGGTGATATGTGCCCTTTGCCAAGTATGTGTCCATTACAGGTGATATGTGCCCTCTGCCAGGTATGTGTCCATTACAGGTGATATGTGCCCTCTGCCAGGTATGTGTCCATTACAGGTGATATGAGCCCTCTGCCAGGTATGTGTCCACTACAGGTGATATGTGCTCTCTGCCAGGTATGTGTCCACTACAGGTGATATGTGCCCTCTGCCAGGTATGTGTCCACTACAGGTGATATGTGCTCTCTGCCAGGTATGTGTCCATTACAGGTGATATGTGCCCTCTGCCAGGTATGTATCCATTACAGGTGATATGTGCCCTCTGCCAGGTATGTGTCCACTACAGGTGATATGTGCCCTCTGCCAGGTATATGTCCATTACAGGTGATATGTGCCCTCTGCCAGGTATGTGTCCACTACAGGTGATATGTGCCCTCTGCCAGGTATATGTCCATTACAGGTGATATGAGCCCTCTGCCAGGTATGTGTCCACTACTGGTGATATGTGCCCTCTGCCAGGTATGTGTCCACTACAGGTAATATGTGCCCTCTGCCAGGTATGTGTCCACTACAGGTGATATGTGCCCTCTGCCAGGTATGTGTCCATTACAGGTGATATGTGCCCTCTGCCAGGTATGTGTCCATTACAGGTGATATGTGCCCTCTGCCAGGTATGTGTCCATTACAGGTGATATGTGCCCTCTGCCAGGTATGTGTCTGCCTAGTGATACCTGTTTTAAATGATACTCTTCCACCACTGACCTGTGTTCCCAGCCGGATCTACATACTGAATTATAGCCCCCATCAGTGATTTGGGCCACCATTCACCTGTCTCCCCCATCAGTGACTTGTGCTCTTCTTGATGGTTAGGTACTCCTGCAGGTTGGGCATCAAAGCACTTCGAGGGCTGGTGTGTCACCACCGCTCCTAGAGCTACTGCTACAGTCCAAACAGACTTTTGATCCACTTTAACCCCTGTAGCCAAGTCTAAAAGGTTCCAGGGTTGGGCTACACTTTTCCCTGCTGTTTGAACCCCCCTAGTTTTCCGTTACTCACCTGGCTCTGGTATTCCCAGAGCACACAGGCCCTGCTGGCATCCCCTCTACTCCTCTGTCCTTTGTGCACTCGCTTGGGAGCGACCAGTCGGAGGCGCCAGCAATCTATTCATTCAGCATTGATTGCCAAGCATTAATATGCACAGCCATTATCAGTGACAGACTGGGGCCAAAAATCAGCTCTAGATCTTACCAGCCCCTGGCCGACCCTAGACATCCCTGCTGAGGCCCCCCAACCATGATGCCGGGGCTATAGCATTGGGGTTCCTTGGCCTGTGGGTACAGTGGGGCTGGGTACAGGGGGCTGAGAGGGAGACTAATGGGGCAGGGATTGAATTTGGGTGTTATAAGCAGCAGCCCAACTGGCACCAAAGCAGAGCGACCCACCAGGCATTGTCCCGGGTCTCCCTATGGCCATAGTGAATATCATGGGGTTTAGTCAGCTTTACATTTTATGTGCTGAAGAAACAGTTCAGCACCTCCATTACTGGACAGCTCCTACCTAGAATAGGGTACAGCCAGATCCCACATGGATGGCCAGCTTTAAAGCAAAACTCCCCGTTTTGTCAGGTTTTGATGTTCTGCCCCCAGACCTGTGATTTACTTACCAGCGCACTGCTTCCAAGTTTCTTATAGCCCTGTGGCTAACGTGAGAATCCATTCACTGCAAGCGGTGAGCTCCCCAATAGCTTTGGCAAAATCAAGCAGCAGTAATGACCTCCCTAGGTGAGAAAGCAGTCAGTAACCTGTTAGCTCCCATGGAGGAGGAGGACCCCAGTATGGGCCCCGGAGAGCCGCCCTGATAGTGGCCCTGCTACTTCTAAGCTCAAGCTGGCCCAGCCGATGGGTCCTCAAGCTTAGGGCCCCCCAGGCCTCATGCTCTGCAGCCTTTATTATGCCTTAACCAAGTCATTGGTGGGTACGAAGTTAATGACCACGTCTCTCCCTTCCTGCTGTTCCTGTGATTGATGACTAGAAATGGCTCCCAGGCCGACTGGAAGCGATGGGGCAGCTGGAATTGAATGACATCGCTCCCAGCAGCGCTCCCCACTGAGGCCACCGCATACCGGCCGCCAAACACGGAGCCGGATTCACAGAGGCGGACCAAGGTTAAGGTAAGCTTTATGGGCATTCTTGGTGTTATGTGCAGTGAAGGGCTCCAGCCTGGGTGTAAGTGGTCCTCTTTAAAGTGTTTTTATACCCAGATAGGAAGTTTATGTCATCACCTTCTATCCCCAGCCCAGTGCCCCAAAATAGCCTGTGTTTCTTTTTGTCTACTAAAGCCTTTGTCCAATATGCATAACAACACTAGCAGGATGCATTCTGTCATATTGCTCCCTGGCTGAGCAGCCCCGTCCCCTGATGCTTTCCAGTAATCATACATTGAGTTACACACAGCTCAGCATTGGGGAGCACTTCCACCTAACTGCCGTCATGTGACATTTTAGTTGTAACTGAATGTATAAGCATGTGGCTGCCATTCACCATATTACTACTTCCTGATAGTGTTTTTATTAATATTGGGCAAAGGTAAAAAAAAAAAAAGAAACACAGGCTGTTTTGGGGCACAGGGCTGGGGCTGGAAGGTGACCACATAAACTTCCTATCTGGGTATAGGTGCATCTTAAACTGGACCTTCACCCTGAATAAGAGTCTATCCCACACCCTGTACATACAGATTGCCCACATTAATCCGGACCTTCACCCTGAATAAGAGCCTATCTTATATGTTATATATACAGATTGCCCACATTAATCCGGACCTTCACCCTGAATAAGAGCCTATCTTATATGTTTCCCACACCCTGTACATACAGATTGCTCACATTAAAAATCATCCTACCTGCACCTACTGCATGTTATGAGCCTTTAAACATCCAAGATGGCGGCTTTCAGTGGACCAAAACCCTGTAATGTGGAAATCCCTAATTGGGATGCCCCGCTGTGTGAAACCCCCCTTATCACCCAGAATAACTCACCTTTCCCCGGTTCTACGGCGCATGCGTCCAATTGCCGTGTCTATGTAATGCTATTGACAGGCGGAGATGGTATAGTCCTGACCCACTCAGTGGGATTAGGGGGAAATGTAACGCTGATTTATGGGAGATGAATAAAAAAAAAACATCAGAATTTCTTTCCTAGAAATGTTCTTTAATTATCACAAAGAAAGCGAGCCTTTTATTATTCTGTTTTATTCTGCGCTTTTATTTATTCACAGATGAAGCGATGACAGTAATGAGGGATTGCTGGTGGGCGACACGCAGGGCGAGCGGCGGCATGACACCACACGCAGATTCCTTGTGTGTACATTACAATGGGGCTGACACACTTCCTGTTCATTGTCGCACAATGCGGTGAGCGGCTGCATTCAGCGCAGCGGCGGGGCGTCCAGCTATTCCCGCTGCATTGCAGGGACAATGGCGCCAGCAGGCTTCTGAGGATGCCGGGCTGCGCTGTTCCATCCCGCTAGTCACCCGCCACAGTGTTTCTATGTTATATTGCGGCAGAATAATAAATGGTAGCGCATTGCGTTTGTTGTTTTTAAAGTGGACCAACACCCAGGGGGGATCAGCCGGGAATCTATAAGATTCTCGGGCCGATCAGATCCCTCCCCACGGGGCATCCGAAATTGGGATGTCCCGCGGGGTGAAACCCCGCAGGATGCCCCATTCACCTTACCTTATCCCCGCTCCAACGGCGCATGCGCGAGCCGCAGCCGCATCTCGCGCTTCTCTCTAACAGAAGGAAGCGCGAGATGCGGCCCCCAGCACGCTCAGAGCCGCTGTGGTAGTCCGTCGCTTGTCCGTGCATACCACAGCGGCTCTGAGCGCTCTGATTGGACGAGCGCTCGCGTAGGAGCGGGGTGAGGTGAGTTTTTTAGGGCGTTCTGGGGGGTTTCACGCACCGATCGGGGTGCCCGGCGGAAGTGGACCAAAACCCAGGATAGTGAAAATCCTGGGTGTTGGTCCACTTTAATACTGAGCTATAGATATGGTGTCTTTCAGGTCAAATGGCGCTATAGTCCAGTCAGCCAACTTCCTCATTTATTGGATGTGACTGCCAGTCACATGACCACCAGTAACCAATCGGGTTTGCACATCAAAACTGAATAGTTGCTGGTGGTCACATGACTGGCATGTGAATAAAGAAATGATTACTGGACTACAGTTAAACCGGACCTTCAGCATCATTTAATGAAAAGCTTAAACCTTTAAAAGACTATTCCCCAACTTCTAAAATCAATATTATAATTTTAAGTGTTAAGTCACTTATTATTCTTTCCCCTACTGGGCTGCACCTCTGTTCAGTACTCTAGGATACAGGCGCCGCCATCTTGCCTTAGAAGCATCACATACTGGGGAGAGGGGTGAAAAGTGCAGGGGGCGGGTTATAGCTGTGCTTTGCACAGACAGAGCAGAGCTGGGGTCAGGAAAAGGACAACAATCCCAGAATGCAGAGAGACACTTCCTGCTTGCAGGCAGCCTGATGCTCCATGAGCCGCCATCTTGGATGTTAAAAGGTTAAAAAAAACTGAAATAGGTGCAGGTCGGGTGCTTTTGGGCAATCTGTATATGGGGTAAACATACAAGATAGGCTCTTATTCAGGGTGAAGGTCTGCTTGAAATAAAAACACGAGTCCCTCCGCCTTCTCTGGGCTGCAAGCGGCTGGTTTTCCAGTAACATTCCAGGGAGAGGCGAGTTTTATTGTCACATTTTAATAGGTGTCTCGTCTAGTTCTTCTATAAAGCAAACAAAATCTAGCCCGGCCGGCACAGGAATCTAAAAGGATCCACTGACCTTCCCTCAAATTAAGTGTAACCCCCCCCCCCCCAGGGTGCTGGTATTCATTCACCTTTCTCCGGGACAATGGCATCTGCACAGGCTCTCGTCCAATCAGAACTGTTTGCCATGCCTATGTCATTTGGCAAGCCGATTATTTTTAATGGGGAATGTAAGCTGCTGCATCCCCTGTATTCTCAAGCTGTGCGTGCACTCTCTTCCCAGCCAATCAGATACGGGAGCATGCACGCCCCTGGGGATGCAGCAGCTTTGTGTTCTCCATTAAAGTCACTGAGAGCCTGCACATGCACCGTTGAGTTGTTAAGGGCGATCGGGGGTTTCACACAGCGGGGCATCCCAAAACTGGATGCATCTGGGGCATGGAACAAAAACCAGAACAGTCAAATTCCTGGGTTTTGTTCCACCTTAAAGCATGACAAAATCCGGTATTTCCCAATGCATGGCACGGCCTGCTTCACAAAGTCATTACATCTGGGTATTCCGCCACAAGGTGGAGCAGTGCACTTCAGAAGAGTTGTGGCTCCTCCCGGCCCCATATAAAAACGGAATCACCATAGACCTCCAGTGTTTTCTCTGCAGTGCTTACTGCGAAGATAGAAGATGGCTCTCTATATTGCGCAGGTGAGCGGGGCAACCATGCCTGCAGCCCTGCATATCTATTTCCCCCCTTTCCGGACCCTCTGTGCCTCCCAGCCTCGGCTGACGGATTGGATGAAGGTAGCAGAGCACTAGGGTCAAGTGCTCAAGGAGCGCTGCTCCAAGCCGCAGACCCTGTACCACAAAGGGTAGCCGGCCATAGGCTTTATGGTGAGCCTACTAGGGATGTGGAGTTCCTGTCCTGGCTGCTGAGGGAGTGAGTGTTTTGGGGACTGTTTACTTGTTCAGGCGTTTTGGGGCTCCTTCCCCCCCCCCCATTCCTGGCCTGAGGGGGAGGGGGGGGGGGCGGGTGGTAGCTGCGAGGGTGTTGTTTTGCAAGTTTCAATCTGTTTTTTACTGTGCATTTAACTGTCTTTCGCCGCTTTGTACTACGCTCCGCGGCGGGCGGCGCTATATGTGTGAAGCGTTTTTTCTCTACTGTGATGACACCGGCGAGGTCACGTGAGCGCCGTTTTCACGCTCTTCGGGGGAGGGGCGGGGCAGGCAGATGACGCGCATCGCGTCGTTCTCCCGCGGCCCGCCCCTCAAGGTTCCTCTGTCGGAGCCATCTTGCTTCTGCTGCGTGTCTGGGGCCCTCTTCAATCCTTGGGCTGCGGCAGTGATTTCTGCCTGCGTCGCGTCCTCCGGTGGTGGCTGGCGAGCCTTGTCCTGCTTGGTCCGAGAGTCCCCTCTGGGGTTTTTGGTTATCCTTGGGGCATGGGCTGCGGGATACTTATGTATGTTTGCTTATGTTTTTCCGGCGGGACACCCGTGGGTTGTGGTTTCTCCCGGTCCTGCTCCTCGCCCCCCCTTCATCTCCCCTTACTTTTCTGGGGGCGTCCCTTGGGGGGGCATCCCGGGTGGCTTTTATTAGCCTTTACCCTGTGCTGGCATATTGCGCCTGTATTACTCACCATATGGAGGCTTCTGGGGATAACGTCCTTCAGGACAATCCCGGTTGTGTTCCATGTGTGGGGTATCCCCTATCAGTAATGACGTCACGGTGTGCGGGCCATGCGCCCAGGCTGTCCTTTTGATTTAGTCTGGGCTGCCTGCTTCTTTACCAATCTCTGCGCCCCCTTCGGCATCGCCTACCCCTCCGCGCCTGCACTTAGCCACCAGTGAGGGGGGTACTAGCAGGGGGCCACATTCTGATCTGGCACTTCGTGTGGCCAGCATTGAAAGGCAGCTTGCCAGGCCTGTTCAGCGTAAGACCTCTAGCAAGAAGCGGCACCTGACTTCTTCGCCTGCACTGTTTACTGAGGAGCAGGAGGAAATTGATCTTTTTGATGAACGTTATTCACTGGAGGAGGGGGAGCTTTTCTCGGGCTCTGACTCCTCTGGGGATCAGCAGGTGGGCCGCTGGTTTCCTGGTTTCCTGAGGACACTAATCTAAGCTAATCTGTTGTCTCACATTTTTGAGGTTTTACACATTGCCCTCCCTGAGGTGGCTAAGAGGAAGCTCTGACTCCTCTGGGGATCAGCAGGTGGGCCACGACAGTGACCCTGGGTCTGAGTCTGAGGATTCCTGGTTTCCTGAGGACACCACTAATCTGTTGTCTCACATTTTTGAGGTTTTGCACATTGCCCCCCCTGAGGTGGCTAGGAGGAAGCAGGGTGAGCTTTTTCGTACCAGTAAGCAGCGTCTGGAGTTCCCTGAGCAGAGTCATTTCACTAATATGGTGCTCAAGGAGTGGGAATGTCCTAGTAGATTGTTGCCTTTGTCCTTACTGCCATGGATGATGTAGTACGGCTGAGTGGTAGGGCCTCTGCCCTCTTGGTGGCTATGTGCCGCTCTGTTTGGTTGCGTCAGTGGGCAGCTGATGCTGCTGCTAAGAAGGCTCTCACTGGACTCCCCTTTGTGGGGCTGAGGCTCTTTGGTGAGCACCTGGATGTTTTAGCCAAGGATGGTAGGTTGCCTCAGCGTAGGAGGCAGCCTCGGCCTTTTCGGGGGCCATCTGCTTCAGTCTCCTCCTTTCGTACCCCCAGAGGAGGTTGAGGGTTCCTCTTTTCAGGTGCCCGCAGGGGGTCTTGAGGTCGTGGCAGATCCCGTGGTTGTCCTGGTCTCTCATGGGACCCCAAGCCCAAACCTTCTCCCAAGCCCCCTCAGGCATGAGGAAGTGCCCTCACCCATCCGGGTTGGGGGACGGCTTCGGCTCTTTGCTCATGTCTGGAAGCTCCGCTTCTCAGACCGGTGGATTCAGGAGGTGGTGTCCTCCGGTTACAATATAGAGTTTGCAGCCTGGCCGCCCCCCAGATTTCTCAGATCCCGGATGCCTCACAACCTTCTATCAGCTCAGGGGTTGCGCCTTGCAGTTCAACGTCTGCTGGACTCAGGAGTCATTTGCCTGGTGCCTTCCCAGGAACGGGGTCAGGGTTTCTATTCCAATTTGTTCACTGTCCCCAAAAAGGACGGGTCCCTGAGGCCAATCCTGGACTTGAAGGGTCTCAACAGGTTTGTCAGGTTCAAGCACTTTCGCATGGAGACTCTTCGTTCGGCTGTTGGTTCCCTTCGCCCCGGTGACTTCATGACCTCTGTGGACATCAAGGATGCTTATCTTCATGTGCCAGTCTTCCTGGGTCATCAGAGATTTCTCAAGTTTGCTCTAAAGGATCGAGCTGGCGGGCGTGATGGCTCTGCTGCGGCATCAGGGCATTCGCATCCTTCCTTACCTGGACGACATTCTGATTGTGGCTCGATCTCTTCAGCAGGCCAAGAGGGATACTCAGGTGGTGACCTCCACTCTCGAGTCCTTCGGCTGGGTGATCAACTATCCTAAGTCTTCACTGTCTCCGTCTCTGGTGAGGTCCTTCCTGGGCATGACTCTGGATACCTATCAGGTCAAGGTTTTCCTGCCCCAGCTGAAAGTGGAGGGCCTTCAGAAGCAGGCTCGGGCTCTGCTCTAGTGTCCTCATCCCTCCATCCGGCAGGGGATGCAGTTAGTGGGTGTCCTGCTTCGAGGCGGTCCCCTTTGCTCAGTTTCACATGAGGCCTCTTCAGTTGCACCTTCTGTCTGTTTGGAATTGGGACCCTGTGTCCTTGGATCAGGAGTTTGCTCTGTCCCCCCTGGCCAGACAGTCCCTCTCGTGGTGGCTGGATTCAAGGAACCTTCTAGGGGGCAGGACTTTTCTGCCCCAGCTTTGGGAGACTGTCACCACAGATGCCAGTCTGACAGGTTGGGGGGGCTTTTGGAAGTCTATGCAGTTCCAGGGTCAATGGGGCCCCCATGCTCCCATCAATGTTCTGGAACTGAGGGGGTTCCGGTTGGTTCTTGCTCAGTTGACCTCACACCTTCGGGGTTGGGCTGTTCAGATCCACTCAGACAAACAGATGGCAGTTGCCTACATCAATCATCAGGGAGGGACTCGGAGCAAGCGAGCCCTCAAGGAAGTGTCCCTGATACTGTCTTCCACGGAAGAGAATGCCCCCTGCGTCTCCGCGGTTTACATTCCGGGGGTGGAGAACCAGGAGGCAGACCCCCTGAGCAGGGGGACGTCTCGGCTGGGGGAATGGTCTCTCAGCAACAAGGTATTTCACTCCCTGTGTCACCGGTGGGGTCTTCCGGATGTGGACCTGTTTGCGTCCCGCCACAATCACAAGCTTCCCAGGTTCGTCTCTCTGTCACAGGACCCTCTGGCCTTCGCCACGGATGCGCTAGCGATGCCTTGGACGGAGTTTCGGCTCCTCTATGTGTTCCCTCCCTTTCCTCTGCTGGCCAAGGTGCTGCGCAAGGTAGCCCAGGAAGGGGTACCAGCCATTCTGGTGGCCCCCTGCTGGCCAAGAAGGGTGTGGTTCGCAGACGTCGTGCAGTTGGCAGTGGATCAGTATGTCCTGCCCAAGGATCCAGATCTGCTCACTCAGGGACGGCTGTGCCATTCCAATTTACAAACGCTGGCTTTAACGGCTTGGCTGCTGAAACCTCCATCTTGATGGTGAGGGTCTGCCGGCTTCTGTTGTTGATACCATAATTAGGGCTAGGAAGAAGTCCTCATCCTTTATTTACTACAGGGTCTGGCATGCTTACATTGCCTGGTGTGAGTCCAAGTCTCTTCCTTGTAGGGTGTTTTCTATTCCCAGGATTATGGATTTTTTGCAACATGGTTTGGATTCGGGCCTTCAACTTAGTACCCTCAAGGGACAGGTGTCAGCCCTGGCAATTTTCTTCCAAAGGTCTTTTGCCGGTTGGTCAAGACTTTCTTTCAGGGAGTTACTCATGTGCGTCCACCACGTAAACCTATGCTACCTGTTTGGGATCTAAATCCCAATGGTGTTGTCTGCTTTGCAGGGTCCTCCCTTTGAACCTATCAGTGGGGCTGCTTTGCCCATTATGACTCTTAAAGCGGACCTTCAGCGTCATTTAATGAAAAGCCCAAACCCTTAAAAAACTATTCCCCAACTATCCGCCCTGACGTGATTTGCTTGCAGGAGACACATCTCGAGGTCCTCCAGGCCTAAGTACTTGGATGCGGCTTATCCTCAGGTATACAATGCATGTGCAGATACTAAACAAAAGGGGGTACTGATAGGTTTTAGAAGGGGCACACTGTTTTTTTGCAAAAGGGAAATAGTGGACCCCGAGGGGAGGTATTTAATCTTGGTTGGTAGTTTGCAGGATGTGGAGATCACCATTGCTACCTATTATGCTCCTAATGTTGATCAAATTGCATTTTTGTGTTCATTTTTTAAGAAAGTGAGTGAAGTGACCCTAGGACAGTTAATTATATGTGGTGACTCGAATCTTACATTAAACCCCTTCCTAGATAGGCAATCACCAAAGGGTACTTTAGTATCTTCTCAGTCAGCTGCTGCATCTAGAGCCTTTAGGGCGTTGTTGGATAGATACCATTTGGTAGACTGCTGGAGAGAGGCTAACTTAGGTGTACAAAATTTTACCCACTTTTCACATCCACATACGGTATTCTCTAGGATTGACCATATCTTTTTGGCCCAGAAGTCTCTTCCTATTATGAAATCAGCTAAAATAATGCCGATTCCCTGGTCTGACCATGATGGAGTGATTATTAAACTGGAGTCGTTACTTTGCAGACAGGAGGGATTCTCATGGTCTCTTAATAACACTCTATTGTCGGATCCAGGGACTGTCGATACTGTATCTAAAGCTATTACTGAATTTTTTGAGCTGAATGAGGCCCCTGACATGTCAGCAATTATTTGTTGGGAGGCTCATAAACCTACCATTAGGGGCCAATTAATTAAAATAGCTTCTAATAAAAAACGTGAGAGAAATAAGTGCATTGATGCGCTGGAGAGGGAATATCTTGAAGTGGCAGATAAGGTGAAGACTGATCAGTCTCCTTTGCTGCGCTCCAAACTTCAGAGGATCACCCAGGAATTAAATTTGGCACTGGCGGGTAAGGCGGAGAACACTATAAAATGGGTGAGACATAAATTTTATTGTAAGGCTAATAAGCCGGATTCGTTATTGGCTAGAAAATTGAATGTCCCGGATCAGTGTTATAAACCAATTAGGCTCAAGGGGGATAGGGGGAACTTAACTAGTAATCCTAAAGTGATTTCAGATATTTTTGCCAGTCAACTCAGTAAATTGTATGCTGATTCCTCTCCCTCTAATCAGCGGGATATGGGAACCTTTTTTGATAAATGCGCCTTTCCGAGAATACCGGTGGAGCTGTTTGAGGAGCTCGAGGCTGATTTCGGTGCTGAAGAGATTAAGCGCACAATTGATAGTCTGAAATTGAACAAATGTCCGGGACCTGATGGTTTTTCGGCTGTATATTATAAAGCATTTGGCTCTATTCTAGCACCAAAGTTAGCTAAAATGTTTAATGCTGTGAGATTGGGTGGTTCATTTTCCCAGGAATCCCTTTTGGCCTCAATCTCCATGATTCCTAAACCGGATTCAGACTCTACGGTTTGGTCCAATTATAGGCCAATTTCTTTAATAAATTTAGATATGAAAATTTTCACTAAAATTCTGGCAGACAGGATGTCTGCGTTTTTACCCCTTCTGGTTCACCCCGACCAAGTGGGCTTCATTCCAGGGCGACAGGCTGGGGATAACATAAGAAGAGCTATTCAACTTGCCTTTTTAGCTAGTTCGGGCCGTGCGCAATCAATGTACCTCTCATTGGATATTAGAAAAGCCTTTGACTCGGTTTCATGGGACTATCTCTTCTTATTATTGGAGAGATGGGGATTTGGTTCTAAATTTTTAGGTATGATTAGGGCGGTGTACTCTAATCCATTAGCTTATGTTAAGTATAGTGGCTTTCGATCTAATAGGTTCCCCCTTTTGAGAGGTACTAGACAGGGTTGCCCTTTGTCCCCCATCTTGTTCGCCCTGGTAATGGAGCCCTTGGCCCAATTAATCAGAAGTTCTCCAGATATAACTGGTATTCAGGTGGGAGAGTGTCAACATAAATTGTGCTTATTTGCAGACGATGTACTATTGGTCATCTCCAATCCACTTACTTCCCTCCCCACCCTTATGCGGACTCTTAAGGAGTTTGAGATCGTATCGGGGCTGCAAGTTAACACGCTTAAATCTAAAGCACTGAATATTTCTATACCTCCAAATATCTGGGGTCAGCTGCAGGAAAACTTTAGTTTTCAATGGGAAACCAAGGCGCTTAAGTACTTAGGGGTTAATTTGACCGGTAGCTACGATACTTTATTCAAAGCCAATTATGTCCCCCTCCGCCAGAAGCTCTTCCGGTTGCTGTCTACTTGGAAAGATTTTGGCCTTTCCTGGCTTGGTAAAATAGCGGCGATCAAAATGACATTATTGCCGAAGTTTTTATATTTGGCCAGGACCTTGCCTGTTAGTATACCTGCTAGTTACTTAAAGTTGTTACAAAATAAGATTTTGGGATTTATTTGGGATAATAAAAGACAGAGAGTTCAGAAATCAGTTATGATGGGGTCCAAAGTCAGAGGAGGTATGGGGGTACCAAATGTCACAAGGTACTATCAGGCGGCCCAAGTAGCCCAGGTCCTCTCTTACCATGCTATGAGGGATACTCCTTTATGGGTTCAAGTTGAGGAATCAGAGTCTTTTCCTCTGCCAATAGGGGGTTTGTTGTGGGTAGTCCCAAAAGCGAGAAAACATATTCAGAACCCAATTTTATTACATTCATTGAGGATTTGGGATGCACTTAAGTATTCAGGGGGTTTAGCCTCTACATACTTACCTTTGCTCCCATTGTGGGATAACCCTATGTTTACACCTGCGGTAATGGATCCAGCAAGATTTAACAATTGGAAGAGAGCAGGGATCATGAGATTGGAGGATTGTTTTCAGGGTTCAGATATTATGACTTTTACTCAATTTAGGGATAAATTTCAGTTACAGGAGAAAGATTTTTTCGGATATTTGCAGGTCAAGCACTTTGTGCATTCGGTTGTGCGGGGCTCTAATTTGACTGGTGGGGAGCTTCAATTTTCTTTTTATGAGAAACGTTGCAAGACTGACCCTAGAGGCAAAGGAGCTATTTCTGAAATTTATGAGCATTTAATTAAAGGCGATAGTGGAGCAGAATTAGGCTACAGGCATAAATGGGAAAGAGATCTTGGAGAAAAAAGAGATTTACAGGAATGGCAAGGGATGTGGAAAGCTGCTTTTGGAACAGCGGCCTCCACAGCTTCTATAGAGGCAAATCTTAAAGTCCAGCTGAGGTGGTACTTAGTCCCTAAGCAGGTAGGTCATTTTTTGGGAACTGGCCAGGGGTCCTGTTTCCGTGGATGTCGGGTAGAGGGGTCCTTTTATCATATTTGGTGGGACTGTAAGGTGGCTAGGAGTTTCTGGGTTAAAATTTTTGCAGTAGTTAGCACGGTGGCGGGCAAGTATATTACTTTAAATCCATGGTCTGCTCTTCTTAATAGCCCGGTCGAGGGCACTTCTAAACTGCAGAGATCTTTAATCTATCACATATTTACTGCGGCTAGAATGGTGATCTCCAGATCCTGGAAATCAGAGACTTTACATTTTCGAGAATTCCAGATTAGGGTGGGTCAAATTATGGCGATGGAGAAATTATCTGCGCTACGTGCACGGGGCCTGGAGAGATTTCGAGAAGTGTGGACCCCTTGGCTTCAGGAGTATATGCCAGCAGATTTTGATAGGACTTTATTGATGTTGTAAACCCTTTTTTTTTTTTTTTTTTTTTTTTTTCTTTTTCTTCCCTTTCCCTCTTCCCTAAGATTTATTATTCAAGCTATAGGTGTTAACGTTCTTTTAAGTAACAAAGATGTGCGATTCACGCCTCTTGTATTTGGGGCCTATAGTTTTTATATGTTCCTTTTGCTTCTTTTTCTTGCTGGGGGCGAGTGTTCGTGTGCCGAATATAATGCTGTGTATCTATGTTTCGAGATATTATTGTGGACATCCTGTTTTATTCCTGCTGTCTATGTGTGAACGCTACGAGCGCTCCCTCTGTATTTATCTTTGCTGAAAGATTTAATAAAAATTCAATGTGAAAAAAAAAAAAAACTATTCCCCAGCATCTAAAATTAATATATTTAATGTTTTCTTTTCCTCACTGGGCTGCAACTCTGTTCAGGACTCTAAGATACGGGCGCCGCCATCTTGGCTCAGTAGCATCACATACTGAGGAGTTGAGCAAAAGTGCAGGAGAGCAGGGTTATAGTTGTGCTTTGCACAAACAGAGTAGAGCTGGGGTCAGAAAAAGGTCAGCAATCCCAGAATGCAGAGCGGCACAGTAAGAGGACACTTCCAGGATGTGGGAAACATATAAGATAGGCTCTTATTCAGGGTGAAGGTCCGCTTTAAGGTGGCCTTTTTGGTGGCCATTACTTCAGTCAGGCGAGTCTCTGAGCTGGCGGCTCTCTCCATCAAACCTCCTTATTTTGAGCGGCATCAGGATAAGGTGGTGTTTCGGCTTAAGCCGGATTTCTTGCCTAAGGTTGTGTCTGTTTTTCATCTCAATCAGGACATTGTTTTGCCTTCTTTGTGTCCTAATTCTGCTAATTCCAAGGAGCGGACACTTCATTCTCTGGATGTTGTCAGGGCTCTGAAGTTTTATTTGGTTGCTACTGAGTCTTTCAGGAAATCTGATGCTCTTTTTGATCTTCCTGCTGGACCTAGGAAGGGTCTGCCTCCGGCTAAATCCACTATCAGCAAGTGGATCCGTCAGGCGGTGGAGCAAGCCTATTCTGCTAAAGGGAAGGTTCACCCTTTTAGAATTACTGCTCATTCCACTCGTGCTATTGGTGCTTTCTGGGCTTTTCAGCACCAGGCTTCTGTTGAACAAGTTTGTAAGGCCGCAACTTGGTCTTCTGTTCATACATTTTCCAATTTTTATAAGGTTGATGTTAAGGCCTCAGCTGATGCTGCTTTTGGCCACAAGGTACTTCAGGCGGTAGTGGCTTGAACGGCCCGCCGTTACTCTTTGGGGATCCCACCCTACCTTATGGACACTGCAATTGGATGTCCCAGATGTAATGACTTCATGAAGCAGGCCGTGCCATGCATGGTAAAAGCAATTCTACAGCTGAGTACTCACAGAATTGTCTTTTTGTCGTTCCTGGGCTTTGTTCCATGCCTGTGGGACATCCTGACATGGGATGCCCCACTGTGTGATATCCTCCTGATCGCCCCTACAAACTCACCTTCCCCTTGTCCTACAGCGTATGCACAGACTCTCGTCCAATCAGAGACGTATGTGGTGCATATTTAAAGCGGACCTTCAGCGTCATTTAATGAAAAGCCCAAACCCTTAAAAAACTATTCCCCAGCATCTAAAATTAAAATATTTGAAGTTAATAGTCACTTACTTATTATTCTTTCCCCACTGGGCTGCAACTCTGTTCAAGACTCTAGGTCACTGCCATTTTGGCTCAGTAGCATCACATACTGAGGAGTTGAGAGTGGTCAAAAATGCAGAGGGCGGGTTATAGCTGTGCTTTGCACAGACAGAGCAGAGCAGGAGTCAGGAAAAGGTCAGCAATCCCAGAATGCAGAGTGGCATAGTGAGAGGACACTTCCTGTTTGCAGGCAGCCTGCACGTCCATGAGCCGCCATCTTGGAAGTTTGAAGGCTCAGAAAATGCAATAGATCAGGAGTGAGAAGAGCCGCATCCCCAGCATCGGGCGCGTTCCCACCCCCATCTGTCTGGTTGGGGACAGAAGTGCGAGCACAGCCCAAAGATGCTGAGAATGCAGAGGCTCATCTTTAGGATACTATGGCCAACCGCATTGGGTCTTGTTCCGCTTTAATGAGGCCCATTAGTCAAAAATGACTTTGACCGTGATTCAGTTGCACTTTCTATAAATATCTCACAACAATATGGGCTGTCTCATGCTATATTTTAGAATAAGGCATCGGTTAAAGCTGACCAAAACCCACCAAGCCAGGTCCCAGAGTCTCAAAGACTCCAGGGCTCGGGGGAAAACCCTCCCATTGAGTATTCCAATGTCAAACCCCCTGTATAATTACCTCAATATTTGAACCCGGGGCACGTGCGTACCCTATATGTATATGGTGGGTGCGTGCAGCTTTGATTGCTGGGCATTAACATGCACTGCAATCAATGCTGAATGGACGGGGGCAAGCACATGTGTGCTGGAGGTTTCACAAACAGGGGTATCCCACCCATGCCAAAACTCGGGGGGGGGGGGGGGGGTTGGGTTTTGGTCCGATTGAAGGTGATTGTCCATTCTAAAGTGGACCTTAAAGCGGAACAAAACCCAGGAATTTGGCTCCGGGGCATCTCAATTCGGGGAGTGTGAAACCCCCGAGTTCGCCCACTACAACTCATCTTTCCACGCTCCAATCAGAGCTGTCTGCCATGACTATGTAATTCGTGGGGGACTCTCATTGATTCACATAGGGAGTGCACGCTGCCGCAATAGCTGGCCATGCACATGCTCCCATCCCAGCCTATCTGATTGTCCGGGGCAGGGGCGAGTGCACAGCGTCAGGGATGCGGCAGCGCGCACCATATTCACAACAGTCAGAGGCCTTTGCTGAAAGTAAACACGACAAAGTGCTCTGTTCGGACGAAATCCCGCGCATGTGCCATTGGAGCGTAGAAGGATTGAGAGTCTATTTCTGCTGAGCGGTGATTCAATGATCCATGACAAGGAAACTTCCAGGGGTGGGACTACCTATCTATTCAGCCCTCCTCCTACCCACCATTGCTGTCTGTACACTATCCCCTCGATTCAAAGAGCAAAAGTTAATTGATTTCGTATCGAGAATCGTAAGTTTGGGTGGGTGTTAGTCATTTTTTCCTGTTTTTTTGGCCATTCCCGACTCGCACGAGCCTACGTACGTATGCGTATATGCTCTTACGATCAGCGGCAGTTCGTTCGTAAATTTTAGGATCAAAACGTAAAACTTAGGATCAAATCCTAAAACTTACGATCAAAACGTAAAACTTAGGATACTCGGATGTGTTTAGGTGTGATTCAGAGAAACCTCTAAACGCGTTTTAAAAGAAAGCCACAGCCGACACCTTTTAGCAGCCGGATTGCTGTTCGTGAACAGGTTTTTTGGCTATGTGGAGGAGTCTGCGCGTCTTGAGCTCCAATGAACTGCATGTATCAGCATGGCCGAGGCCATTAATTGTATGGCAATGCATGCCTGATTTAATACATTTCATGTATGCCTTATAAAAGCATTTTAATGTGGACCTTAATTTGTCCTTTGCATGTAAACCTTTATTTGGCAATATATTTGCGTTAATTTAAGAAACTTATGTCCTTTGTTATTTATTTTTAAATTGATGTACTAGAATAATATTTTTAGATAGCATTTATTGGTGTAGTTGTTTACCTTTGCTTTGTTTAATTATTTAAGCACATCTTTGGTCAGATGCATCACACTTACTGAGGAGAGGAGAGCGGGATAAAGTGCAGGATGTGGGTTACTGCTGTATTTTGCCCCCAGAGCTGGGGGCACGGACAGTCACAAGGCCCTTTCTGTTTGCAGGCTGCCCGAGAATACCTGAGCCGCCATCTTGGCTGTTTCTAGACTCATAACATGCAGAAGTTGCTGGGTGTTTTTTAATATTTGAGAGCAATCTGTATGTAGAGGGTGTGGGTAACCACACACCAAAAATTTAAGTTGTACCATTTGAAGCCAAAATATTAAAATTACATCAACAAGTAAAAAATGCAAGTTAACTAAAAATTAAACAAAGTAAGATTTTATTATGCAAATGCATTCATTAATAGTTGGTTTCTACAAAATGAATGAAATAAAGAAAAATAAGACCAAATATTTAGAATGCACTTTAATGAGCTAAGTTTTTAGTGCGCGGCCGCAAGATCAGAAGGATTTACGTCCAGACAAAAAAGGAAAAAGGGCAAAACCAATGTTGCAACCTGAGAAATGAAACGGAAAATTCAGGATGGAAACTGACATAGGTCTGATTCCCGAACTGCCATACGAACGGACGTATATTTTAGGATAGAAACGTATTTGCTTATAGAATCACTCGCAAGTTCATACGAGCGCACGAGCGGACGTGAAAAATAGGATGATCGGCACAAAAATCCAAGCTGTTACATGTTTCTTTGAATCAACCCATATCTGTCCTCCTGTTACTGACCATTGCCTGGAATAATAGGCAGACCTTCCAACTTTTCAGGGTGGGAAAGAGGGACAATTGTTAAATTAGGCCATGTCCCCTCATTAATTGATGGATAGGAGATAGGGTGTAACAGTTACAACACTAAAAACACTTTAAATAGACAAATGAATTATTTATTGATGCAGATCTGCATGTTACACCTCAAACAGGGACGAATGAGAACAAGGAGGGACATGGAGTGGAACAAAGAGGGACAGTTTGGAGGTATGTAAAATGTAGTAGTGGTCCTGTTAGAGACGACTCCCTGTCTGGTATCTGATTTACACCGCTAGCTCACTGCCCAGTACACAGCATTTTTCTGTCTGCTTTCCTGTTACTGACCTCTGCCTGGTATCTGATATAAACCACTAGCCTGCTGCCCTGTACACACATCTTCCCTCCTGTTACTGACCTCTGCCTGGTATCTGATATAAACCACTAGCCTGCTGCCCTGTACACACATCTTCCCTCCTGTTACTGACCTCTGCCTGGTATCTGATATAAACCACTAGCCTGCTGCCCTGTACACACATCTTCCCTCCTGTTACTGACCTCTGCCTGGTATCTGATATAAACCACTAGCCTGCTGCCCTGCACACACATCTTCCCTCCTGTCACTGACCTCTGCCTGGTATCTGATATAAACCACTAGCCTGCTGCCCTGTACACACATCTTCCCTCCTGTTACTGACCTCTGCCTGGTATCTGATATAAACCACTAGCCTGCTGCCCTGTACACACATCTTCCCTCCTGTTACTGACCTCTGCCTGGTATCTGATATAAACCACTAGCCTGCTGCCCTGTACACATATCTTCCCTCCTGTTACTGACCTCTGCCTGGTATCTGATATAAACCACTAGCCTGCTGCCCTGTACACACATCTTCCCTCCTGGTACTGACCTATGCCTGGTATCTGATATAAACCACTAGCCTGCTGCCCTGTACACATATCTTCCCTCCTGTTACTGACCTCTGCCTGGTATCTGATATAAACCACTAGCCTGCTGCCCTGTACACACATCTTCCCTCCTGTTACTGACCTCTGCCTGGTATCTGATATAAACCACTAGTCTGCTGCCCTGTACACACATCTTCCCTCCTGTTACTGACCTCTGCCTGGTATCTGATATAAACCACTAGCCTGCTGCCCTGTACACACATCTTCCCTCCTGTTACTGACCTCTGCCTGGTATCTGATATAAACCACTAGCCTGCTGCCCTGTACACACATCTTCCCTCCTGTTACTGACCTCTGCCTGGTATCTGATATAAACCACTAGCCTGCTGCCCTGTACACACATCTTCCCTCCTGTTACTGACCTCTGCCTGGTATCTGATATAAACCACTAGCCTGCTGCCCTGTACACACATCTTCCCTCCTGTTACTGACCTCTGCCTGGTATCTGATATAAACCACTAGCCTGCTGCCCTGTACACACATCTTCCCTCCTGTTACTGACCTCTGCCTGGTATCTGATATAAACCACTAGCCTGCTGCCCTGTACACACATCTTCCCTCCTGTTACTGACCTCTGCCTGGTATCTGATATAAACCACTAGCCTGCTGCTCTGTACACACATCTTCCCTCCTGTTACTGACCTCTGCCTGGTATCTGATATAAACCACTAGCCTGCTGCCCTGTACACACATCTTCCCTCCTGTTACTGACCTCTGCCTGGTATCTGATATAAACCACTAGCCTGCTGCCCTGTACACACATCTTCCCTCCTGTTACTAACCTCTGCCTGGTATCTGATATAAACCACTAGCCTGCTGCCCTGTACACACATCTTCCCTCCTGTTACTGACCTCTGCCTGGTATCTGATATAAACCACTAGCCTGCTGCCCTGTACACACATCTTCCCTCCTGTTACTGACCTCTGCCTGGTATCTGATATAAACCACTAGCCTGCTGCCCTGTACACACATCTTCCCTCCTGTTACTGACCTCTGCCTGGTATCTGATATAAACCACTAGCCTGCTGCCCTGTACACACATCTTCCCTCCTGTTACTGACCTCTGCCTGGTATCTGATATAAACCACTAGCCTGCTGCCCTGTACACACATCTTCCCTCCTGTTACTGACCTCTGCCTGGTATCTGATATAAACCACTAGCCTGCTGCCCTGTACACACATCTTCCCTCCTGTTACTGACCTCTGCCTGGTATCTGATATAAACCACTAGCCTGCTGCCTTGTACACACATCTTCCCTCCTGTTACTGACCTCTGCCTGGTATCTGATATAAACCACTAGCCTGCTGCCCTGTACACACATCTTCCCTCCTGTTACTGACCTCTGCCTGGTATCTGATATAAACCACTAGCCTGCTGCCCTGTACACACATCTTCCCTCCTGTTACTGACCTCTGCCTGGTATCTGATATAAACCACTAGCCTGCTGCCCTGTACACACATCTTCCCTCCTGTTACTGACCTCTGCCTGGTATCTGATAAAAACCACTAGCCTGCTGCCCTGTACACACATCTTCCCTCCTGGTACTGACCTATGCCTGGTATCTGATATAAACCACTAGCCTGCTGCCCTGTACACATATCTTCCCTCCTGTTACTGACCTCTGCCTGGTATCTGATATAAACCACTAGCCTGCTGCCCTGTACACACATATTCCCTCGTGTTACTAACCTCTGCCTGGTATCTGATATAAACCACTAGCCTGCTGCCCTGTACACACATCTTCCCTCCTGTTACTGACCTCTGCCTGGTATCTGATATAAACCACTAGCCTGCTGCCCTGTACACACATCTTCCCTCCTGTTACTGACCTCTGCCTGGTATCTGATATAAACCACTAGCCTGCTGCCCTGTACACACATCTTCCCTCCTGTTACTGACCTCTGCCTGGTATCTGATATAAACCACTAGCCTGCTGCCCTGTACACACATCTTCCCTCCTGTTCCTGACCTCTGCCTGGTATCTGATATAAACCACTAGCCTGTTGCCCTGTACACACATATTCCCTCCTGTTACTGACCTCTGCCTGGTATCTGATATAAACCACTAGCCTGCTGCCCTGTACACACATCTTCCCTCCTGTTACTGACCTCTGCCTGGTATCTGATATAAACCACTAGCCTGCTGCCTTGTACACACATCTTCCCTCCTGTTACTGACCTCTGCCTGGTATCTGATATAAACCACTAGCCTGCTGCCCTGTACACACATCTTCCCTCCTGTTACTGACCTCTGCCTGGTATCTGATATAAACCACTAGCCTGCTGCCCTGTACACACATCTTCCCTCCTGTTACTGACCTCTGCCTGGTATCTGATATAAACCACTAGCCTGCTGCCCTGTACACACATCTTCCCTCCTGTTACTGACCTCTGCCTGGTATCTGATAAAAACCACTAGCCTGCTGCCCTGTACACACATCTTCCCTCCTGGTACTGACCTATGCCTGGTATCTGATATAAACCACTAGCCTGCTGCCCAGTACACATATCTTCCCTCCTGTTACTGACCTCTGCCTGGTATCTGATATAAACCACTAGCCTGCTGCCCTGTACACACATATTCCCTCCTGTTACTAACCTCTGCCTGGTATCTGATATAAACCACTAGCCTGCTGCCCTGTACACACATCTTCCCTCCTGTTACTGACCTCTGCCTGGTATCTGATATAAACCACTAGCCTGCTGCCCTGTACACACATCTTCCCTCCTGTTACTGACCTCTGCCTGGTATCTGATATAAACCACTAGCCTGCTGCCCTGTACACACATCTTCCCTCCTGTTACTGACCTCTGCCTGGTATCTGATATAAACCACTAGCCTGCTGCCCTGTACACACATCTTCCCTCCTGTTACTGACCTCTGCCTGGTATCTGATATAAACCACTAGCCTGTTGCCCTGTACACACATATTCCCTCCTGTTACTGACCTCTGCCTGGTATCTGATATAAACCACTAGCCTGCTGCCCTGTACACACATCTTCCCTCCTGTTACTAACCTCTGCCTGGTATCTGATATAAACCACTAGCCTGTTGCCCTGTACACACATCTTCACTCCTGTTACTGACCTCTGCCTGGTATCTGATATAAACCACTAGCCTGCTGCCCTGTACACATTTTCTTTACATATTCCATCCTTTTACAGCCCTTTGTCTGGTATCTGATTTACACCACCAGCTTGTTGGCTGTACACTCCCCTCTTAGTTTCAGTTATTGACCTTTTGTATCGGGTTTGCACCACCAGCCTACTGCCCTGTACTGTACATATCATCATTATGTATCATCTTCCCTCTTGTTACTGACCTCTGCCTGGTATCTGATTTACACACTAGCCTGTTGCCCTGTGCACACCATCTTCCCTCCTTATACTAACCTACTTTATGTCTGGTATCTGATTAACACCAATGCCTTGCTGCCCTACACAAGGCATTTAGAAGCCATGGTCTTTACAAAGTAGCCCAAACCTACCAATACTAGACCTTAGCTGACTCACCTTAAAGGATAACTATCATTTGCCAGCTGGTCTGTGGCCGGCCTGTATGTATTTTCATCAGACACTTCTCTGCTTTCAACTGATAACTCTCTCCTGCTGCAGGCTAAACTTGTAACATTGAGATATATTAGTGGTTATAGGAAGTCGTTACAATAGGGCCAGTTCAGAGCCTTGGTGAGAAATTTCTAATTTCTTTTTAGGAGAGAAAATTGCCAATCAACTTCCATTGGCTACCGGGGTGTAAATTTTCACCTGGCTCTGAATCGACCCATTGTATCGACTAGTTGTGTTTACTTTGCAGTAGGAGAATGTAACAGATTTATCAGCAGAGAAGCAGAGAAGTGTCTGTGATGTAAATCTATTCAGCCCAACCACAGAATACCTGGCAAATGATAGTTGTCCTTTAACCCTTGCCTGACAATTCTGGCCATTATCTTCTATGTTTGTAATCAACCTCTTTTATGCTTATAGCATTCTAACTATCTGCTCTCCTGTTGCTGACCATTTTCTGTTATTGGATATACACCAGTGTGCTGCAGAACTGTACACAGTACGGTAGACCTTCAGGGGCCTTAGGCCCTTATTTAACAAGGGATAGCGACAGGTAGCGACTGGTGAGCGGCCACGAGAATGCCGGCTCCCCACCACAATCACACATTTATCAAGCCAATCCTGCTTAGCGCCAGATAGCCACTCATTCATCATTATTCCAGCCTCAGCCCACAGCGCCAGCATCCGACCTTGAACAGCGACAGGTATGACCTCTCGCTACCTGGCGCTCTCCAATGCATTTCAATGGAACAATCTTTAAATATTCATAATTAATTGTTATTAATTTTTTTTTTTTTTTAAATGTGAAAAATTCTGTGACCACTTCTGCCATTTTAGATAATTTTTTAAGGTAAATAAAATTGTACAGAATTGATATTACAGGTCTGATATTAATGTATTCATATTACAAAATTATTTAAAAAACTTGTTTTTTTTGGTTTCCAAAAATATGCTTGTTTGGGGGTTAAAAAACTACTTTTAACCCATCGCCGCCAGCGCTCTGGGGTTTAAACATGCATTTTTTGAGCGTGATTTTTTAGTGAATATGGTGGGAGCCGGTCGCTAGGGTCAGTCGCTATCATGCGCTCCCATACAGTGCGGAACCGGTCAAATAGCGACTCCTCACCCAATATTCAACATTACGGCAAACCGTCTGAGTCGCTATCAACTACCGAACAACGGCCAAGCACAGCGATTACTAGCGGGCGCTCTGAAAATGCCGCTACAGTCGCTCAACTGTCGCTACCTGCCGCTATTAATGAATCGGCCTCCCAGTGTCCTCATAAGACTAATGCCCCTCTTCAACTATTTATTCGTCTCAAAAACGATTTTGTGAAGACAGCTCCAACCTTTGAGAAGTAAGTCATTGAAGTAATCTTTGTAGTAGTTAATATATTTGGTGTCAGAGGTTTGAAGCACTTTGACACAGACTTAGCGGCCAATGTGGGTGGTGCACAAGATCTGAAGCATACGTCCTTAGTGCCAACAACAGCAGCAGGGAATGCTGGAGGCTGCACTATGGTCCCTAAAGTCTACTTTAAAAACAAGTTAAAGCTCCTCTGCCGTCTTTGAATGAAAGCATGAGAAACAATGGAGGACAAAATTGTATATGGAGGGTTCTGGGGTTGGGATCGTTGGTTTGCTAGGGAAAGGAAGTACATTTTAAAGAAGAAATGTGAAGTTGCCCAATATCCAACATTAGGTGCTAATGACAGGTTAGTAGCTTAGCTATGTCAAGTCAAAGATGCTCAGTCCTCCACAGATTAACCCAGATTTGCAGGGGTGAAACAGAGCAGCTTCGGGCTTCCATGATGCCAGTCTCCTGCACAATGTGATGAGGACTCCAATGGTGTAGCAGGAAGCAAATGTTTTTGAACCAGTTTCTAAACTTGCCCGCCGGTGGCCATGGATTCAGTCTCTTTTCCTAAACCTGGTACTGTACCACTTTGTCTTAGACTTCCCCCCAAAACAGAGCTCCCAGAAGACTTCCAACAGGATGAAATGCATATCCAGTACCCTGAGCTCTGAAAAAATGATTGTTTGGGGGGTCCTGACCTATCTGTTGCTCTTTGTACTTTCAGTGATGATATTCTGCGCTATTCTCCACCAATAGCGCTCATGGAACTGAAACAGAAAGCGAGATAAAGTTGTCAATATTATGAGCATACATCATAGATAAGGAGGTCTCTTGAGTTGGCACAGAGCATATCCTCACGGACGGGCTGACCTCGCTAGTGGCATTCCTCTCCCCTCGTCTCAGCTGTTGCCCCGGGCACACGGCCTTGATCAGATGTCTCTTGAAAGTGTCGCTTAACACAATGTAAATGAAAGGGTTAATGCAGCTGTTGGCATAGCCCAGGCTGATGGCCACATTGTAGGCATAGAGGAAAATCACAGTTGGGTGCTCAACCTTGAGGTGCACCAGCTGGAGAATGTAATAGGGCGCCCAACAGATGAAGAAGGCCAAACAGATGGTGACGGACGTCCTGGTGATCTTCTTGGACCTCACTCGGAAATTTCTTTGGGGCAGAGGGACCACCATGCAGGAGATGTGCTTCTGGATTTTGATGTAGACCACGCAGATGATGACCAGCGGGATGACGAACGCTAAAAAGAACTGGTAGAGCGTGTACCAGTAGATGTCAATAGAAAGGTTGGGTAAGATGATGCCGCATCCAGTGTTGCCATTGGGAAGCTCAATAAGTTGGGTGTACATGAACACTGGGATGATGGTGATGAAGGAACACAGGCACAGAAGCAGGATGACCATGGCTGCCGCACAAGTCGTCCTCACGTATGAAGAACGAATGGGATGAACAGTGGCTAGATAGCGGTCAACAGACATGGCCGTTAGGATGTAGGTACTGGCAAACTGGCTGTTGGCATCGAGAGCAGTGATGATGGTGCACATGGTGGCACCAAAATGCCAGATTCCGTTGCCTAATAACTGGTGGATTAAAAAGGGCATCCCGAGTAGAAATAGGAGATCAGTTACTGAGAGGCTCACGATGAAGATATCGGCAATGTTGTGGTTCCCTTTTGGCTTTTTGTTGATTGTGTAGATGACAATGCAGTTGCCGATGATGCCCACCAGGCATATGATGCCGAAGATGACAGGAAGTACGATGCTGTTGGGGTCTTGTTTTCGACTGAACACTGGAAACAAAAGACAAGAACATGTCAGAGCTGATAAATATAATTTAGGAAGTTATGGAAACACATGTCATCATCTAATATAACAGTGCCAATGAGATGCTACCACTCAATACATAGGTTACCTTTAAAGGGATTTTTCAGGCAAAAGGTTAAAAAAATAATCAGCATCGTAACTTGCCAATCGTTCCTCCAGTGTTGTGCCTCCTCTCAGCTCTGCATCCTGAATGAGAAAATGCCACCCTGCTGATGTGGACCACCAATACTAGCTTGAGGAGCTAGTCCAGACCACACCCCCTTCTGTATTGATGGCTTGAATGGCACTCTCAGAGCCTGGCTAGCCCCTCCCTCCTTTCTCCCCACCCAGCCTCCACCTAGCAAGCACTGTTGCTCCCAGCACCGCTCCAGCCATTATGCTGATTATTATGCAGCATTATAGCTCCAATGGCCACACCCACATGCTTCAGAAGAGAAATTGTGGGGTAAAACTGTAAACCTTGATAACTCGGCCATTTCTTCAGTTTAAAAACAGTTCAGGATCCTGCCAAACGTAGCCCAACACAATGGGCTAACAATTGGCTATGTCTGGAATATCACTTTAAGCCAAATCAATACCTGCTCAATCTTAATGGACTTTTTTGTAAGAGATATAAGCCCGCCCCTAAGTCCAGAAGCAGAAGGTGCTTATATCTCTTACCAAAGGGTCTGTTAAGATTGAGGAGGTATTTATCTATTAAGTGGGTATTAAACTGGACCAAAACTTGTTGGTCTCTTTAAAGTGGCACACTTTTTGGGGACCACCGTGTACCCCATCTGCTCCACTACCTCGGGCGATGCAGCCTGGCATTTTTGAGATCTCAAGAATGCTGACTGATGTCACCTGATCCTGTCTGAATTGTTGGGTGCTGGGCATCTGCTGGTGCAGACAGCTCTTTGGGAGCCACCGGTAAAGGTGAGTTTACTTCCCTCTGGGTTTTTCACACAATGGCTAGCAGCCGGCTCTGGAGTCCAGGACTGCACCAACCGCCGTTTGGAATGCCCCACAGTGTGATACACCCTAGTTTACCAATAAACTCAATCCCATGGCTGTGGCTAAGCTTAACAACACCCCACAGCATGCTGCTAGAGGCCCACAGATGCGCTGTGGGATTAAGGATGAATGAGCATACATGGAAACCATGGCGTTTTACTCTTTGGTGCATCCTAAATTGGATTAATCCTGGTGTCATTGTAGCTGGCGGAAGGTATTCAACCATTATCTTTGTTGGTCTTTTAATGTAATGGTTCATATCTGTTCTGCAGTTGCACTACATCACCACAAGATGGCACTGTTGGATAAGAAATGGATTGTGACATTACAGGTCTACCAAACGTGAAACCTAACCACATAGGAGTACAGCTAAACGGCTATTGGCTAAGGTGAGTAGAAAGTTAGAGAAGGTTCTAGAGGCCACTAGAGGAAGTCTATATAAGGGGAGTTACCTCAGAATGAGTCAGTGATCTACAAGATGTAGTCCTCTATTGTAGTAACCGGGAGTGAAGGAGGTACCAGCAGGGTCAACCGGTAGCAGTCGCAGAGAGAAGGAGAGAGCAGAGAAGCCACATGCATGCCTATGGAGTATTCACAGGAGAAGGTGAACCATTCCACCCCAAGATGCTGAGGAGGAAGCTTAAGGCCGCAGTATTCTGCCATGGGATCAGAATGAGTGACCACCACCTGTTGGAGTACATTTGGATGTAATGTTGTGCTATGGAAGCTGCTAAGGAAAGACTGTATGACCTGCTGTGAAGTGTGAAGCCTAAAGTGTACCTGAAGTCCTGCTAATTAAGTAAGTGCCCTTTTCATAAAGTCGCTCTCATTGGAGTTTTTGGAAGTAAGCCCACATCAGGAGGTCCCCCAAGCCCATTAACAAAGAACCCACTCCCCATACACCCTGAGGAGCTAAACCCCTCAGGGACCCGTATGCTACATCATTGCTGAGATTTTGCCTGTTGCACAGTCCCTGCAATTTTATTTATTCATGACCATTTTTTTTTTAAGCATTGAGAGACGACTTAAAGTATCTCTGCTCCTCCTGCATCAGAGGGACATTCCAGTGCGTGTATGTGCTGGGGAGTATAGCTTCTCTTTGCTTTGCTTGTCTGAATTTTCCCCGTCTCTTGGTATAGGTACACCTTCCAATATGAAGGGCTTGGTTACAGAAAAGAGGCTGAATCATAGCAGCTCACCAAGATGAATCCTCTGCAAGGCAGGTGCCTTATAGAAGGATTTAAAGGGACTGTCCAGGCTAAGGCCCTTATTTAACAAGGGATAGCGCCAGGTAGCGACTGGTGAGCGAACGGTAATGACGGTCACCGCCACGAGAACGCCGGCTCCCCACCACAATCACACATTTATCAAGCCGATCCTGCTTAGCGACTGAGATAGCGCCAGATAGCGACTCATTCATCATTATTCCAGCCTCAGCCCACAGCGCCAGCGAGCGACCTTGAACAGCGCCAGGTATGACCTCTCGCTACCTGGCGCTGTCCAATGCATTTCAATGGAACAATCTTTAAATATTAATAATTAATAGAGATGAGCGAGTAGTGAAATATTCGAAATTTCGAATTTCGATTCGAATAGACCGCGTTACTCGACTACTCGACCGAATATCGAATCCCATTATAGTCTATGGGAAAAAAATGCTCGACACTTGGAAACATCAGAAGTCCACCCTGAAACATCAGAAAATGATGCCAACACTGCTGGAATGCAACTGGGACAGCAGGGGAAGCATGTCTGGGTGCATATAACGCGCCCAAGTCGCACTATTACGCCACTATCACAGCCTCTCAACAATACACTCCAAACACAATATTACTTCTACGTAAAGTGAGACAAGACAAGGAAACCTTCTTTCCTCTACATTGCCATGGACCCCAAGCCAAACTGTACAAAAAAGAAGAACAAAATTCTGCACCCCTTAAAATCACGTTGCCTAATGACAACCACAGATGGCATAGGTGTGTGTGTGAGATGTGGTCAGACATGTCCTCTTGTGTCATTGTGTCACCCCAGCAGTAAGGGAAGCTTAAAGGAGGAGGTTTGTTACAGTGTGTTACCCCAGCAGTAGGGGAAGCTTACAGGAGGAGGTTTGTTACAGTGTGTCACCCCAGCAGTCAGGGAAGCTTACAGGAGGAGGTTTGTTACAGTGTGGCACCCCAGCAGTAAGGGAAGCTTACAGGAGGAGGTTTGTTACAGTGTGTCACCCCAGCAGTCAGGGAAGCTTACAGGAGGAGGTTTGTTACAGTGTGTTACCCCAGCAGTAGGGGAAGCTTACAGGAGGAGGTTTGTTACAGTGTGTCACCCCAGCAGTCAGGGAAGCTTACAGGAGGAGGTTTGTTACAGTGTGGCACCCCAGCAGTAAGGGAAGCTTACAGGAGGAGGTTTGTTACAGTGTGTCACCCCAGCAGTCAGGGAAGCTTACAGGAGGAGGTTTGTTACAGTGTGTTACCCCAGCAGTAAGGGAAGCTTACAGGAGGAGGTTTGTTACAGTGTGTCACCCCAGCAGTCAGGGAAGCTTACAGGAGGAGGTTTGTTACAGTGTGTTACCCCAGCAGTAGGGGAAGCTTACAGGAGGAGGTTTGTTACAGTGTGTCACCCCAGCAGTCAGGGAAGCTTACAGGAGGAGGTTTGTTACAGTGTGGCACCCCAGCAGTAGGGGAAGCTTACAGGAGGAGGTTTGTTACAGTGTGTCACCCCAGCAGTAGGGGAGGCCCAAGAGCTGAGACCTTTTAAAAATTGTGTGGAGGCCCAAGAGCTGAGACCTTTTAAAAATTGTGTGGAGGCCCAAGAGCTGAGACCTTTTAAAAATTGTGTGGAGGCCCAAGAGCTGAGACCTCTCAAACATTGTGTGGAGTCCCAAGAGCTGAGACCTTTTAAAAATTGTGTGGAGGCCCAAGAGCTGAGACCTCTCAAACATTGTGTGGAGTCCCAAGAGCTGAGACCTTTTAAAAATTGTGTGGAGGCCCAAGAGCTGAGACCTCTCAAACATTGTGTGGAGTCCCGCGAGCTGAGACCTCTTAAAAATTGTGTGGAGTCCCACGAGCTGAGACCTCTTAAAAATTGTGTGGAGGCCCAAGAGCTGAGACCTCTTAAAAATTGATTGTATTAAGCCCAAGAGGTGAGCCATAATTTTTTTTTATTAATACAGCAATTCTACGGCGGTTAAGGAGGAGGAGGAGGAGGAGGAGGAGGAGGAAATGGCACTTCATACAGATGGCACTTCACTCTTGGCTGCTTTCCACTGTTGTACAAGCAAAGTCCGGGTCAATCCACTTGCTGTTCATTTTGATTAGCGTCAGCCTGTCGGCACTGTCGGTTGACAGGCGGCTGCGCTTATCGGTTATAATGCCCCCGGCTGCGCTGAACACCCTTTCTGATAGCACGCTGGCGGCAGGGCAGGCAAGCACCTCCAAGGCGTACAGGGACAGTTCCAGCCACGTGTCCAACTTGGAGACCCAGTAAGTGTAGGTCGCCGAGGGATCGGGGAGGACAGGGGTGTGGTCTGCCAGGTAGTCCCGCAACATCCGCCGATACTTGTCCCTCCTGCTGATAGCGGGCCCCGCAGTGATGGAAGTTGCACGAGGGGGTGACATGAACGTGTCCCACACCTTGGAGAGTGTTCCCCTGGTGGCTGTGGGCCTGATCGATGTTGTCAGACTCTGGGAGACACTCTCCTCTCTGCCGCCAGCGATGCTGGGTGGGAAAATCTGCATCATGTTCTGCAAGAGTTCCCTCTGGTATTCCAGTAATCGATTCGTCCTCTCCTCTACCGGAATAAAAGAGGAGAAGTTATCTTTATACCGGGGGTCCAGGAGTGCGAAGACCCAGTATAGTTTGTTCTCCAATATCCGGACAACACGTATGTCCCGGGAAAAGCAGCCCAGCATGAAGTCAGCCATGTGTGCCAGACTCTGAGTAGGCATGACCTCACTGCCCCCACCAGAAGGATCATTTTCCATTTCCTCCTCTTCCTCCTCCTCTCCGCCCCATCCGCGCTGAACCAATGGGACGCACACAGCCTGACTGCTACCCTCGCCGCCAGCATCCTCTTCCACAGCCACCTCCACGTTGTCCTCCTCCTCCTCATCCTCCTCCTCCTGCAACTGCCACCGAGCAGCAGACAAAAGTGTGGTCTGACTGTCTACCTGCGTTGCGTCTCCTCCTACCCCCGTCTCCTCTGTGTGCAATGCGTTCTCCCTTATTGCGATGAGCGATTCTTTAAGGACGCATAGGAGCGGGATGGTTACGCTCACTATAGCGTCCTCGCTGCTGACCTTCTTAGTGGACTCCTCAAAGATACGCAATACATCGCATATGTCTGCCATCCATGGCCACTCGTGGTTGGCAAACTGAGGGAGCTGAGTTGGAGGCACGCGTGGATGCATCATCTGGTACTCCATCAATGCTTTCTGCTGCTCACACACCCTGGCCAACATGCAATAGGTGGAATTCCAGCGAGTGGGCAGGTCGCACAACAGCCGATGTTGAGGCAAATGGAGGCGTTGCTGGATTTTTTTTAAGCTAGCAGCAGCTACAGTTGACTTCCGAAAGTGAGCGCACAAGCGCCGCACTTTGACCAGTAGCTCTGCCAGGTTGGGGTAAGTCTTTAGAAACTTTTGTACTACCAAATTAAAAACGTGGGCCAGGCATGGTACGTGATTGAGTTCTGCAAGCTCCAGAGCCGCCACCAGGTTACGGCCGTTATCGCACACGACCATGCCTGGTCCTAGCTGCAGCGGCGACAGCCACATCTCTGTCTGCTGCAATATGGCGTGCCTCACCTCTGCGGCGCTGTGCTTCCTGTCGCCCAAGCTGATGAGCTTAAGCACCGCCTGCTGACGTCTCCCCGCGCCAGTGCTGCAACGCTTCCAGCTAGGGGCTGAGGGCGATGTTAAGGCAGAGGAGGAGGAGGAGGAGGAGGAGGAGGAAGAGGAGGGGGGTCTATCAGAACCCGTGCTGGCAATCTTGGGCGGGGGTGGTATGTAGGCCGTCCCTGTTTGCGACCCCGTCCCCGCTTCCACAACATTCACCCAGTGTGCCGTCAAAGAGATGTAGCGTCCTTGGCCGCAAGCGCTTGTCCACGAGTCGGTGGTCAAGTGGACCTTTGCGCTGACTGCGTACCTCAGGGCCCGCCTGATGTTACGCGACACGTGCTGGTGCAGGGCGGGGACGCCACACCGGGAAAAATAGTGGCGGCTAGGGACGGAATAGCGAGGTGCGGCAGCCGCCATCAGGTCGCGGAAGGCCTGCGTCTCCACAAGCCTAAACGGCAACATCTCCAGGGCCAGCAGTTTGGAGATGAGGCAGGTTAAGGCTTGGGCTTGGGGGTGACTGGAGGCGTACTTCCGCCTGCGGTTGAACGCCTGCGAGATGGACAGTTGATGGGGCGAGGAGATGGAAGGTGCAGACGAAGATGCGGGGGAAGGGGGGGCTGAAGGAGAAGGCCCCAAAGTAGCCGAGGCAGAGGCAGATGTGGAGGTGTCCTGGCTGGAGGTCTGGACCGCAGTGGCAGCACACAACAAAGGGGAAGAGGCAGTGGCAGCAAGACGGGGCGCAGGTTGTATTGCGTTTGCTCTCTCCCACTCAGCCCAGTGCTTGAATTCCAAGTGACGGCGCATGCCTGAGGTGGTCAGATTGCTCTTCTCAGAGCCCCTACTCAGTTTTGAGTGGCAGATTGCGCAAACCGCGCTCAGTTTGTCATCCGCGCAAACATTAAAAAATCTCCACACCACAGAAGTACGAGGCCTCGATGGGGGAGCTTCGCGCAACTGCCTGCTGCCGGGAAGAGCTTCGGCCCTGCTGGCTGTGGCCTGCCTTCTCTGTCTGGACTGTCCTCTGCCTCTGGACTGTCCTCTGCCTCTTGCTGCCTTATTCGGTGATGCGCAGACCGCATCTCCACTGCTTTCCCCGCTGGACATCACCCCTGTCCAAGTGGGGTCGGTCATTTCGTCGTCCACCACCTCCTCTTCCACTTCCTCTCTCTGCTCCTCCTCCTGCCCACTGGACATTCCAACAGCCTCCCTTGATGGCAACTGCGTCTCATCATCATCGCTCATGATAGCAGATGCTGGTTCCGGGTCCACATCACTGGCAGATGGCGGATACTCAAGTGTTTGGGCATCACTACAAACAAATTCCTCTGCTAGCTCCTGGGATTCTTGCAGCACATCTGGAAAAGGACCCGAAAAGAGGTCCTGGGACGGGTCAAGGTTGGGCTGACTCTGTTGGCCAGGTTGGGAGGAAGGAGGGTCAGAGTGAGACTGTGTGGATGACTGGGTGGTGGACAAGTGACTGGAAGCGTTATCGGCCATCCATTGCACCACCTGTTCACGCTGCTCAGGCCTTAACAGAGGTGTACCCCGCCCCCCGCATAACTGTCCCATAAAGGCAGGGAAGCTGGATGAGCGTAATGCTGGCTGCCCCTCACCAGCACGCATTGTATCCCCACTGGCTTCAACGCGGTTTGTGCCCCCACCAGCATTTCCGCGCCCCCGTCCTCGTCCACGTCCCTTTGCGCTAGCCCTCCGCATTTCAGACGTTTTACTTTTTTGGCCACGCATTATGCCAAATATAAAAATATTTTTAAGAAGAACACCTGGCTATACAGCCGTATACTGCCAGAAGGTGAAATGGTGCCTATACGCACCGTGTATAAAACAGTGTTTTGTTGGCACAGAGGACACAAAACAGTAGTGACAAATATAAATATATTTTTAAGAACACCTGGCTATACAGCCGTATACTGCCAGAAGGTGAAATGGTGCCTATATACGCACCGGGTATATAACAAGGTTTTGTTGGTAAAGAGGACACAAAACAGTAGTGCCAAATATAAAAATATTTTTAAGAAGAACACCTGGCTATACAGCCGTATACTGCCAGAAGGTGAAATGGTGCCTATATACGCACCGGGTATATAACAAGGTTTTGTTGGTAAAGAGGACACAAAACAGTAGTGCCAAATATAAAAATATTTTTAAGAAAAACACCTGGCTATACAGCCGTATACTGCCAGAAGGTGAAATGGTGCCTATATACGCACCGGGTATATAACAAGGTTTTGTTGGTAAAGAGGACACAAAACAGTAGTGCCAAATATAAAAATATTTTTAAGAAAAACACCTGGCTATACAGCCGTATACTGCCAGAAGGTGAAATGGTGCCTATACGCACCGGGTATATAACAAGGTTTTGTTGGTAAAGAGGACACAAAACAGTAGTGCCAAATATAAATATATTTTTAAGAAAAACACCTGGCTATACAGCCGTATACTGCCAGAAGGTGAAATGGTGCCTATATACGCACCGGGTATATAACAAGGTTTTGTTGGTAAAGAGGACACAAAACAGTAGTGCCAAATATAAAAATATTTTTAAGAAAAACACCTGGCTATACAGCCGTATACTGCCAGAAGGTGAAATGGTGCCTATACGCACCGGGTATTGTTGGCACAGAGGACACAAAACAGTAGTGCAAAATATAGTTTTGTATATAGGTGCTAATACACCACTGAAGTCTTTCTGTCCCTATTCCAGCATCAGCAGCTACCCCTCACTAAAGCAGCCGTTTTGAGCAGAGTGTATATAGTTTTGTATATAGGTGGTAATACACCACTGAAGTCTTTCTGTCCCTATTCCAGCATCAGCAGCTACCCCTCACTAAAGCAGCCGTTTTGAGCAGAGTGTATATAGTTTTGTATATAGGTGCTAATACACCACTGAAGTCTTTCTGTCCCTATTCCATCATCAGCAGCTACCCCTCACTAAAGCAGCCGTTTTGAGCAGAGTGTATATAGTTTTGTATATAGGTGGTAATACACCACTGAAGTCTTTCTGTCCCTATTCCAGCAGCAGCAGCTACCCCTCACTAAAGCAGCCGTTGTGTGCAGTGTGTATATAGCTAGAATGAGCTATATACTGTTCAGCATAGTAGCCCTAATAAGGGCTCTTAATTACTCTCTTGTCTTCTGGTAGCTGGTATATATGGTGGTAAAAGCTATATTCTGAGCTTCTGGGGCCCTGCCTGACTACATAGGATATGAGCTATATACTGTTCAACGTAGCAGCCCTAATAAGGGCTCTTAAGGACTCTCTTGTCTTCTGGTAGCTGGTATATATGGTGGTAAAAGCTATATTCTGAGCTTCTGGGGCCCTGCCTGACTACATAGGATATGAGCTATATACTGTTCAACGTAGCAGCCCTAATAAGGGCTCTTAAGGACTCTCTTGTCTTCTGGTAGCTGGTATATATGGTGGTAAAAGCTATATTCTGAGCTTCTGGGGCCCTGCCTGACTACATAGGATATGAGCTATATACTGTTCAACGTAGCAGCACTAATAAGGGCTCTTAAGGACTCTCTTGTCTTCTGGTAGCTGGTATATATGGTGGTAAAAGCTATATTCTGAGCTTCTGGGGCCCTGCCTGACTACATAGGATATGAGCTATATACTGTTCAACGTAGCAGCCCTAATAAGGGCTCTTAAGGACTCTCTTGTCTTCTGGTAGCTGGTATATATGGTGGTAAAAGGTATATTCTGAGCTTCTGGGGCCCTGCCTGACTACATAGAAAATGAGCTATATACTGTTCAGCGTAGTAGCCCTAATAAGGGCTCTTAAGGACTCTCTTGTCTTCTGGTAGCTGGTATATATGGTGGTAAAAGCTATATTCTGAGCTTCTGGGGCCCTGCCTGACTACATAGGATATGAGCTATATACTGTTCAACGTAGCAGCCCTAATAAGGGCTCTTAAGGACTCTCTTGTCTTCTGGTAGCTGGTATATATGGTGGTAAAAGCTATATTCTGAGCTTCTGGGGCCCTGCCTGACTACATAGGATATGAGCTATATACTGTTCAACGTAGCAGCACTAATAAGGGCTCTTAAGGACTCTCTTGTCTTCTGGTAGCTGGTATATATGGTGGTAAAAGCTATATTCTGAGCTTCTGGGGCCCTGCCTGACTACATAGGATATGAGCTATATACTGTTCAACGTAGCAGCCCTAATAAGGGCTCTTAAGGACTCTCTTGTCTTCTGGTAGCTGGTATATATGGTGGTAAAAGCTATATTCTGAGCTTCTGGGGCCCTGCCTGACTACATAGGATATGAGCTATATACTGTTCAACGTAGCAGCACTAATAAGGGCTCTTAAGGACTCTCTTGTCTTCTGGTAGCTGGTATATATGGTGGTAAAAGCTATATTCTGAGCTTCTGGGGCCCTGCCTGACTACATAGGATATGAGCTATATACTGTTCAACGTAGCAGCCCTAATAAGGGCTCTTAAGGACTCTCTTGTCTTCTGGTAGCTGGTATATATGGTGGTAAAAGCTATATTCTGAGCTTCTGGGGCCCTGCCTGACTACATAGAATATGAGCTATATACTGTTCAGCGTAGTAGCCCTAATAAGGGCTCTTAAGGACTCTCTTGTCTTCTGGTAGCTGGTATATATGGTGGTAAAAGCTATATTCTGAGCTTCTGGGGCCCTGCCTGACTACATAGGATATGAGCTATATACTGTTCAACGTAGCAGCCCTAATAAGGGCTCTTAAGGACTCTCTTGTCTTCTGGTAGCTGGTATATATGGTGGTAAAAGCTATATTCTGAGCTTCTGGGGCCCTGCCTGACTACATAGGATATGAGCTATATACTGTTCAACGTAGCAGCACTAATAAGGGCTCTTAAGGACTCTCTTGTCTTCTGGTAGCTGGTATATATGGTGGTAAAAGCTATATTCTGAGCTTCTGGGGCCCTGCCTGACTACATAGGATATGAGCTATATACTGTTCAACGTAGCAGCCCTAATAAGGGCTCTTAAGGACTCTCTTGTCTTCTGGTAGCTGGTATATATGGTGGTAAAAGCTATATTCTGAGCTTCTGGGGCCCTGCCTGACTACATAGGATATGAGCTATATACTGTTCAACGTAGCAGCACTAATAAGGGCTCTTAAGGACTCTCTTGTCTTCTGGTAGCTGGTATATATGGTGGTAAAAGGTATATTCTGAGCTTCTGGGGCCCTGCCTGACTACATAGGATATGAGCTATATACTGTTCAACGTAGCAGCACTAATAAGGGCTCTTAAGGACTCTCTTGTCTTCTGGTAGCTGGTATATATGGTGGTAAAAGCTATATTCTGAGCTTCTGGGGCCCTGCCTGACTACATAGGATATGAGCTATATACTGTTCAACGTAGCAGCCCTAATAAGGGCTCTTAAGGACTCTCTTGTCTTCTGGTAGCTGGTATATATGGTGGTAAAAGCTATATTCTGAGCTTCTGGGGCCCTGCCTGACTACATAGAATATGAGCTATATACTGTTCAGCGTAGTAGCCCTAATAAGGGCTCTTAAGGACTCTCTTGTCTTCTGGTAGCTGGTATATATGGTGGTAAAAGCTATATTCTGAGCTTCTGGGGCCCTGCCTGACTACATAGGATATGAGCTATATACTGTTCAACGTAGCAGCCCTAATAAGGGCTCTTAAGGACTCTCTTGTCTTCTGGTAGCTGGTATATATGGTGGTAAAAGCTATATTCTGAGCTTCTGGGGCCCTGCCTGACTACATAGGATATGAGCTATATACTGTTCAACGTAGCAGCACTAATAAGGGCTCTTAAGGACTCTCTTGTCTTCTGGTAGCTGGTATATATGGTGGTAAAAGGTATATTCTGAGCTTCTGGGGCCCTGCCTGACTACATAGGATATGAGCTATATACTGTTCAACGTAGCAGCACTAATAAGGGCTCTTAAGGACTCTCTTGTCTTCTGGTAGCTGGTATATATGGTGGTAAAAGCTATATTCTGAGCTTCTGGGGCCCTGCCTGACTACATAGGATATGAGCTATATACTGTTCAACGTAGCAGCACTAATAAGGGCTCTTAAGGACTCTCTTGTCTTCTGGTAGCTGGTATATATGGTGGTAAAAGCTATATTCTGAGCTTCTGGGGCCCTGCCTGCCTACATAGGATATGAGCTATATACTGTTCAACGTAGCAGCCCTAATAAGGGCTCTTAAGGACTCTCTTGTCTTCTGGTAGCTGGTATATATGGTGGTAAAAGCTATATTCTGAGCTTCTGGGGCCCTGCCTGACTACATAGAAAATGAGCTATATACTGTTCAACATAGCAGCACTAATAAGGGATTAAGGACTCTCTTGTCTTCTGGTAGCTGGTATATATGGTGGTAAAAGGTATATTCTGAGCTTCTGGGGCCCTGCCTGACTACATAGAAAATGAGCTATATACTGTTCAGCATAGTAGCCCTAATAAGGGCTCTTAAGGACTCTCTTGTCTTCTGGTAGCTGGTATATATGGTGGTAAAAGGTATATTCTGAGCTTCTGGGGCCCTGCCTGACTACATAGAAAATGAGCTATATACTGTTCAGCATAGTAGCCCTAATAAGGGCTCTTAAGGACTCTCTTGTCTTCTGGTAGCTGGTATATATGGTGGTAAAAGGTATATTCTGAGCTTCTGGGGCCCTGCCTGACTACATAGAAAATGAGCTATATACTGTTCAACATAGCAGCACTAATAAGGGATTAAGGACTCTCTTGTCTTCTGGTAGCTGGTATATATGGTGGTAAAAGGTATATTCTGAGCTTCTGGGGCCCTGCCTGACTACATAGAAAATGAGCTATATACTGTTCAGCATAGTAGCCCTAATAAGGGCTCTTAAGGACTCTCTTGTCTTCTGGTAGCTGGTATATATGGTGGTAAAAGGTATATTCTGAGCTTCTGGGGCCCTGCCTGACTACATAGAAAATGAGCTATATACTGTTCAGCATAGTAGCCCTAATAAGGGCTCTTAAGGACTCTCTTGTCTTCTGGTAGCTGGTATATATGGTGGTAAAAGGTATATTCTGAGCTTCTGGGGCCCTGCCTGACTACATAGAAAATGAGCTATATACTGTTCAACATAGCAGCACTAATAAGGGATTAAGGACTCTCTTGTCTTCTGGTAGCTGGTATATATGGTGGTAAAAGGTATATTCTGAGCTTCTGGGGCCCTGCCTGACTACATAGAAAATGAGCTATATACTGTTCAGCGTAGTAGCCCTAATAAGGGCTCTTAAGGACTCTCTTGTCTTCTGGTAGCTGGTATATATGGTGGTAAAAGGTATATTCTGAGCTTCTGGGGCCCTGCCTGACTACATAGAAAATGAGCTATATACTGTTCAGCGTAGTAGCCCTAATAAGGGCTCTTAAGGACTCTCTTGTCTTCTGGTAGCTGGTATATATGGTGGTAAAAGCTATATTCTGAGCTTCTGGGGCCCTGCCTGCCTACATATGAGCCATATACCGTTCAGCGTAGTAGCCCTAATAAGGGCTCTTAATGACTCTCTTGTCTTCTGGTAGCTGGTATAGATGGTGGTAAAAGCGATATCCCGAGCTCCTGGGGCCCTGCCAGCGACAGCCTGTCTTTCCCTGCTGTGAGCGTCTGTCCCTCACTAAGTTCAAGCTGCTAATGCTGACGAAGAGGAAGTGCTGAGTTTTGTATATTCGAGGTCACATGGTTTTTCCAGCCAATGCGCGTAGACGCCGTTTTCGCGATGCCAGCGTCCTCCCAGGACCTGTCCCACCCCCCCTGCATGGTGATTGGTGTAAAAAACGCGCCAGGGAAGGTGGGAGGGGAAACGAATTGTGAGTGCGCCATCGCCGCTGTACTCGATCGAAATCGAGTATGACGAACAGCGTAGTATTCGATCGAATACCGGCTCGGTCGAATACTACTCGCTCATCTCTAATAATTAATTGTTAATAATTTTTTTTTTTTTTTAATGTGAAAAATTCTGTGACCACTTCTGCCATGTTAGATATTTTTTTTAAGGTAAAAAAAAAATTAAAAAAAAATTTGTGCAGAATTGATATTACAGGTCTGATATTAATGTATTCATATTACAAAATGTTTTTATAAACTTGTTTTTTTTGGTTTCAAAAAATATGGTTGTTTGGGGGTTAAAAAACTACTTTTAACCCATCGCCGCCAGCGCTCTGGGGTTTAAACATGCATTTCACAGCGCGAGAATTTTTGGAGCGTGATTTGTTGGTCTGTGTCATTCCTGCTGAGACCCCCCCCCCCCTCCATGTGCTTCCAGTGACTGAGTGGGCTGCAACACTGAGGCTACATCATTGCAGGGACAGATTAGGGGCAGGGGTAGACATGGTCACCTTTCGAGCTATGGTATTTAAGTTTTAGTATTGGAGGCAGATACTGTAGCAGGGGAAGGTATGTTCCCCTCCTCCCAACCATGATGCTGAGCAGGGCTGTTTCTAGGAGAGGGTGAGGTGGACAATCGCCCTGGGCACCAAGTCAATTGGGGGCACTTTTATAGCAGCAATCCCATACATACCAACTTTTCAGGGTGAGAAAGAGGGACATTTGTTAAATTAGGCCACGCCCCCTCATTGAAGGATGGATAGGTTATAACAGTTACAACAATATAAACATTTTAAATGGGCAAATGATTTATTGATGCAGATCTGCATGTTACACCTGAAAGAGAAACAAGTAAGAACAACAAGGGGCAGGGGGACATGGACTCAAAAGAGGGACAATCTCTCCAAATTAGGGACACCTGGGAAGTATGCCTGTCCTGCCACTGTTAGTGATGCAGGCCATTAGTCAGGCCCCTTATACCGGGCTGAATGATGGGGAGGAGACACTGCCTGCTCCTATGGTCGAGGCACGGCATGGCACATACCTGTATGGGACAGTTGCAGCATCATAGCACATGTCAGCAGGGGGCAGAATTTTATCCTTCCACAATGAGGGCTGTTTTGTCTAGAAACTGCCCTGATGCTGAGGCTATAGCATCACAGGGGCAGAACATTGGCTGAGGTGTCTTAATTAGAGGAGTATAATGGGGCTGCGAACAGGGGGGGCTGAGGGAGGACCAGGAAGGCAGGGATTGGATGGAGGTGTTGGAAACAGCAGCCCAGCTGGCCACAAAGCACTGTGGGCACCAGGAATAGTCCCGGGTCTCCCTATGGCCAGTCCACCCCTGGAGAGGGGTATTTATTTGAGGGGTGTGTATACTGGACTTCATAAGGGCATCCTGATGGTGATGGGTGGGGAAATGCTGTGGGTCCCCTTGCTGTAGAACCTCTTGCTGGGATAAGGTGTACAAATGAGTTGCTAGCAGTTTGTCATTGGTGACTGGATATATAATATGTCTGTGGGGTGTTTAGAGGATCAGGCATGTTTATTCTCACTGTGATTTCTGCTGTATTGATTTTGGCTTGAGGGGGGTCAGTGCAATCATCTTGTGATGAAGAAGGGAGGAGGCAGTTAACTTATCCAAATGTGCTACACAGAGCTGGCAGTATGGAGGGTGGTTATAGCCCTGCTGGGGGATGCAGGAGATTAAACTGGGACCTTACTACGTTGGATTTCATTAAAGCCTTTGCATCTGGAGAGTAGCCCTAGCAGCCCGGCCATCAAAGCTGCGTCCTGTAATAACGAATGCAGGAACATGGTGTAACGCTGCCTGACCACATCAAATAGGTCTCATGGTGTCTCATTGTCGGGGAAATTGGCCATGTCATTTGAAGAACACACAGACACTTGATTTTCTTCTTGAGCCCGTCTGTGTGTGTGGGACTAGGCCATGGAGGTTTATTTTATAGTCTAACAGAGAAAACATAGAGCGGACATAGGCCCTTATTCATGAAGGGATAGCGTCAGGTAGTGGCTGGTTAATGAGAGGTAGCGACATGTAGCGACTGGTGTGAAATATACAGATGAGAGATCCTAGACTGATCTCACAAACCCTTACTAAAAAGGCCGCACACTGAGTATAGATAAAAAAGTCCAATACATTTAATAGATATTCATTGTATACATAGAAAAAGACACTAATCTAAACACATACAAGATTAAAAAACACACAAAAACAAGCGGGTGGATCCCAATCAACGGTGACTAATATGTATGGAGTTTAAGAGATTGTACCATGTATATATAATATAGGGCGTATGGTGTAAAATACTGGTAATGGGCCCAGATAAAGAAACAATATAGTCAGATAAATGATCCAAATCAACCAAGGTGAAACAATAGTGGAATGAAAATTCAAATAGAGTATGTCAATGAGTATAGTGCAAAAAAGGGAGCAAGTAAAAAAAGTGCTAAGTGCATAAACATACTATTTACAAGTAAAACAAGTAAAAGTGTGGTATGTGCAAATTACAATACAACCTGCGCTGTATATATAAAACAGAGCGCTATACAACACACATACAGGGTTGATAAACTAGTGTCAAGTGAAAAGGAGTATATTTAAACAGGCTTCAGCTAAGCCCAGCTGGGCCCCTAAATGAGTAACACCGAATAGCGCAATATAATAACAACATACAGATAAATAAAAAACTGTTACATCACCGTGTCACCAGGGGTCCCCCGCAGCAGCCGCCACCGACGCGTTGCGCGTCGCTATGACACTTCGCCAGGGTGTGGCAACTGGTGTAGCGACTGGTGAACGCCGGACACGGCACGCAATTACACATTTATCAAGCAGAATCTGTTTAGCGACTGGGATAACGCCATGTAGCGTCTCATTCATCATTTTCCCAGCCTCAGCGAACAGCGCCGGAGTTCAGCCTTGCACAGCGCCAGGTATGACCTCTCGCTACCTGATGCTCTCCCATACATTTCAATGAACGATCCTTTCCTTCTCTTTAAACTGTGTTTTTGTTTTTTTTTTTGTTTTTTTTTTTAAATTTCAAATAATTCTGTGACCTCTCCTGGCATTGAATTAGCAATTTTTTCACATTTTTTTTTATTTTTTATATATTTCTTCAGAAATGACATTACAGGTCTGCCATTAAAGTGTTCATGTTACAATGTTGTTACAATGTAATTCCAAATGTTTTTGCTTTGTTACTAGTGGATAGATGCTGGAAAACAGACTTTAAACACACAGCCTCCTGCGCTCTGGGCTTCAAACAAGCATTTTTCAGCGCCAGAGATTTGTGAGGCTGTTTTTTTGCTGAATATGGTGGAGTCAGTCGCTATGAGCAGTCGCTAACATGCGCTCCCATACAGCGCTGTACTGGTCAAATAGCGACTCCTCACAATGTATTCAACATTACTGAACAGCGACTGAGTCGCTATAAACTAGCGACTCACGACCGAGCACTGCGACTACTAGTGGGCGCTCTGAAAATGCCTGCTACAGACGCTCATCTGTCGCTACCTGCCACTAATGATGAATCAGCCTGCCCGTTTGGTTGGAGCCAATTACAGAGCAAGTCTTAAAACTACGTACATCAGCATATATATCTAAATACATGCATGACATAAAGCTATACAGTTGTAATTAATAAGTGACATCTCTCCTTGCTGGTCTGCCTGCGTGTAAGATGAGATGAGCTAAACATATATACATTTAACTCTTGGTTTCAAGGACTCTGCTGACCACAGATTCTTATAGTGAATAGAGATTCTTATATATATAAATATATATAATCAAATTGAATTGAAACTAGATTTGATCAGATAAGATCAGATTGGTCAAATTGTAAATCCATTCCCTAACACTCATCGGTTACACTAACAGCTCATAAAAGCAGTGATCCTAAAATGTAAGAAGTGATAGCAGCATCTAACAGATCCCAAACATGTCAGCAGCATCTCTTATATCATGGTGAGCGTAGAGGCTGGGTTAGAGTGCGTTTCTGGCTTCCGACTGAGCAGGGCCGGCCTTTGGGGTGTGTGAGGTGTGCCATGGTACAGAGCGCCATGGTTGGGGGGCACTGTAAAGCTATGTCCACTTGCTGGAAGCCCTAAGCTGCTTGTCTGCCCGCTTGATGTCAATTGGAGCTGCTGAGGTGCACGGTTGTTCTGTTCTATGCTTAAAATGGACCAAACTGGCTTATTCCCTATCCCCTGGGCATCCCAATGTGAGATGCCCCACTGCGTTAAACCCCCCGGGATCGCCAGCATACCCACATTGCAAGCAATCCCATGGCACATATGCAGGCTTTCATCCAATCAGAATTCTATGCTGTGTATAATAATATGGGGCAGAGCTGGCATCCCTGGTTTCCTCCAGGATCAGCCGGGAAAGCCAGGGATGTGACACAAGCATGCGCCATGGGATTACTTGTTAGGTAAGTATAACAACGATGAGTGGTTTTACAAAGTGGGGCATCTCCACATTGTGGATGCCCTGGGGATGAGGAAACAGCCAGCTCCAGAATCCTTTAGACTTCAGGGCCGGAAAAAAAACAGGTTTTAGTCTACTTTAAAGTAGGCCGTCAGTCAAAAATGTCTGCTGGTCCACTTGCCCCTAGCATCATGCCTGGTACTGGAGGAACTTGCCCACTTCTGCATTGCCTCCCCACTGTCTGCCAGTTCTCCACCCCACATGGGGCAGTGCAACTGCCAGCCAATGGCTAAGGAACGATTCTGTGAGGTTGCCTCTTTCTGGCATCAGACTTGATGGTAAATTATGGCAGTGGGCCTCCAGCACACCCCGGTGGCTGTTGGCAACCATGTGGGGCAGTAGGCCAGTATTGAGCAATCACAGAAATGTGCTGGGGGGGTTGCAATCCTGTAGGCTTACACAGGGCACCATCCTAAGGCCGACCCTGCGACTGAGACTACAAGGGGTTTCGAGTGAGATTATAGACAGCAACAGAACATTAAAGCGTCTCTAACCCCTTCCTAATGTCAGAGCCGGTCTTTGGGGTGTGCACATTAAGCGGCCGCACAGGGCGCCATGATCCTAGGGGGGCAATGGGACATTAAATTAGCTCTCCATTGAGTTTTTGAGTGTCTTTTTGTCATTTCCCATCGAAACTACAGCTAGTGCAGCAGCAAATAACAATTACAAAGAGCTCTGTTGTAATTTCGGGCACCGGCCTCAGTTATTGTTATGCTAATGAGGAAATCCCTGAAGATACATCATTTAAACCTGAAGCTTGGAAAAACAAAATCTTTTTTTTGAGTTGGCAGCAATTGGGGCTTTAACCTACATCATTTTTATTTACTGTCCAATGTGGCATTATCCTAGGTATGCCAATGGGCCACTAAACTGGCTGATCTCCACTGAGTTTTGACCGAAACCACACAGCCTCATTTTTTGTATGCTGTTGTGATAGTGAGGCTGTCTCTGCAGACACACCATTGAAGTCTGGAAAAAACATTTATTTGGTTTGGCCCCAATTACCCAGCTAATAGGGCTTCAGAAGTAGAGGTGGCAATGTAAAGGTCAGAGCTACCATTGGGAATTTCTGGGCCCCACACAGCCAAATTGTTAGGGCACTGATTCAACCTCCATCTAATATAAATATATGTTTATACTCCCCCATGTCACCCTGACCTTCATGCCATTAAAGGGTTCCATATGTTAGTTAATGTGCTACTGCAGGCAAAGGTAATTGTTACACCATTGTGTCGGGCTTCATTTGGCACTGTCCTAAACTGTTTTCCGTTTTTTACATTGAAGCAGAAATGGCTAAGAAAGATATCAGGGTTTCCAGGTTCAGCCAATGACATTCTCTTTTTCATTCCGTTCCCCAATCAGCTCAGCAGAGCAGGACAGGATTGCTGGTCCTTCCCTCCTCCCTCCACCTCCTCCACCTCCTCCACCAGATTCATCACATTGCTGTCAGTGCAGAGCGATTACTATGTAGCGTCACAGATCCAAGGGCCACACCCACTTTTTTGTCAGAAGAAAAATCATAAGCTGAACCTGTAAACCCCAATATCTCTGCCATTTCTTCAATTTAAAAATGGAAAACAGTTTAGGACAGCGCCAAATGTAGCCAGACGCCATGGTGTAACAATTACCTTTGCCTTCAGTAGCACTTTAAGAGCCCCCTTAACTACCCTGAGGACACCCATAGTGCCCAACTACCCCATAACATTCTAGGGCCAGTGTTACTCTTTAAAGTGGACCAAAACCCACCCTGGAGTCTATGAGACTCCAGGTCAGGCATACTCGCTCCCCCGGGGCATCCAGATTCGTGATTCGTTTTGACTATCCGGGGTTATAGTCTTTGCCCCCCAGGCACCCCGATCGAGGGTGCGCCGCTGTGTGAAACCCGCAAGGTCACCCAAAACCTTGCATGCCCGAGCAGCGGCCGCATCCCCGCTATCCCGTGTGCCTGCACCAGGCATTTGTGAATGGCCGGCCCAGGCACGCTCCCTGTAGAAGGGTATAAGGGTAGCAGGGGATGCTGCCGCCAGCGTGCTCGGATCCACTCGCATGTGGCTCCTGGATGAAGGGGTGAGAGCGGATCCGAGTGCGCTGATTGGATGAGAGGGGTGCACATGCACCGTAGGACTGGGGGCGGGTAAGTGAGATCAGGCTACCTGGGGGGTTTCACACAGCGGGGCATCCCCGATCAGGGTGCCCGGGGGCAAAGACCAAAACCCAGGATAGTCAAAACCCACGAAGAACGGCCCTCTCCCTGGGGCATCCAGAATCGGGATGCCCCACTGTGTCAAACCCCCCAGGTCGCCCAAAAAAATCACCTTCGTTCCTGGTCCAACAGCGCATTCGCGAGCAGCGGCTGCATCCCCGCTATCCCTTTAGCCATTTGTGAATGGCCGGCGCGGGCATGCGCCCTGTTGAAGGGTAGCAGGGGATGCGGCCACTAGCGTGTATCCACTCGCATTAGATGAGCTCCCGGACAAAGGAGCTGGAGCGGATCCGAGCACGCTGATTGGACTGGGCTGCGCATGCGACGTAGGACCTGGGTTAAAGTGGACCAACACCCAGGATTTTGACTATCCTGGGTCTTGGTCCACTTCGGTGGGGCACCCCCGATCGGGGTGCCCCGCTGTGTGAAACCCCCCCGAACCCCCCGAACAACTCACCTCTCCCCGCTCCCAGCGCCGACGGACAAGCCGCGGACAAGCGGCTCCTCCGCCGCCGCCTCCTAGAGACGTCTAGAGGGGCGCGAGGGAGGCGGCGGCGGCCGGCCACCGCTGAAGATAAGGTAAGGAGTTTGGGGTGTTTGGGGGGGTTTCACCCGGCGGGACATCCCGATCTCGGATGTCCCGCGGGGAGGGAGGTGATCGGCCTGGGAATCTTATAGATTCCCGGGCCGATCACCCGTGGGTGTTGGTCCACTTTAAGTGAGATCAGGCGACCTGGGGGTTTCACACGATCGGGCTGCCCAGGGGCAAAGACCACTATAATATATATATATACCAGCCAAGAACACTAGTACAGGACCCACTCATATTACTCAAGGGCCCCCTATCTGAAGAAATGATAGGTGGCAGTAGGGGTCATAATGGCGGTGTTTGGGCCTCATTTTATGCCTGTACTGCTCTGACCATGGCCATTGTCAAATGGAGGAGGTGGGAAAATGACCAGCTCCACCCCAAAGAGATGGAGAAAGGAAAATCTGTCAGATCCGGAGGATTGTGAAGTTTTCCATCATTTTAGTAACAAACTTTTCATGGCTATTCCAGCTGCGACGTCTCCGATTTTCTAGAGAAAGAGCTGACTCGGCGGGTGCCACGACATCTGGCGGCATAATTCTATTTGCTGCATTGTTCGGCCCGTAGTAGACTACAAAGCCCTCCGGGGGCTGCTGATTGTGATTGCGGAAAATGGAAGCCAATTAGTGGCAATTAGCTGTGACTCTGACACCGAGGCTCATACAAAAGACCTGCGGATCCTAAGATACACTGATGTCACATCTCTCCCACACATAGGATGGCCGGAACATTGCATCACGCCTCATCGTGCCAACCTAGCTGGATTTAATGGGGTTATTTACTTATTGCCTCAAGTGTTCCTTCTCTGCCTCACCTGGAGGATGTGGCCGGGTGAGCCAGAGATTGGAGCAAATTGCAACACACTAAATATAAAGAAAATAGGGAAGAAGTCCTCTTTAAAGCCAACAAAAACTCGGGATTTTGACTATCTTTAGTCCTTGCTCCCGTGCACCCCGATCGGGGGTGCCCCACTGTTTGAAACCCCCCAGGTCGCCCCAACAAACTCACCTCTTCCTAGTCCTTCAATGCATCCACAGCCGCTCATCCAATCAGGAGGCTCAGACCCGCTCGAGCCCCTTCGTCCAGGAACAGGTCTAATATAAGGGGATTCGAACGCGCTTCTTTCCCGGTCCAATGGCACATGCGTGAGCATTGGGCGCATCCCCCGCTACCCTTTAATGGACACGTGCCCTCCTAGAGGGATAGCGGGTATGCAGCCACTGTTCGCGCATGTGCTGTCGGACCGGGAAAGAAGGTGAGTTTATGGGCGACCTGGGAGGGTTTCACACAGCGGGTCATCCCGATTCTGGATGCCCCGGGGGGGAATCAATCTGCCCGGGAGTCTTACAAATTCTGTGGGTTTTGGTCCACTTTAAAGCCAACAAAACCCACTGCCCCTGGTTCTGGAGTCGGGGAGGCCGATTTATTAATAGCGCCAGGTAGCGACAGATGAGCGACAGTAGCGTGATTTTCACAGCGCCGGCTAGTATTCGCTGTGCTTGGCCGTTGTTCGGTTGTTGACAGCGACTCAGTCGGTGTGCTGTAATGTTGAATATGGGGTTAGGAGTCGCTGTTTGACAGGTTCTGCGCTGTATGGGAGCGCATGACAACGAATGGCCATAGCGAACGGCTCCCAGCATATTCATTAACAAATCACGCTCAAAAAATTCTCGCGCTGTGAAATGCATGTTTAAACCCCAGAGCACTGGCGGCGATGGGTTAAAAGTAGTTTTTTAACCCCCAAACAACCTTATTTTTGGAAAAAAATAATAAGTTTTTATAAACATTTTGTAATATGAATACATTAATATCAGACCTGTAATATCAATTCTGCACAAACTTTTTTTTTTTTTTTTTTTTACCTTAAAAAAAAAAAAATAACATTGCAGAAGTGGTCACCGAATTTTTGACATTAAAAAAAAAAAAAAAAAAAAACATTAATATCAATTAATTATGATTATTTAAAGATTGTTCCATTGAAATGCATTGGAGAGCGCCAGGTAGCGAGAGGTCATACCTGGCGCTGTGATGGGATTAGCAGCGGCGCTGTTCGCTGAAGTCTGCAACATGATGAATCCCGCACTAGCTGACGCTCTCGCCGGCGCTAGCCTCATTTAGCGTGATAAATGCGTGATTGTGTTCGCAGCCTGGCGTTCTGGAGTCGGTAGCCGCCGATAGCTGGCGCTACCTGGCGCTAGTGAGACACTACCTGGCGCTATCCCTTGATAAATAAGGCCCTAAAACACTCCAGGGCCTGGGTGAAACTCCTTTCATTCAGATTCAGAGCATTCAGAGTTGGGATGCCCCATTGTGTGAAACCCCCTGGTTTCACCATATATCTCACTGCGATCTCACTGCATTGGCGGCATCCCCAGCATCTGATGCATGTACCCCTTCCAGTATATCTGAATGGCTGGCTGCAGGTGCCTGCTACAGAGGGGACCATCAAAAAACATTTCTGGGTATTAATATGCACCGCAATTATTCTGATTGGATGAAAACCCTTGCATGTGCCATGGCAGTGCCGAGCAAATTGGGATGACCCTGTAATGCAGACCAAAACCCACAGGGCTAAAGGTCCTGGGTTTAGGTCTGCTTTAATGCTCTGCTGACACAGAAGAATACTAAAGAATAAAAGGTTGTCACTGTGGTCACCCAGAATGGTCCCTTGGTTCCAAACCTTCCATATTCTAACTACTGAAACAAATGTATTTTCTGGCGTTAAGTTTTAAAGTGAACCAAAAGCAGCAAACCCCACTGACCCCAGGAGAAAGGCTGTGGTTGGCATGCTAGTTCTCGCACTTCCAAGGGGATTTCCCCGGGGGAAGCTATTTTGTGGACCTTAATTGTTATTTGACCGTGTGTACTCCTTTAACTTGGATTTTTCATGCAAAAGGTTAAAACAAATAATCAGAAGCTACTCTTCCTCCAGCGCTGTGCCTCCTCTCAGCTCAGCACCATGAATAAGTAAATACACTTCCTCATCTGACCTTCCAGCACCACCCTGCAGATGTGGACCGCCAATACTAGCTTGAGCAGTTAGTCCAGATCACACCCCTTTATATTGATAGCACTCTCAGAGCTGCCATTCAAGCCGAGCTAACGCCCTCCATCCTCTCTGCCCAGCCTCCTCCTAGCAGGTGCTCTTGCTCCCAGTGCTGACATTTTGCTGATTTTTATGCAGCATCACAGCTCCAAGGGCCACGCCCACATGATTCAGAAGATAGGTCGTAAAACTGTAATCCTTGATATCTCGGCCATTTCTTCTTCATTTTAAAAATGGAAAACAGTTTAGGATAGTGCCAAACGTAGCCCAACACACTGATGTAACAATTGGCTTTGCCTTAAATATCACTTTAAAAGTGGACCCCAATTCCAAACTCCTCCACCCAACTGACATTCTGAATTAAGATAGGTCTGCTGTAAAGTGGAACCTGCAGAAAAGCTTATCGTATCTGCTCTCCGGAATAGCTCAAGCATCCCATGTCAGCTCCTGCGGTCAGGAATGGTCCACTTGCAGCCTGCATATATTCATTGTGAGGTCTGGCATGTGATTGGCTGGTACACTGCCTATTCATTTGGGTTCTAGCGGGGTTCACTGGCAATAATAGCTGTAGGTTCTGTCTGCCATGATTAGTCTCTGGCGAGCACAGCTTGCAGTCTGCCTATATTAATTGTGAGGATTAGGAGACACTCCGCACATTAGTTCTGGGTTCTGCTGTACCTATAATACTGCCCATAAGAAGCACCTAGGATTTGGAGCAGGAAAATAAGAAAAAAAATATTCTAAATGTTGTGCTAAAACACCCCATTACAGGCAGTGTGGCATCCCCTCTCCCATTCCCAAAGGCAGTGTGACATCCCCCCCTCCCATTCCCCATAAGCAGTGTGGCATTCCCCCTCCCATACTCATAGGCAGTGTGGCATTCCCCCCTCCCATTCCCCATAGGCAGTGTGGCATTCCCCCCTCCCATTCCCCAAATAGGCAGTGTGGCATTCCTCCCTTCCATTCCCCATAAGCTGTGTCGCATTCCCCCCTCCCATTCCCTATAGGCAGTGTGGCATTCCCCCCTCCCATTCCCCATATAGGCAGTGTGGCATTCCCCTCCCATTCCCCATAGGCAGTGTGACACCCCCCTCCCATTCCCCATAGGCAGTGTGACACCCCCCTCCCATTCCCAAAGGCAGTGTGGCATTCTCCCCTCCCATTCCCATAGGCAGTGTGGCATTCCCCCCTCCCATGCCCTATAGGCAGTGTGGCATTCCCCCCTCCCATTCCCCATATAGGCAGTGTGGCAATCCCCCATCCCATTCCCCATATAGGCAGTGTGGCATTCCCCCATCCCATTCCCCATAGGCAGTGTGGCATCCCCCTCCCATTCCCCATAGGCAGTGTGGCATCCCCCTCCCATTGCCCATAGGCAGTGTGGCATTCCCCCACCCATTCCCATAGGCAGTGTGGCATACCCCCCATCCTATTCCCATAGGCAGTGTGGCAACCCCCCCATCCCATTCCCCATATAGGCAGTGTGGCATCCCCCCTCCCATTCCCCATAGGCAGTGTGGCATTCCCCCTCCCATTCCCCATAGGCAGTGTGGCATTCCGCCCTCCCATTCCCATAGACAGTGTGGCATACCCCCCATCCCATTCCCATAGGCAGTGTGGCATACCCCCCATCCTATCCCCATAGGCAGTGTGGCATCCCCCCCATCCCATTCCCCATAAGCAGTTGGGCATTCCCCCCTCCCATTCCCCATAGGTAGTGTGACACCCCCTCCCATTCCCAAAGGCAGTGTGGCATCCCCCTCCCATTCCCCATAGACAGTATGACATTCCCCCTCCCATTCCCAAAGGCAGTGTGGCATCCCCCTCCCATTCCCCAAAGGCAGTGTGGCATACCCCCCATCCCATTCCCATAGGCAGTGTGGCATACCCCCCATCCTATTCCCATAGGCAGTGTGGCACCCCCCCCATCCCATTCCCCATATAGGCAGTGTGTCATTCCCCCCTCCCATAGGCAGTGTGGCATCTCAACAACTAGGGGGCAGCCTGACCAAAAACGATATATACATCTCCCAGAATTAAAGGGGCCTTTAGGTGGATCATCCCACCGCAGCAGTGGGGAAGGTTGCTCCACTGATCCGCGGTCTCCTTATTCATTAATCTTCAATTGGATTTTTATAAAACAAAGCTTTGCCTTGGCACTTAATATAAATCACTTTTCTTGCTCTAATTGGCTTTTCTGCAGCACATCTGTGAGGCTTTCAATAGCTTTTATCAGTTTTATATGAAACCAAAGGGCACGATTAATTAAATCCGAGCCCCTCTGCAGCCTGTTGGTGGTAACAGGGAGATGTCTTGTCACAGGCCAAGCTTGGGAGTCTGATAAAATGACAGCAGAGGTGTTATCTATGAGGTTTATTTATCAAGGGATAGCGGCAGGTAGTGCCCCGTAGCGACAGGTAGTGAACGGTGAACGCTGGGCGCTGTACGTAATTCCACATTTATCAAAGCGATTCTGGTGAGCGACTCTAACGGCGCCATGTAGCGCCTGATTCATCATCACAGACGGCTCAGCGTATACCGCCGGCACTCTGGCTTCCAGAGCGCCTGATATTACCTGTCGCTATCTGTCGCTCTCCCATACATTTCAATGGATGTTACCTTTTTTCTCTTTAAACAGGGTTTTCTTTTACATTTTTTTAAATCAAATCATTGTGTGACCTCTCCTGGCCTATTAAAACTCATTTTTGAAAACTTTTTGGATTTTTTACATTTTTATGCAGAATTGTCATTACAGGTCTGGTATTAAAGTGTTAATGTCACAGTGTAATAACAATGTAATTCCATGTGTTTTCGCTTTGTTCTTAGTGATATGTGTTCAAAAACAGACTTTAATCACACAGCGCCTGGCGCTCTGGGCTACAGCGACCCGATTTTGACCTTTTTTTTTTCATGAATATAGTTTGAGTCGCTCACACTGACCAGTCGCTACCGTTCACTGCCATATAGCTCTGTACTGGTGTTATAGCGACTCACACATCAAATTCATCAATGCCGGCAATGTTACTACAGCGACTGAGGCGCTCGGTAACAGCGACCCATAGCCGATCACAGCGTCTACTGGCGTCTACTACAGACGCTCATCTGCCGGTACCTGGCACTAGTAATGAATCAGCCTGTATGTGAATTTGGGGTAAATTTGCCTTCCGCCATGGACCTGCCCCATCCCAGCAAGCTGGAGCTCTCCCCTCTGGGCAACTACGAGCCCCCTGAAATTGGGCGCTATTCATTTCCTATGGGCCATGTTTGGTGATTCACCTGCACAAGTCTAGTGATTACAGAGGGGCTCTGATTTGATGGAAATCCAATGGGAGCTATTTATAGATAAATCCAACTTCCTCTTTCTATATTTAGACTTTATGTTGCCCATTTGTCATAATGCTTGGGGCATTAAAAAGTGGGGAATCCCAAATAAGAATGTCCCAGAGTGGGTGAGAGTGTTCAGTGGACCTACAGGTGTTTTTGACTCCACCCCTACCTACCCATGGGCTGTGGGATCCCCCCTAAAAATATTTTTTTGTTAAAGAGGATCAACCCCACCCCTCTCCAGTCTATAAGACTCTGGGAAGGGGGGGGGTGGTCTATCTCTATGAGGCATCCCATGTTGGGATGTTCCGCTGTGTAAAACCCCCTGTATTTCCCATCTACTCACTGCATCCCCAGCATCCCTCTATCTAGGCACGCACCCATGCCAGGCCTTTCTGAATGCACAGCACAGGCACGCTATTGGGCGCTATTTATTTCCTATGGGCCATGTTTGGTGATTTACCTGCGCAAGTCTAGTGATTACAGAGGGGCTCTGGTTTGATGGAAAGCCAGTGGGAGCTATTTATAGATAAATCCAACTTCCTCTTTCTATATTTAGACTTTATGTTGCCCAATTCTCACAATGCTTGGGGAATCCCAAATACGAATTTCCCAGAGTGGGAGAGTGTGTTCAGTGGACCTACAGGTGTTTTTGACCCCCCCACCTGCCCCCATTTTATTTTTTTACTCACCTGTGCTCTTTTCCACATTCCAGTCTCCCTCTTTTGCTGCACATTTCCTCCTTCACTTTCTCTTCCTCATATTATAGTATCAGTCTCCCTATTTTTTCCACATTCTCTCCCCCCTCCTGCTATTTTTTTATATTCCCTCCATTTTTCTCCTTCCAGATGCATGCTCGGGACACCAGCAGAGACCCCATCACTCCTCTAACTGCTGCGCGCACCCCCTTCAGCATATAGGAATCCATTCATCTAGAATTTGTTGCTGGGCATGAATATGCACAGTGGTGAATTCTGATTGGACAAGAGCAAGCACATGGGCTGTGAGATTGTGGATCATGGTAAGAAAATCGGGAGAACCAGGAGGTTTGACACACAGGGGTATCCCAAATTGGAATGGATTTTGGTCTGCTTTAATAAACAAAAAAACATTTTTTTGAAAAGGAAAGAGTTTTAGTCCTTTAACTTTATTTAACCTTATTAGCCATCGGAGACTCCTTCTCTGCAGTGATACAATTCTAATGTAATAAAATGTATCAGTAGGTGTTACATTTGTATCCTTGTGTGTTGTATTGTATCACTGAACTTACACTAAAATTGCTGAAGTTCACTCCCTTCCATGTTAATCTTTTTTTTTTTTTAAGGTGTGATTGTTATTTTGAATTATTAAAGTGGACCTATCAACAGGATTTTCCATTGTCCTGGTGATAGGTTCTTGTCCCTGGGGCATCCCATTTTGGCCGGATGCAGGGGATGCTGCAATAGCCCACACATGTGCGGGGTGGCCAGGAAGATAATAACACAGGCAGAGACCAGGATGCCCAAGAGGCAGGTCAACCACTGGCCCTAGATTCTTGTAGACTCTAGGGGCGGTTTTGGTCCACTTTAAAGGTAGCATCTTGCTTTTATCCTGGGTTTTGGTCCTTGCCCCTGGGTCACCCCGATCAGGGATGCCCCGCTGTGTGAAACCCCCCAGGTCGCCCGAACAAACTCACCTCTTCCCGGTCCTGCGACGCATGTGCGCCTGCTCTTCCAGCCAGCAGCCACGCCAGGCCTTTTTGAATGCACAGAGTTTATGGGTAATCCTGGAGGACACACACAGCAGGCGATGCCCCACCAAAAGAAGAACAAAACCCAAGATATATTTGTGTGTTGTTCCTCTATAAAGCCAACCTCCAGCTTTACATAGAGATGTTTTCAAAAACATTAAAAACATTAAAGAGGGATCCTTCTTATCACTGTAGAGATGTATCACTGTATATTGTTAACATTAAAGGGGCTCTCCTTGTCCTTTCTTTCTAAAAATACATTAGTTGGATAAAAGGAACATCTGCAGATCAGTTACTGGTGTTAAAGGGCCTCTGTCCTAACTCATGTCTAATAGAGGGTCGATCTATTGTGAGGCTAAAGAACAACCACTCATCACCCTTATCCCTGTAGGTGAGACGCGCCTGTTCCTTACTGAGTCATGACCCCACCACTCCAGGCAGGGCCAGCTCTAGGTTTGTGGGGGCCCTTGGGCAGGAGAGTCTTAGTGGGCCCCAAAGCGAGTGAGTCACATGATGTCACCTTTCAGCTCCGCTGTCACAAATGGGTCATCTTCTGCTGCTGATCGCCCTCCAGTTCTTGTTGCCTTCCCTATAGCCACCAATCAACCTCCAGTCCTTATTGCCTTCCCTATAGCCATCAATCATCCTCCAGTCCTTATTGCCTTCCCTATAGCCACCAATCATCCTCCAGTCCTTATTGCCTTCCCTATAGCCACCAATCATCCTCTAGTCCTTATTGCCTTCCCTATAGCCACCAATTAACCTCCAGTCCTTATTGCCTTCCCTATAGCCACCAATCATCCTCTAGTCCTTATTGCCTTCCCTATAGCCACCAATCATCCTCCAGTCCTTATTGCCTTCCCTATAGCCACCAATCATCCTCTAGTCCTTATTGCCTTCCCTATAGCCACCAATCATCCTCTAGTCCTTGTTGCCTTCCCTATAGCCACAAATCGTCCTCTAGTCCTCATTGCCTTCCCTATAGCCACCAATCGTCCTCTAGTTCTTATTGCCTTCCCTATAGCCACCAATCGTCCTCTAGTCCTTATTGCCTTCCCTATAGCCACCAATCGTCCTCTAGTCCTTATTGCCTTCCCTATAGCCACCAATCATCCTCTAGTCCATATTGCCTTCCCTAAAGCCACCAATCATCATCTACTCCTTATTGCCTTCCCTATAGCCACCAATCATCCTCTAGCCCTTATTGCCTTCCCTATAGCCACCAATCGTCCTCTAGTCCTTGTTGCCTTCCCTATAGTCACCAATCATCCTCTAGTCCTCATTGCCTTCCCTATAGCCACCAATCATCCTCTAGCCCTTATTGCCTTCCCTATAGCCACCAATCATCCTCTAGTCCTTATTGCCTTCCCTATAGCCACCAATCATCCTCTAGTCCTTATTGCCTTCCCTATAGCCACCAATCGTCCTCTAGTCCTTATTGCCTTCCCTATAGCCACCAATCATCCTCCAGCCCTTACTGCCTTTCCTATAGCCATCAATCGCCCTCCAGTCCTTGTTAAATTCTCTACTGCCACCAAGTACCCATCAGCCCTTACTGCTTGCTCTGCTGCCACTAAAGACTCCCATTATTGCTGTCAATTGTCACCTGGTTCTCACCACCTCCCTTCCATGCCACCTTCTCCATGTCTTCCCCCCCCCCCTGTTGCTGAGGCCAGCCATGAGCAGATCTGCATACAACACCAGCCATTCAGTGATTCTGGTCCACTGAAAAATAATACAGTGAACAAATGTGAGCCTGAGTGGCCCCCTGAAGATGACTTGGGCCCTGGCAATTGCCCCGGTTTGCCCTGTGCTGACACCAGCCCTGACTCCAGGGAAAGTGTTCCCCTCCTATTCCAGAGACCAATGCTTGTCCAAAGCTGCTAGGCAATAGAAACCCAGTTCATAAAGCTCACACGGAGCACTTGATATGCTAGCATTGCTGATATAAGCCAGTTGGAGCTTGGAACTGTTTTCTGGCTGGCTACAGCAGTGTGTGCTGCGGATTCTAGTTTCCCATAGACAGGGGCAGACTGGCCATACGGTGGGCCGCACAGCTTTGGGACAATCTGGGCTGCTACTTTTACTAACACTCCCATCCAATCCCCTTCCTCACCCTATCCCCTCACCCAAGCAATCCCAGCCCATGTCCTCCCCCAGGATGATACAGCCTCAGCCTTGGAACACACTGGGTGACTGGCCAGGAAGCAGCAGAGATGCCACTGGCTGGTCATGGGCCGGGTGCTGGTAAAATCCTGGGCTGATATTTGGCCCCGGTCCACCATTGCCCATAGGAGAGAGAAAGCTGGAAAATCTGACAACAGCAAGTGACCAGCTCCATATTGTGTCCACATACTTTGGCCATGTAGGGAGAGGAGATGTGTAGCTACATAAGGATCCCACCTTCTCTGCATGGGGTATATAATGACCCTCACCAAGATGAGACTGGGCCCCGCTTGTTCCCGAGTCACATGCATTGTTATGGTGGAAGTTACTGGGCACATGGCATCTGACAAACAGCTCTACAGACCATGATTGGTTCTATGAGTAAAGGGGAAAGTCACATGACCTACCTGCAGATGGAGACCCAGTAGCGGTCAGATTTGAGTCATTGCAATCGCAGAGACCGAAGTGAACCCCAATATCGGCCATGTTATTGGACCCCTGGAAAGAGAAATCTCTGTTAGCCTGGTTGCTTTACCATCCAATATGATTGTACACCCCTCAGGGCTCACGCACCCCACAACCTGCTCTGTACAATCTTACGAAACCTTGTTAGGATAGGAAAAGCCTTTGGTTATGGTTAATTAATAATTATTAAATAATTGATTTCTCGTATTACAGAGGTCTGGGAAGACTTGTACAGATCAGATTGTGTCACGTGTGGCCAGAATTACAGCATATAATAATAATAACAATCAATCACGTTTTTCAGCCTTTTATGGCCATTGGATTAGATGGCTAAAGGAGTATCGGGTGTGTTGTGTCAGTTTTCTTCAATAAGTCATTAGATTAGGTGATTAGTCACCCCTTTTGATCCAAAAATTAAGTGGCATCACTTTTTGTTGATTATTTGATCGATTCATCAAACTGATTGAAAGGTAGAAAAAACAATTGATATTTGTTTTTTCTTGATTGATAATTAAACATGTCGGCAGGGTCCCAAATGATGCTGGATTTAATATGCAATCGAATAGAACATTCATTGTGTTTTTCCATTGAATTGATGTTTGATTTGGGTCATGGATCTCATTCACTTTCAGACACTTAACCATTTCGTGTCACCCTCTTCGATTCAATATGTATTTTATTTAGAAATGTAATCAAAGATTCTAAAAATGTGATCAAATGTTTAAACCTAGAAATCTGCATTTTATTCTGTAATTTGATCAAATATTCTGAAATGTACCCCAGCCAGGAAAACCCGGCACAAAAAAATTGAGGATTTATTTTAATTGATCGACCAGACATTGATCATTCCCTTTCGGCCACTTAAAAATATAATTTTACCTTCTTCGAGTTGATTTGTATTTTATTCTAAAATGTGATCAAATGTGCAAACATAGAAGACAAATATTTATGTGTATGTATATATATATATATATATATATTAGTTGAAGGTACTACATATGTTGAATCGATCAATTCACTGAATTCCCCTGATCTCCCTGATCAATAATTTGATCAAAGTTATTAGCAGTAGGAAAAATAATGATCAGTTTGTATCTGATCCAATCAAAATATCATATATAATGATTGATTTGATTCAATGGAAATGATATAGCTAATGATTGAATAAATGAACAATCAATGTGCCGCATTTGTGCGAGCATTTTCGATCAATTGTAAATTGAATGCGAATAGAAGACAAATGGTACGAGATGCCACATGTTGCTGACTGATCGTTTAATAGATATCATTTGCCGAACTTCCCGATCCATCATTTTATTATTTTGAAAAATGAAAGTCACAAAGAGAGAAAGACATTCATTTGATTTGTTCATAAATTCATTCTAATTAATGAAATAATAAGATTGATGTGTTTGGCGGGTGCCACACACATACTGAAAAGTGATCCATTATTATCTCTAGGATTGATCAGAGCTTTGATCCAATGTTCAATCAGTGTAATCAATCGGCGTGCCACATAACTCAGTTTTCCTTCCCGATCAATTGAGGATTCTGATTTAATAAAAATGGAACGAAAGTGATTAAAAAGTAGAAAAAAAAAATCGTAGATTTGATGGAAAAGTCTGATGAAATGACAGATGGGTGCGTGTGTGTATGTCAGTGAGTATCAGTCACATACCTGTAGCTGAAGTTAGCATCCCTGGTGACAGGCGGTTGGCTCGGTCCCTCTCATCTGGTCCCAGCTCGGATTTTCTTGAATGAATTGGAGTTCCGCCAGTCAATAAATGTCAAGTCTGGTGGCCATTAACCCCTCACCTGCCAGACAGCTTTAATCCAAGATGGATCAGCGGATGGCAGCCTGCATCAGGACCAGGGCAAGGGATGAAGTCTCTGGCTGGGAGATTTCAATGGCTGAGACTAGAGGCTTGTCAGGAGGATTAGGGGGGATTATAGAATTTTGGATGAGTCCAATCCTCCCTCCTCTCGTCTCTTCAGCGCGGCTGCACCTTGCGAGGAGGATGCGGGCAGCTTGTGGCTTGTCTGTGCTGCTGAAGCTGGCGAGCCCCACTAATCAGCGAATGCCTGAGCGCACCAGACGCCTATGCTTTAGCCTCAGCCAGCCAATGGGAGCTCGCCGCCCTGCAGCCGCTAACATACGAAAAAGGATCGCTCCTTGCGCACCCTCCCCGTGCTGCCGAGTGACGACTGAGGATGATGCGAAGGATGGCGGTTAATCCATAGACCAGCGGCTCAGCTAAGAATTGACTTAAAAGGGCTGTTTCAGATGTTCACACTTAAAGAGGAACAACACACATGATTTTCACTTTTTGGGGTGTTAAAGAATTATTTAATTTGATTTAAAAGCTTGACTTCTGAAATCTGTATTCTGTATGAATTGAGAGATAGGGGCATCCAGAATTGGGATATCCCGCTGTGTATGTATGCCCCTAGGTCACTTACTTTCCTGACGCTCCCACGACGCAGACTTGGACGAAAACGAGCACACTTTATTGTAATGAAAATAACACTTTATTGTTGTGACTCCACTAATTTAAAGTGGACCAACACCCAGGATTTTGACTATCCTGGGTTTTGGTCCACTTCGGCGGGGGTGCCACGCTGTGTGAAACCCCCCAGAAAGCCCAAAATCTTACCTGTCCCCGCTCCCACGTGACTGGACGGTCCAATCCCCGCCAACGTCCAGGCGGGGATCAGGAACGTCCAAGCGGCTGCCGCCGCCGCCGCCTCCCTCGCGTCACTTTCGGCGCGCGCGCGCCCCCACCGGCCATTCGCAGACGGCCGGCGCGGGCGCGCGCACGCCTACAGGGGCGCGAGGGAAGATCAGGTAAGCGATTTGGGGTGTCTGGGGGGGTTTCACCCGAGACCAGGATGTCCCGCGGGGTGGGAGGTGATCGGCCCGGGAATCTTATAGATTTCCGGGCCGATCACCTCTCGGTGTTGGTCCACTTTAAAAAACAGATATACAGGCTGATTCATTACTAGCACCAGGTATTGGCAGATGAGAGTCTGTATAGCGGCTCTTAGAGCGTCTATGCTATAGCGACCAGATCCAACGCTGTATGTGTGTCTGGTTTTTTGTTGAATATGGCTGGCGCTACCTCTCGCTCCCTGCAGCACTGTACTGGTGTTAGAATGCCCAACATACATCTCATTCATCAATGTTGGCCAGGTTACTACAGCGACTGAGACGCTCTGCTACAGCGCCCGATAGCTAGTAGACGCTGTGATTGGCTATCGGGCGCTGTAGCAGAGCGTCTCAGTCGCTGTAGTAACCTGGCCAACATTGATGAATGAGATGTATGTTGGGCGTTCTAACACCAGTACAGCGCTGCAGGGAGCGAGAGGTAGCGCCAGCTCAATGCGACCGACTCTCACACCATATTCAACAAAAAAACAGACACACATACAGCGTCTGGATCTGGTCGCTATAGCATAGACGCTGTGTGATTAAAGTCTGTTTTTGAACACATATCCACCAGTAACAAAGCGAAAACACATGAAATGACATTGTTGTAACATTGTGAAATTAATACTTTAATGCCAGACCTGTAATGACAATTCTGCATAAAAATATAAAAAATCAAAAAAGTTTTCAAAAATGACTCTTTCTAGGCCAGGAGAGGTCACACAATTATTTGAGAGAAAAAAAAAAATAAATTAAACATTCTGTTTGAACAGAAGAAAAGGAACTTCCATTGACATGTATGGGAGAGCAACACTGAGCGAGAGGTAATACCTGGCGCTCTGGAAGCTAGAGCGCCGGCGCTATACGCTGAGCCGCCTGTAATGATGAATCGGACACTACATGGCGCTGTTAGAGTCGCTCACCAGAATCGGCTTCATAAATGTGGTATTGTGTACAGCGCCCGGCATTCACCAGACACTGCCTGCCGCTACCTGCCGCTATCCCTTGATGAATAAACCCCATAGACACATTAAAAACATATACAGCAATACATCGCCCGTACACTCTGGTATAATTATCTACTCAACCAGAGACTTTTCCCTTATGGACGAGATCTTGTCCATAAGGGAAAAGGTCACATATCTTAAGCATAGAAAAACTCATCCATCTTATTACAAATACCCCAAATAAATAAATAAATACACAATATTAAATATCCTTATATATACAAAAATACTATGAATAAATCTCACCGTGTTAAAAAACAGAATAAAAATCAATATTATTATAAAGTGCTTGTGCAAAATTACTGTGCAATACCAATAGGTGTAAGTCCACTTGAGGGACTCTTTACTATAATAAGGAATCTAGTGACCTTAAACCATAATATTCATAATATTCATATAAATCATATAAAATCTATACCAAGCTTAATCAAAGTTCAATCTACTTGGGAATAAGGAGAGAATGCAAGAGTAAAACTGAACTAATAAGCAAAATCAACCAGATGCTTTCCCTTATGGAGGTTTAATATCATCCGTGGGCTGGTGTAGGGGGGACAGTCCTCACGCGTTCCGCCGCTCCTGCGACTTATTCAGAGGTACTCTGATAGGACGAGAGCCCGCACATGCATCATGGAAGATGGCCCGGGAAGAGGTGACTTGTACAAGGCAATATGGGGGGTTTCACACAGCGGGGCATGTAACAAAACCCTGGCTAGTCAAAATCCCGAGTTTGAAACTGATATTGGGGGGAAGGGAGTGTATATCTTGGGTAGGGGTGAGTTGTGTTAAAGCAGGCCAAAACTGTATATTGGGGGAGTTCAAGTGGACCAAAACTGAATATTGGGGTGGGGGAGTTGTGTTAAAGTAGACCAAAATCTGTATAAAAACTCAGGCCCTTATTTAACAAGGGATAGCGACAGGTAGCGCCTGGTGAGTGACCGGTAATGACGGGCACCGCCACGAGAACGCCAGCTCCCCACCACAATCACACATTTATCAAGCCAATCCTGCTTAGCGACTGAGATAGCACCAGATAGCGACTCATTCATCATCATTCCAGCCTCAGCCCACAGCGCCAGCGTCCGACCTTGAACAGCGACAGGTATGACCTCTCGCTACCTGGCGCTCTCCAATGCATTTCAATGGAACACTCTTTAAATATTCATAATTAATTCATATTAATGTTTTTTTTTGTTTTTTTTTTAAATGTGAAAAATTCTGTGACCACTTCTGCCATGTTAGATATTTTTTTTAAGGTAAAAAAAAAAAAAATAATAACTTTGTGCAGAATTGATATTACAGGTCTGATATTAATGTATTCATATTACAAAATGTAATTAAAAACTTGTTTTTTTTGGTTTCCAAAAATATGGTTGTTTGGGGGTTAAAAAAGAATTTTTTGAGCGTGATTTGTTAATGAATATGGTGGGAGCCGGTCGCTATGGCCAGTCGCTATCATGCGCTCCTATACAGCGCGGAACCTGTCAAATAGCGACTCCTCACCCAATATTCAACATTACTGCACACCGACTGAGTCGCTGTCAACATCGCTGCGACTACTAGCGGGCGCTGTGAGAATACTGCTACAGTCGCTCAACTGTCGCTTTCCTGCCGCTATTAATGAATCGGCCTCTCAGTTTTGCACTTTAATTGATATGCTGGTATTTTATAATTTGATCAGATGCACACACCGGTGGCTTGGCGTTGCCATTCCATAGTTCGCATTAGGCGGCAGAGAGTCTGGGTACACCGCTGACTGCAGCAGAGACTAGAGGATATGATAAACATCTGCTTTTAAAGTGGACCATATCCTACTCAGAGGATGGAAGTCCTCCCCTGGGACATCCTGATTTGGAATGCCCTATTGTGTGGCTGTGCCAGGTACTCATCTTGGAGAATCTCACGGCACATGCGCCATCCTCCAACGGCATCCCCAGCACTCCTTTATCTGACACGTGCACTAGAATATCTGAATGTCTTGTGTTGGATTTGTGCAGCGAAGAAAAGCAGCCAGTGCAAGTTCCCTTCTGAATTTATTGCTGGGCATGAATATTATGCACAATGATGAGTTCTGATTGGACAAGACTCCATACATGGATTGTGGGAGCAAGGTAAGCAAACAGGCGATCCTGGGGACAGTGCCGGCTCCAGGTTTATGTGGGGTCTTGGGCGGCATGGTCTCAGGGGGCCCCTTTGTGGTGAAGAGTTGCATCACGTCACAGAGGGACGTCCCAAGTCTGGATGCCCCCTAAGGATCAGGTTATTTGGACAAAAACTCTAGTTTTGGTCTTCTTTGAAGCACACCAAATCCCTTTAAACATTGACCTTGGAGTCTAAACAGTCTCCTGATTTTGGATGCCCCTGTCGCGCACCCCAAAGGCCGACCCTGTCAGTGGGCCCCCCCGGAGGGTGCTGATGCCAGTCCTCCATGGGAAATTCACACACTAAAGCCCAGGGGAGTGAAAATCCTATAAGATTCTAAGGTCAGTTCTTACCGATTTTGGATGCTCGCTCTACATTCAAATCTCAGAGCTGCAAATGCTAAAAGTAGACCAAAACCCAGGATTCTCACTATCCCGGGGAGACAGGTGGGGTTTTACACAATGGGGAATCGCAAATTGGGATGCTCCAAGGGTAACTTGGGCCATTTCGATCGGGCATCCCAATTTGGATGTGCAGCTAAAGATACTGAATGGGAGCATAGCCGCACTCGCAATCTGCACATGGCACCCCTACATCCCTCTATGGCTATGAGAAAGATGCGAAGGATGTTGCCAACCCTGTATGCACCACGGGTCCATTGGTGAGCTAATTATATCAGGTGATTGGCGAGTTTTAACATAGCGGGACATCCTGATTTGGGATGGGCAGAGGCGTAGCTTTGGGGGGGGCACTTGCCCCGGGTGCAGAAGGTCAGGGGGGCGCCAAAGGGGGGCCTTAGAGTAGGTGGGGGCGCCTTTTCGAATCTTTGCCATGGGTGCCAGAAAGCCTAGCTAATCCTCTGGGGATGGGTATCTAACCAGACTAAGCATCTTATAGGTGCTAGTTCTAGTTTTGGTCCACTTTAAAACCCACTGTAGTTGGCACTGGACTCCAGATTCCAGGGCCAGCCACTGGCCTTCCCCCAGGGCATCCCAAATCGGGATGCCTGGTTGCGTGAAACCCCCTGGCGCCGCAAAACTCACCTACCTCCTGGCATCCTTGGCGTTGTAAGCACCGGCATCCTCATCCCTGCATCTTCGGGCTGTAAGCGCACTCCTGCCCCCCAGCCCTTCAGATGGGCTGGAGGTGGGAGCGTGCACGCTGCTGGGTGTGTGGCTCCTGTGCTCCCGATTGCCAAAGCCCTGCATGGAGACATTTGCAGAGCATTACATATGCACGACAAACAGCTCTGATTGGAAGAGAGCGCGCGTGTGCGCCGGGAAGATGAGATTAGGAAAAAACAACAAGTGCTCCACCCAAAACAATATTATTACAGGTGTGCTCACCTACTACACATAAACTACACAAAAAGGAGAGGTCGAGGAGCCAAGCCGCAGCACCCTCTAATAAGGGAGCACTACCATGTAATGCAAAAATCACTTTTATTGAAAGTACAAAAAACCTAAAAACTACATGCAACACAATAGACATTTAAAAACAACTGCTCCAACTCCATTCCATATTATCCTCTAAATAACCCACAGAGAAACACATTGCATATCCAAAAAGGTATATAAAACCCCCAAAGGGTAATTTATCTCATAAGGACCCTTTTAAATTTGTGCCGGCACAAAAAAAAATAAAAAAAAAAAAAAAATATATATATATATATATATATATATATATATATAAAGCACTGTGGAGCCCAAAAGAAAACATTTTTTAACTATAGTGTATATAAACAAACACAGAACCAATCTGACACAAAAACCATACAATGTAATGAAAGTCACACTACCTCTGTGAATATATCAAACTATCCAAAGGTGATACTATTGTACAAAAAATGTGCCAGGCTGTGCAAAATACAATCAATAAACAAAGATAAGTGACAAAGGAAAAATCTAATAACAGGTGTCCATGTTACCAAAAGTAGCTATAAAGTGCTAAGTGCATGGGCTCAGATACAATTTATCAGTCATAAAAGGCAGCACATAACGTCCATGAAGTGGGGAGGAGAGGGTGGAGGGAGCAGGTGAAAAAACACCTGCGCACGCGGCTACCCGTGCCGCTTCTTGCTTGGTTGAGGAGCAACCTCTTGCTGTAGTGTGCCTTTCATTACATTGTATGGTTTTTGTGTCATATTGGTTCTGTGTTTGTTTATATACACTATAGTTAATTTTATTTTTCTTTTGGGCTTCACAGTGCTATATATATATATATATATATATATATATATATATATATATATATTTATTTATTTATTTTTTTTGTGCCGGCACAAAAATTAAAAGGGTCCTTACAAAACCTTTTTGTATATGCAATGTGTTTCTCTGTGGGTTATTTAGAGGATAATATGGAATGGAGTTGGAGCAGTTGTTTTTAAATGTCTATTGTGTTGCATGTCGTTTTTCAATAAAAGTGATTTTTGCATTACATAGTAGTGTTTCCTTATTGGAGGGTGGCTCCTCAACCTCTCCTTTTTGGGAAGATGAGATTAGACTGGGAAGATGAGAGTTTTACAGGGGGGTTCACACAGCGGGTCATTACGATTCGGGGTGAGCAAAATCAGGGACAATCAAGGGTTTTGTTCAGCTTTAATGGCTGTTCACAGGTGATGCCAAATTAGGATATCCCAGGCAGGTGAAACAAAACCCTGTATAATGAAAAGTCCAGCATTAGTTCCTCCTTAAAGTTGGATGTGTTTGACTGTGTAAACTTAAAGCTAATCCTAGGCATTGCACCCTCAACATTTCTAAGAGCCTTGGATGGCACAGAGACGTAAAGAGATGATTTGCATAGCTCCGCCTGCTGCAAGGATAGATGGGTAATGCTATCTGTCCTTGGATTGGGTACTGCGCAAATACTTTCCATTCAAGGAAAGTTTCTTCTCTTTTACCTAAGTAGAGGTTTTTTGGTCTCTTTAGCCCCTTTATTAAGCCTAATATGGGTCTCTCCACATACTGGATTTTCTTTAATAATAAAAACTTGGGTCAGAGTTGCGCTTTAAAGTGGACCAACACCCAGGATTTTGACTATCCTGGGATTTGGTCAGATCAGGGGTGCCCCGCTGTGTGAAACCCCCCAGAAAGCCCCAAAAACTCACCTCTCCCCGCTCCCACGTGACCGCTGCTGCCAATCCCCGCAGACGGACAAGTGGGAGGCAGCGACGGACAAGAGAGCGCGCCCGCCGCCGCCTCCCGCGCGTCACTCTTACAGGGCGCGCGCCCATGCCGGCCATTCACAAACGCGGGTGCGTCTCCTGCTAGAGGGAGGCGGCGGCGGGCGCCACTGGAACGAGGATCAGGTAGGGATTTAGGGGTTTCTGGGGGGTTTCACAGAGTCAGGGGGCTGATCGGTCCGGGAATCTTATAGATTCCCGGGCCGATCATGGGAGGGTGTTGGTCCACTTTAACTATTTAGAGCCCTGCACCTCTGAAACAAAAGCCATTTCCTCAATTGCTGCTGTGGTAGGACTGAATATAAACAGTGTATCTTTTTCATAGGCTGTGCTCTCTGGCAGGGCTGCAAACACACAGGGACATGGATTTATGCTGACAAAGTTGCCCTTTTCCCCAGTTATTATATTAGGGCAGCTGATTGGCTGGCGGCATTTTAACCCTTTAGATGCAAAAAGTAATTTCTTCCCCTCACAATTGGCGTCCAGATGTAAGATAACCTCCAGTGACTTCACTCTGCTCCCGGAGCTGAGCTTTAATTATATTTTTCCTGGGTGACCTTTAAGATATATTGGTGGAGAACGTCTCTGACATCTAAACAGTCCCCCCCACCCTCAGGGGGATTCAACGCTCAATTGTTTTCTCCTGCATCCAAAGGGGAGGGGGGCTGTACATGGCTGATCATCGAAGACGCTATTCTACACTCCGATTGGTAATATGACTCACCTCATCCTGCCAGAGCAGCGGTGGTCCCAGCAGTCTTCATAAGGTAGGGGGTGGTCCTTAGCTCCATCAATAGATGTAGGAGGAGGAGTGGTAATATACCGGTAGATGGGTTAATCTGTTCTAACTTAGGTGTGGGCCTAGGTGGAGAAAAAATTAATGTAGGTGCGCTGTGGATAAAAAAAATTTGTTAAAATAGGCAGGTTTAAAGGGAGAGTAAATGAAGGGTTAATGTTCTCTGCGATCCTGTGAGGAAAAATAGGTTAGTATATATACATATAAGTATGAATAAATAAATGCAATAGTATTACCAAAGTGAAGGTTTGTTTTAGGGGGTGTTTCCACCGTTTAATTAAATCAGAAATAACTAGGTATCATTGCCTCTGACTAATTAGGCCTCAAAAATTGTTGGAATTTGTAATCTTGCTGTCTGAGGGATTTCTCCTGTCAGGTGGCGTTATACAGATTGGTCAGTGTTGATTACACTATTGGCCCTGTATTCGGAGTTCTTTGAGCTGGTTTGTGGTGGATGATTCCTTGTTCAGGGTGAGTTGAGTTTCTAGCGGGTCGGAGCAATGTGGTTGGTGGATCCTAGATGGTTTAGAGGTTGTTGGTCGGCATTGAAATGAAATAAGCCGTGTTCCTGAGGTCCAGGTAGGCGGTGTGAGTTGAGGTAGATGATTGTTCTGGATGGATGGAGATGATTATGTCATCAGAAAAGGTTCTAGTGGTTAGTGCAGATTAATTAGTTGAGGTCTGCTTTAATGTCCTGGTTTTAGATGTGTTGTGAGTGGTAATATAACTCACCTCACCCTGCCAGAGCAGCGGTGCTCCCAGCAGTCTTCATAAGAAAGGGGGTGCAGCAGGTAAGGGGGGGTGCCAAAGGGAGGCCTGAGCTCAGGTAGGGGGCACCATTTCAAATCTTTGCCCCAGGTGCCAGAAAGCCTAGCTACGCCTCTGGTGTAGGACAGTTAAGTTTTGTTGTTTTTTGCGGCTAGAAAGTGGTGCCCGGCCAGAACGCCACTGCCAGTTGGTGGTCTTTACCTCGATCAGTAGTGGAAGAAGGTAGGGTTTGGCTCATCGTGAATAATAGTCGTGTAGGCAGGGGCGTAGCTAGGGGGAAGGGGGGCATGAGCCCCGGGTGCAGTAGGATAGGGGGGTGCCAAAGGGGGGCCTGAGCACAGGTAGGGTGAACCATTTCAAATCTTTGTCCCAGGTGCCAGAAAGCCTAAAGACTTAAAGGAGCCGCAGCACTCAGCCCTTTTAGCCTGCAGACCAACCTATAATCTGTCTCTAAATCTGGTAAAAACAGAGGCTCGGTCACACACATCTGCAGAAGTATGCTAAGCTGCACCACCAAGCGCCAAGGTGCCTCTATGGGTGCAGTCCTAACTCTAATCTATGAGAGCCCCACTTGGGACATACAATGCAAGAGATAATGGGAGCAGCTTACCTGAGGTTGCCCTAAACCTCATGTGCAAGCCATGGGGTGGAAGGGTCAAGACCTTGCAATACAGCCTAGACCCCACACCCCATGTGCTTGCACAAATTCAAAAGAAACAAAAGAGGGGTGGCAGCCGCTCAGACCATTTTATAACTAACCTGGGAGGGGCAAGTCAGCAGGGCAATTGGGTTACTAAAGACGTAAAGGAGCCGCAGCACTCAACCCTGTCAGCTTGCAGACCAACCTATAATCTGTCTCTAAATCTGGTAAAAACAGAGGCTCGGTCACACATATCTGCAGAAGTATGCTAAGCTGCACCACCACCGCCAGAAAGCCTAGCTACGCCTCTGGTATAGGACAGGTAAGTATTGTTTTGTTGTTTTTTGCGGCTAGCAAGCGGTGCCCGGCCAGGACGCAACCGCCATTTTGGATGTGGGCAGGTGGACTTGCGAGATCTTGTAGGATTCACTTGCAGGAGGTTTGGGAGCCCCTACAGGCGGAGTCGGAAAATTATGGGCACTATCTCTATTTTTCCCGCACCCTCCCTATATCCAGTGTAGGTCCTGGCCGGGTGCCAGGCTCCCTATACAAGAGCTACAAGGTATGGTGTTCCCTGGCAGGTGGCAGACGGGGGACGTCGGACAATGGTCACTGCTAATGAACACGGGTAGTGTAACTGGTTCGCAACAGTGTAAGTATGGCTTTCTGGGTCAGGCCCCGGGGGCATTTCAGAGCAGCAGAAGGGCAGTGGGCTGGAGGCGAGAGATCCATAACGTCAGTTCCATAGCGTCATTGATGATCAAAATGGCACCAAAATGCAGGAGGAAGGAGCACCTGGGTTTTCTCTGCTAAGTGCTAAGCAGGGAAAGGAGAAGCACAGAAGAAAAATTTGCAAAAGGATTGGTGAGCAGTGGCTGCAATTCAGAAACTATGGGCAGTGGTGATTCTTAGGACTCCATAAGTGCTCCTTACCTCGGGGTGGTTAATGGTGAAGGGGGAGGGGGGAACCTAGGCCCCTAGTTAATGACCTTATGTTATTCCCTTTCAGGCTAAGGAGGGAAAGGAGAATCATACCAAGCCTAAAGATCCTAAGGGAAATAAGGAGCCGAAGACCCCTAAGGAAGACAGGCCCCTACCTAGATCCGTCCCAAATTTCCAGATGCCCCTCCGACAAATGGAACAATAAGTTATTTAATCCCCTGATTTCATTTTTTTGGGAGAGCCTGAAGGGGGAATGGATAGCACAAATTCAAACTGGATCAGTTTTTGCCTGCCCTCCGGGCTCCTACCCCTGCTTATCCAGAGGACAACGGGGCTGCCTAGGGCAGGGGTCCGGAAGCAAGTGGATCATCCAGGGTGATGCCAGGTTTTCCCAGCAGGACGAGAGCATCTGATGAAGAAGAGTTACCTATTTTTCGGCTTATAAGAAGGAAATTTTAGTGCGTCTTATCGGGGGAATGTAAAAATCGGAATGTGTGTGTGGGGGAGAGGGGGGGGAATGCCACACTGTCTATGGGATTGGGCGAATGCCACACTGCCTATTGGGAATAGGAGGGGGGGTGCCACACTGCCTATGGAAATGGGAGAGGGGGAATGCCACACTGCCTATGGGATTGGGGGAAAGCCACACTGCCTATGGGATTGGGGGAATGCCACACTGCCTATTGGGAATAGGAGGGGGGATGCCACACTGCCTATTGGGAATAGGAGGGGGGATGCCACACTGCCTATTGGGAATAGGAGGGGGGATGCCACACTGCCTATTGGGAATAGGAGGGGGGATGCCACACTGCCTATGGAAATGGGAGAGGGGGGAATGCCACACTGCCTATGGGATTGGGGGAAAGCCACTCTGCCTATGGGATTGGGGGGATGCCACACTGCCTATGGGATTGGGGGAAAGCCACACTGCCTATGGGATTGGGGGAATGTCACACTGCCTATGGGATTGGGGGAATGCCGCACTGCCTATTGGGAATATGAGGGGGGATGCCACACTGCCTATTGGGAATAGGAGGGGGTATGCCACAATGCCTATTGGGAATAGGAGGGGAGATGCCACACTGCCTATGGGATTGGTGGAATGCCACACTGCCTATGGGATTGGGGGAATAACACACTGCCTATTGGGAATAGGAGGGGAGATGCCACTCTGCCTGTAATTGAAGGATTCTATACCTTGGCTATTATTTGGTTCAGAATATTATTTTCCTCCTCCAAATCCTAGGTGCGTCTTATAGGGCAAAAAATACGGTAGCTTCTTTAAATGAATCTATTCACTCCTGCCACACAGAACAATCAGCTAAGATGGAGACAGCTGTCAGTTCTATATTCAGGTTTGTGGTAGAAGACACATCTGATCTCATTCAGGCTATATGTAGAACACGTGGCCTGAGGGGTTAACACTCAAGTGTGTGGGGAGTGAGTTCGGGATGCTGAGCTCGAGGGCCTTGTGGGTGGCAGGCAAAATTGGGATACTGGCAGGCTTCAGATACTTGCAGGGTACACATACAATCCACAGCAGACAAGTCTCTTAAAGTTACTCACTTTATTAGTAGCTTCTGGTACATCTCAGTAGTCACAGGTACAATCCAAGGTTATCACTTCATCAATAACATACAAAGTCAGTTCCTTTATTAAGAATAAGGCTGCAGCAGGTTCTGTCCCTTCATGGTCACTTGGGGTCTTATCTCCCGCCTCAAGAACGAGGGTGTCCCTCTAGCTTCTTGTTCCACTATAGCAGAGGTACTCAACCCCTTCTTGTAAAGGTCCATTTACAGGCATCTGGATGGAGGGCTGTCGCTGGGGGGGATAGTTAGAAATCAGCGCATGGGGGGGCTATAGATTCCCCAGGCAAAACTAAAAACAGGCTGCTTGCTCCACCCCAAGAATCCTATTGGGCACTGGGGAAAACAGCTTTTTGTGGGCCCCACAGAACCTACAGCACTGGCCCACGGTACACTGATTTTAACCCCCTGTGCATTCTGTGCAGGCTGTGTAAGGGGGTGGACTAGCACCTAAAATCAAGTAAAGGGGGCAATGCTGAGCATGGCACCACAGAAGCATCTGAGTGCAGGGCTGTCCAGGCAGGGGTCCGGAAATCTGGCACTGAGGTCCACATTCGGACCATGGTCCACCAGTTGAGTACGGCTGCACTATAGCAAGGTAGAATCAGGCTGTGGCTGGATCCTTCTCTCAGACTGGCCACTGTCTCCTTCTCCTCCTGCACGCGTCTTATCACTCCAGTTACTACAATTACTGAGAATGAATCTATCCTATCCAATCTAACTACAGGTGCTCTAACCCTTTTATAGTGTTCCACTAAACTGAAGGTTAGAGTTTCCCCTAAACCTAACTGTGAGTCAGACCAATGTATCCATACATCAACCCTCAGCACAGGTGCCGGGATGTTTACAGGGATCTGGGCTCCTAAATTGATACATTAACCCTTTAACTGCCAGCCACATCAAATTTACGTGGCTGCCTCCCCTGCAGTTAAACACCAGCCACGTAAATTTAACGTGCCTGACCTTCCCCTCTGCTAGCAACCGAAGAATTTAAAAAAGGCACCCACCTGACCCCTCTATCTATCCTGCCTGGTCTCCTCTTCACCTGGAGGCCTCCAATCCGCCCCTGGGCTCTTCTGGCTTCAGGAGAGTGCCCGGAATAGGGCGCTCCCCCCAACGCTTCAGCCGCTGCCGACATTTCCTGTAATAAAATTAATTAATTACATGATAATAATATTATATGACATTTACTCACCTCCATGCGCGATCCTTCCCATCAGCTCTCCTCTTCACCGGGGGGGGCCTCCGTTTCCGTTTTTCTTCAGTCTTCCGACAGGCTCTCTCCCCCTGCTTCCACCATGGGCGCCGCCATCTTTACGACTAGCCCCGCCCTGACGTCATCCCACTCCTGGTCTGACAGTTGTCAGATGCGATGATCGCCGACCAGAGGAGGAGAGGGGGGAGGGATCCTCTGATTCCCTGCCTCCCCTCCTCTGGCTGGCGATCACCGCATCTGTCGTTGAGATCGGCGAGGGACACAGGAGCTGATGATCGGAAGGGAGTAAATAAAAAAAACATTTTTTTTTATTATTTCGGTAATTTCCACTATGTGTGGTGTGTTTTTTTTACATTTAAGCCTTTGTGAATTGGTAAGGGATCCATGAGACCACTATACCAGTTCACAAGGCTCTGGATCATTAACCCCCAACCCCCCATCACCTGCCTCCCCAAAGCCCTGTTCTACAAGCCCCAATAGCTGATCCTTGGGCTGGTTATGCTGGGTAGGGGGGACCTCATGCCATTTTTTGCCCCTTTGTGCCTTGGGCTAAGGCTCCTAGAGTAGATGCTCCCCTAGCCAGGTCTCTAAAAGGTCTGACCTGTCCTTTGAAGACATGGGGTCTTTAAAGGACCCTATGGATAAACAGGCAGATATTCTTCTTAGAAGAGCCTGGAACACTAATGCCTTTCTTTTAAAGCCTTTAATTGTCACGTGTGGTGACTGTGTGGTCGAGATGTGGGTTGACAGTCTCGGGAGTGGCCTTATTCGAGGAGCCCCCAGAGGAGATCTTAGATGCCTTACCTTTTTTCTCTAAAGTCATATAATTTATCATGGATGCTTTTGCAGAAGCAATCAGAGCAAACACGAAAAGCATGGCACCCTCTAACAGTGCCAGGCGTGCTCTATGGCTCAAAACGAGGCAGGGAGACCAGGCTTCGAAGTTGCACCTTTGTGGGCTTCCCTTTAAGAGTAATCTTCTTAGCAATAGGTGAATTTTTCGGGCATATAGATATTGTTTCTAAATGTAATAGATAAATAATAAACATTAATTAACGTTTTTTAAAAAAATATAGTATATGTTTAGATTGATGGTATAATTTGATCAGTTGGGAGTGAGTCTGTGGGTATGTGGCCGCCGGGTGATCGTCTCTTGCCCCTTTGTGAGCAGCCGCTGTGGAAGCCAGGCGGGGCGCATTGATGGGTGGTCTGGGGGACATCTGGTAGGTGGAGCCACAGTATGAGGGACGCACTGATTGGAAGGGTCTCAATGACACGTCCCCTGCACCTGTGGGCGGCTGCCAGACGAAGCCGCCACACACGTCTGGGTGCACGCGGGAACCCGGCGTTTTTACATGCTGCTGGAGAACATAAAAGAAGCATGAATGGCAGCTCAAAACCCACACCCTGAAGAAGTGGCCGGTTTTACTGGGCCACAGAATGTGTGGGGTCTCTCATCTCCATGTTAGGAGCAGTGGGACCACCATCTCTTTTGGGCATCACTTTTAGGTGGATTCTTTCCTTGTTATTCATGTTGCACACTGTGTCATTTGAGTGTTTTTCTGTATATTGATTGGGCACTTATTTAAGCACTACAGCACTTTCCTAATAGATTTATTGGACATCTTGCATCTATTTATTTAGTCTTTGCATACAATGCACATTAATTTGGGATATTAGATTATTTGTCTTTTCCCAGATGGTAAGCTCCTGCTATGGATTTGTATATGTTTGTAAGTCTGTGGTTTTTATAATCATGAAATGATGAGTGGTTTCATTTTAAAATAATAAATATTTTTTGGATGAATTTTGCATAGTTATCATTCATTTGGGTGCTTTTGGTGCTGTGGTGTTAGGCTGCTGTTCCGCGGTAGCTGGAACCGCGTTTTGTTGTAAGTATTTGGATTGGATTTAGTGGCCACCCCCAGCACATAGCCCCTGATTTCAATAAATCTTTTTCGATCAGTGGTGCGCTCATTTGCTGTATAGTTGATTAAGTAATCTTCTTTTTCGCACGGAGTTAGATTCAGTTCTTTCCCGTTCTTCGGAAAAAAAGGCCCACTCAGAGGGTAGATAATAAGAAACAAAGGCATCCTTAGCGAGAGATCAAAAGGCCTGAAAGGTCAGAAAGCCTTAGCAGACCTCCAGGGACAGGGGAAGGGAGACTCCTTCATTTAGCTCCTCTCAAGTACCCAAGCCTCAATCCTGACATCCCGATGGGGGGAGATTTCCCAAAACCCCTTTATTTTAAGAACCATTCAGGAGGAGGGTTACCATCTGGAATTTTCTTGGTGGCCCCAGGACCATTTTCTGTTGACCCAGTCTCCTACAGGGACAGGGTCAAGAGAGAAGCCTTCTCGACCATCATTTCGGTACTCTATCACAGGGCAGTGTTAGAGCCAGTTCTGGGGCTCCAAAGGAGGGAAGGGGTGTACTCTCATGTTTTCCTGGTACAGATAGAACCCTTGGCACCATATAGAACCCATAGTGGTAATGACAGATGCAAGTTCCTTTGGCTTGGGAGCTCATTGCCAGGGGCAATACTTTTAGGGGATGTGGACAAGAGCCACGGGCCAGAAGTCCTCCAACTTCAGGGAACTCCTAACCGTAAAGGTAGCGTTGAAGGCTCTAGAGTCGGAAGTACTGGGCAGAGACATCCAGATTGTCTCAGACAACATAACGGTAGTTGCCTTTCTAAACCACCAGAAAACAACAAGAAATCCTTGATCTTGGAGGGAAATGGCTTTACTGGGAACGGGAACTGGCTTTACTGGGACATGAATGCAGTAAGAGAAGGCCACCTTACATGGTGGCTAACTCCGACAGAAAAAAGAAGTGATAGAATGCAGCTTAATATACGGGAAACACCACACAGAAACGTTAAAGTAAAAACGGGTGTTGGCCCGGTTTAATGTCTATCTGGATTTGACTCCGCTGCACCCTGTAACTCACACACTGCAACACCCCCCATATCCAGTAACCCTTTAACAGAGATGGCGGATAAGCCACCACCCTGTTACACTGGTCTTCTTACCTCTCTGGTGATCCCACCAACTCCTTACTATGTTACTATGTGATCCCAGGAGTTTCACACATCAGGAAATCCCAAATTGTGAAAGTGCTTAATCTATAGGACTTGAAGGAGGGTTTTGGCCCACTTTAAACAACAAATCGGTATCTCAGATGACAGGTACAGATGTATCCACCATAATTTGATCTTGATTTTGGATTGAGGCCCCTGTTTCTCATGAGGAGCTTTCAACACAATAGGGTTGATTCAGAGCCTCTTTCTCAACATTTCTTTGGGGGTCTTGCTACCAAATGAAAAATTGCACAAAAATTAAAACATTTTACACAAAAGTTCTCGCAGAAAAAAAAGGCTCAGCTGAATCAGATGAGGGGGAAAAATGGACGAGAACGGAAATTTATACGCAAAAAAATGGTAAGAAATGGGCTCTGAATCAACCCTAATATCATGATACACCCTAAAAGGCTTCCTTTCCATATAGATTGGAGAAGCCTATGTGTCACACAATCAAAAACTGTCCATCGCACAGCACAATGTTGGATAGATCTTTGGATGCATGAAGACATGGGGATGATGGGGGGGGGGGGGGGGAATGCAGGCTCCCTGGCTGCCTCCTGTGCTCCTCCAGTTACGTCACTGAAGTTTTTGGTATTCCGATGGAGGAGGAGGAGCGGTGCCTACGGGGAGCAGGCGGTGATTTTAGGAGTGACGCGTGCGGTGCGGCAGTGACTCCCCAGCGTGACAGTCGCTTCCCCCCTATTATCAGCGTTTCTCATTGAAGAGGAGACAAAAGTCATTTGGCGGCAACAGCGGCGTCTGCCCCGGCGAGGCTGCCATCAAGCGGTGCACGTTTGTCAAGTGATGACGTTTGGCGGCCCGTGATTTTTTAAATGCTGCACAGCGAGGCTGTATCTCTGCCGTCATGAGATTTAAGGATACTGCAGAAGTGGGAAATAATAGAATTAAATTAAAGCCTGACTCCGGGCAAAACAATCTAGGTTACACCCCCCCATCCCAACCTTACACAATAATAAATGTGCTGTGTTGGGCAATGCAATCACTACACAAGGGAAAATGCTGCTCATTGTTTTTAATGGGCCATTTCACACGTATATGCTGCGTATATATGAAAACTGGCCCATTAAAGTGAACCAAAACCCACCGCGATTAGCCCAGGGATTTGATCTTGCTGAGAGGGGGCTCGGCTGCACACACGGTGCTAAACTGCCGCCCATCACTACAGCTGACGGGCGCGTCCTTGTCCAATCGGATGTGCTGCGTCGGGGGGCAGGAGTTACACCTTGCACTGGGGGGAGGGTGGCCTGATGCTCTGCCATGCTACATAAAAGGAGACACCTTTCGAAGAGACAGCACCCCTGGAGAAGCCGTAGCAGAACGGCGGAACGCGTGGGGTTTTCTGCTTTCAATCCACTGCCTGATGATTAGTCACGTTTGACCACAAGGACAGTATGATTTTTATTTTTTTCTTTCCAGTGATTGCTTACTACCTCAGCTCCCTTAAACAGCCATCTGCACTAACAGCACTTTTGTGTATTGGGTTTACATTGGGGGGTCTCATCCCCTGCTTTACTTAGTGACTATAGCCTCCTTATCTAGCATTTGCACTTTGGATTTGATTGATTGCACAGGTTTATATTTGGTTTTGATTTATTATTTGTAGTAATTACCTTTTTATATTGGTGCTTTTTGCACAAAGTGGAGTAACTGAAAACTCACTTGAGTAATTAGAAATATATAAAAAAAAAAAACAAATATATTTTTTTTTCTGGGCTATTTGTGGAGCTATTTAATACTGATTTCTATTTGTACTTTCGATACCTTGTGGTCTTCTATAATATGGATTGCTAAGTATTTTAGCATCACAGGAATAGTGGATGACTTGATTTTAACAGTGTCTTTGTTGCATGTGTGTTTTTATTTTTGCTATAGTGTAACACTTAATAAAATATTATTTTATGGTGTTTGTGGCGTTGTGCCCCTTTCTTATGACCCTTGTAAATTTGGTTTGGCCCATGGCCCTGGATTCTTATAGATCCAATAATCAATTCCCTCCCCCTGGGGCCTCCAAAACCGCTTTGTGAAACCCCCCAGGTCGCCCTAATCACTTACCTTACTTCCTGGTCCAACGGCGTATGCACGAGCCATGGCCAAATCCCTGCTGCGCATGGCAGGCATTTGTGAATGGCCGGCGCGGGCACCGTCCCTGTTAGAGGGAAGCGGGGGATGCGGCCACCAGTGCGCTCTGAGCCACTGGCCTTAGACGCTGACTTAGACGGTGTGACGTGCATGAGCCGTAGGACCGGGATTAGGTGAGTTGTGCTCGGCGATCTGGGGGGTTTCACACAGCGGGACACCCCCGATTGGGGTGTCCCGGGGGGAAAGGACCAAAACCCAGGATAGTTAAAATCATGGGTTTTGGTCCACTTTAAAGCCTGACTTTGGACAAAACAATCTAGGTTACACCCTCCACTCCGACCTTACAGTATAATAAGGCTCTATTCACACCTCTGCGCTTGCGCTGCGTTGGGCAACGCAATAACTACACAAGGGAAAATGCTGCTAATTGTTTTTAATGGGCCAGTTCACACATATACGCTGCCTATATATGAAAAGTGGCCCATTAAAGGGGACCAAAACCCACCGTGATTAGCCTTGGAATCTATAAGATTCCTGGGCCGGTTCCTCTTTAAGCTGCCATTATTCGAATGGAGTATGTCTGCGTCATTTTGTATAACAAACCTCACAGGACTGGGGAATATAATCTCCATAGTGTGTGCTGGTCATCACTATTCAATTGGAAAGCAGACCTACACCTTAAAGTGGACCAAAACCCAGGATTTTGACTATCCTGGGCTTTGGTCCTTTCCCCCGAGGATTGGGGGTGCCCGGTTGTGTGAAACTCCCCAGATTGCCGAGCACAACTCACTTCTTCCCAGTCCTACGGCGCATGTGCGGCCGCTCGTCCAATCAGCGCGCTAAGAGCCGCTGACGTCACGACGTCTAAGGCCAGCGGCTCCGAGCGCATTGACAGCCGCATTCCCTGCTTCCCTCTAACAGGGAGCATGCCCGCTCCAGCCATTCACTAATGCCTGGTGCAGGCCCACGCCCTGCTAGAGGGATAGCAGGGATGCGGCTCGCGCATGCGCCGTTGGACGGGGAAGCGAGGTAAGTGTATGGGGTGACCTGGGGAGTTTCACACAGCGGAGCCTCCCGATTTTGGATGGAATTGATCGCCCGGGGAATCTTATAGATTCCCAGGCCAATCACACTGCGTTTTGGTCCACTTTAAAGCAAAGTCTGTCTCTAAGCACAGGCTTTACCTCCAGTGCCTTAGCACCACCCTCCCTTCCAGCCCAGCTTTAGAGATGACGGCTGTTGAAGAACAAGTTCATGAGCCAGGCATCTTCCCCCGTCCAATCGGATGCCCCGGCCGTCTGCTCAGAGCATCCTATTGGAGGAGCAGCAGCAGCAGCTATAGCAGATCCTGTGCATCAATCTTTCTTGTCATCCTATAACTCCAAGTAGGTGTGGAAGGGTGGGAAGAGGTAGCTGCCAGGGTATTAGGCACAGGCTTCACCAGATAAAGTAGGTCTACTTTAAAGTGGACCAACACCCAGGATTTTGACTATCCTGGGTTTTGGTCCACTTCCCCAGGGCACCCCGATCGGAGGTGCCCCGCTATATGAAACCCCCCAGATTTCTGTATAAAACTCACCTCACCCTCATGCTCCTACGGTGCATGCACGGCCGTTCGTCCAATCAGTGTGCTCGGAGCCGCTGTGGTATGCGTATCAATGAGCGGCTCCGAGCATGCTGGCGGCCGCATGTCGCGCTTCTCTCTAACAGGGAGCGGTCCCGCACCCTGCTAGAGAGAAGCGCGAGATGTGGCCGCGGCCCACGCATGCACCGTTGGACCAGGAGTAAGGTAAGATTAGCGGGCATCCTGGGGGTTTCACACAGAGGGACATCCCGATTTTAGATTATTATTATCATGTAATCGCTCTCACTGAGAGGCGAGTGGTGGGGAGTTCCAGCAGCGGAGCTCGCGTTTCGGCAGAATTCTAATCAGCTTCCCGGGAAAAGCTATTTGTCTCTCATTTCCACAATAAGAGAATCAAGCGGCTGACACCGGAGGATGCGGCTCGGACCGGCTCTTATTATTCTATAGCTAGAGTAGCTTGTCGCCCCAGGAGCTTGCAACTTAATCTACTAATGCCACTAATCAGAAAGTTATATGTAGGGACCTGGTAATAACTAGACACACTTAAATCAACTAATAAGAATCCTTTAAACAGAGTTAACCATACATTAATTCACTTTTATGGTTTCTACCCATTTAAGTACATTGGAAGTGCCATAACCTAAATAGACACTAGATGGCAGTAGTGGGTTTAGGCCATAGACTAACATAGTCCATAGATTAGAATGGGGAACATTCTAGAAGATGAGGTCAGAAGGGTTGTTAGTCATCACCGGAGATAGACTAGTAACATAGTTACAACTGAAAGCTAGTGATTGGTCAGAGGGTTTACCAACCATCCTATCAGATGTCGGACACGAGGCCGAACATGTGATAGAAGGTTCTGGAAGGTAGTGAGAAGGGATATAGGGAAGCCCCCAACCCAAACCCAATTGTTGTTCTAACCATTTGAATTGTAAGGAGCAGGAGCACAGACTCTAACAGAGAGAGAGAAAGGAGAGGTTCCAATCTAGATCATTATTCTCTAATGGAAGCAATGCTGATGATTGTACCTGATATTGGACGGAACCAGAGATGTAACTGGAAGAGATGTACTTGTTCCATGTTTTGCCGTTTGCTTGTGGAATAAATAAAGAGGAACTCTGCTTTCAACAGTTGGACTGCTGTACATCTTTCCAAGCGGCACCAGTGAGTACTTACCTTTCCCTGAAACCCTAACCCTTACCTACTCACAACACACACATCGGACACCTGGGCCCAGAAGAACCTGCTCCCTGTCGTCACGTGTCGGACACCCCGGTACGTGAGGGCTACATATATACCAAAACTTTGTGGATACGCACAGCCCTCCTAATAGGTAACCAATAAATACCGAAAGGGCTGCACACCCGAAGGGCGCGACTATCAAATGTATCAATCCAAAAATTGAGGCTCTGAAGAAGCCCCTACAAAAACCCCTTATGAAGAAAGGGTCGCACATCCAAAAATATAAACCAAATAATCAAAAATAATTTATTTAGAAAAAATTACTATACATAACATTACACACATAAGGACAAATGTAAAAAAAACATAAAAGACAAACCGTGGGGAACCCAAATACAAAGCTCTAATACTATATAATGGGAAGAATAATACATTAATGAATTAAATAAAATTAAATTGATTACCGCCCCTTTAAGTAGCCAGAAAAAAAAACTTAAAGGGGCAGTGTAGGCACGAGCCCTGCTAGAGGGATAGCGGGTAACAAGGTAGGTGTATGGGGCAATCTGGGGGGTTTCACACAGCGGGGTCATCACAGTTTTGGATACCCCGTTGAGACGGAATTGATCGGCCAGGGAATCTTATAGATCAAGGGGTTTCAGACAGCAGGGGATCCAAATTCGGGATTGCCCTCTAAGTACCAAAAAAGGCTGGATGTTCTTAAGTCAGGTGATGAAGGTCCCCTAACTTTTCCAGTGTGAGTGTGTAGTTCTCCAAACTTGGTCAATACTGAGCAGATGAGGTTACCAACTCTCGGTTAGGTGGAAAATATCTCCAAACTTGAAATAGTTCAGCCAAGGTGGACTCTAAGGTTGACCTCCCATGGCTGCACATGTTTCGTGCATTTGTATGGGCATGATCTAATGCACAAAGAAGCAGCCTGAAGGGACCCGAAAAGCGCGGGCAAGGGACAGGCACATTTTATAGATTGAAATGCAGTTTCCTCCGTAATGTGTTTTATCGGTGGAAGCCGATAGACTATTAGATGTGGCATGGGGGTCTGCAGAATGCACCCGACAGCGTATAGCTGCCTTGTCTGCCAGAAGACAAATATGAGTCACCACGCTGGCTGCCCGCATGACTCATCTTCAGATCAAAGCATTTATTTTAACGCCTCGAAGACGAGTGACAAACACGGCGAATGGCTCTTGATAGCGGTGAGCGCACCTGACTGGCATACTGAAACCAACGGCCGATCCTCCTCTGCGTCTCCCCCCCGTAATGCGGAACCCACATACCTGTGGAGGGATTCTTTCTCATGATCTAATAGTCACATATTATACAGGCTGTAGTGCATGTGTGTATATAGTGTGTGTGTGTGTGTGTACACAAACCATACACATTCATAATACAACTTCTTTATTCTGCCCTATAATCAAATAGATTACAAACTCCTCCCCTCTTCTGTATTCTTCTGCAGTTTCCTCCCTTATACCCTAATAGGTTGTAACTTTTTTATTGAGTAAAATCAATCAATCATATACAATATATACAAAGTTACAATAAATATATAAATAAAATAAAATAAATAACTAAACAAAAAGAAACAGGCCTAACAATTCAGCATATATGTTAATTCTATACACAATCCTATATGCAACCTAAACACTACACTATACACAATTCAGCAGGAAGACTAAGAGACCCCGTCACCTGTGCATGCAGCCATTCTTCAAAAATCTGTCATTGTTATAAAAATGTATGGGTGATAAGAGACAGAAAAGCCCACCCAGAGGGAAGCCATGAGGACTAAGGAGGCCTGATGTTCCTCCACGCCTTCATCCAGGCCCCCCGTTCCCACCTGTCCCTCTCAAGCACCCTGATCTTGCCCACCTCATGCAGGATGTCATGCACCACCACCGGGACAGGGAGGACTTTCTTCCTAATGCAGAGCTGGCACCGTGCATTCCACGTGAAATAGCGAATCACTAGACTAACTAGATATAAATTGTCCAAACAAAAATCCCCTCTGTTCTTAATGCTCCATACACCCACTTAGTATAGGAAAGCTGGGAGACGAAGGGGGCACCGAGGGCCAACCCCACCTGTTTGCAAACATCTACATTAAAGGGACACCGAAGCAGGAAGTGGTCCATAGTCATCACCTCATCCTGACACTCCTCACGGAGACAAATTATCTCTGGCAGGCTACAACGCTTCCGGATCCCCCTAAGGTAGAGTTTTCCTTGGAAGCAGAGCCAGGCTATATCTGGGAATATCAAAGGAATTCTTCAGGAGTTACAAAGCATCAAACTCTCCCTCATGATGGTGCCTGGGCAATCCTTGAGGGACAATGGCTCATGAAAAGCCAGACCCAGGACCCAACTCACCTGGAGCTTCCGTGGAGAAGATCTCATGTCCTCTGCTGTCAATTGCCATCGCCGAAGTATTTTCAAGCATGGGGCAACATAGGCCAGAAGCTGAGCCTGAGGAACTCGAGGGCTTTTCACCCAGCCACCATTCTCCCAGTCTCGCAGGAAGAGCTTAAACCAGGACTGGAAAATACCCACCCAGCCAGGCGGGCTCTCTGCCAACATGCTTCCAAAATTATGTTTCAGAAACAAGATAGAGAAAAACACAACTGGGTTGACCATCCCTAAGCCACCCTCCCGTCTGGATAGGTAGGTGACATTTCTTTTCAACAGGTTCATGCGGTTTCCCCATAACATCTGGAAAAAGACGCTGTCGACCCTGGTGTAGAGAGACACTGGCAAAACACAGACAAAGCTGACATATAAAAAGATTGGGATCAGGTAGGTCTTGATAAGGTCAACCCTTTCCCTCAAGGGGCCTTTTCCAGCTCTTCCAGACTGCATTGGCAAATTCCAGCCTGCACTCCCAGTCTTTGGCCAACAAGAGGGAAGCTCTCAGCCCCTTCATACAAGGTTTGTAGCCACTTAATGAACCTACCCGGCAGGCCGTACTTACCAAGAAGCAGCCAGAGGTACTCATGATTGACCCTATCAAAAGCCTTTGCCTGGTCCAACGCCAACAAGTACTTTTCTCAGCCCACACCTACATCACTCCAAGGCTTCCCGGACAGCAAAAAACATTGAGAAGGTGCTTCTACCTTGGGTCGAGCAGTGCTGATGACAGGAAAGCAGTTGCTCTGCCACTGACGACAAGTGCCAGAAAACAAAATCTTTGCCAGTATCTTTCTATCGACATTGAGAAGGCTGATGGGGCTCCAGATCTCAATCATCAAAGAGTCCTTATCTTTTGACAGAAGCATCACAGCTGAGCACCTCATGGAGGGAGGGAACCCTCTTCCAGACAGCAGTTAAAGACCTCCAAAAAAAGGGGTGCCAGGATGGTCTTAAAACATTTATAGAATTCTGCTGTTAGACCATCTGGCCCCCGAATTTTTGATGGCAAGGTGAACAATCCCACTGACCACCTCATCAACAGTGACCGGCTCTGTCAAGTTAGTGATGGAAAGGTCATCATTACCCAATTCCCGGAGTACAGTCCAGGGAACTTACCATCCTTGTCTGGTCAAGAATCTTTCTGCCCAAGAGGTCAGCATACAAGGACCTAATAATCTCCAGGATCTCCGATTTAGATCTTACTAGGGAACTTGCACTATCATTCAGGCTAAGGCTTCTCCTTCTGTATCCTGCCTTATACCATAATAGATTGTAAGCTCTTCCCCTTTTGTATCCCCCCTCTACCCCAATGGATTGTAAGCCCTTCCTCTTCTGCATCTTCTGTTATACTCTAATAGAGCATAAGCATTCCCCATGTCCTCTGTGGTGGGAGTGGCAGGGTGGGGTGCATTGTATTAAATTGAGCTAGGATCACAGTGTGGAGAGCTGCTTTTTAATGTGTAACTAACAGAGGGGGTGTACACTTGACAAGAGTCTCAGGATTGTATTTGTGGTCAGGGGGGAGATGCTAGAGGCAGAGGAAGTGGAAGAAGAAATTCCCCTTCCTTTCAGTGACCAGAGCAAAGAGACAGTATGGAACTGACACAGGCAGCCATTTTATTTAATTTAATTTCATTTCAATTTCATTGTAAGCTCTTCTGTTATTTCTGCATCTCCTTAGTGCAGAAAGATAGAATAAGCTACAGAGGTGGATGGATGGCTCTGGGTATCAAACATGGGCACTATTGGCTACAGGGCTTCATCACTTGTAGCTCTAACTAGTCAATCGGCTAACTCTTCCCTCACATCCATCTTTTGTTGCGGATGATATTTCCCTCCCCCTTGCTAGAGATATTAGTGATAAAAAACAAGAGCTTGTTTGCTGTGGCCACTAAGGTGGGGGAGCCAAGATCAAAGCTGGAAACGACATTCCCAGGCCCGTGCTGCGATTATTTCCAGTCTGTAGAGGGGATCTAATTTATATGTATACATAGAGCAGCAGGTAATGGCTGACACACTGCAGCACTGGGATCATCCCCCATAGATTCTCTGCTCTGTAGGGCTGTGACCCCTCCATTTATTTTAAGTGGACCTTAGATCCCTCACCAGTTCATTACAGGCCACTCATAACTGGAGAGCTTATATCAACCCTTGATGCTCACACCGGCCTAGGAATGGCTTCTAGAGATCTAAAGGTGTCCAATTCTACAGATCTGTACTAGGTACTTGGTATACAGCTCTGACCTCAGAGTGGCACACAATATTAATGAAGAGCAATCCGCTGGCCACTCCTCCACAGACCCATGCCAGCGACATGTGGCCCCTGCATGTGCAATTGGATTGTAGGTGAGGTGAGTATATTGGGCAGTTTGTGGGGTTTTTACACAGTGGGACATCACAATTCGGGATGCCACACCACCCGGAGACCACCGGCCCTAGTGTCTTATAATGACTATAAAGAGGGTGGTTTCTCTTCTTTAACTCAGTGTGGCTATTAAGACAATACATGCATCATATATAGGACCCAAAGTCCTTGTTGAGGGGCCCAGCTGGAAACAGGAAGAGGGGACTGAATGACTAACTGGACTCAACCCTGAGTGGGGGGGGGGGGGGGGGGTGAAGGGTCCAAAATCCTAGATTAAGATAGGGGGTCTCGATGAATGAGGTTCTGAGACTACAAGGTGGATTTTATTTAAATGAGGTATCTGAATAGCTACTGGAGGGCAATGGATCTGGGTGGCTCATAGAGAGGAGGAGGAGAGGGAGGGTTTGGATGTATCAAGGTGGTGGGCATCATAAATGGTTAAAGAGGAACAAAACCCAGGCCTTCACACACCTGGGCTTTGTTTCTCGTCAAGGAGGCATCCTAATTTGGGATGCACCACTATGTGTAAAGCTAAAGAATGGCAACAATCCCATGGTGCATGTGCGGACACTCCACCAATCAGCTTTTTATGCCGTACATATTGATGAGCCGCATAGAAATCTGAATTGCAGGGGAGTGGCAGGCATCCTCACAGCCACTTTGGGTGGGTAATAAAGGAGAAGAGACTGGGTGGCTTTCAGTAGTTTACGTTTCATTGGGTGGCCCCAGCACAGTCCTTCCTCTCCTCTTCCTAGCAGGAAGAGAGCTTACAATCTATTAGGGTATACGGGAGGATAGAGAAAGAGAAGAGCTTACACTCTATTAGGGTATACGGGAGGATAAAGAGAAGAGCTTACACTCTATTAGGGTATAAGGGAGGATATGGAAGGAGAAGAGCTTACAATCCATTAGTGTATAAGAGAGGATAGAGGAGAAGAGCTTACAATCTATTCAGGTATAAGAGAGAATACAGAAGGAGAAGAGCTTAAAATCTATTAGGGTATAAGGGATGATAGAGAAGGAGAAGAGCTTACAATCTATTAGGGTATAAGGGAGGATACAGGAGGAGAAGAGCTTACAATCTATTAGGGTATAAGGGAGGATACAGAAGGAGAAGAGCTTACAATCTATTAGGGTATAAGGGAGGATACAGAAGGAGAAGAGCTTACAATCTATTAGGGTATAAGGGAGGATACAGAAGGAGAAGAGCGTACAATCTATTAGGATATAAGGGAGGATACAGAAGGAGAAGAGCTTACAATCTATTAGGGTATAAGGGAGGATACAGAAGGAGAAGAGCTTACAATCTATTAGGATATAAGGGAGGATACAGAAGGAGAAGAGCTTACAATCTATTAGGGTATAAGGGAGGATACAGAAGGAGAAGAGCTTACAATCTATTAGGGTATAACGGAGGATACCTAAGGAGAAGAGCTTACAATCCATTAGGGTATAAGGGAGGATACAGAAGGAGAAGAGCTTACAATCCATTAGGGTATAAGGGAGGTAAAAGGAAGGTAAGGAGGGTCCAGAAGGTCTAACCTATCTTTTGGAACACCGATTTGCTCCCACCACCCCCTCCCCCTGGACTCTGGGCCTCATAGCATCCATATGAGCTGCCATGGCTGTAATGACACTCTCGTCCACATGACAGGATGAATTGTGATTGGATATCCTGGAATGCTGCGCTGTGCCTGAGGCTTTCAGCGCTGAGTAAATGGAGGTAAGCGTGTAGACCGCTTCCTCTCAGGAATTATCGATGTGTAAAGCCCCGGGCGATGGATGAATAGAGTCTCCTGCTGAGGTTAATTTCCCCAGCAATGCCATCCTGCTCATCATGTTCGGAAAGAGCTAATTCCCCTCTAACTGCATTAAACATTACGACCTGTCACAAGAGAAACACAGCGAATTTATTAAAGTATATTTGTGCCCTGCGAGAGGCTTCCCATACACCCTACAGTTATTATTGCAGCTCCTGCATTCCCTCTTCTGCCAAAACTGGGCAAAGAAACTCCCCACCTATGTCCTACCACTGCCTATGGGGAGGGTCATATTTAGTATTCATGACGCCCTAAGCAGTTCAAGTGCTGGCGCCCCCCTTTTGCTGGGTAACGTTGAGGAGGGCCGGCTAAAAAAAAATAGAAAGAGAAGAAAGAAAGAAAGAAAGAAAGAAAGAAAGAAAGAAAGAAAAGGTTTAACAGATGAAAAAAGAATAGATGGAAAGGAAGAAAAAGACTAAAGGGAAAGAATAGAATAGAATGAAAGAAACAGAGAATAAAAGTACTAATAAAATAGAAATGAAGATGAAAGAAAGAAAGGGAATGGCAGAAAGAACAGATGAAAGAAACAATAAATAGGAAGAAAAAAGAGAAGAATAAAAGGAAAGAAATAAAGGTATGTCCTGTGAATGTGCAGCAGCCATAGGCACCTGCCTGAACACAGTCACAGTTCATCAACATACAAAATAAATGTGAGTAGGGAGGAGAGGTTTCGAGGAGAGAACTGCAGAGGAGCATGCATTCGATTATATATATATATATTACAGGCTTCCCAGCGCCCAACAGGAGTCACATGGCCACAGCAGTGAAAGGGAGAAGATGAAGCTGCAGACTGCCTTTAAGCCATTGCACCCCTTTTCCCCCCTACAGATACAATGTGGCTTAGGAGCATTTGTAAGGAGGCATTAACTCATCAACAATTTTTTTCTTCCTTTTTTTTTACTATAGCAGTAACGTCCGTGCCCCCGCCCTTGCAGGTGGCCACCCTAGGCACAGGCCTAGGTTTGCCTAATGGTAAATACAGCCCTGCCTATGGGACTGTCGGTGACCAATAGGGTACAAGGGATGGGCATGCATTGTGCTGCCCTATTGGCAGGGCAGCCACCACTTGCCCCACAAAGGAGGCCTCCACAAACCTTTGGGTTATGGTATGGTCCAGGAGGCTTTTTAGTCCTTGGTCTGATGGGCCGCTGAGCCAGCAACAAAGCTATCGGTGGCAGTGGGGGCCCCTGGGCCTGGGCAAGCCTTTTTTTTGTTTTTGAAAACCTGCAGCCAAAGCCACCACAGGGCAGGACGGAGATTCTAGAGCAGCAAAGCAACGCTACAGTGATGGGTGCAGAGCTGTCACTGCACATAAGCCACCAAGCACAGCCGCTGGCAGCTCAATGCAGGGAACTGGTTTCTGCTGGACCAGCTGGGCGACTACACCCCCCCCCCCCCCACCCAGAATGGCAAAGCAGGAGTTCCCGAGGGTGGCACAAGGGACTCGATCTAATGTTCCAGTAAGTAGGCGGGTGACAGACAACCACCAATCACTTACTTGGCTGGACTATTAGTTTAAAGGAAAAAAACTGTATCTGGGGCCTTCAGCAGATTTTGTTCTCAGGGGTCTCCACCACACTTAATCTGGCCCTGCCTATCGGGCATCAGGAGTGATGTACACATGTGAGGGGCAGTTTCTAGCCTAAATAGCTCCCTGGGCAGCAGGGCAGAAGATCCCCAACCCTTGTCCCAAAAAAGGGAAAGAAGGACAGCAGAAAAGAAAGGAATAGAGAAGGAAGGAAGGAAATAAGGGAAATAAAAAAGGAAAAAGAAAGAAAAAAAGGAGGGAAGGAAGGCAGTCAAAAAGGAAGCCAGAATAATTTAAGAAAGAATGCGTGAAGGAAGAGAAAAGAAAGAGGAAAGGAAAGAAGGAAGAAAAGGAGGGGGGAAAGACGAAAAATTAAACCAGGACACCCCAAAATGGGTATTGTTCCTAGGGTGGGGGGCATCACGACTGCCGGTGCCCCCTTCACCTTACTCCGTTAAAGCGGACCTTCACCCTGAATAAGAGCCTATCTTATACGTTTCCCACACCCTGTACATACAGATTGCCCACATTAAAAATCACCCTACCTGCATCTACTGCATGTTATGAGCCTTTAAACATCCAAGATGGCGGCTCATGGAACATCAGGCAGCCTGCAAACAGGAAGTGTCCTCCTACTGTACTGCTCTGCATTCTGGGATTGCTGACCTTTTACTGACACAAAGGAGGGGTGGCTCCTTTAAGATTTTTGACCTTTTACTGACCCCAGCTCTGCTCTGTCTGTGCAAAGCACAGCTATAACCCCTCCCCCTGTACTTTATCCCACTCTCCTCTCCTTAGTAAGTGTGATGCTTCTGAGTCAAGATGGCGGCGCCCGTATCCTAAAGTCCTGAACAGAGTTGCAGCCCAGTGGGGGAAAGAATAATAAGTAAGTGACTAAAAACGTATTAATATATTAACTTTAGATGCTGGTGAATTGTTTTTTAAGGGTTTGGGCTTTTCAATAAATCATGCTGAAGGTCTGGTTTAAATGGAAGGAATCATACCTTTCTCCTAGGTTTTCCGGTGAGATTGAATGCTGTGACTGGTCACATGATTGCTGGCGGCCAGATACCCCGAGATGGTCTGCAGGCCACGTGACTGCAGCAGCCAATCACATTACTCGATTTTGCGAGGCAGACCAGGTAGAAAAGTACGATTTCTCTGGTTTGACAGGGTAAATGTGCAGGTGGGTACCAGCAAATAAGTTGCATCATTTTGTGAAAAATCTGTGTTGTTCCGGTTGAAGAAAGGAACGAAAGGAATGAACAATAAGGAGAGAGAAGAAAGAGCAGAAGGAAGGACAGAAAAAAGAGGACAGGAACAAAAGATAGAAGGGATGATAGAAAAAAGCAATTCTGTGAGTACTCACCTGTAGAATTATTTTTGTTCTTGCATGGTACGGCCCGCTTTGATATTCATAACAGTTCGGGAGAGAATAAGAGGCCGATTCATCAATAGCGCCAGGTAGCGACAGATGAGCGACTGTAGCGTGATTTTTTCAGCGCCAGCCAGTATTCGCTGTGCTTGGCCGGCGTTAGCTTGATGACAGCGACTCAGTCGGTGTGCGGTAATGTTGAATACGGGCTGGGGGGTCGCTGTTTCACAGGTCCAGCGTTGTATGTGAGCGCCTGACAACGAATGGCCAGAGCGAACGGCTAGCTTCATATTCATCAAAAAATCACGCTCCGAATGTGCTGTCGCTGTCCATTCCTTGTTTAAACCCCAGAGCGCTGGCGGCGATCTGTATTAACTAGTTTTTAACCCCTAAACAACCATATTTTTTGAATGTAACATTATACATGTTTTTAGAATCATTTTGTAATATGAATACATTAATCTCAGACCTGTTAGATCAATTCTGCACATATTTTTTTTTTTTTTTTTTTGACTTAAAAATAAATCCTAACATTGCAGAAGTGTTCTCCTATTTTTTGACATTAAAAAAATTTAAAAAAAAATTATTACCAATTAATCATGAATTATTATAGATTGCTCCATTGAAATGCATTGGACATCGCCAGGGAGCGACAGCTCATACCTGGCGCTGTGAGGGAATTTGCAGCGGCGCTGTTCGGTCCAGCCGGCTTCATGATGAATGCCGCGCTAGCCGTCGCTCTCGCCGGCGCTAGCCTCATTTTGCTTGATAAATGCGTCATTTTGACCGCCGCGGGCGTACTTGAGTCGGTAGTCGCCGTTAGCTGCCGCTACCTGGCGCTCGTCAGACACTACCTGGCGCTATCGCTTGATGAATAAGGGCATAAGTAAAAAATGTGAAAAAGGTAAAAAACCCCAATTTACTTGAAACAATCACCATAAAGAGGCAACCAAGAATAACAATAACAAGGGTGGGGCGAAGCGGGCCGTGCCATGCAAGAACAAAAACAATTCTACAGGTGAGTAATCACAGAATTGCTTTTTTCTTTATTGCATGGCACGGCCCGCTTCGGTATTCATAACAGTTGGGACATCCAAAAGCAGTGTCCAGAGTAGGGTGGGATCCCCAAAGAGTAACAGACAGTAGTTCAAGTCACTACCGCCTGAAGCATCTTGTGGCCAAAAGCAGCATCCGCTGAGGCCTTAACATCCACCCACATGGATGGGTGAGGGCACCCCTTCATGCCTGAGGGGGCTTGGGAGAGGGTTTGGACTTAGGATTCCAGGAGAGACCAGGACGACCACGGGTTCTGCTGCGGCCCCAAGAATCTCTGCGACCACCGGAGAGGAGGGAGCCACGGCCTCCTCTGGGAATGCAAAAGGAAGGGAGGGGGGCAGAGGACCCCCGAAAGGGCCGAGACTGCCTCCTACGCTGAGGCAGCCTGCCATCCTTGGCTAGAACATCAAGACGTTCCTCAAACAGCCGCAGCCCCACGAAGGGGAGGCCAGTGAGAGCTTTCTTAGCAGCAGCATCAGCTGCCCACTGGCGCAACCAGACAGAGCGGCGCATAGCCACCAAGAGCGCAGAGGTCCTTCCACACAGCCGCACAGCATCATCCATAGCAGTAAGGATAAAGGCCACAAAATCAGTGCAAAGTAAGAGAGTCCTATATTCCTCCCCCATACTACCAGCTGTTGTGCCATCAATGAGACGCTTAAGCAGTTTCTTAAGGGCAATAGCAGTAATGGCGGCAGCACATACAGGGCGCAAGCCAGCCCCCACACAGGTAAAAGCAAGGCAGGCCACTTGATCCATGCGCCGGTCCTCTCCGTCCCTCAGAGTGGTAGTGTCAGGGGAAGGCATGACCGAAGTATTGGACAAGCCTAGCACAGGAGCGTCCACTTCAGAGGGAAATGACCACCTCTTAACAAGATCAAAGGGAAAGGGATACCTTTTATCCAAAACCTTGGGCACCGCAGACAACTTGTTAGGACGTTCCCATTCTTTAAGCACCAAGGTGGTAAATGTTCCTGCTCAGGGAACTCTAGACGCTGTTTACCAGGGTGAAAAAGCTCCCCCTGCTTTCTTTTTGCTACCTCAGGGGCAGCCAGGGATCCAGGGATTTCACATAGCTGGGCACCCCCAATCTGGGTGTCCCGTGTGAGTGGATCAAAACCCAGGATAAGCAAAATCCTGGGTTTTGGTCCACTTTAAACTAGGGTTGTTGAAGGAAACATTTGACCTGGTATTGGCTTTAAAGTGGACCAAAACCCAGGATTCTGACTATCCAGGGTTTTGGTCCTTTCCCCTGGAGCACCCCGATCGGGGGTGCCCCGCTGTGTGACACCCCCCAGATCGCCATTGCCAAAACACCTCTTCCCGGTCCTACGGCGCATGTGCAGTTGCTCGTCCAATCAGTGCGCTCAGAGCAGCTGATGTCACGCTATCTAAGACGGCATCTAAGGCCAGCGGCTCCAAGCGCACTGGCGGCTGCATCCCCTGCTTGCCTCTAATAAGGAGCGTGCAAGAGTCAGCCATTCACAAATGCCTGGCACGGGCAATCGCCCTGCTAGAGGGATAGTGGGGATGCGGGCGAGGCTCGCACATGCGCCGTTGGACCAGGAAGCAAGGTAAGTGAACAGGGTGACCTGGGGGGTTTCGCACAGTGGGGCATCCCGATTTTGAATGCCCTGGGGGGGGGGGGAATCAATCGGCCTGGAAATCTATAAGATCGCCCTGGGTTTTGGTCCACTTTAGAGCAACTCTTATGAGTCAGCCTGTCTTTTCTCACAATGGGAGACCGACAAACAATGGCGGCCTACGCACGTTTTCAGCAGCACATGGCGTCACAGCGAGGCCCCTCACATTAATTCCCATCATGTAGACGATTGTGCACCTCTAATGTGTTGCGTCTGATAACCGGCTGAGCCGCTGACCTGCATAATTTAGCGCTCCCCTCGCTCGCTCCTTGTTATCGCTTCCCCCGCGAGGCGCGGCGAGTAAACAAAAACACTGGAAGCGATAATTTGGGTAAGAGGTTGAGAAAGCAGGAGGGTGGAGGATCACACCGCTATTTATTACCGCCTAAACTGGCTGATAGGATGGCCCCCTGCCGCCACTTCATTAGTGCCTGGAAATTGCTTGAAGAGGTCATCAGGCGGCTTAATTACCGCCATCCCCAGCAGCACTATGTTTGGGGGTTCTGCGGGGGGGCATCTGCGTCAGTGAGAGAGAACAATGGATCAATGAAAACGCTGATAAATATTTTATATAAGGCTTTGTACAAGCAATTCTCATATCACAGATCTGATCATTCATCCAAATGTGGAGACACCACCACCGCAGTGCTGGGGGCAGATCAGGAGCAATGTTAGAAAATATTATTTTACAGAAAGAGTAGTAGATGCTTGGAACTAACTTCCAGCAGAGGTAGTTAAAAAATCGTCAGTCAGTGAATTTAAACATGCCTGGGATAAGCACACATCTATCCTAAGATAAAGAGAACATACAGTATACACATAAGATACAGAGAACATACAGTATACACATAAGATACAGAGAACATACAGTATACACATAAGATAAAGAGAACATAGAGTATACACATAAGATAAAGAGAACATACAGTATACACATAAGATAAAGAGAACATAGAGTATACACATAAGATACAGAGAACATACAGGATACACATAAAATAAAGAGAACATACAGTATACACATAAGATACAGAGAACATACAGTATACACATAAGATAAAGAGAACATACAGTATACACATAAGATAAAGAGAACATACAGTATACACATAAGATAAAGAGAACATACAGTATACACATAAGATAAAGAGAACATACAGTATACACATAAGATAAAGAGAACATACAGTATATACATAAGATATAGAGACCATACAGTATACACATAAGATAAAGAGCACATACAGTATACACATAAGATATAGAGAACATACAGTATACACATAAGATACAGAGAACATACAGTATACACATAAGGGCAGACTAGATGGAGCGTATGGTCTCCTTCTGCCATCACCCTTCTTTGTTTCTATGTTTCAATTCACTTATGTGGCAAACTCTCTACCCTGTGTAGGGGTAATTTCATAGGTTTCACAAGGCCCCTTAGTAAAAGCCATAGTGGGACCCTCAAAAAGAGCAGATATCTTTGGTTTAACATGGACCAAAACCCAGGATTTTTACTATCCTGGGTTTTGGTCCTTGCCCCCGAGGCACCCCGATCAGGCTGTGAAACCCCCCAAGCTGCCCGAACAAAATCGGCTCTTCCCGGGCCTACGAAGCATGTGCGGCCGCTTGTCCAATCAGTGCGCTCGGATCTGTTCCAGCCCCTGCGTACAGGAGCTTGTCTAATACGAGCGGATCCGAGCCTGCTGGCGGCCGCATCCTCCGCTACCCTCTAACAGGGACCAAAAGATATTTTTGGATATGCACAGCCTAGTCACACGAAGTAAGGGGTGCAGGCCTCAGGGGTGAAATGAGGAGACAATAACACATAGAAGGGGTTCTAGAAATTCCCCAACGTACACCCCATAGAGAAATGGCCACACACCAGCCAATCATTACAATTAATTATTTATTTATCAATCACGTAGACAAACAATCACAAGGTCTGCACAGGCAATAAACAATACAAGACAAGATTAAAAAAAACAAAAAGCTGTGGGAGGTGTCCTTAAAGAGGCTAATATTTTTAACTACAAATGAATAGCAGTAATTTTTAATTAAATGTAGACAGATAGGCTATAAAAATTAATAATAAAGCGCATGTTGTATAATCTAAAGTAATGCCAAGATTGTGAAAAAAGTGCCAAGGCGAGGGTGTGTGTCCCTGGCAAAGTGGCGTCTCGCCACGCAACGCGTCGGTAGCTGCTGCAGGGGGGACCCAGGTTTCTTACATTGGTGATATACATGTTATTTTATTACCCATGGCCAAATAGGCTTTTTTTCTATTAAGTCAGCACTTTATTGATACATACATTTTGCACTGTAGATTAGAGCACATGTAATTGCACTAGCACCTTGTGAACACACAAACGCCTGGCACGGGCACGCGCCCTGCTAGAGGGATGGCGGAGATGCAGCTGCTCTTCGCGCATGCGCCGTTGGACCGGGAAAGAAGGAGAGTTTATGGGCGACCTGGGAGGTTTCACACAGCGGGGCATCCAGAATCGGTGGAGCAAATCAAGCAGCCCGGGGAAACTTTTAGATTCCTGGGCCGATCCCTGTGGGTTTTGGTCCACTTTAAGATATAAATAAAAATGAATCAATAGGATATATATTATAAGTTATTACAGTGTATGATTGGCAGGGGCCCCTGGGCACTATCAGCTTGTTTCCCCCAATGATCTACAGTCAGAGCACCAGGGAAAACACGCTACTTGTAGTGGGCACGTGCTCTGAGGAGCGAGGGGGGTTCTTGGACCTAGGGTAGGGTGACCCAGGTTGGTGTGGCATGTGTGGGGTGGAGGTGCACTTACTGATTCAGCCCTCGCTGGTCTCCATTGATGACACTCTATGGTGAAAACAACAGGGTCTTTATTTGAGGGCTTCCATCCATCTCAGCAGCATAGTCCAGTTACAGGAAATATCCATTGGTTACAGCAAACAGTTACAATCCACAGGTTTCTTCCATGGCTGCTCCTCCACTACATTAACACTCACTCCCCTCTTCACATCTAAGCAGTACTCAGTAGAACACTCTAGAAGGGTTGGGTTTTCCCTTATATAACCTCTGTATTGTTGCCTTACAAAACTATGTGGCGAGGCCCAACCAATGGCAGGGCAGGTAATGTTGCCAATGCCACCTGGCTGACAGGCTGATTCATCACTAACGCCAGGTAGCGACAGATGAGCGTCTGTAGCAGTCATTTCAGAGTAGTCGATGTGCTCGGCCGTGGGTCGCTAGTTCTTTGCGACTCAGTCGCTGTGCAGCAATGATGAATACATTGTGAGGAGTCGCTATATGACCAGTACAGCGCTGTGTGGGAGCGCATGTTACCGACTGATCAGTGCGACCGACTCACAACATATTCATCAAAGAACAGCCTCACACTCCTCCGGCGCTCGAAAATGCTTCACTGTAGCCCAGAGCGCCGGAAGCTGTGTGATTAAAGGTTGTTTTTCAGCATGTATCCACCAGTAACAAAGCGAAAACATATGGAATTACATTGTAATAACATTGTAACATGGACACATTAATGCCAGACCTGTAATGTCAATTCTGCATAAATATATAAAACATGAAAAATATTTTCAAAAATGGCTTTTTCTAGGCCAGGAGAGGTCACAACATTATTTGAGATTTAAAAAAAAAATCAATAAAAACCCCCTGTTTAAAGAGAAATAAAACATCCATTGAAATGTATTTGAGAGTGACAGGTAGCGAGAGGTAATACCTGGCGCTCTGCAAGGCTGAACGCTGAGGCTGGAATAATGATGAATCGGACGCTACATGGCGTTATCCCAATCGCTAAACAGGATCGGCTTGATAAATGTGTAATTGCGTGCTGTGTCCGGCGTTCACCTGCTGCTACCTGTCATTTACAAGGCACTACCTGATGCTATCCCTTCATGAATAAGGCCCTAAGTCCTATCTATTTATTTTAATTAAGAGGAACACTAGACTATTTAATATTAGTTAGGTTCATTCCTTAGGCAACACTGCCATCGTGTGGCTTCATGATGTAATGATACCCAAGTAATGCATCCAACTGGTTCAGCTAGGATTATTTAAGGTTTCTAACACTATCAGGGCCTATTCCACTGACAGGGCTCTAATGTTTTCTAGGTGTAGTGTTGCCCATGGTTTCCACCTGTCACATACTGGCATCTTTGTTCTGCCCTGTAGAGCCAACACTAGTGCTCCTTGCTGATGCATGAAGGGGCAGCATGAGGTCCCTGGGGTACCAATCCCATTGTGCGAGGCACAATGATGGCAGCTGGGTTCGCAATCACTAATCCTGGTCCTGCTGCTGTTGGCCAAACCCAGTCTGCTCCTTCCAGGGGGGCAACAGAGGATCAGGTGCTGCTAGATGGGGAGAGTCAGGTTGAACAGGGCCCCCTTCTGCCATAGGCCTGATAGAAGCTGCCTCTATGGTATGTAGGCCCTTGGGTAATCTAATCATTTAGTATAATTTACTAAACTGTGGTGACCTAATGAGGAGTAATTAACTTTGGTGACCTTATGTGGGGCAATTCACTAAACTGTGTTGATGTCATGTTTGGGTAATTTACTAAAATGTGTGTAACTTTCTCCTTCAGGTTAGAGTAATTCACCCTAAAGTATCAAAGGCTGGCAGACCAAAGGCGCTCTACACTTACCTGCCACCACCTGTTCCCATTCTGCACATCTATCACCCACAGTATGAGAGGCCCATATGGTGGGTTGTCTTCTGTACCTGAGGGCAAATTTGGTCTGAGGGTTTCATCTGGTGTGAAAGGTAAATTCCTTTGAGCTGATTAGAGTTTGAGGTAGAGACTTATCTTTTATCTTCTAGGATTAGTGTGACAGTTGGAAAGGTTAGTAACTACAAGTTGCCAAGGCTAAAACCATCTAAGTGGAGTAGGCCCGGAGCGAGACCTCTGTAGATTTAGGTAGGAATCCCTAAATACTATAATAGCTGTTCAGGAATAGTTGTAGTGATAGACTCTAGACACTTGATGGCAGCAAGGAGAGGTAGCGTTTAAGGTTTAAAGTGGACCAAAACCCATGCCGATCGGCCTGGGAATATTCCAGGGCCGATCGATTCCCTCCCCCCGGGGCATCCCGAGCTGTGTGAAACCCCCCAGGTCACCCCATACACTTACCTTGTTACTCCGTCCAACGGCGCATGCGCGAGCCGTGGCCGCATATCCACTATCCCTCTAGAGGGACGCGTGCCCGCGTCGGGCATTTATGAATGGCCGGCGAGGCCACGCTCCCTGTTAGAGGGTAGCGGGGGATGCGGCCGCCAGTGTGCTTGGAGCCACTGGCCTTAGACAAAGACTATGTGACGTCAGCGGCACTGAGCGAGCTGATTGGCTGAGCGGCCGCACATGCGCCATAGGACCGGGAAGAGGTGAGTTGGCATCGGTGATCTGGAAGGTTTCACACACCCCCGATCAGGGGAAAGGTCCAAGACCCAGGATAGTCAAAATCAAGGGTTTTGGTCCACTTTAAGGGGAGCTCTGCCCCGGTATTGTGGTTCTACGTTTGGACTCATCAAGGGGATTAATAATTTAATGTTAGAGAGGAGTCCTGAGAGAGCAGCAGCAGCAGGAAAGCCAACTCAAGAGAGAGACAGGAAGACTTGTGATAGCCGTGAACCCAAGTCAGGCTGGGACAAGGCCCTGAACACCCCACTGATATGAGTGAGTCCAGCAGTGTTCGACGCCTATAAAGTGGAGCTGAAGTGCTTGAGAGCAGAACTGGAAATCATCTCAACGATGTGACCTGCTGACATCTATGGTGAATAAAGATGGCCTTTGTTATACTTCTTTAAAGTTGTCTGTGGAAACATGCGGAAAGTCAGGAAAGAGTAAGTACACCTACCCCACACCACATCTCAAGTAACACTGGAACCCTAGGACCAAAGAACCCCACCACTCCTCACATCTATGGATCTCACAGGGTTAGTATGATGAAACAATCGTACTATCGCCCAAAAGCCCAAAAGTATAAGCGAGAATCACTAATATAAATTGTCCTGTGCATGAATGTAAACAAGGTTAATACAGAATACAGCAGCGCCATCTGGTGTCTGACAAAATGACGGCAGCACCATCTAGAGCAGTGATGGCACCGAGTGCCCAAACTGCAACCCAAAACTTTAATAGGGTGCCAACCAGATGGCTCTGGTGCCAGGAGGGAGATGAAAAACAAAACAAAATGCGTGTACTGGAAAAATAATGGGTGCCCATAAAGAGTGCCGCCTCTGGCCATAGATTTGCCACCACTGATCTAGTGTATGATAAAAGGAAAGCAGCACCATCTAGTGTATGATAAAAAGAAAGCAGCACCATCTAGTGTATGATAGAAGGAATTATTTGCCCAGGCAGGCAGAAGTGTTACACTATATGCACATTGTATCTATACTACATCAGGGGTTCCTAACTGGTGGTATGCAAGATCCTATTTGGTGGTACTTGGTGAGGCCAACCTGATCATTCTATACTTAAAGTTGACCAAAAACCTGAGAATGGCACAGGCGAAGTTGGAAAAACTCATGCCGTATGTGCTGGCATGCATTTTAAATATTAGAATGTTCACTTATAATTTACACTTAATTATATTGCTAAAAAATGTTGGACTATTTTTTTAAACTCTAATTTTTCCTAGTTTTAATGTATGTGTATGTGGACCTAAACTAGGGCAATACATGAGTGGAGAAGAAGCAGCAGATCCTGTGATAGACTGGAGGGGAACACTTGCCCCTACAGAAACGTGACCTTTTTATTGTGTTTTGCCATTGCAGACTTTTATGACCGAACGCCACGACTTCAAGCCCAACACACACTAAAAGGACATTGGCAATGGAGGTGGCGGCACACCTGAATGCACAGGGGGTGGCGGCTTACACGCACCATCATAGGGATGTACATTCACCTCAGTGTACAGGAAATGTGACATGCAGCAGGGAATAGACAACGGAGACTACACATAGATATATGTAACAGTGCCATCTACTGTCATAAATGTAAACTGCATTAACCTAGCAATATAGATGTAGATCACATACAGAGACAAGCTGCAAGCTGTTGTACAGTATCTCCAACAGTGAGAACATGGCCCCATACGTGCTGAGAAAAAGGTCGGGCTCCTCAGGTTTGAGGGGAATGTCTGGCTGCTAGTGACAGTGGGGTTTGCTAGAAGAAGGTTACCTCCTTGCCACATAGGGGTTAATGGTTAGTGAGTAGTTATGAGCGAGCCCATAGAAGTTCGTGTTTAGAAAGTTCGGCCGAATTTGCTGAATAAGTTTGGTCATGTCCCCGGGTTTGACCCGAACACCATTTAAGTCAATGGGGACCCGAACTTGGGGAGCACAAAAATGGCTGTAAAATGGGGGTAGTAAGAGCTAGAGGGCTGGAAATTGGGGTAACACTGGGGCTGATTGCACTGCACAAAATGGGCCAGGGAAAGTCCTCAATATTAGAAAACAAAAAAATTAAATAAATACTTATATAAAAAACAAATAATACAATAATTTCAACAGGTGTCAGAGGGCAATTTGGGGGTAACACCAGGGTCATTCCCCTGCACAATATGGAATAGGAAAAGTACTCAACATAATAACAAAAAACATGCATAATTAAAATATAAATAAATAAAAACAAATAAAATATATTTTTTTTAACAGGAGTCAGAGTTCCAGGGGGAGGAGCAGGTGGAGGTGGATGTGGTGGTGTAAGTGGAAGAGGTGGAGGAGGTGGATGTGGTATAAGAGGAGGAGCAGGAGGAGGTGGATGTGGTGGTGTAAGTGGAAGAGGTGGAGGAGGTGACTGTGGTATAAGAGGAGGAGCAGGTGGAGGTGGATGTGGTGTAAGAGGAGGAGCAGGAGGAGGTGGATGTGGTGGTGTAAGTGGAAGAGGTGGAGGAGGTGGAGGTGGATGTGGTATAAGAGGAGGAGCAGGTGGAGGTGGATGTGGTGTAAGAGGAGGAGCAGGAGGAGGTGGATGTGGTGGTGTAAGTGGAAGAGGTGGAGGAGGTGGATGTGGTATAAGAGGAGGAGCAGGAGGAGGTGGATGTGGTGGTGTAAGTGGAAGAGGTGGAGGAGGTGACTGTGGTATAAGAGGAGGAGCAGGTGGAGGTGGATGTGGTGTAAGAGGAGGAGCAGGAGGAGGTGGATGTGGTGGTGTAAGTGGAAGAGGTGGAGGAGGTGGAGGTGGATGTGGTATAAGAGGAGGAGCAGGTGGAGGTGGATGTGGTGTAAGAGGAGGAGCAGGAGGAGGTGGATGTGGTGGTGTAAGTGGAAGAGGTGGAGGAGGTGGAGGTGGATGTGGTATAAGAGGAGGAGCAGGTGGAGGTGGATGTGGTGTAAGAGGAGGAGCAGGAGGAGGTGGATGTGGTGGTGTAAGTGGAAGAGGTGGAGAAGGTGGAGGTGGATGTGGTGTAAGAGGAGGAGCAGGTGGAGGTGGATGTGGTGGTGTAAGTGGAAGAGGTGGAGGAGGTGGAGGTGGATGTGGTGTAAGAGGACGAGCAGGTGGAGGTGGATGTGGTGGTGTAAGTGGAAGAGGCGGAGGAGGTGGATGTGGTGTAAGAGAAGGAGCAGGAGGAGGTGGATGTGGCGGTGTAAGTGGAAGAGGCAGAGGAGGTGGTGGTGTGGGTGGAAGAGGAGGAGGAGGTAGCTAATACTAAAACCACACACTCAGCCGCTGGCACAGCAAAGTCCCGTGGGATCCATGCCTGGTTCATATTAAGGAATGTAAGGATGTCTACGTTGGCTGTGGATAGGTGGATCCTCTTGTCAGGCATGACACCCACTGTGGTGCTGAACAAACCTTCTGATAGGACATTTGCTGCAGGACAGGCCAGCACCTCCAAGGCATAGAGGGCAAACTCCGGCCACATACCCAATTTAGTGACCTAGAAACTGAACGGGGATGACCCATCACTCAGTACCAGAAGATGCGTCAACAAATAGTTATCCATCATGCGCGTCAAAGTCTGCCTCCTGGTAATACGGGCATTTTCCAATGGTGGTGGATGTGGTGGAGAGAATGGCGGGCTTCCCCCCGCGTCTAGAGTGACGCCCCCAGCAGCCGGCTGGGGGAAGCCAGGCATTCTCTTGTATATAAACAGCTGATCCAACACTGCATAGATATCGCTACCTACTCACCCCTGAGGAAGGACCCCCGAGTGGGTCAGAAACGTTGGGGTCATCTCTGCCTGCCTTATAACGTATGTTCTCATTAGATTCTCCTTGGGACTTTCATGTGCAAACACTTGTTATTAGAATGCATGTGTGCAATCTAAACCTGATGTGGATATGGATCCTAACACGATACTACTTTGGCGCCATCTAGCGATGAATTTTCTGTATTGATTATAAGCTTATTCTATTGAAATGCATTGTGGTGTTCAGGATACATATCTTATATATCTTGTATATACTCATTCTTTCTAAAAGCAATTATCTGTATGAATAGGATATTTTTGTACATAGATTAATGTATCACTATTGTGCACTTATCAATACACACAATATTTAGCATTTAATCTTGTGGCTCTATGGTGTGCAATTTCTTGACCAGTGGTTGACCACCGCTTCCCCCTCTACCGCTGTGCTTGCTGCTGGCCATTTGAGGACACCGTAGCGCGGCGCTGTATGCGGGCGGCTGTCTGGGGGGTGGGGTTGTAGGGATTTCCCCGCCGCTGTTTGTGTGTGTGGGCAGTGCGGGCGGCTGTGTCTATTGTGAGTGACACACCACCTGTGACGTCACTTCCGGGACGTGGCTGGGAACTCCGGGAGCCGCACACACCAGCTTCTTTGTGTGTGGACTCCACAGCGAGGGCAGGTGGGCAGGGTGAGTACTTAAGGCGCCCCCTCCCTGAAAGACATTCCCCTCACCCTAGCAAGAAGCAGCACGGACAGCCGCGTGCGCAGGTGCTGTTATCTCTGCTGCCTCCATCTTTCCCTCCCCACTCCATGGACGCCATGTGCTGCTTATTAGTCTGGTCACCTGGTCACCTGGGCACGCGGCTGCCCGTGCCGCTTCTTGCTAGGGTGAGGGGTCACCCTAGCAAGAAGCGGCATGGGCAGCCGCGTGCGCAGGTGTTATCTCTCCTGCCTCTGTCTTTCCCTCCCCACTCCATGGACGCCATGTGCTGCTTAGCCTGATTGTGGTAACTATGTATCTGAGCCCATGTACTTTATAGTTGGTTTCTGTTACATGGACACCTGGGATTAGATACGCAATGTTGTTATTGATATTGTTTCTTATTCTGATGTATCAACTGTTTATTGTCAGCCTGGCTAATATTTTGTGCAATAGTATCACACATAGAAGGTTTTCCACTGCTGTATAGTAGTAATGAATTTTTTAGTTTTTATTCAAATATTATAACATTGTATTGTTGCTTTTCACTTTGCACACTCTTTCTTTGCTTTTTTGTGGCGGCATAAAACATATGGGACGTTCATGATAAAATAGTGGCCACTCATTTGGGTCCACATATATATATATATATATATATATATATATATATATATTTTTTTTTTTTTTTTTTTTTTGAAACTTGCTAGTAGTGGGTTATTTAGAGGTTGAGAAGATTGGAGATGTAGCAATTGTTTTTAAATGTCTTTTGTGCTGTATGTAGTTTTGTATGTATTCTTAATAAAGTAATTATCTTGTTTTACATGGTGGTGCTCCCTTATTGGGGGTTATCGAGGCTTGGTTTCCCGACCCCTTTTCTTTGACCAGTGGTAATCTTTGCAATAGTTCCCTGCAGCACCTGTCCCATCACCACCAACAGCAGCACCATTGCCACGTCCCTGCCCCTTATTTGCTGCTTTCTGCATTGTTGAACACAGTATAGGCAGCCTGTCCCAGTAAGTGCCGTCATCTTGGTTGTGAGTAGAAGACCTAAGCTGGTCGAGACCTGCAAAATCAAGTGGGAGCGAGGAGGGCAGCTGCTGTCACTAGGCCAAGCAGAGTAGGCCCCAGTTCGGCCCTGACATTCCGAGGTGCCCCTGGAGATCTTCCCCTAATGGACTCCACACTCCTTAGCTTACTCCCCAGTCAGGGGAGAGAGATGCCCCAGTCTGCTGTTGCTGGGATACACCTGAGGTGGCCATTTCTTGAGGTAAAATCTGGGGCCTATAGATTGGACGTGTTACTAGGGTGGTGGAGTTTGGTTCCCGGGATACACATGAGATGGCCATTTTCTGAGGTAAAATCTGCGGTCTATATCTTGGATGAGTGACTGGGGTGGTGGAGTCTGCTGTTGCCAGGATACACTCAAGGTGGCCATTTCCTGAGGTAAAATCTGGGGCCTATAGCTTGGAGGAGTGACTGGGGGGGAACTTGAGGCACTTTACTGACCACTTGCCTGGCAGTGCTGGTATTGTTTTTTTTAATGGTAATTGAGGATGGCAAAAGTGTCCCCACAATTACAATTACCAGTAAAAAACAAATACTGGCACTGCCAGGCCAGTGGTCAGTAAAGTAAAAAAAAATACCAGCCAGGTGGCAACCCTATATGCAGTGGTAGTGTCTTTCTTGTCCCCCACCGGTGATGCGGATTACAATACTTGTATTAAACCCCCAGTAACTGCAATGCAGGTGGCCAGAGGTGAGGATTTGTATTAAACCCCCAGTAAGTGCAATGCAGGTGGCCAGAGGTGAGGACTTGTAACAAACCCCCAGTAAGTGCAATGCAGGTGGCCAGAGGTGAGGACTTGTAATAAACCCACAGTAAGTGCAATGCAGGTGGCCAGAGGTGAGGACTTGTAATAAACCCACAGTAAGTGCAATGCAGGTGGCCACAGGTGAGGACTTGTAATAAACCCACAGTAAGAGCAATGCAGGTGGCCAGAGGTGAGGACTTGTAATAAACCCACAGTAAGTGCAATGCAGGTCGCCAGAGGTGAGGACATGTAATAAACCCACAGTAAGAGCAATGCAGGTGGCCAGAGGTGAGGACTTGTAATAAAGCAATTCTGTGAGTACTCACCTGTAGAATTGTTTTTGTTCTTGCATGGCACGCCCCGCTTCGGTATTTATAACAGTTGGGTTATTCCGCCACAAGGTGGCGCAGTGGTACTGCAGAAAAGCTGTGGCTTGTCCCGGCTCCCTATAAAAACGGGCTTAACCATAGAGTTCCCCAGCGTACACAAGCAGTGAGACAAGAAGCCGGGAGAGAATAAGTAAACAATGTAAAAAAGGTAAAAGACCCCAATTGACTTGGAACAATCACCATAAAGAGGCAACCAAGAACAACGATAACAGGTGAGTACTCACAGAATTGCGTTTTTCTTTATTGCATGGCACGGCCCGCTTCGGTATTCATAACAGTTGGGACATCCAAAAGCAGTGTCCAAAGTAGGGAGGGATCCCCAAAGTGTAACGGCCAGTAGTTCAAGTCACTACCGCCTGAAGCACCTTGCAGCCAAAAGCAGCATCCGCTGAGGCCTTAACATCAACCTTGTAAAACTTAGAAAAAGTATGAACAGAAGACCAAGTAGCGGCAAACTTGTTCAACAGAAGCTTGGTGCTGAAAATCCCAAGAGGCACCAATAGCACGAGAAGAATGAGCAGTAATCCTAAAGGGAGGTTCCTTTCCCTTAGCAGAATAGGCTTGAACCACCGCCTGACGGATCCACTTGCTGATAGTGGATTTAGCCGGAGGCAAACCCTTTCTAGGTCCAGAAGTGAGAGCAAACAGTCTTCCTGAAAGGCTCAGTGGCGACCAAATAAAACTTCAGAGCCCTGACCACATCTAGGGAATGCAGAGTCCGCTCCTTGGAATTAGCAGGATTAGGACAAAATGAAGGCAAGACAATGTTCTGATTAAGATGAAAAACAGACACAACCTTTGGCAGGAAGTCCAGCTTGAGCCAAAACACCACCTTATCCTGATGCCTCTCAAAATAAGGAGGTGTGATGGAAAGTGCCGCTAGTTCATAAACTCACCTTACAGAAGTGATAGCCACCATAAAGGCTACCTTAAGGGTCAGAATAGACAAGGTAGCATCACGGATAGGCTCAAAGGGAGGCCCTTGCAGGGCAGACAACACCAGATTCAAATCCCAGACTGGTAGCAAAGGCTTACGGGGTGGATGCACATGAGAAACACCCTGAAAAAAGGTTTTAACCAACCGGTGATTGGCAAAAGATCTTTGGAAAAAAATTGCCAGAGCTGAAACATGGCCTTTTAGGGTACTAAGTTGAAGGCCCTGATCCAAACCATGTTGCAAGAATTCCAGAATTCTGGGAATAGAAAACACCCGACAGGGAAGAGACTTGGACTCACACCAGGCAATGTAAGCATGCCAGACCCTGTAATAAATAAAGGATGAGGGCTTCTTCCTAGCCCGAATCATGGTATCAACAACAGAAGCAGGCAACCCCTTTTCCATCAATATGGAGGTTTGAGCAGCCAAGCCGTTAAAGCCAGCGTTTGTAAATTCGGATGGCGTAGCTGCCCCTAGGTAAAAAGATCTGGATCCTTGGGCAAGACGTGCCGGTCTACTGTCAACCGCACGACATCTGCAAACCAAACTCTTCTTGGCCAACAAGGGGCCACTAGTATGGCTGGTACCCGCTCCTGGGCTAGAAGAGGAAACGGAGGGAACACATAGACAAGCTGAACCTTCGTCCATGGTATTGCCAAGGCATCCGTGGCGAAGGCCAGAGGATCCTGAGACAGAGAGACAAATCTGGGAAGTTTGTGATTGTGACGGGACGCAAACAGGTTCACGTCCGGCTGACCCCAGCGGTGACAGAGGGAGAGAAACACCTGGTTGTTGAGAGACCACTCTCCCAGACGAGACATCCCCCTGCTCAGGGAGTCCGCCACCTGGTTCTCCACCCCTGGGATGTAGACCGCTGATATGCAGGGAACATGCTGTTCCGCCCAAGACAGAATCAGGGACACTTCCTTGAAGGCTCACTTGCTCCGAGTCCCTCCCTGATGGTTGATGTAGGCAACCGCCGTCTGGTTGCCTGAGCGAATCTGAACAGCCCGACCCCAGAGGTGAGTGGATAGGCGAGAAAGAACCAACCTGCTCGCCCTCAGTTCCAGGACGTTGATGGAAGCATGAGCCTCTTGTGGGCCCGACCGACCCTGGAACCTCAGGGACTTCCAGAAGCCTCCCCAGCCGGTCAGACTGGCATCCGTGGTGACCGTTTCCCAGCACGGGGGCAGGAAGGACCTGCCCCCCAGAAGGTTCCTTGAGTCCAGCCATCACGAGAGAGACCGTCTGGCCAGGGGAGACAGAAAAATTCCTGATCCAGGGACACAGGGTCCCGATCCTAAACTGACAAGAGGTACAACTGGAGAGGTCTCATGTGAAACTGAGCAAAGGGGACTGCCTCTAAGCAGGACACCATCAGGCCCACCAACTGCATCCCCTGACGGATGGAGGGATGAGGACACGACAGCAGAGCTCGAGCCTGCAGCTGAAGACCTTCCACCTTCTGCTGAGGAAGGAACACCTTGACCTGAGAGGTATCCAGCGTCATGCCCAGAAAGGTCCTCACCAATGACGGGGACAGAGAAGACTTGGGATAGTTGATCACCCAGCTGAAAGACTCCAGAGTGGATGTCACCATTTTAGTGTCCCGCTCTGCCTGAGGAAAAGACTCGGCCACAATCAGGATGTCGTCCAGGTAAGGAATGATGCGGATGCCCTGGTTCCTTAGCAGAGCCACCCTTCCACACAGCCGCACAGCATCATCCAGAGCAGTAAGGATAAAGGCCACAAAATCAGTGCAAAGTAAGAGAGTCCTATATTCCTCCCCCACACTACCAGCTGTTGTGCCATCAATGAGACGCTTAAGCAGTTTCTTAAGGGCAATAGCAGTAATGGCGGCAGCACATACAGGGCGCAAGCCAGCCCCCACACAGGTAAAAGCACGGCAAGCCACTTGATCCATGCGCCGGTCCTCACCGTCCCTCAGAATGGTAGTGTCAGGGGAAGGCATGACCGAAGTATTGGACAAGCCTAGCACGGGAGCGTCTACTTCAGGGGGAAATGACCACCTCTTAACAAGATCAACAGGAAAGGGATACCTTTTATCCAAACCCTTGGGCACCGCAGGCAACTTGTTAGGACGTTCCCATTCTGTAAGCACCAAGGTAAAATGTTCCTGCTCAGGGAACTCTAGACGCTGTTTACCAGGGCGAAAAAGCTCCCCCTGCTTTCTTTTAGCTACCTCAGGGGGAGCAATGTGCAAAATTTCCAAAATATGTGACATCAGATTATCAGTGTCCTCAGGGTACCATGATTGCTCTCCAGACGCAGACCCAGGGTCACTATCGCAACCCTCCTGCTGGTTCCCAGAGGAGTCAGATTCCTGGGAGAGCTCCCCCATCTCAAGGGGGTGACAGCCACCAAGATCATCAATCCCCACATACACCTCAGTAAGGGGAGCGGGCCTGGGGTCCAGGTGTCTCTTCTTGCCCGAAGCCTTCCTAGGAGCATTCCTGGAAAGCTGCTTTTGAATGTTAGCCACCCGCAGAGCCAAATCAGAATGTGACTCCCTGCCAACATTCCCCTCACTGGGGCCCAATTGCAGGAGCGGGTGAGTAGGCGACCCAAAGGAAAAAGAGAGGACACAGTCCCCAAACTACTCACCCCCTCAGAAGCTAGGACAGAAACTCTGCATCCCTATTAGGCTCACCATAAAGCCTATGGCCGGCTCCCCTTTGTGGTACAGGGTCTGCGGCTTGGAGCAGCGCTCCAGGAGCACTTGACCCTAGTGCTCCTCCACCTTCACCCGATCTGTCAGCCGAGGCTGGGAGGCACAGAGGGTCCAGAAACGGATGGAAATAGACTTGCAGGGCCGCAGGCTTGGTTGCCCCGCTCACCGGCACAAGAGAGAGAGCCATCTTCTAACTTCGCATTCCACTGCAGAGAGAACACTGGGGAACTCTATGGTTAATCCCGTTTTTATAGGGAGCCGGGACAAGCCACAGCTTTTCTGCAGTACCACTGCGGAATAACCCAACTGTTATGAATACTGAAGCGGGCCGTGCCATGCAATAAAGAAAAAACCCACAGTAAGTGCAATGCAGGTGGCTAAAGGTGAGGACATGTATTAAAGCAGACCTTCAGCGTCATTTAATGAAAAGCCAAAACCCTTAACAAATGATTCCTCAGCATCTATAATTAATATATTTAAGGTTATTAATCACTTTTTATTCTTTCCCCCACTGGGCTGCAACTCTGTTCAGGACAAAAGTGCAGGGGGTAGGGTTATAACTGTGCTTTGCACAGACAGAGCAGAGCTGGGGTCAGGAAAAGGTCAGCAATCCCAGAATGCAGAGCGACACAGTAAGTGCAATGCAGGTGGCCAGAAGTGAGTACTTGTATTAAGCCCACAGCAAGCTCAATGCAATCCTCTTACCTGTTATGTGTCTTTTTTGCCAACAGCCCAGAATCTGCCACTCACTCAGCAGCAGCCTCTTCCTATTCTACTCAGTGCTGGTGTGTTGTAGGATGTGTGTCATGTCCCACGACTTACATTTCCTTCTACCCTGGTTAATATATGTTTATTTGTATAGGCTGAGCAGTAAGCCTTTAATTCCCCTTGTCCCCTCCAGGCTCCCTTAGTCTTGCTCTGATGCAAGTAACTCCTTCCTCTCCCTTTCTGCCATTTTTACTCTGACATCCTAGCAGTGCACATCTGCTGCTACCTTCTTCAGCTATAGTTCTTTTACCTGTTGTTGCTGTATGGATCACCACAAGTTTCAGCTCTATTGAAAGTACATGTCTGCTGTACCAAGATTCTGTACCGAAATAAAGCTTTTGAAATCTTGATCGTGATCTAACCAACAATTGAGTGAGCTATCTGCCGAGCCCTATGGAGTGAAAAAAACATCCAATGCAGACACACATAAGGAACGTGGCGCTGTCTACAGGATTCCATTTGCTGCCATCTGGTGAGTCAGAATAATGTGTTACCCCGCCTTTTATACATGGTGGAGCCCCTGTGACGTGCCAGAGAAGAAGCTGTATGGATACATGAAATTCTGTCTAAATAAAGAGGGGTATCCCATAAAAAGAACTTGCCCTAAGCCCTAAAGAAGACCTACGGCCCATATCTCTCTGTACCCCCTCTGTACCTCCTCTTTATGACCAGGTCCCTCTGTACTTCCATTGACTTCTGTACTTCTGTGCTCTGCATTCCTCTTCATGGCCATCTCTATTTACACCCTAGTACTCTCTCTTCATGACAATCTGTTGCTGTGTGGTACTTTTAAAACCACGCTCATGCATTTATGTGCTCAACAAGGCATTTATGTGGGAAATATCCATTGAAAATGGGGCTGCTATTCCCACTTTGGTCACTAGATGGGGGTATAAGACCACAAATGAGTGAATCAGAATTTTATTCAGTTATAGCTCAGCAGGGCTGGCTCCAGGGTTTTGTGGGCCCCTGGGCGACAGAGTCTGAGTGGGCCCCTTGTGACAAACAGAGCCATTTGACGAACATTAAATATGCACGGCAAATGGCTCTGATTGGATGAGAGCACACACTTGCGCCATAGAACCAGGGAAGGGTGAGTTTTTACAGACGAAATAAAACCCAAGTTAAAATCCTGGGTTTTGTTCCTCTTTAAAGAGGAACAGCCGCCTCTGTGACTAGCCATGGAGTCTAAAAGACAGGACTGGCTGATTATCCCACCCTGGGGCAGTAAAACTTCTCGCAATGCGTGCCAGCATTTAACGCTATGCAGAACTTCTATCGGGCGAGTGTCTGTAGCAGGCATTTCAGAGCACCCGCTAGTAGTTGCAGTGCTCGGCCGTGGTTCGCTAGTTCAGAGCGCCTCAGTCGCTGTGCAGCACTGATGAATACGTTGTGGGAAGACGCTATATGAGCAGTACATCGCTGTATAGGAGCGAATAGTAGCGACTGGTCAGTGCGACCGACTCACACCATATTCATCGAAAAAACTGCCTCACACACCGCCGGCACTCAAAAATGCTTCGCTGCAGCCCAGAGCACCAGAGGCTGTGTGATTAAAGGCTGTTTTTTAACATGTATCCACCAGTAACAAAGCGAAAACATATGGAATGACATTGTTATAACATTGTGACATGAACACATTAATGCCAGACCTGTAATGTCAATTCTGCATAAATATATCAAAAATGGAAAAAGTTTTCAAAAATGTCTTTTTCTAGGCCAGGAGAGGTCACAACATTATTTGAGATTAAAAAAAAAATTTATAAAAACCCCCTGTTTAAAGAGAAGTAAAAGAACATCCATTGAAATGTATGGGAGAGCGACAGGTAGCGAGAGGTAAGACATGGTGCTCTGCAAGGCTGAACGCCGTCGCTGTTCGCTGAGGCTGGGATAATGATGAATCAGACGCTACCTGGCGCTATCCCTTCATGAATAAGGCCCCAAGTTTATTTGTCTGTATGACTTTTCTTCATTCATTTGTCTTTCTTTCTCTTCTTCCTTCCCACTCTCTTTGTTCTTTCTTTTATTCCATCCATTTTCCTACATTCTTTCCTTCCTCTTGTCTTCTTTTTTTCCTTTCCATCCATCACAACTACCTTCTCTTTCCTCCTTCCATCTATTCCTTCCTCCCCTACTTTCGTTCCTTCTTTTCTCCCTTCCTTCCTTCATTCTCTTCCATTCCATCTACCGTGCTTATCTTTCCTTCCTTCCTTCTTTCTTCTTTTTTTCTTCTTTTTTTTTTCTTTTCCTTTCACCCTTCCTTCCTTCCTTTCCTCCCCCTTCTTTTCACCCTTCCTTCCATCACTCTTTATTTCCTGTCTCTTCTCCTCCCTCTTTCTTTCTTTCCTACCCTCTTTTGCTTGCTCTCTTTTCCTCTACTTTTTTCCTTTTCTTCCTCCTTTTCCATCTCTTCATTTTTGTTCTATCCTTTTTGCTGCTTTGTACTGCAGCCCCCAAACTTCTGCTGCATAGGGGTTCCGTAGCAACCAGGCCCCCTTGGTTGCTGAACAGGGGACCCCATAGTAGCCTGGCCCCCATTGCCACATAACAGTGGTGGGCCCACAGCAGTCTGCTATAGGGCCCCTCCTTCAAGGTAGGTGCAGTGTTCCGGCAGCCCACCATTACAAAGCCACAGGTGCCAGGCTGCTATAGCCCCCCCCCCCCCCCGTGCAGAAGCCACAGGAGGCCCCATAGCAGCTTGGCCCCATGGCTGCTGCACTGGAAGGAGAGGCCATATTGTAGGTTGCTGTGGGCCCCACTGTTACATAGCCACAGGGGCCAGGCTGCTATGGGGCAACCTGTGCAGCAGCCATAGGGCTCTGCTGCTGCCAGCATCCTGGCTCATGGTTGCTGCTTGGGGGGGGGGGAGCATCCTGCCCCCTGTGGCTATGTAACAACTGGGCCCACAGCAACCTGCAATATGGCTTCCCTTTCCAGTGCCTGGCTGTGCCCCCGCTCCCCCGGGCGCTGCAATACATACCTGTTGGCAGGGATTGCAGGAGCCCGGGACACTGGGACTTGCTTGCCGGAACTATATTTTTTCGCCGCACTAGCACAGCTCCTGCCTCTCCCCCCCATCGAGGGGCCTGCAGGCGGAGTAAGAAGACTGCCCCGTCCCCCTCACATCACCCCAGGGCCACCCAGAGCCGCCTCGCCATTGGACAGGCCATCAGGCGAAGCGACCAATCAGATGATGGAGGAGCAGGTGCGCAGGCAAGCAGTCTGCAACCCGCCCCCACCACCAAAGGGACGTACCACAGGGCCCAGCAAGACTGGGCAGTCACCGGAGCAGCGATGGAACGAGGAAGGTAAGTATTAGGGATGGGCTAACTGGTTCGTCAAAAACAAAGTTCGTTCCGAATTTCAGGAAAAATTTGGTTCAGCACGAAACCGAATTTTTGGGTGTTCGTGCTGATCGAATCTTTCCTGAAATTCAAAAAAAAAAACTCCCCACCATCCTGGTTCCAGCGCCTTGCAGGGTCAGCGGGTGGCGCCTGTACAGCTTACAGTGCAGCCAGATCCCCACTCCTCCCATGCGCAGGCTTTTGTGCATTCCTTGCCTCAAACAGGGAGCTTCACAGGTTAAATGTAAAGTTATATTTGCAGTGTAACACCTGTTACTTTGTTTATAATATGTAGGTTTTTATGTAACTTTTCCTTTTTTTTAATAATATTTATCCATGTTGCTATGGCTTCCTCTGTGTCAGCCCACACACAGGGATGTTGTTAAAGTGGACCAACACCCACCCTGATCGGGGATGCCCCGCTGTGTGAAACCCCCCAGGACGCCCGCAAATCCTACCTGTTCCTCGTTCCAATGGCGCATGTGCGAGCCGTCGCCGCCTCTCTCGCATCCCTCTAGCAGGGCGTGCACCTGCGCCGGCCATTCACAAACGGACGCGCGAGAGGCGGCGGGCGCTCTCACCTTGTCCATCGACGGACCTCGCTTGTCCGTCGGCGGTGATTGGTAGAGCGAGTCACGTGGGAGCAGGGTCAGGTGAGTTTTTGGGGCTTTCTGGGGGGTTTTACATGATCGGGGTGCCCCGCGGAAGTGGACGAACACCCAGGATAGTGAAAATCCTGGGTGTTGGTCCACTTTAACATTCAGAGGCAGGCGGCTTGACTGGCTAGGACAGGCAGGCTTTAACATTAGGAAGCCCTGATTGGTCTTCAGTCTGTGATGTTTACACAGTGAAGTGAATATCAATTAGCCATGTGCTTGTGTGTTTTCCAATGACGTGGCTAGTGATGATTGGAGCCTGCCGGACAGTGCAGTGAATATTAATTAGCCATGTGTGTGCAGTGTCTTCTAGGAAGATTAGCTGCAGCCATCCAGCATTTTATGCCATGCCCCGCTGACAGTGCAACCCGCCTTCTCCCTCGGTTGGCCCGCCTTCTCCCTCGGTTGGCCCGCCTTCTCCCTCGGTTGGCCCGCCTTCTCCCTCGGTTGGCCCGCCTTCTCCCTCGGTTGGCATTTAGGTAAGCTTGTGCTACACACAGCATGGTGGGAGCGGGAGGCCGGCCCCACAGCTGACAGTGCAGGCATCCTCCCCGCTCCCACCATGCTGTGTGTAGCACACATTAGAGATGAGCAAAAGATTTGAATCGGAGGAACCCCAATCGTCCGAATCCAATAGGAAGTTCGCTCATCCATTGGGCCCCCCCCCCCCACTGCTGCACTAGTGGGCCCCCCCTACTGGCCCGGGCCCTCGGCAGGTTTCCGGGTTTGCCGGGTGCTGGAGCCGGTCCTGGCTCAGGGTTTCCCCTTAGGGTGAGTTGGGGGGGGGGGCATAAGATACTTCTGGGGAACAACAGGAAACTGCTGAGATTGGTTGGGAGCTTTTTGGAGGGAAAAACCTCAAGCTACAATATATAGAGCAAGGTGTTATAAGGTGAAGCAAAATGGACAGGCGGGGAGATCGTCCATAACCAGGCTAAGGGGAAGACTGGAGTAGCCTCCTGTGTAAGATGTTTGGTGTGGCTACTACAGAGATGAGTCCCGGGTGCAGATGGAAGTGAGTAGGAGAACGTGACTTTAGAGACTGATTCATTACTAACGCCAGGTATCAGCAGATGAGCGTCTGTATAGCGGCGCTTAGAGCGACCACTAGTAGATGCTGTAAGCGGGTATCGTGCACTGTAACAGAGCGCCTCAGTCACTGTAGTAACCTGGCCGGCGATGATGAATGTGATGTATGTTGGGTGCTCTAACACCAGTATAGCGCTGCAGCGAGCGAGAAGTAGAGCCAGCTCAGTGCGTCTGACTCTCGGCGCTCCACACCATACTTATCAAAAAAAGACACACACAGCGTCGCTGCTCTAAATCTGGTCGCTGTAGCATAGAGCGCCAGATGCTGTGTGATTAAAGTCTGTTTTTGAACACATATCCACCAGTAACAAAGCAAAATCACATGGAATGACATTGTTTTAACATTGTGACAGTTTAGTGCCAGACCTGTAATGACAATTCTGCATAAAAATATAAAAAGTCCAAAAAGTTTCTAAAAGTGTTTGTTTGCAGCCAGGAGACGTCACACAATGATTGGAGCAAAAATAAAAAAAAATTGTCAAACACGCTGTTTAAACACAAGCAAATGAACGGCCATTGAAATGTATGGGAGAGCGACACTGAGCGAAAGGTAATACCTGGTGCTCCTGAGCCTAGAGCGCCGGCGCTATACACTGAGCCACCTGTAATAATACATGTGGCGTTACATGGCGCTGTTAGAGTCGCTCACCAGATTCGCTTTCATAAATATGGTTTTGCGTACAGCGCTCGGCTTTCACCAGATGCTGTCTGCCGCTACGAGGCGCTACCTGGTGCTATCCTTTCTTAAAGGAGCACTGTCACGAAATAGCGTAATTTGAAAAACCCAAATAAACACATCAGCTAATGAGGGGAGGGGTCACTTATACACCCGAACTGAATAAAACTGCCGCCAAGCTTGTGGTCGTATTCTCCTGGTAGGAATAAAATCCAGGGGTGACAGGTTTAGTCTATCAGGGGGTGACAGAACCTGTCACCCAATTTCCTCTTCCTTCCATTAATAAAATTAAAAAAACATGCCTGGCTGGCTATTTCTTGATGCAGGATGTAAAGGTGACCCCTCCTCCTGCCATCCAGCATATCTATATGAATTATTATTGGGCCATTTTTTCGCGATAGTGCTTCTTTAAATAACCCCCTTAGTAAGGCAGAGCAGCGCTGAGATGCAGAGAAAGTGAGAAGACTGAGGTGCGAGGAGACCACACAGGGAGAAGAAGACTCTGGCATTGGATGTGACAGAGGAGGCGCCCTTTAGGAGTAGAGAGGATCCAAAGGGACTGACAGACTGCAATGGAGGTGACACTCTGGTAAGGTGTGGCTGCCCAAGTCTTAGGCCCCTGCCCTGCATTAACGGTGTGTGAGGGAGAATATTCTGACTCATCAGATGGCAGCAAATGGAATCCTGTAGACAGCGCCATGTTCCTTGTGTGTGTCTGTGCTGGATGTTTTCTTCCCTCCATAGGGCTCGGCAGATAGCTCACTCAATTGTTGGTTAGACCAGTGATAAGTTTTCAAAAGCTTTATTTCGGTACAGAATCTTGGTACAGGAGACATGTACTTTCAGTGCAGCTGGAAACTTGTGGTGAAATCTATACAGCAACAACAGGTGAAAGAACTATAGCTGAAGATGGCAGCAGCAGATGTGCACTGCTAGGATTAAGAATGGCCACCAGGGAGAGGAAGAAGGGAGGAGATACTTACATCAGAGCAAGACTAAGGGAGCCTGGAGGGGACAAGGGGAATTAAAGGCACACTGCAGAGCCTATGCAGTAAACACATATTAAAACATTAACCCGGGTAGAATGAAATGTAAGTCGTGGGACATGACAGAGAAGCCTTTGTGTCGGGGAAAGGTCCGGGCTATGTAGTAGACGTTTCCTGTGTGTTTTACTAATTGGCAGCCCGACAGTCCCTCTGCTGGTCTCAGGTAATCCCGCTGCCCAGTCTGGGATACCCCACAGACACTCTCCATTATGAGGGGGTTCTCAGTTCAAAGTGGGGTGTTGGCCTCCGGAATCCCCCTCTGGAAAAAGAACTACATTTAATTGGGAAATACAATACTGCCTAACTGTAGTGGATGCGTTCCTGGCCAATGGCACATGTTCTGAGGAGCGAGGGGGGTTCTTGGACCTAGGGTAGGGCGACTCAGGTTCGTGTGGCATGTGTGGGGTGGAGGTGCACTTACTGATTCAGCTGTCGCTGGTCTCCATTGATGACACTCCTTGATGCAAACAACAGGGTCTTTATTTGAAGGCTTCCATCCATGTCAACAGCATAATCCAGTACAGGCAATATTCCTTGGCAATTACAGCAAACAGTCTTTACAGCTTCCAGTTACTCTCCACGGGCTCCTTCCCTCACTGTTACTCAGCTCCTCCACTACATTAACACTCACTCCCCTCTTGAGCTTGGAACCTAAGAACTAAGAAGAACTCTAGAAGGGTTGGGCCCTCCCTTATATAACCTCTGAAATGTTGCCTTCATGTTGCTAGGCTCAACCAATGGCAGGACAGGTGATGTTGCCAATGCCACCTGGCTGGGTCTCTAATTACTTACTTTAAGGAGTGTGCTAGATGGGGAGGCCGATTCATTAATAGCGCCAGGTAGCGACAGATGAGCGACAGTAGCATTATTTTCACAGCGCACGCTAGTATACGCTGTGCTTGGCCGTTGTTCGGCTGTTGACAGCGACCCGTCGGTGTGCGGTAATGTTGAATACGGGGTTAGGAGTCGCTGTTTGACAGGTTCCGCGCTGTATGGGAGCGCATGACAGCGAATGGCCAGCGAACGGCTCCCAGCATATTCATTAACAAATCACGCTCAAAAAATTCTCGCGCTGTGAAATGCTTGTTTAAACCCCAGAGCGCTGGCGGCGATGGGTTAAAAGTATTTTTTTAACCCCCAAACAACCATATTTTTTGAAAAAAAAAAAACATGTTTTTCAAAACATTTTGTAATATGAATACATTAATATCAGACCTGTAATATCAATTCTGCACACATTTTTTTTTTATTTTCTTTTTACCTTAAAAAAAATATCTAACATTGCAGAAGTGGTCACAGAATTTTTGACATTTAAAAAAAAAAAAAAAACATTAATAGCAATTAATTATTAATATTTAAAGATTGCTCAATTGAAATGCATTGGAGAGCGCCAGGTAGCGAGAGGTCATACCTGTCGCTGTTCAAGGTTGCTCGCTGGCGCTGTGGGGTGAGGCTGGAATAATGATGAATGATTCGCTATCTGGCGCTCTGTCAGTCGCTAAGCAGGATCGGCTTGATAAATGTGTGATTGCGGAGGGGAGCCGGCGGTCTCGTGGCGGTGAGCGTCATTACCGTTCGCTCACCATTCGCTACCTGGCGCTATCCCTTGTTAAATAAGGGCCTAATTAATATTAGTTGCTGTAATTCCTTAGGCAACACTGTCATCAAGTGGATTCATGACGCAATGGCACCTAAGTCCCACATTTAACCACTATTATTAAAGTTCCTGTCACTATCAGGGACTACGCTACTGTCAGGGCTCTAATCTTTCCTAAGGGCCTTATTCATGAAGCTCTAGCGGCAGGTAGTGCCTTGTAAGCGTCAGGTAGCGCCAGGTGAACGCCGAACACGGCACGCAATTACACATTTATGAAGCCGAATCTGGTGATCGACTGGAAAGACGCCAAGTAGCGTACAAATCATCATTATACCGGGCTCAGCGTACACTGCCGGCGTTCAGCCTTACCTGTCGCTACGTGGCGCTCTCCCATACGTTTCTATGGACGATCCTTAAATCCCTTCCCTGATCCCAATTTATTTATTTTTTTTCAATAAAATCTCAAAACTTTCTGACATGTATCCTGGGCAAGAAAATGACATTTTTGAAAACTTTTTGGATTAATAATATATTTATGCAGAATTGTCCTTACATGTCTGGTATTAAAGTGTTCATGTTACAATGTAATAACAATGTAATTCCATATGTTTTCGCTTTGCTACTAGTGGATATGTGTTCAAAAACAGACTTTAAACACACAGCTTCTGGCGCTGTGGGCTACACCGGTGCTGTTTGATGAATTTGGTGTGTGGCGGTCACACACTGAGCTGGCGCTACCGTTTGCTCCCATACAGCGTAGTACTGCGACTCACACAACATATTCATCAATGCCAGCCAGCGACTATGGCGCTCTGAAACAAAGAACCATGGCCGAGCACAGCGACTACTAGCGGGCGCTCTGAAATCCACGCTACAGATGCTCATCTGTCGCTACCTGGCGTTAGGAATGAATCCGCCTGCCCGTGTAGTGTTGACCACTGTATCTACCCGTCACATAACCCCAATGCTGAAACATTCTGACAAGCAAGTGTACCCATGTTCTATGCTGAAGGACACAAGCCTCATTAACCCTTTCACTGAAACGTCCATTTGAAGTGAGTGTTTCTGTATTTGCTTTTATTCAAAGCTATGCAAGTTTATTGGCCTGTGAACTGGGTATTTCACTGTGATATGGATTAAAGCTTAAACTTTCATTTCATGACCCTGCAATAATAAAACAAGCTGATGCTTTCACGTATCCTGCTTTCTGTTGAGTGTCTGTTTGCTGTGATACCATCTTGTCATCTCCCCATGCTGCAGTCCCATTAACCCTTACCCTCGCTTACCATACCTCTGTGCTGTGACATTGTCTGCAATAAGTAGCAGTGGCACCATGACATCTTTTGGATTGCAGTTAAAGTGGACCAAAACCCACATCGATCGGCCAGGAAATCTGTAAGATTCCCGGGCCGATCGATTTCCTCCCACCGGTGCATCCAAAATCGGGATGCTCCGCTGTGTGGAACCCCCCCCCCCCGCAGGTTGCCCGCTACACTTACATTCCTTCCTGGTCCAACGGCGCTTGTGCGAGCCACAGCTGCATGCCTGCTATCCCCCAGGGCACGCTCCTAATTACAGGGTAGCACGGGATGCGGCCGTCACATCGCTCGCCTTAGACGATGTGACGCCAGCGGATCCGAGTGCGCTGATTGGATGAGCAGCCGCGCATGTGCCGTGGGACCGGCAAGAGGTGAGTTGGTTTCGGAGATCTGGGCGGTTTCACACAGCGGGGCACCCCCCGCAGGCAAGAACCAAAACCCACGATAGTCAAAATTCTGGGTTTTGGTCCACTTTAAAGCAGACTGTGATTACTGCTGGTTAACCCCGATAACTACCGTTAAACCTGCACTCACTTGTACTGCCCACCCCCTCCTCTCCATGACCATTTCTTTCTATATTAAAATATATGTCAAAAGAGTGGGGTAACCCACTTTTACTTTATTAGTCGAGTTAATTACATCACATTAGAAAGGTTTTAGATCAATTCATCAATTTTAAAATTAAAAACTTAATTACATACAAAGCATTAAAATTGCACTTTTCACCACATAATAGGAAACACACGGGGGTGCACCACAAATATAAGTGACTGTGCTACACTGTACCTAAAACACTACATGAACCAAACACAAGAGGCTGGAGGGAACCTGTCCCTCTTTACCTCAATGGCAGGAGCACAAAAAATATTAAACCACAGTCAGATAAAAAATATGAAACATCATTTTATTAAGAACAAAGACACAACAAGTAATACAAGACATACAAACAAAAATTAAAAACCCTGTATCTCCCCAATTGCTTCCAGTGCTAATAAAAAGCAATTAATATCTGGCAAATTGGACTAGGAAAGGTACCTTGGCGCTTATTTATCACGGGCTAGCGCCAGGTAGTGTCTGACGAGCGCCAGGTAGCGGCAGCTAACGGCGACTACCGACTCAAGTACGCCCGGCGGTGGTCACAATGACGCATTTATCAAGCAAAATGAGGCTAGCGCCGGCGAGAGCGACGGCTAGTGCGGCATTCATCATGAAGCCGCCTGGACCGAACAGCGCCGCTGCAAATTCCCTCACAGCGCCAGGTATGAGCTGTCGCTCCCTGGCGATGTCCAATGCATTTCAATGGAGCAATCTATAATTAATCATAATTAATTGGTATTATTTTTTTTATTTTTTTTTTAATGTCAAAAATTCGGAGACCACTTCTGCAATGTTAGGATTTATTTTTAAGTAAAAAAAAATTTTAAAAAAAATTTGTGCAGAATTGATCTAACAGGTCTGAGATTAATGTATTCATATTACAAAATGATTCTATAAACATGTATAATGTTACATTCAAAAAATATGGTTGTTTAGGGGTTAAAAACTAGTTAATACCCATCGCCGCCAGCGCTCTGGGGTTTAAACAAGGAATGGACAGCGACAGCACATTCGGAGCGTGATTTGTTAATGAATATGAAGCTAGCCGTTCGCTGTGGCCATTCGTTGTCAGGCGCTCACATACAACGCTGAACCTGTGAAACAGCGACCCCCCAGCCCGCATTCAACATTACCACACACCGACTGAGTCGCTGTCATCAAGCTAACGCCGGCCAAGCACAGCAAATACTGGCTGGCGCTGAAAAAATCACGCTACAGTCGCTCATCTGGCGCTACCTGGCGCTATTGATGAATCGGCCTCCCCGTTTTTTGTGTCGGCACAAAACCCTTGTTAATATACAATAATCTAAACACAGTGTCTAACCTGTGTAAATTCATATAAACAATATTGTGTGTGCTGCAAAACTCCTATACATATTATTATTATTATTATTATTGTTTATTTATATAGCGCCATCATCTTCCGTAGCGCTTTACAAAGTAGTAATTACAGACAGGGTAGAAACATACGGTACATATACTAATTCAAATGCAGTTGTACAGAGTTGACAATGGATATTCTGAATACAAGATACAATAGGGGAGAGAGCCCTGCCCTTGCGAGCTTACAGTCTAAAGGAAGAGGGGTGAAGACGAGGGGGAAGGATCACAAACAGTCAGTATTGAGCTTTGTGGCATGTGCCCTTTAGAAGATTGGTTAGGCCAGATTATATGCTTGTCTGAATAAGTGAGTTTTAAGGGCGCCTTTGAAGGTTTTATATATATATATAACATATAACAATATATTGCTGTTTAAATATAAATAAATATCCAAACCACGAAATAATTAATATTAATTAGTGAATAAAGTGCTTCAAATTGTTTATATGAATTTACACAGGTTAGACACTGTGTTTAGATTATTGTATATTTACAAGGGTTTTGTGCCGGCACAAAAAACAAGGTACCTTTCCTAGTCCAATTAAATTATACTTAGGAGTTTGCCAGATATTAATTGCTTTTTATTAGCACTGGAAGCAATTGGGGAGATACAGGGTTTTTAATTTTTGTTTGTATGTCTTGTATTACTTGTTGTGTCTTTGTTCTTAATAAAATGATGTTTGATATTTTTTATCTAACTGTGGTTTAATATTTTTTGTGCTCCTGCCATTGGGGTAAAGAGGGACAGTTTCACCACATAATACATTACTCAAGTGTTCAATTATCCATTTTGGCTGGTTTGGTTAGGCTTTAAAATGTTCTTAGCGTGTCGGATTCCTCCAACACGTTTCATCCAACTGGCTTCCTCAGGGAAGATTATAATCCAGAAAACAATTAGATATTGGGTGTAGGTTGCACCCAATAATGAGTTTAAGGTCTGTTAGGGTGACCCCACTCTTTACATAGAGAAAAAAACTTTTTTAACAATCACTTGATCTTTATTGAATAAGGCGGGGTTGCCCTAACAGACTTTAGACTCATTATTGGGTGCAGCCTGCATCCAATATCTAATTGTTTTCTGTGGTTCAGTTTTAAGGGCTTACCAGCACTTTCTATAGGGTTCTGGGTCACAGCAGTGAAGTGTGTTGTCTCTTAGTGGTCCAACCTTGGGGCCAACACAACCAATTTTTTTTTTTCGTTATATTAAGATTATAATCCAGCTTTAGTGTAATTCCATATCATTTTATGCCTTTTGGGATGAAAAGCCTGAGACCCCCAGGGCGCTGGTGATCTTACCTGATCCCATCGGGTCCCATGGCACAATTTCACCGGTGTCCGCTTCCTTTTTGAATGGCTCGCGTGCGCGCCCAAACAGCGCCCCAGGTGGCTGCACCTCGTCACAGTGGCCAATGAGCTCTTTCAAAAAGTTCCGCGGGGTGCTGCTTTGTCGGTGTAAAAGCCCAATTTTCTTTGAAAACTGGGCCACTGTCAAGGCAACAGCAGCACCGGCTGCTCAGCGGGGGGGCCAAACAAAGCGATGGACCCTAAATTGGGTTTGCATCCGCTTTAATCTTAGCTCAATCTATAGCACATGAGCAGGCCTCCGATGGCATCCCCAGCACCCTTCCATCAAATGTATGCACCCCTGGCATATCTAAATGGCTGGCGCCAGAAGACTGAAAATCTTTAAAGTGGACCAACACCCTCCCATGATCTATAAGATTCCCAGACCGATCAGTCCCCTGACTGCGGGGCACCCCGATCGGGTGAAACCCCCCAGAAACCCCTAAATCCCTACCTGCTCCTCGATCCAGCGGCGCCCGCCGCCGCCTCCCGCGCGTCCCTCTAGTAGGACACGCATCCGCGCCGGGCGTTTGTGAATGGCGCGCGCCCTGTAAGAGTGACGCGCGGGCAGCGGCGGCGGGCGCGCTCTCTTGTCCGTCGCTGCCTCCCGCTTTTCGCTGGCGGGGATTGGCTGCAGCGGTCACGTGGGAGCGGGGAGAGGTGAGTTTTTGGGGCTTTCTGGGGGGTTTCACACAGCGGGGACCCCCAATCGGGGTGCCCCACCGAAGTGGACCAAAACCCAGGATAGTCAAAATCCTGGGTGTTGGTCCACTTTAAGCCAGACCAACAGCACAAAAACTTCCCAAAACTCACTCCCTCCCATCTGCATGCATGATACGGAATCATTGTCAGCACTTACATTTGCTCCTGCACACACACAAAGCTTAAACAAAGTCACGGCCACCTAGGAGACACCGGGGGGCTTCTTCCTTTCCCAACATCCCAACCTGAACAGACATAACCCTTGACATTAACCAACATGGAGGCTGATTCATTACTAACGGCAGGTACCGGCAGATGAGCGTCTGTATAGCGGCGCTTAGAGCCACCGCTAGTAGACACTGTAAGCGGGTATCGCGCGCTGTAACAAAGGGGTTCAGTCACTGTAGTATGCTGGCCAGCAATCATGAATGCGACGCACGTTGGTCGCTGTAACGCCAGTATTATGCTATAAGGAGCGAAAGGTAGCGCCAGCTCAGAGTGACCGACTCTCAACGACTCACACCATATTCATCAAAAAATCACCCTCACACAGCATCGGCGCTCTGGATCTGGTCGCTGTAGCATAGAGCGCCAGACGCTGTGTGATTATAGTGTGTTTTTGAACACATATCCACCAGAAAACACACGGAATTACATTGTTGTAACATTGTTACATTATTATTATTGTTTATTTATATAGCGCCATCATCTTCCGTAGCGCTTTACAAAGTAATTTTAATACTTTAATGCCAGACCTGTAGTGACAATTCTGCATAAAAATAAAAAAAAAAAAAACTTTGCAAAAATGACTTTTTCGAGCCCATGAGATGTAACACAATTATTTGAGAATAAAAAATAAAAAAATAGAATCAGGAAAGGGATTTGAAGGAACATCCAGTGAAATGTATGGGAGAGCGAACGGTAGCGACAGGTCTTACCTGGCACTCTGGAGGCTAGAGCGCCGGCGCTATACGCTGAGCCACCTGTAATGATACATGTGACGCTACATGGCGCTGTTTCAGTTGCTCACCAGATTCGCTTTAATAAATGTGGTATAGCGCACAGCGCACAGATGCTGCCTGCCGCTACGAGTCACTAGCTGGTACTAGACCTTGATGAATAAGCCCCATAGCCCACAATGCACAGCGGCAGGAAGCCCAGCAGCACTTCCTCCACTGCAAGCTCCATAGGACAGCATTGAGGAGGCAAATCACATGAGTTATAAAAAGGTAAATTCAAATCACTTAAACCGGACCTTCACCATGATGTAATGAAAAGCCCAAACTCTTAAAAAACTATTCCCCAGCATCTAAAATTAATATATTTTACATTTTTAGTCACTAACTTATTATTCTTTCCCCCACTGGGCTGCAACTCTGTTCAGGAATTTAGGATACGGGCGCCGCCATCTTGACTCAGAAGCATCACACTTACTGAGGAGAGGAGAGTGGGATAAGGTACAGGTGGGCAGGTTATAGCTGTGCTTTGCTCAGACAGAGCAGAGCTGGGGTCAGGAAAAGGTCAGCAGTCCCAGAATGCAGAGCAGCACAGTCAGGAGGCACTTCCTGTTTGCAGGCTGCCTGATAAAATGGCGGCTTCCATAAGCCGCCATCTCGGAAGTTTAAAGGCTCATAACATGCAGTAGGTGCAGGTAGGATGATTTTTAATGTGGACAATCTGTATGTACAGGGTGTGGGAAACATATAAGATAGACTCTTATTCAGAGTGAAGGACCGCTTTAAGTAGATAAGTAGTTGCAGTGCCATTAAATGAGCAGTGGGTGGCGATGTTGGTCTGATGGTGGATCTGCTGCCAGTTGTAGAAATCTAAGGCCCTTATTTATGAAGGAATAGCGACAGGTAGCGACTGGTGAGCGGCCGGTAATGACGGGCGCCGCCACGAGAACGCCGGCTCCCCACCACAATCACACATTTATCAAGCCGATCCTACTTAGCGACTGAGATAGCGCCATATAGCGACTCATTCATCATTATTCCAGCCTCAGCCCACAGCGCCAGCGTCCGACTTTGAACAGCGACAGGTATGACCTCTCGCTACCTGGCGCGCTCCAATGCATTTCAATGGAACAATCTTTAAATATTAATAATTAATTGTTATTAATGTTTTTTTTTTTAAATGTGAAAAATTCTGTGACCACTTCTGCCATGTTAGATAATTTATTTTAAGGGAAAAAAATTAAAAAAAATGTGTGCAGAATTGATATTACAGGTCTGATATTAATGTATTCATATTACTAAATTCTTTAAATTTTTTTTTTTTTTTGGTTTCCAAAAATATGGTTGTTTGGGGGTTAAAAAACTACTTTTAACACATCGCCGCCAGCGCTCTGGGGTTTAAACATGCATTTTACAGCGCTTGAATTTTTTGAGTGTGATTTTTTGATGAATATGGTGGGAGCCGGTCGCTAGGGCCAGTCGCTATCATGCGCTCCCATACAGCGCGGAACCTGTCAAATAGCGACTCGTAACCTTGTATTCAAAATTACGCCACACCGACTGAGTCGCTGTCAACTACCGAACAACGGCCAAGCACAGCGACTACTAGCGGGCGCTGTGAAAATACCGCTACAGTCGCTCAACTGTGGCTACATGTCGCTATTAATAAATCAGCCTCTTTGTCTCCTTCCCGCCCACCTTTCTTTCCTTCCCACGTTCTCTCTACTTTCAACATTTTCGCCTTCCTTTTTTATTTCCCTCATACACTCCTTCTTCTTATCCACATTCCCTCCATTGTTCTTCCTTTTTCATGTTCTCTGTACCTTTCTCTCTTTTTCCTTCCTTTCTTTTTCTCTTTTCCACACTCCCTTTACCTTTCTATCTTTTCCACATTATCTCTTTTCTACATTCCCTCCTTCCTCTCTTCTTTACCACACTCCCCTTTTTTCCTTACCCACATTCCCTCCATCTTTCCTTCTTTCCCACATTCTCCCCTCCTTTCCCTCTTTTCTACATTCCCTCCCTCCTTTTTTTCCTTTCCACACTCCATCCTTTCTCTTTTCCACTTTCACTCCATCTTTCTTTTTCCACATTTCCTCTTTTTTCTATGCAAATTCACTCCATATTTCTTCTCTCCTTTCTACATTCTTAGCTCCTTTTTTCTTACGTACATTCCCTTCACCATTCTCTCTTTTTATCCACCTTTCTATCTTTTCCACACTCCCTCCTATCTCTTTTCCACATTCACTCCATCTTTCTTTTTCGACATTTCCTTTTTTTCCTATGCAAATTCCCTCCATATTTTTCTCTCTCCTTTCTACATTCTTACCTACATTCCCTCTATCATTCTCTCTTTTTTTAAACAAACTTTCTCCCTTTTCCACAGGCCCCTATTCCCTTTTCTCTTTTCTACAGTCCCTCCTTTCTTTTTCTTTTCCACATTTCCTCCATCTTTCTTTCTTTTTCACATCCCCCCATCTTTCTTTCTTTTCCACATTCTCTTTACACATTTCTACATTCCCAACTTCCTTTTGTTCTTTTCCACACTCCCTCCCTTTCCATATTCCCTTCATCTTTATTTTCCACATTCTCTCATATTTTATTCTCTTTTCTACATCCCTTCATGCCTTTTTTCTTTTCAGCATTCCCTATGCCCCCTATTCCCTCCTTCCTTTTTTCTTTTCCACACTCCCTCCTTTTCTCTTTTCCACATTCACTCCATCTTTCTTTTTCCACATTTGCTTTTTTTTCTATGCACATTCGCTTCATATTTTTTCTCTCTTTTCTATATTTTTCATCCTGTTTTTCTTACCTACATTCCCTCCATCATTCTTCTTTTTTTATCCACCTTTCTCTCTTTTCTACATTCCCTCCTTCCCTTTTCTCTTTTCTACATTCCCTCCTTCCTTTTTTCTTTTTCACATTTTTCTTTACCTTTCTCTCATTTCTACATTCCCACCTTCCTTTTGTTCTTTTCCACACTCCCTCCTTTTCTCTTTTCCACATTCACTCCATCTTTCTTTTTCCACATTTGCTTTTTTTCTATGCACATTCGCTTCATATTTTTTCTCTCCTTTCTACATTTTTCATCCTGTTTTTCTTACCTACATTCCCTCCATCATTCTTCTTTTTTATCCACCTTTCTCTCTTTTCTACAGTCCCTCCTTCCTTTTTCTCTTTTCTACATTCCCTCCTTCCTTTTTTCTTTTTCACATTTTTCTTTACCTTTCTCTCATTTCTACATTCCCGCCTTCCTTTTGTTCTTTTCCATATTCCCTCCATATTTTATTCTCTTTTCTACATTCCCTCCTTCCTTTTTTCTTTTCCACATTTTTCTTTACCCTTCTCTCATTTCTACATTCCCGCCTTCCTTTTGTTCTTTTCCACATTCCCTCCATATTTTATTCTCTTTTCTACATCCCTTCACGCCTTTTTTTCTTTTCAACAATCCCTATGCGCCCCTTCCCTCCATTATTATATTCCCGCTGGCTATTTTCTATTCCCTCTATCTTTTTTATGTTTTTCTCTCTCTCACACTTTTCCACATTCCTAGCCTCTCTCTCTCTCTTTCCCATTCTCTCCCTCATCCCTCTTTTTTCAATGACCCCACCTTGACATCATCTCTGTCATGAAGGGATAGCGCCAGGTAGCGGCAGGTATCGTCACGAGAACGCCGCCCACAGTACGCAATTCCACATTTATGAAGCCGAATCTGTTGAGCGACTGGGATAGCGCCATGTAGCGTCCGATTCATCATTATCCCAGCCTCAGCGTACAGCGCCGGCGTTCAGCCTTGCAGAGCGCCACGTATGACCTCTCGCTACCTGTCGCTCTCCCATACATTTCTATAGACGTTCTTTTGCTTCTCTTTAAACAGGGGGTTTATTATTATTATTATTTATTCTCAAATAATGTTGTGACCTCTCCTGGCCTAGAAAAATCCATTTTTTCAAACTTTTTTCTTTTTTATATGTTTATGCAGAATTGACATTACAGGTCTGGCATTAAAGTGTTCATGTCACAATGTTATAACAATGTCATTCCATGTGTTTTCGCTTTGTTACTGGTGGATACATGTTCAAAAACAGACTTTAATCACACAGCCTCCGTCGATCTGGGCTACAGCAAAGCATTTTTGAGCGCCAGCGCTGTGTGAGGTTGTTTTTTTGATGAATATGGTGTGAGTCGGTCGCACTGACCAGTCGCTACCATTCGCTCCTATACACAACGTATTCATCAATGCTGCACAGCGACTGAGGCACTCTGAACTAGCGAACCACAGGCGAGCACAGCGACTACTAGCGGGCGCTCTGAAATGCCTGCTACAGACGCTCATCTGTCGCTACCTGCCGCTAATAATGAATCAGCCCGTCTAGTGTACCCCTTAAAGTAAGTAAATAGAGACGGGCAGGCTGATTCATCACTAACGCCAGGTAGCGACAGATGAGCGTCTGTAGCAGGCATTTTCAGAGCGCCCGCTAGTAGTCACTATGCTCGACCGTGGGCCGCTAGTTCTTAGCGACTCAGTCGCTGTGCAGCAATGATGAATACATTGTGATGAGTCACTATTTGACCAGTACAGCGCTGTATGGGAGCGCATGTTAGCGACTGCTCATAGCGACCGACTCACACCATATTCAGCAAAAAAACAGCCTCACAAATCTCTGGCGCTGAAAAGCCCAGAGCGCAGGAGGCGGTGTGTTTAAAGTCTGTTTTCAAGCATCTATCAACTAGTAACAAAGCGAAAACATATGGAATTACATTGTAGCAACATTGTAACATGAACACTATAATGCCAGACCTGTAATGTCATTTCTCAAGAAATATATAAAACTGCATTTTCAATGCCAGAAGAGGTCACTTTCTTTTCTTTTCCAACTGTGCCAGGCTGTTGGTTTGGTTTAAAGTGGACCAAAACCCAGGATTTTGATTATGCTGTCTTTTGGATCTTTCCCCCGATCGGGGGTGGCTCACTGTGTAAAACCCCCCAGATCGCTGATGCCAACTGACCTCTTCCCGGTCCTACAGCACATAGGTGGCTGCTTGTCCAATCAGTGTGCTCGGAGACGCTGACATCACGTGGTCTAAGCCTTTGTCTAAGTCCAGTGGCTCTGAGCGCACTGGTGGCCACATCCCCTGCTGCCCACGTCGGCTATTCACATATACCTGGCGCGGGCACGCACCCTGCTGGAAGGATAGCGGTCTCACTTTAACGTGAACCAAAACCCAGGATTTTGACTATCCTGGGTTTTGGTCCACTCCCCCAGTGTGAAACCCCCCAGATCGCTTGCCGCGGTCCTATGGCGTATGCGCGGGCGCTCGTTCAATCGGCTCGCTCAGAGCTATTGAGCTATGCGCGTCTGAGCGATGTCTTAGCTTGGTGGCTCCGAGCATGCTGGCCGTGCATCCCGCGCTTCCCTCTAACAGGGAGCAGGTCCCTAGGGGGTAGCGGGGCTGCGGCCGAGGCCCGCGTGCGCCGTTGGACCGGGATTAAGGTAAGTGTAGCGGGCGACCTGGGGGGTTTCCCTATTTTGGATGCCCCGCAGGGAGGGAATGGATCGGCTCGGGAATCTTATAGAGTTGATGTGATCGAATCTTATAGATTCCCGGGCCGATCCAGCTGGGTTTTGGTCCACTTTAAGGAACTGATCTTGTGACCTAAGGGTTGCAGGTTAAATTCCCAGCTGGAACCTAACCCCGCAAACCAGGGGTGTACATAGCCCTCATGGGGCCCCCATCACGGACCCCCATCAACAGTGTCCCCCCTACTGGGTGTAAATTCTAAAGAGGTAGCTTGCGCTGGGCCCCCTTGTGCCATGGGCCCAGGGGCACCTGCCTTCACTACCTCTATAGTATGTACGTCCTTGCCCCCAACCCCCCAAATACTATCCAGGTGCCATGGTTTGGGCAGCCCACCGCTCCAGGTACATGTGCTACAGAGAGATCCTATGACAGTATGGCTGGGTTATAGGGTGGTATACAGAGGTCCTGTAACAGTATGGCTGGGTTATAGGGTGGTATAGGGAGATCCTATGACAGTATGGCTGGGTTATTGGGTGGTATAGAGAGATCTTGTGACAGTATGGCTGGATTATAGGGTGGTATAGGGACATCCTATGACAGTATGGCTGGGTTTTAGGGTGGTATAGAGAGATCCTATGACAGTATGGCTGGGTTATAGGGTGGTATAGAGAGATCTTGTGACAGTATGGCTGGATTATAGGGTGGTATAGGGACATCCTATGACAGTATGGCTGGGCTTTAGGGTGGTATAGAGAGGTCCTGTGACAGTATGGCTGGGTTATAGGGTGGTATAGAGAGGTCCTGTGACAGTATGGCTGGGTTATAGGGTAGTATAGAGAGGTCCTATGACAGTATGGCTGGGCTATAGGGTGGTATAGAGAGATCCTATGACAGTATGGCTGGGTTATAGGGTGGTATAGAGAGGTCCTATGACAGTATGGCTGGGTTATAGGGTGGTATAGAGAGATCTTGTGACAGTATGGCTGGATTATAGGGTGGTATAGGGACATCCTATGACAGTATGGCTGGGTTTTAGGGTGGTATAGAGAGATCCTATGACAGTATGGCTGGGTTATAGGGTGGTATAGAGAGATCTTGTGACAGTATGGCTGGATTATAGGGTGGTATAGGGACATCCTATGACAGTATGGCTGGGTTTTAGGGTGGTATAGAGAGGTCCTGTGACAGTATGGCTGGGTTATAGGGTGGTATAGAGAGATCCTATGACAGTATGGCTGGGTTATAGGGTGCTATAGAGAGATCCTATGACAGTATGGCTGGGTTATAGGGTGCTATAGAGAGATCCTATGACAGTATGGCTGGGTTATAGGGTGCTATAGAGAGATCCTATGACAGTATGACTGGGTTATAGGGTGCTATAGAGAGATCCTATGACAGTATGGCTGGGTTATAGGGTGCTATAGAGAGGTCCTGTGACAGTATGGCTGGGTTATAGGGTGGTATAGAGAGATCCTATGACAGTATGGCTGGGTTATTGAGTGGTATAGGGAGATCCTATGACAGTATGGCTTGGTTATAGGGTGGTATAGAGAGATCTGATGACAGTATGGCTGGGCTATAGGGTGGTATAGAGAGATCCTATGACAGTATGGCTGGGTTATAGGGTGGTATAGAGAGGTCCTATGACACTATGGCTAGGTTACAGGGTAGTATATGGAGGTCCTGTAACAGTATGGCTGGGTTATAGGGTGCTATAGAGAGATCCTATGACAGTATGGCTGGGTTATAGGGTGCTATAGAGAGGTCCTATGACAGTATAACTGGGTTATAGCGTGGTATAGAGAGATCCTATGACAGTCTGGCTGGGTTATAGGGTGGTATAGAGAGATCCTATGACAGTATAGCTGGGTTATAGGGTGGCATCGAGAGGTCCTATGACAGTATGGCTAGGTTACAGGGTAGGGAGCTCCTGTGACAGTATGGCTGGGTTATAGGGTGGTATAGAGAGGTCCTATGACAGTATGGCTGGGTTATAGGGTGCTATAGAGAGGTCCTATGACAGTATAACTGGGTTATAGGGTGGTATAGAGAGATCCTATGACAGTATGGCTGGGTTATAGGGTGGTATAGAGAGATCCTATGACAGTATAGCTGGGTTATAGGGTGGTATAGAGAGATCTTATGACAGTATGGCTGGGTTATAGGGTGGTATAGAGAGGTCATATGACAGTATGGCTGGGTTATAGGGTGGTATAGAGAGGTCCTATGACAGTATGGCTGGGTTATATGGTGGTATAAAGAGGTCCTATGACAGTATACCTGGGTTATAGGGTGGTATAGAGATATCCTATGACAGTATGGCTGGGTTATAGGGTGGTATAGAGAGGTCCTATGACAGTATGTCTGGGTTATAGGGTGGTATAGAGAGGTCCTATGACAGTATGGCTGGGTTATAGGGTGCTATAGAGAGGTCCTATGACAGTATGGCTGGGTTATAGGGTGGTATAGAGAGGTCCTATGACAGTATGGCTGGGTTATAGGGTGGTATAGAGAGATCCTATGACAGTATGTCTGGGTTATAGGGTGGTATAGAGAGGTCCTATGACAGTATGGCTGGGTTATAGGGTGGTATAGAGAGATCCTATGACAGTATGGCTGGGTTATAGGGTGGTATAGAGAGATCCTATGACAGTATGGCTGGGTTATAGGGTGGTATAGAGAGGTCCTATGACAGTATGGCTGGGCTATAGGGTGGTATAGAGCGGTCCTATGACAGTATAGCTGGGTCATAGGGTGGTATAGAGAGGTCCTATGACAGTATGGCTGGGTTATAGGGTGGTATGGAGAGGTCCTATGACAGTATGGCTGGGTTATAGGGTGGTATAGAGAGATCCTATGACAGTATGGCTGGGTTATAGGGTGGTATAGAGAGATCCTATGACAGTATAGCTGGGTTATAGGGTGGTATAGGGAGATCCTATGACAGTATGGCTGGGTTATAGGGTGGTATAGAGAGATCCTATGACCTCCTATGCACTCACTACTATAAGATTCCAGGGCTGATCCACATGGGTTTGGGGCCACTTTATCTGGAAATTGGTTTTTTTTTTCTTTTTATTTAGGTCCTCTTTAACCTTACCTTAACCAGTCCGTACACGCAATGTTAGATCCTAATCTATGGGAGGACAGGAGAAGCTGCACATGAGCTGATTGGCTGCCTGGCTCACGAATAGTTAAATGACATGTTTATTTGTGTCTCCTGCAGTTTGTTGACTGTGAAGCACCAGGAATGTGACACTTCTGCCCTCTATTGTTGTGTGGAAGGATTGCGGCCAGCGCTGGGCAGGGTGTGCCCGGGTGGGGGGGGTGCCCGGGTGTGGGGGGGGTGTGCCCAGGTGGGGGTGTGCCCGGGTGGGGGGGGGCTGACAGACATCCATTGTCACACACACACACATGTCATTCCCGCAGTGCAGTCATGTGAGTACAGACATTGTCCCGGCATGATCACGGGATCAGAAATATGCAGTTACTGTCCCGGATAGATGAGCAACCGAGCGCCCACAGCCACATTTATCTAGCAGGAGGCGGGTCTGGTTACAGTACACATACATTGGGCTGTGGGTCTGGTTACAGTACACATACATTGGGCTGTGGGTCTGGTTACAGTACACATACATGGGGCTGCGGGTCTTATTCTCCTTCATCTTCGGAGAATCTGGGATGAGCATGATCCGGGGATGTGCCGGTCGGAGTCCCCCTTTAGGTGCATTGGGAAAGCTCTTCTGGTAAATGTAAGAGTCAGCGGTGTCTGGAAGTTGGGGCATGTGAGGGCGGGAGCGCGGCCATGGCTCATACCTGGCGTGCGTTTCGCCTCCAGCTCCCCATTGTTCATTCTTCATTCTGCTCACACTCAGCCCTCTGTGCTGCGCCAGGATTTGGGATCAGAGGGAAGGAGCGGAGGGGGCGGGAGCAGCCATAGGATCTCCCTATCCCACCCTATAACCCAGCCATACTGTCATAGGATCTCCCTATCCCACCCTATAACCCAGCCATACTGTCACAGGACCTCTCTATACCACCCTATAACCCAGCCATACTGTCATAGGATCTCTCTATACCACCCTATAACCCAGCCATACAGTCATAGGATCTCCCTATAGCACCCTATAACCCAGCCATACTGTCATAGGATATCTCTATACCACCCTATAACCCAGCCATACTGTCATAGGATATCTCTATACCACCCTATAACCCAGCCATACTGTCATAGGATATCTCTATACCACCCTATAACCCAGCCATACTGTCATAGGATATCTCTATACCACCCTATAACCAAACCATACTGTCATCAGATCTCGCTATACCACCCGATAACCCAGCCATACTGTCATAGGATCTCCCTATACCACCCTATAACCCAGCCATACTGTCATAGGACCTCTCTATACCACCCTATAACCCAGCCATACTGTCATAGGACCTCCCTATACCACCCTATAACCCAGCCATACTGTCATAAGATCTCCCTATACCACCCTATAACTCAGCCATACTGTCATAGGATCTCCCTATAGCACCCTATAACCCAGCCTTAAAGTTATAGGATCTCCCTATAGCACCCTATAACCCAGCCATACTGTCATAGGATATCTCTATACCACCCTACAACCAAACCATACTGTCATAGGATCTCCCTATACCACCCTATAACCCAGCCATACTGTCATAGGATCTCTCTATACCACCCTATAACCCAGCCATACTGTCATAGAATCTTCCTATACCACCCTATAACCCAGCCATACTGTCATAGGACCCCTCTATACCACCCTATAACCCAGCCATACTGTCATAGGACCCCTCTATACCACCCTATAACCCAGACATTCTGTCATAGAATCTCCCTATAGCACCCTATAACCCAGCTATACTGTCATAGAATCTCCCTATACCACCCTATAACCCAGCTATGCTGTCATAGGACCTCTCTATACCACCCTATAACCCAGCCATACTGTCATGGGATCTCCCTATACCACCCTATAACCCAGCTATGCTGTCATAGGACCTCTCTATAACCCAGCCCCCACCCAGCGCCCCCTATTGATATCGGCGTCCAGGGGTTTGTGATGCAGCTTCTGGTCCCCCAGCTTATGGAGATCTGAGTAAGGCCGTAGGGCAGCATGAGGAGTATCTGGATCCTTTTTCAGAAGTCTGGTGTTTTAGTGAATTAATAACACCCCCCACCCATGTGGCGTCCCTGCGCCCAGCACCAGCTGGTGAACATAACGCATGCTACGACACATGTCACACAAAGGAGTTATTAAAACAATATTTCACAAAACAGCCGCATAACAGACATATTCCCTATGGAACTGTTCCCCATTTGGAGGAAGCGTCCTTCTTTTGAACCATTGTCTATTTTTGTACTCATTGGTCCCTTGTTTATCAGACTTTTCTCCCTCTATTTGTCCCCACATACTGATCTAATGGGGCATCCCAGATCGGGGATATCTCACTACAGATTTTGTACCTGGCCCAGCAGGGGTGATTTTGCACTATAGGGGTGTTTGTCCCAGATGGTTTGGGCATGTTCATTTGATATTAAGTAGATACGTTTTGCTCATGTAATATTTATAACTTTGCTCTGCATTTCTGCACTTTTATGCACTAGCACTTCAGATTAGACACAGGATATTTATTGGTAGCAATAAAATTATTTGATTATGTATATATGGTATGAACTTTGGGAAGTGTTATGAGGGTTCCTTGCTGTGGCCGGGTTCGTGTATAAATGTTTTTAAGATTGTGATTGTACTTGAGTTTATGTATATGTCTATGAGTTTATGTATATGTTTGAAGTCTTTTTTAACATACTAATGAATTAGAGGTGGTTGTGTTGATGTGACTTTAGAGGATTGATTATTGAGGAGTGTTTGGTGCCTCCCGGGGCATCCCATTTCGCCTGGCAACCCTATTAGCAGCCATACTAAGCATTTCTGCAACCCCAAGACGACATCCCAACAAGATGACTGCTAGGAACCATTTAGGTTCACGATGCGGGCTTAGTACATCACTACACACCCCCACCCAGCAAAGCTGATTGGTCACTGGCAGTCACATGCTTGCTGGAACACGGAAGACGTAAGTATTGGTAACATGGCTGGACATTGGGCTGTGTGAGCTGTACGGTCGTGCCCAGTTTCTTGAGGAGACGCCAGGAGACATCAGTCAAATGCCCCTTCAGATCCCTCTTTCACATTTATCCGTAAAGGCTGATTCACTACTAGCACCATGTATTGCCAGATGAGCGCTTGTATAACGGCGTTCAGAGCGACCCCTAATAGATGCTGTAAGCGGGTATCGGGCGCTGTAACAGAGCGTGTCAGTTGCTGTAGTAACCTGGCCGGCATTGATGAATGTGATGTATGTTGGGCGCTCTAACACCAGTATAGCGCTGCAGGGAGCGAAAGGTAGCGCCAGCTCAGTGGGACCGACTCTCGGCGCTCCGCACCATACTTATCAAAAAAGGACCCACACACAGCGCCGGCACTATGGATCTGGATGCTGTAGCCCAGAGCGCCAGACGCTGTGTGATCAAAGTCTATTTTTGAAAACATATCCACCAGTAACAAAGCGAAAACCCATGGAATGACATTGTTGTAACATTGTGACATTAACACTTTAGTGCCAGACCTGTAATGACATTTCTGCATAAAAATATAAAAAAATATATAAGCTCCCAAGGGCAGGGCTCTCTTTCCTATTGTATCTTGTGTTCAGAATATCCATTGTAATCTCTGTAACACTGCATTTGTAATAGTCGATGTACTGTATGTTTCTACCTTGTCTGTAATTACTACTTTGTACAGCGCTACGGAAGATGATGGCACTATATAAATAAACAATAATAATAATAATATTAAAAGTGTTTGTTTGCAGCCAGGAGAGGTCACACAATGATTGTGAATGAATGAGCAACAAAAAAAAATTAATTGGCAAACACGCTGTTTACAACTAATGAAGCCCCATTGAAATGTATGGGACAGCGACACTGAGCGGAAGGTTATACTTAGCGCTCTGGAAGCTAGAGCGCCGGCGCTATATGCTGAGCCGCCTGTAATAATACATGTGACGCTACATGGCGCTGTTAGAGGCGCTCACCAGATTCGCTTTCTTAAATGTGCTTTTGCGTACAGCGCCCGACGTTCACCAGACGCTGCCTGCCACTATGAGACACTACCTGGCGCTAACCCTTCTAAAATAACTGTCTTAGGGGGTTATTTAAGAAAGGATAGCGTCAGGTAGCGCCTGGTTAATGAGAGGTAGCGACAGATAGCGATTGGTCAACGCTGGACACAGCACGCAATTCCACATTTATCAAGCAGAATCTGTTTAGCGACTGGGATAGCGCCATGTAGCGCCTGATTCATCATTTTCAAAGCCTCTGCGAACAGCGGCAGCGTTCAGCCTTGCACAGCGCCCGGTATGACCTCTCGCTACCAGGCGCTCTCCCATACATTTCAATGGACGATGCTTTTCTTCTCTTTAAACGTTTTTTTTTTTTTTTCAAAAAAATCACAAATAATTCTGTGACCTCTTCTGGCATTGAATATGCATTTTTTTCATAATTTTTTCATTTTTTATATATTTCCTCAGAAATGACATTACAGCTCTGCCATTAAAGTGTTCATGTTACAATGTTGCTACAATGTCATTCCATATGTTTTCGCTTTGTTACTAGTTGATAGATGCTTGAAAACAGACTTTAAACACACCGCCTCCTGCGCTCTGGGCTTCAAACAAGTATTTTTCAGCGCCAGAGATGAGGCTGTGAGGCTGTTTTTTTGCTGAATATGCTGTGAGTCGGTCGCTATGAGCAGTCGCTAACATGCGCTCCCATACAGCGCTGTACTGGTCAAATAGCGACTCCTCACAATGTATTCAACATTACTTAACAGCGACTGAGTCGCTATAAAGTAGCGACTCACGGCCGAGCACAGTGACTACTAGCGGGCGCTCTGAAAATGCCTGCTACAGACGCTCATCTATCGCTACCTGCCGCTAATGATGAATCAGCCTCTTAGTCTTCCTCTCTTTTGCATGTTGCATCTTTTCATTCTATCTGCCTCTCTCTGCATTTTTTCTCTTCCTATTAAACGTCATCTTTTTGACTTTCTGTGTCTCAGTCTTTTTATTTTTTTTATGTGATCACTCCTCATTTTCATATTTGATTCTCCTTCTCTTATACCCATTTACGTCCTTCTCTTCCACATTCCCTTTTACTTTTTCTCTGTTATATCTTCCGACTATCTCTCTCTCTTTTCACCCTCCTTACACCCTAGACTTTTTTCCTTTCCTCCTCCTCTCTCTGTTTCCCATCCCCATCTCTTTTAAAGTAGACCAAAACCCACGTTGATCGGGCCGGGAATCTATAAGATTCTATACGGCATTGTAACACTTTTAAAACAAGAAGGAATAATTAATTACTGTTAAAATAATATACCAAACCCATCAGACCAACTATATTGGTGCACCTCTGAAAATCACTGTGTACTCCCTCAAGCTGTGGCGTGTACCCCCCTGGGGTTAATGTGTACCGCAGGTTGAGAAACAGTGGTCTAGACAATTGTCACAGCGCTTTGGTTCAGAACAATGACAGCCGGGCCAACCAAACAACAATGCGCTGTCATTTGCTTGCCCAGGACAGTGGCCTATTAACCCTTGGAGGTCCAGAAGAGTGAGATGCTGATCAGGGCCGGCTCCAGGTTTATGGAGGCCCTTGGGCGATAGAGATACAGTTCCCCCTTGCCCCTTGCTGGTGTGGTATGATATCGCCATAAATGGCGATAAAAGTTGCATGTCTGAAAAAAAATATATAAAAATGGAAATAAACTGAAAGAACAAAAGCATAGAATGAATGATGGAAACAAAGAAAGAATAGAAGGAATGACAGAATAAGCAAGAAAGACAGGGAGAAGCAATGGAAGATAAATCAGAAGAAATAGGAGGAAAGAAAGAATAGAAGTAGAAGGAAAAAATGGAGAAAAAAGGAATAACAGAACAAACATATGAAAGAAAGAAACAAACAAAAAACAGATGGAAGAAAGAATGAATTAAAAAGAAGAGAAGGAAAGAAACAAAGAATAGAAGGACTGACAGAAAGAAAGGCTCTCCCAATGGCCAATCTGCCCCTGCCTGACAGTCTTTGGTCCAGGTTACTGTACGGCCATGTATCCTGCATAGGCACTTCCCAGGGTATAGAGAATGAGGTGGGCCCTCTCAAGGTGCAGGGGCCCCGGCATCTGCCCTAGTATGCCTAGTGCTGACGCCTGCCCTGATGCTGATACTTGAGGTCCTGCAATGGAGGAAGTAATCCTCTCGGGAAGTGGGGTGGTGCACCTCTCTGCAGGCCTGGGTGCCGGGCTGGAGTTTGTTTCTCTTCCATGGTACAGTAAATTATACAGATAACACTGAGACTCCAGAGAGAGGAATTTGCGTCCAGCATGTTTAGCTTTTTCCAGATGTGTTTTCCATCCTTCATCAGCCAGACTATTTATGTAACATTTTACAAGTAATGTTTGCACAGCGCTGCCCTCGTACAACGGAAGGCATTTACACATCATCACTTCCATCACAGGGCCGAGAGACCAGGAGCGCGTTCCTCGCATTGGAACACTGGACTGAGGCGTACAAATTATTCCTTGACGCCCTATTGGGCAGCTCTGTATCCAGAAACGCTGATTTATAATGCAAATATAGACTAAACAGGCACTAATTCTAATTTACATGCAGCTGGCTTGTGCACACGCTTTGGACAATGTGGCCTCTATGCGGTGGGAGATATGAACACCATGGATTCTATGAAGTACAGGGAACTGGATACCAAGTGGGACAGGGTGAAAGAGCTGATGAGCACCAATGTGATGAAACCTGTACCTCGTGGTCCTGGCAGCCCGGTGGTGAGTAATTTAACTGAGATACACGGACAAGTTATACCGTAGTTCAGGATTAAGATACAGAGCAGCCCAAGATTATTTATATATTTAATCGCTTCAAGAGCACACTAGATAAACTTATTGCAGACAGATGATAAGTGTCAGGCCGGAGAGCTCTCCAGAATCTGATTGCTAGGTACGAGCAATGACACAACACGGAATAAATGCACTAAAAGGGAGTGTGATGCCCAGCGGGACACCAGCCTTCTGTAAGCAGGCAACCCCCAATCTCCACCGCTGCTTCTGCCTATAGTCAAGCCCCCGTTTGCTGGGACGCTAGGTACGCCTCACCGGACACGGTTGCCCCCAGGTCTTAATAGGTGCAATAGCCGAGGTCATTTATTTGGGAATCGACCAATGGCCACCCTGGGGGGGAGTGTATGTACTGACTGGTGTAACTTACAACACTGTGAGTGATTGGAGGCACTATCCAGGGGCTGCAAGGCTGATCAGCCCCTGATTCCCATCAGGTGTGGAGGACTCTGCGCTGCCTGCCACTCACAGCACAGCGCCTCCTAGTGGCGAAATTTACAGACTGCGGGACTCGTGCCTGCACAGCCAGAGAGGGGCGAGGGAGACTGCCAGAGTGACGCGCCGCGCTCCCAGCAGCAGGAGTGCCTTACAGGGAGTTTATTGAGAAATGGCAAACAAGGGATGACCTATAACTCAGGACGCAGAAACAAAAGGATCTAGACTTCAGAAAACAAAAGAGACAGGGCATAAGGAACAAACATAGAATACAGAGAAATTCAGAGGGACCACAAGGTGCTGGTGCTGCCAAGGGTCCAGGACAGGAGCCGATAGGAGGCCAAGGACTATGAACAGGAGGTAGCCAAACCGCCTCAGGGAAGGCAGGAAGAGGCCTGCTTTCTACTGGATATAGATGGAGACCAAGATTCAGGCTGACACTGCAAGGCATCAGCGGTAACACAAAGTCCAAGAAATTCACAAACAAAGCAACAAAGCAAAAATCCTGCTGCACTAGGAAGAAGGTGATTCCCACCTATATAGGCCTAACAACAGGTGCAGCAGCTGAGGGGCAAAAAGAACATCCAGGGGCTCTACTAACCCGCTGGTGACTGCGTTCCAGGTAGTAAATAGCCAAGCCACCAGCATGGCATGAGTCGATCCCTGGATCCTCAGCACCACAAAATCCTTACCTTCATCTCAATCCTTGGCCAGAATGCGGTCCAATTAGTCAGTGGTGGCTGGCTTCCGCCTAGGTTGGCCCACATGACAACCGTCAGGCAACCGGAGGGCTGCATTTCGGCCAAGGATGGAGGTGAATGTGAGGATGGAGGTCCCCCCACCAGCTGCTCACAGCACTGTCCTGCACCCACTCATTAGGGGTTTAAGTGTGATGTTTACTGCAATTGCAGGATTCCTTATGAAGTACTGGCACCAGTGTGTCTGGAGGGTTTCTTTGAAGCTCCCCTGCCATCGGAGCTTACTGACAGGGGTTCTCCTGATGGCTCCCTTTGGTCTAGCCTAGGTGTGACTGGTACTAGCAAGGCTTTTTGAAGTGGAGTTTTTACTAACTTGCTTATGAGCAGGCCCTCTGCAAGATTTCCTCACAGCTGGGTTATCAGAGGGTATTTTAGATGAGGTCTTTGTTTACAGACTGGACATTTGCCAGCCATATGTGGAATTATTAGCAGTTCTTTGGAAATGATGCTATTTTCCTCACAACCAGGGTTCCTCTAAAGGGAGGAAGGTATTATAAATGCCATGACTTCTAAAGGAGTTGGATGGATCTGAAAACCATGGATTCAAAGCAGGGGATATGGACACCATTGCTTCCATGAAGAAAGCGATATAGACTCTGGCTTCTATGGGATGGGCAGGTATAGAACATCATGACTTTTGTTAAAGTAGGTCAAAACCCTTGCAGCCTAAAAGATTACAGGCCCGACTGCTAAACTACTTCTGGGGCATCCTACACCGGATGCTCTGCTGTGTAAACCCCCCCCCCCGGGGCGTTGGTAATCTTACCTGATTTCGGGGGTCCCACGATGCCCCTCTGCCTGCGGCCACATCCCGGGCTTATCTGTGGCTGTGCGTGCTTCCGCGTCCGGCCTTTCTGAATGGCTGGGTGTGGGAGCACGTACGCCAAAACAGCGTGCCGGGGATGTGGCCAGCCGGTTGCACCTCGTCACACTGGCACTTTTTGGCTCTCTCGAAATGTGCTGCAGGACGTGGCTTCCGTGGTGAATACCCCAGTTTTCTTTGAAAACCGAGCCACCACCTTTCAAAATGAATTAAACCAGACAAACACAACAAACAGTGCTCATATGCATCCCTTCTCCGGGCAGTTTAGAAGCTGCACATAAAAAATAATTTACCTTTTTCTAACACCTGCTTGGGTCAATTTTAAAAACAAGATGGCCACTCATGGGCTTGCAGGCCACCTGAAAACAGGAAGTCGTGCTGGGCTTCCTGTTACTGTGCATTTTAGTTATGTCAGTTGGGAGAGGAAGCTTCAAATGGCCGCTACCTTTCTATTCCAACTGTGCCAGGCTGTTGGTCCGGTTAAGTCACCGACAGGGAACATAAACTCCCAAAAGACACATTACCTATTCAGTACCATCAGTGAAGTATACAACCACCTGAGGAACTGAAAGTCCAGCACTCGATGGAGAGCCCGTAACCAACCTGCTGTTTTCGATTGCAGTAGGCATCTGGGTAGTTCTGTGGTGGTCGTAGTTAGGGATGAGCGAATCGATCCGGACGAACCCGGATTCGATCCGAATTTCAGGAAAAATTCGATTCGGATCGAATCCGAATTTCCCCGCGATTCGATCACTCGAAGTTTTCCTTTAACATCCATTCATTTACATTACAGGCATTCTAAGATGGCGGGCGGGACATGTCTGGACATGTATCCCGCGCCAGTGCAAGCTGGGGCAGTCACATGCAGCCTATCAGCAGCCAGCAAGCCCGGTGACGTCACACAGCGGTATTTAACGGCGGCCATCTTGCTTTTCCTCATTTCTCTATTGCATTCGTGACAGACAGACAGAACGCTGTGTAGCTGAGGCAGTTAGACAGGCTGGAGACAGGCTGGAGACAGGGACAGACAGGGACAGGCTGGAGACAGGCAGGAGACAGGCAGGAGACAGACAGGAGACAGACAGAAAGCCAGGGAAAGGTAGGAAAAACGGAGCTGGCTGACAGGGAGATTTTTTTTTTTTCATCCAGCCTTTGTTAGCGTTTTCAGGCTGCTTATAGTAACTAACTGTGCATATATACTGAACTGATCTTAAGTCTGCTGTGAGGCATCCCATTCTGTGACTAAAGCAGCCTCTGTTTAAGACCATATAAGCATTTGCTCTAATCATATTTGAAATTAGGCCTGATAAAGACACTTTTGCTGGCCAAAGCACTACTGTACCCTGGCAGCTCGATTCCTGCCCGGGGCATCCCATTCTGTGACTAAAGCAGCCTCTGTTTAAGACCATATAAGCATTTGCTCTAATCATATTTGAAATTAGGCCTGATAAAGACACTTTTGCTGGCCAAAGCACTACTGTACCCTGGCAGCTCGATTCCTGCCCGGGGCATCCCATTCTGTGACTAAAGCAGCCTCTGTTTAAGACCATATAAGCATTTGCTCTAATCATATTTGAAATTAGGCCTGATAAAGACACTTTTGCTGGCCAAAGCACTACTGTACCCTGGCAGCTCGATTCCTGCCCGGGGCATCCCATTCTGTGACTAAAGCAGCCTCTGTTTAAGACCATATAAGCATTTGCTCTAATCATATTTGAAATTAGGCCTGATAAAGACACTTTTGCTGGCCAAAGCACTACTGTACCCTGGCAGCTCGATTCCTGCCCGGGGCATCCCATTCTGTGACTAAAGCAGCCTCTGTTTAAGACCATATAAGCATTTGCTCTAATCATATTTGAAATTAGGCCTGATAAAGACACTTTTGCTGGCCAAAGCACTACTGTACCCTGGCAGCTCGATTCCTGCCCGGGGCATCCCATTCTGTGACTAAAGCAGCCTCTGTTTAAGACCATATAAGCATTTGCTCTAATCATATTTGAAATTAGGCCTGATAAAGACACTTTTGCTGGCCAAAGCACTACTGTACCCTGGCAGCTCGATTCCTGCCCGGGGCATCCCATTCTGTGACTAAAGCAGCCTCTGTTTAAGACCATATAAGCATTTGCTCTAATCATATTTGAAATTAGGCCTGATAAAGACACTTTTGCTGGCCAAAGCACTACTGTACCCTGGCAGCTCGATTCCTGCCCGGGGCATCCCATTCTGTGACTAAAGCAGCCTCTGTTTAAGACCATATAAGCATTTGCTCTAATCATATTTGAAATTAGGCCTGATAAAGACACTTTTGCTGGCCAAAGCACTACTGTACCCTGGCAGCTCGATTCCTGCCCGGGGCATCCCATTCTGTGACTAAAGCAGCCTCTGTTTAAGACCATATAAGCATTTGCTCTAATCATATTTGAAATTAGGCCTGATAAAGACACTTTTGCTGGCCAAAGCACTACTGTACCCTGGCAGCTCGATTCCTGCCCGGGGCATCCCATTCTGTGACTAAAGCAGCCTCTGTTTAAGACCATATAAGCATTTGCTCTAATCATATTTGAAATTAGGCCTGATAAAGACACTTTTGCTGGCCAAAGCACTACTGTACCCTGGCAGCTCGATTCCTGCCCGGGGCATCCCATTCTGTGACTAAAGCAGCCTCTGTTTAAGACCATATAAGCATTTGCTCTAATCATATTTGAAATTAGGCCTGATAAAGACACTTTTGCTGGCCAAAGCACTACTGTACCCTGGCAGCTCGATTCCTGCCCGGGGCATCCCATTCTGTGACTAAAGCAGCCTCTGTTTAAGACCATATAAGCATTTGCTCTAATCATATTTGAAATTAGGCCTGATAAAGACACTTTTGCTGGCCAAAGCACTACTGTACCCTGGCAGCTCGATTCCTGCCCGGGGCATCCCATTCTGTGACTAAAGCAGCCTCTGTTTAAGACCATATAAGCATTTGCTCTAATCATATTTGAAATTAGGCCTGATAAAGACACTTTTGCTGGCCAAAGCACTACTGTACCCTGGCAGCTCGATTCCTGCCCGGGGCATCCCATTCTGTGACTAAAGCAGCCTCTGTTTAAGACCATATAAGCATTTGCTCTTATCATATTTGAAATTAGGCCTGATAAAGACACTTTTGCTGGCCAAAGCACTACTGTACCCTGGCAGCTCGATTCCTGCCCGGGGCATCCCATTCTGTGACTAAAGCAGCCTCTGTTTAAGACCATATAAGCATTTGCTCTAATCATATTTGAAATTAGGCCTGATAAAGACACTTTTGCTGGCCAAAGCACTACTGTACCCTGGCAGCTCGATTCCTGCCCGGGGCATCCCATTCTGTGACTAAAGCAGCCTCTGTTTAAGACCATATAAGCATTTGCTCTAATCATATTTGAAATTAGGCCTGATAAAGACACTTTTGCTGGCCAAAGCACTACTGTACCCTGGCAGCTCGATTCCTGCCCGGGGCATCCCATTCTGTGACTAAAGCAGCCTCTGTTTAAGACCATATAAGCATTTGCTCTAATCATATTTGAAATTAGGCCTGATAAAGACACTTTTGCTGGCCAAAGCACTACTGTACCCTGGCAGCTCGATTCCTGCCCGGGGCATCCCATTCTGTGACTAAAGCAGCCTCTGTTTAAGACCATATAAGCATTTGCTCTAATCATATTTGAAATTAGGCCTGATAAAGACACTTTTGCTGGCCAAAGCACTACTGTACCCTGGCAGCTCGATTCCTGCCCGGGGCATCCCATTCTGTGACTAAAGCAGCCTCTGTTTAAGACCATATAAGCATTTGCTCTAATCATATTTGAAATTAGGCCTGATAAAGACACTTTTGCTGGCCAAAGCACTACTGTACCCTGGCAGCTCGATTCCTGCCCGGGGCATCCCATTCTGTGACTAAAGCAGCCTCTGTTTAAGACCATATAAGCATTTGCTCTTATCATATTTGAAATTAGGCCTGATAAAGACACTTTTGCTGGCCAAAGCACTACTGTACCCTGGCAGCTCGATTCCTGCCCGGGGCATCCCATTCTGTGACTAAAGCAGCCTCTGTTTAAGACCATATAAGCATTTGCTCTAATCATATTTGAAATTAGGCCTGATAAAGACACTTTTGCTGGCCAAAGCACTACTGTACCCTGGCAGCTCGATTCCTGCCCGGGGCATCCCATTCTGTGACTAAAGCAGCCTCTGTTTAAGACCATATAAGCATTTGCTCTAATCATATTTGAAATTAGGCCTGATAAAGACACTTTTGCTGGCCAAAGCACTACTGTACCCTGGCAGCTCGATTCCTGCCCGGGGCATCCCATTCTGTGACTAAAGCAGCCTCTGTTTAAGACCATATAAGCATTTGCTCTAATCATATTTGAAATTAGGCCTGATAAAGACACTTTTGCTGGCCAAAGCACTACTGTACCCTGGCAGCTCGATTCCTGCCCGGGGCATCCCATTCTGTGACTAAAGCAGCCTCTGTTTAAGACCATATAAGCATTTGCTCTAATCATATTTGAAATTAGGCCTGATAAAGACACTTTTGCTGGCCAAAGCACTACTGTACCCTGGCAGCTCGATTCCTGCCCGGGGCATCCCATTCTGTGACTAAAGCAGCCTCTGTTTAAGACCATATAAGCATTTGCTCTAATCATATTTGAAATTAGGCCTGATAAAGACACTTTTGCTGGCCAAAGCACTACTGTACCCTGGCAGCTCGATTCCTGCCCGGGGCATCCCATTCTGTGACTAAAGCAGCCTCTGTTTAAGACCATATAAGCATTTGCTCTAATCATATTTGAAATTAGGCCTGATAAAGACACTTTTGCTGGCCAAAGCACTACTGTACCCTGGCAGCTCGATTCCTGCCCGGGGCATCCCATTCTGTGACTAAAGCAGCCTCTGTTTAAGACCATATAAGCATTTGCTCTAATCATATTTGAAATTAGGCCTGATAAAGACACTTTTGCTGGCCAAAGCACTACTGTACCCTGGCAGCTCGATTCCTGCCCGGGGCATCCCATTCTGTGACTAAAGCAGCCTCTGTTTAAGACCATATAAGCATTTGCTCTTATCATATTTGAAATTAGGCCTGATAAAGACACTTTTGCTGGCCAAAGCACTACTGTACCCTGGCAGCTCGATTCCTGCCCGGGGCATCCCATTCTGTGACTAAAGCAGCCTCTGTTTAAGACCATATAAGCATTTGCTCTAATCATATTTGAAATTAGGCCTGATAAAGACACTTTTGCTGGCCAAAGCACTACTGTACCCTGGCAGCTCGATTCCTGCCCGGGGCATCCCATTCTGTGACTAAAGCAGCCTCTGTTTAAGACCATATAAGCATTTGCTCTAATCATATTTGAAATTAGGCCTGATAAAGACACTTTTGCTGGCCAAAGCACTACTGTACCCTGGCAGCTCGATTCCTGCCCGGGGCATCCCATTCTGTGACTAAAGCAGCCTCTGTTTAAGACCATATAAGCATTTGCTCTAATCATATTTGAAATTAGGCCTGATAAAGACACTTTTGCTGGCCAAAGCACTACTGTACCCTGGCAGCTCGATTCCTGCCCGGGGCATCCCATTCTGTGACTAAAGCAGCCTCTGTTTAAGACCATATAAGCATTTGCTCTAATCATATTTGAAATTAGGCCTGATAAAGACACTTTTGCTGGCCAAAGCACTACTGTACCCTGGCAGCTCGATTCCTGCCCGGGGCATCCCATTCTGTGACTAAAGCAGCCTCTGTTTAAGACCATATAAGCATTTGCTCTAATCATATTTGAAATTAGGCCTGATAAAGACACTTTTGCTGGCCAAAGCACTACTGTACCCTGGCAGCTCGATTCCTGCCCGGGGCATCCCATTCTGTGACTAAAGCAGCCTCTGTTTAAGACCATATAAGCATTTGCTCTAATCATATTTGAAATTAGGCCTGATAAAGACACTTTTGCTGGCCAAAGCACTACTGTACCCTGGCAGCTCGATTCCTGCCCGGGGCATCCCATTCTGTGACTAAAGCAGCCTCTGTTTAAGACCATATAAGCATTTGCTCTAATCATATTTGAAATTAGGCCTGATAAAGACACTTTTGCTGGCCAAAGCACTACTGTACCCTGGCAGCTCGATTCCTGCCCGGGGCATCCCATTCTGTGACTAAAGCAGCCTCTGTTTAAGACCATATAAGCATTTGCTCTAATCATATTTGAAATTAGGCCTGATAAAGACACTTTTGCTGGCCAAAGCACTACTGTACCCTGGCAGCTCGATTCCTGCCCGGGGCATCCCATTCTGTGACTAAAGCAGCCTCTGTTTAAGACCATATAAGCATTTGCTCTAATCATATTTGAAATTAGGCCTGATAAAGACACTTTTGCTGGCCAAAGCACTACTGTACCCTGGCAGCTCGATTCCTGCCCGGGGCATCCCATTCTGTGACTAAAGCAGCCTCTGTTTAAGACCATATAAGCATTTGCTCTAATCATATTTGAAATTAGGCCTGATAAAGACACTTTTGCTGGCCAAAGCACTACTGTACCCTGGCAGCTCGATTCCTGCCCGGGGCATCCCATTCTGTGACTAAAGCAGCCTCTGTTTAAGACCATATAAGCATTTGCTCTAATCATATTTGAAATTAGGCCTGATAAAGACACTTTTGCTGGCCAAAGCACTACTGTACCCTGGCAGCTCGATTCCTGCCCGGGGCATCCCATTCTGTGACTAAAGCAGCCTCTGTTTAAGACCATATAAGCATTTGCTCTAATCATATTTGAAATTAGGCCTGATAAAGACACTTTTGCTGGCCAAAGCACTACTGTACCCTGGCAGCTCGATTCCTGCCCGGGGCATCCCATTCTGTGACTAAAGCAGCCTCTGTTTAAGACCATATAAGCATTTGCTCTAATCATATTTGAAATTAGGCCTGATAAAGACACTTTTGCTGGCCAAAGCACTACTGTACCCTGGCAGCTCGATTCCTGCCCGGGGCATCCCATTCTGTGACTAAAGCAGCCTCTGTTTAAGACCATATAAGCATTTGCTCTTATCATATTTGAAATTAGGCCTGATAAAGACACTTTTGCTGGCCAAAGCACTACTGTACCCTGGCAGCTCGATTCCTGCCCGGGGCATCCCATTCTGTGACTAAAGCAGCCTCTGTTTAAGACCATATAAGCATTTGCTCTAATCATATTTGAAATTAGGCCTGATAAAGACACTTTTGCTGGCCAAAGCACTACTGTACCCTGGCAGCTCGATTCCTGCCCGGGGCATCCCATTCTGTGACTAAAGCAGCCTCTGTTTAAGACCATATAAGCATTTGCTCTAATCATATTTGAAATTAGGCCTGATAAAGACACTTTTGCTGGCCAAAGCACTACTGTACCCTGGCAGCTCGATTCCTGCCCGGGGCATCCCATTCTGTGACTAAAGCAGCCTCTGTTTAAGACCATATAAGCATTTGCTCTAATCATATTTGAAATTAGGCCTGATAAAGACACTTTTGCTGGCCAAAGCACTACTGTACCCTGGCAGCTCGATTCCTGCCCGGGGCATCCCATTCTGTGACTAAAGCAGCCTCTGTTTAAGACCATATAAGCATTTGCTCTAATCATATTTGAAATTAGGCCTGATAAAGACACTTTTGCTGGCCAAAGCACTACTGTACCCTGGCAGCTCGATTCCTGCCCGGGGCATCCCATTCTGTGACTAAAGCAGCCTCTGTTTAAGACCATATAAGCATTTGCTCTAATCATATTTGAAATTAGGCCTGATAAAGACACTTTTGCTGGCCAAAGCACTACTGTACCCTGGCAGCTCGATTCCTGCCCGGGGCATCCCATTCTGTGACTAAAGCAGCCTCTGTTTAAGACCATATAAGCATTTGCTCTAATCATATTTGAAATTAGGCCTGATAAAGACACTTTTGCTGGCCAAAGCACTACTGTACCCTGGCAGCTCGATTCCTGCCCGGGGCATCCCATTCTGTGACTAAAGCAGCCTCTGTTTAAGACCATATAAGCATTTGCTCTAATCATATTTGAAATTAGGCCTGATAAAGACACTTTTGCTGGCCAAAGCACTACTGTACCCTGGCAGCTCGATTCCTGCCTGGGGCATCCCATTCTGTGACTAAAGCAGCCTCTGTTTAAGACCATATAAGCATTTGCTCTAATCATATTTGAAATTAGGCCTGATAAAGACACTTTTGCTGGCCAAAGCACTACTGTACCCTGGCAGCTCGATTCCTGCCCGGGGCATCCCATTCTGTGACTAAAGCAGCCTCTGTTTAAGACCATATAAGCATTTGCTCTTATCATATTTGAAATTAGGCCTGATAAAGACACTTTTGCTGGCCAAAGCACTACTGTACCCTGGCAGCTCGATTCCTGCCCGGGGCATCCCATTCTGTGACTAAAGCAGCCTCTGTTTAAGACCATATAAGCATTTGCTCTTATCATATTTGAAATTAGGCCTGATAAAGACACTTTTGCTGGCCAAAGCACTACTGTACCCTGGCAGCTCGATTCCTGCCCGGGGCATCCCATTCTGTGACTAAAGCAGCCTCTGTTTAAGACCATATAAGCATTTGCTCTTATCATATTTGAAATTAGGCCTGATAAAGACACTTTTGCTGGCCAAAGCACTACTGTACCCTGGCAGCTCGATTCCTGCCCGGGGCATCCCATTCTGTGACTAAAGCAGCCTCTGTTTAAGACCATATAAGCATTTGCTCTTATCATATTTGAAATTAGGCCTGATAAAGACACTTTTGCTGGCCAAAGCACTACTGTACCCTGGCAGCTCGATTCCTGCCCGGGGCATCCCATTCTGTGACTAAAGCAGCCTCTGTTTAAGACCATATAAGCATTTGCTCTTATCATATTTGAAATTAGGCCTGATAAAGACACTTTTGCTTGTCAAAGCACTACTGTACCCTGGCAGCTCGATTCCTGCCCGGGGCATCCCATTCTGTGACTAAAGCAGCCTCTGTTTAAGACCATATAAGCATTTGCTCTAATCATATTTGAAATTAGGCCTGATAAAGACACTTTTGCTGGCCAAAGCACTACTGTACCCTGGCAGCTCGATTCCTGCCCGGGGCATCCCATTCTGTGACTAAAGCAGCCTCTGTTTAAGACCATATAAGCATTTGCTCTAATCATATTTGAAATTAGGCCTGATAAAGACACTTTTGCTTGTCAAAGCACTACTGTACCCTGGCAGCTCGATTCCTGCCCGGGGCATCCCATTCTGTGACTAAAGCAGCCTCTGTTTAAGACCATATAAGCATTTGCTCTTATCATATTTGAAATTAGCCTGATAAAGACACTTTTGCTGGGCATAGCACTACTTGTCCCTGCCAGGTGTACTTACTGCTGGTTTTTAGGGCATCCCATTCTGTGACTACACCAGCCTCTATTTAAGAACCTAACCATTTGCACCTATTCTAATTGAAATTAGGCATGATAAAGACACTTTTGCTGTGCATAGTCTTACTGCTGCCTGCCAGGTGCTCTCTGGTTTTTGGGACATCCCATTCTGTAACATACCATTAGCCTCTGCATTTACTGTAAGCTGCACAGTTATTTAAAGAAATTTGGCCTGTATGAGCCTGCTAACACACTGCTGCTGTGTGCATATATACTGATCCCAAGTCAGCTTTGGGGCATCCCATTCTGTAACATACCATTAGCCTTTGCATTTACTGTAAGCTGCACATTTATTTAAAGAAATTTGGCCTGTATGAGCCTGCTAACACACTGCTGCTGTGTGCATATATACTGATCTCAAGTCTGCTTGGGGCATCCCATTCTGTAACATACCATTAGCCTCTGCATTAACTGTAAGCTGCACAGTTATTTAAAGAAATTTGGCCTGTATGAGCCTGCTAACACACTGCTGCTGTGTGCATATATACTGATCTCAAGTCTGCTTGGGGCATCCCATTCTGTAACATACCATTAGCCTCTGCATTATCTGTAAGCTGCACAGTTATTTAAAGAAATTTGGCCTGTATGAGCCTGCTAACACACTGCTGCTGTGTGCATATATACTGATCTCAAGTCTGCTTGGGGCATCCCATTCTGTAACATACCATTAGCCTCTGCATTAACTGTAAGCTGCACAGTTATTTAAAGAAATTTGGCCTGTATGAGCCTGCTAACACACTGCTGCTGTGTGCATATATACTGATCTCAAGTCAGCTCTGGGGCATCCCATTCTGTAACATACCATTAGCCTCTGCATTTACTGTAAGCTGCACATTTATTTAAAGAAATTTGGCCTGTATGAGCCTGCTAACACACTGCTGCTGTGTGCATATATACTGATCTCAAGTCAGCTTTGGGGCATCCCATTCTGTAACATACCATTAGCCTCTGCATTTACTGTAAGCTGCACATTTATTTAAAGAAATTTGGCCTGTATGAGCCTGCTAACACACTGCTGCTGTGTGCATATATACTGATCTCAAGTCAGCTTTGGGGCATCCCATTCTGTAACATACCATTAGCCTCTGCATTAACTGTAAGCTGCACAGTTATTTAAAGAAATTTGGCCTGTATGAGCCTGCTAACACACTGCTGCTGTGTGCATATATACTGATCTCAAGTCAGCTCTGGGGCATCCCATTCTGTAACATACCATTAGCCTCTGCATTTACTGTAAGCTGCACATTTATTTAAAGAAATTTGGCCTGTATGAGCCTGCTAACACACTGCTGCTGTGTGCATATATACTGATCTCAAGTCAGCTTTGGGGCATCCCATTCTGTAACATACCATTAGCCTCTGCATTTACTGTAAGCTGCACATTTATTTAAAGAAATTTGGCCTGTATGAGCCTGCTAACACACTGCTGCTGTGTGCATATATACTGATCTCAAGTCAGCTTTGGGGCATCCCATTCTGTAACATACCATTAGCCTCTGCATTAACTGTAAGCTGCACAGTTATTTAAAGAAATTTGGCCTGTATGAGCCTGCTAACACACTGCTGCTGTGTGCATATATACTGATCTCAAGTCAGCTTTGGGGCATCCCATTCTGTAACATACCATTAGCCTTTGCATTTACTGTAAGCTGCACATTTATTTAAAGAAATTTGGCCTGTATGAGCCTGCTAACACACTGCTGCTGTGTGCATATATACTGATCTCAAGTCTGCTTGGGGCATCCCATTCTGTAACATAACATAACCTACCTACCATACTAAGCAGCTCTCTTATTTAAACTAAGCAGGCCTCTTGGAGGCTGAGTGTCCACTTTTGGGTGTGCATTTATATTCGGTTTCATATACAGTGGGGTATCCCAATTTGTAAGATAACCTACCCCAACCATGTAAACTAAATAGGCCTGTTGCAGCCTGAGTTTCTCTGCTTGCGTATGGCCTGCATTACAATCTGTCTCTTTCAATGACACTGCTGCCTGGGGTATCCCAATTTGTAAGATAACCTACCCCAACCATGTAAACTAAAGGTTACGTCCTTCCAGAAGGAAAACTTATGCCGAACACTATTTTTGTTAGGGGCATTGACCTTTGGATTGATCGGCATGAAATTAATTTTTTTTTTTCAAAGTATGGCGCTGTGAAGAAGGTCAAAATGATGTCTCATACTTGGATTATTGTTACTTTTTGTTCAGCTTGAAATATAACAGGCCACACGGGCATCCCAAGGCACATGCTATTTTAAACCTATCTGTTATACAACATAAGCGTTGATCAGGCTACTTCAGTTTGCACTTGTTTTTGACTGATTTTAATAAACCAGGCCGCAGGGCACCCCAAAGCTGCACCTTGCACCCTATCTGGTATACAACATAAGCGTTGATCAGCATCAGCTTCATTAAGCTACTTCAGTTTGCACTTCCTTTTTGACTGCTTTCATTTAACCAGGCCGCAGGGCACCCCAAAGCTGCACCTTGCACCCTACCTGTTTATACTAAATAAGCATCTACAGCCTCAGCTTTATTAAGTTATTGCATTTTGAATTGGTTTTGGTCTGCTTTAAATACACCAGGCCGCAGGGCATCCCAAACCTGCATGTTGCACCCCATCTGTTATACTAAATAAGCGTTGATCAGCATCAGCTTTATTAAGCTATTGCATTTTGCATTGGTTTTTGTACTGCTGCCAAAACACTAGCCCATATGGGCATCCCAAACCAGCACATGTCACCCTATCTGTTATACTAAATAAGCTTCTACAGGCCCTTTTTTTATTTATTTATTTTTATTTATATAGAGCTGCAATGGCTTATATTGTGAGGTTAATTTGCCATTTTGCAGCATAATATAGAGCAGCCCCTGTGTAAATCTGAGGGGCAATAGCTTATATAGTGAGGTAAATTTGCCATTTTGCTTCGTTATATAGAGCAGCCCAGTTGCCATCTAAATCAACTACTGTCCGGCCAGTACAGCTTTTCCAGGGCAAACTCTGCTAGTTGCGGGCACAAGTCAAGTTTGGCTTCCCAGCAAATCCAGTGGATCTTGAAGGTGTGTTGGCATGGTCATGTCAAGGTATGACATGACCTGCTGTTTGAGGTCCAGCTCCAGGTCTTCCTGCTTCTCATGAGTAGACTCACTATGCGGGTGTAGAAAGCTACTCACTAGCGACTGAAGACTGAGGTTGCTGCTGATGGAGCTGCTGCTGCTCCTTCCACCCCCCCAGCAGCCATGGCAGTGGAAGGTGATCGCAAAGTTCCCCTAGAGTCAGACCTGCGGGAGTATGGGCCATGGCGCAAATAGACATCGCCCAACTGACTACGTGGGATGTCTCTGTAGTAGGTCAGTTTTTCCTCCCTCTCAGTGGGCGTAAAAAATGCCCCCATTTTGTGCCGGAAGCGAGGGTCCAATAAGTTGGAGAGCCAGAAGTCTTCCCGCTGACAAATGGAGACAATTCTGCGCTCACTAGTACGCATGCATGTGAGCATGCATCGTGCCATTTGTGCAAGTGACTCGGAGGGACTACCTGTCTCCATCTCCACTGTAAACTGCCATGGTGTGTCTGGGTCCTCTGTCTCGCCTTACTCACAACCCTCTAGCTCCTGTGGCTGCACCTCCTCTCCTGTCAGATGACTAGATAAAATGGTCATTTTGTGAAACCTAAACTGTGGTTTGCTGTGCCCCACCCCCTCCTCCTCCTCCACTTCAGCCCCCACAGGCTTCATGTGGCTGTGAAATGTATGTGCCATGTCTCCAGTGCCCTGACCAGCCATGCTTTCCAACATGTGTTGTAGTACATGAAGCAGTGGAATCTCATCGTTCATCTCATAGTCCTGGCAACTGACTAATAATGTAGCTTCCTCAAAGGGCCTAAACAAACGGTCGGTGTCACGTATGAGCTGCCAATGGTTTACATTGAATTTACACAGGGGTGTCCCCCTATCCGTTTGGATCATCCAGAAATCCGTGATGGCTTTTCTCTGTTCCTATAGTGCAGTGGTCCTCAACCCTGTCCTCAAGGCCCACCAACATGTCATGTTTTTTGGATCTCCAAATAGCCAGCTCTATTGCTCTGCAGCTGCACTAATTACTCCACCTGAGCATCTTTGTGGAGATCTGCAAAGCCTGGCCTGTTGGTGGGCCTTGAGGACAGGGTTGGGGACCACTGCTATAGTGGATCCTGCATATGGAGGGTGGAATTCCAACGGGTGGAAACATCGCAAATCAGACTATGGTGGGGTACACCTTTGTGACGCTGAGGCTCAATAAGGTTGTGCTTGGTGGTGTAGGAGTGCCAGAAGTGCATGCTAACTTTCTTTCCTGTTGTTCGGATGTCTTTCAGATGGGGGCAAGACTTCAAAACTAGACTGAACACGTGTGCCATGTCAGGACGCATGACTCTGGCTTCCTTGTCGCAGCGCAAACAAGATGTTCTTCCAAGTGTCAGTCACCATGGGTCCAAATTTGCAGTTTTCGTGGATTAAGCAATGCTTTCATGGATTGAGTTCTCATTTTTAGTAGTTCCTCCCATGTGTGACTCTGATGGTCAAGGAAAACCATGTGAAGAACAGCGTGAAACCACAATCACCAAGGGGGCCTAAAAGGATATATATTGTCCACCATGAGTCTATAGTTACAGCTCCAGGCGTAGACAACACTGTGCACTTTGGTACACACTGACAGGCTAAAGGACTGGCCCACCTTCTGTTCAACAACCATGCCATGTGACTCTCCACCTCGGCTCGGCACAAGCCATCAGTTCTCTGAAAGGTCCACCACTGGGTAATGCAGCAGGCTGGACTTATGGTGACGCTGTCTGAGAGGAGAAATCCCTCAGACATCAAGATTAAAAATTCCAAGAATTTTTGAGGGCTAATTATTCAGAGGCAAATGATAGCTAGTTGTTTCTGATTTAATTGCAAGGTGGAAACACACCCTCAAACAAAACTTCACTTTCGCAATACTATTGCATTTGTCTATTCATAATTTTATGTATATACACTAACTAACCTACTTTTTCTCCACAGGATGCTGCATGGAACACTGCCACATCGCTGAGTAGCTGATTTTTCCTACCAACAGTCCGCAATAATTCGCTGCTGCTGCCGCCGCCACCGCCGCAGACTCCAGGGACCCTCTTCCACTACCTCGGCTTGCAACACCTCCTCCCACGACACTCTCCTCATCACTAGTTGCCGGATAGTGGAAGAAGAGGCGAGTGTCTCCTCCACTTCTTGGCTGGGCAGTAGCTGCTGAATTTTATGATTATCAGATCTTGGATATCAGATCAATGGATAGTGGAGCTGAACCCAAAGCATAACAGGCAGACAGTTGACTGGGGGTGTCAGATGCCACTTGTGATGCAGTGGACTGCTTTTGCAGCACTTCCAGACAAAGTTGCTTCATTGGCTGACACAATGACTGGTAAAGCTGTGGAACATATGGTTGAAAAGCAAGAATAACCATTTGTTTTTATATGAAAAAGACCCTGGTTTATACAGACTTTTTTTTTCCAGAGACTGCCCTGCGTGGAAATGAATGGCGCATGGATCAGCCAAGCTTTCCTCCCAACAATGCCTGATGTATTCCAGTAGATTGATGACGGGGCCAGACCAAGAAAGATGGATCGTGCAAAACAGATTTAAGGCGCTGCTCTCAAGTTACAGACATTCCTCCGCATCGGACCACAAGTAAGTATTGATAAAAAATCCTTTACGTTACTCTTACTTTTTATTAATATTCTTCGGATAAGACGGATCAGACATGATTCCAGATTAAAAATTCCAAGAATTTTTGAGGGCTAATTAGTCAGAGGCAATGACACCTTCTTGTTTCTGATTTAATTAAAAGGTGGAAACACACCCTCAAACAAAACTTCACTTTGGCAAACTTTTGCATTTGTTTATTCATAATTTTATGTAGATATTACTAACTAAGCTACTTTTTCTCCACATGACTCTCCACAGGGTGTGATTCATCCAATTTTTGGACTCCTGAGGCCAACCCCAGGGTCTGTTTAAAGTAATGTTTGGGCTCCTGCTGCTGCTGCTGCCAACTTCTGCCAACTCCAGGGTGTGATTCATCCAATTTTTGGGCTCCTGAAGCCAACTCCAGTGTATATTTGGGCTCCTGCTGCTGCTACTGTCAACTCCTGCCAACTCCAGGGTGTGATTCATCCAATTTTTGGGCTCCTGAGGCCAACTCCAGTGTATATTTGGGCTCCTGCTGCTGCTACTGTCAACTCCTGCCAACTCCAGGGTGTGATTCATCCAATTTTTGGGCTCCTGAAGCCAACTCCAGTGTATATTTGGGCTCCTGCTGCTGCTACTGTCAACTCCTGCCAACTCCAGGGTGTGATTCATCCAATTTTTGGGCTCCTGAGGCCAACTCCAGTGTATATTTGGGCTCCTGCTGCTGCTACTGTCAACTCCTGCCAACTCCAGGGTGTGATTCATCCAATTTTTGGGCTCCTGAAGCCAACTCCAGTGTATATTTGGGCTCCTGCTGCTGCTGCTGCCAACTTCTGCCAACTCCAGGGTGTGATTCATCCAATTTTTGGGCTCCTGAAGCCAACTCCAGTGTATATTTGGGCTCCTGCTGCTGCTGCTGCCAACTTCTGCCAACTCCAGGGTGTGATTCATCCAATTTTTGGGCTCCTGAGGCCAACTCCAGTGTATATTTGGGCTCCTGCTGCTGCTGCTGTCAACTCCTGCCAACTCCAGGGTGTGATTCATCCAATTTTTGGGCTCCTGAAGCCAACTCCAGTGTATATTTGGGCTCCTGCTGCTGCTACTGTCAACTCCTGCCAACTCCAGGGTGTGATTCATCCAATTTTTGGGCTCCTGAGGCCAACTCCAGTGTATATTTGGGCTCCTGCTGCTGCTACTGTCAACTCCTGCCAACTCCAGGGTGTGATTCATCCAATTTTTGGGCTCCTGAGGCCAACTCCAGTGTATATTTGGGCTCCTGCTGCTGCTACTGTCAACTCCTGCCAACTCCAGGGTGTGATTCATCCAATTTTTGGGCTCCTGAGGCCAACTCCAGTGTATATTTGGGCTCCTGCTGCTGCTACTGTCAACTTCTGCCAACTCCAGGGTGTGATTCATCCAATTTTTGGGCTCCTGAAGCCAACTCCAGTGTATATTTGGGCTCCTGCTGCTGCTGCTGCCAACTCCTGCCAACTCCAGGGTGTGATTCATCCAATTTTTGGGCTCCTGAGGCCAACTCCAGTGTATATTTGGGCTCCTGCTGCTGCTACTGTCAACTCCTGCCAACTCCAGGGTGTGATTCATCCAATTTTTGGGCTCCTGAGGCCAACTCCAGTGTATATTTGGGCTCCTGCTGCTGCTACTGTCAACTCCTGCCAACTCCAGGGTGTGATTCATCCAATTTTTGGGCTCCTGAGGCCAACTCCAGTGTATATTTGGGCTCCTGCTGCTGCTACTGTCAACTCCTGCCAACTCCAGGGTGTGATTCATCCAATTTTTGGGCTCCTGAAGCCAACTCCAGTGTATATTTGGGCTCCTGCTGCTGCTACTGTCAACTCCTGCCAACTCCAGGGTGTGATTCATCCAATTTTTGGGCTCCTGAGGCCAACTCCAGTGTATATTTGGGCTCCTGCTGCTGCTACTGTCAACTCCTGCCAACTCCAGGGTGTGATTCATCCAATTTTTGGGCTCCTGAGGCCAACTCCAGTGTATATTTGGGCTCCTGCTGCTGCTACTGTCAACTCCTGCCAACTCCAGGGTGTGATTCATCCAATTTTTGGGCTCCTGAGGCCAACTCCAGTGTATATTTGGGCTCCTGCTGCTGCTGCTGCCAACTCCAGGGTGTGATTCATCCAATTTTTGGGCTCCTGAAGCCAACTCCAGTGTATATTTGGGCTCCTGCTGCTGCTGCTGCCAACTCCAGGGTGTGATTCATCCAATTTTTGGGCTCCTGAAGCCAACTCCAGTGTATATTTGGGCTCCTGCTGCTGCTACTGTCAACTCCTGCCAACTCCAGGGTGTGATTCATCCAATTTTTGGGCTCCTGAGGCCAACTCCAGTGTATATTTGGGCTCCTGCTGCTGCTACTGTCAACTCCTGCCAACTCCAGGGTGTGATTCATCCAATTTTTGGGCTCCTGAGGCCAACTCCAGTGTATATTTGGGCTCCTGCTGCTGCTGCTGCCAACTCCAGGGTGTGATTCATCCAATTTTTGGGCTCCTGAAGCCAACTCCAGTGTATATTTGGGCTCCTGCTGCTGCTGCTGCCAACTCCAGGGTGTGATTCATCCAATTTTTGGGCTCCTGAAGCCAACTCCAGTGTATATTTGGGCTCCTGCTGCTGCTACTGTCAACTCCTGCCAACTCCAGGGTGTGATTCATCCAATTTTTGGGCTCCTGAGGCCAACTCCAGTGTATATTTGGGCTCCTGCTGCTGCTACTGTCAACTCCTGCCAACTCCAGGGTGTGATTCATCCAATTTTTGGGCTCCTGAGGCCAACTCCAGTGTATATTTGGGCTCCTGCTGCTGCTACTGTCAACTCCTGCCAACTCCAGGGTGTGATTCATCCAATTTTTGGGCTCCTGAGGCCAACTCCAGTGTATATTTGGGCTCCTGCTGCTGCTGCTGCCAACTCCAGGGTGTGATTCATCCAATTTTTGGGCTCCTGAAGCCAACTCCAGTGTATATTTGGGCTCCTGCTGCTGCTGCTGCCAACTCCAGGGTGTGATTCATCCAATTTTTGGGCTCCTGAAGCCAACTCCAGTGTATATTTGGGCTCCTGCTGCTGCTGCTGCCAACTCCAGGGTGTGATTCATCCAATTTTTGGGCTCCTGAAGCCAACTCCAGTGTATATTTGGGCTCCTGCTGCTGCTACTGTCAACTCCTGCCAACTCCAGGGTGTGATTCATCCAATTTTTGGGCTCCTGAGGCCAACTCCAGTGTATATTTGGGCTCCTGCTGCTGCTGCTGCCAACTCCAGGGTGTGATTCATCCAATTTTTGGGCTCCTGAAGCCAACTCCAGTGTATATTTGGGCTCCTGCTGCTGCTGCTGCCAACTCCAGGGTGTGATTCATCCAATTTTTGGGCTCCTGAAGCCAACTCCAGTGTATATTTGGGCTCCTGCTGCTGCTACTGTCAACTCCTGCCAACTCCAGGGTGTGATTCATCCAATTTTTGGGCTCCTGAGGCCAACTCCAGTGTATATTTGGGCTCCTGCTGCTGCTACTGTCAACTCCTGCCAACTCCAGGGTGTGATTCATCCAATTTTTGGGCTCCTGAGGCCAACTCCAGTGTATATTTGGGCTCCTGCTGCTGCTACTGTCAACTCCTGCCAACTCCAGGGTGTGATTCATCCAATTTTTGGGCTCCTGAGGCCAACTCCAGTGTATATTTGGGCTCCTGCTGCTGCTGCTGCCAACTCCAGGGTGTGATTCATCCAATTTTTGGGCTCCTGAAGCCAACTCCAGTGTATATTTGGGCTCCTGCTGCTGCTGCTGCCAACTCCAGGGTGTGATTCATCCAATTTTTGGGCTCCTGAAGCCAACTCCAGTGTATATTTGGGCTCCTGCTGCTGCTACTGTCAACTCCTGCCAACTCCAGGGTGTGATTCATTCAATTTTTGGGCTCCTGAGGCCAACTCCAGTGTATATTTGGGCTCCTGCTGCTGCTACTGTCAACTCCTGCCAACTCCAGGGTGTGATTCATCCAATTTTTGGGCTCCTGAGGCCAACTCCAGTGTATATTTGGGCTCCTGCTGCTGCTACTGTCAACTCCTGCCAACTCCAGGGTGTGATTCATCCAATTTTTGGGCTCCTGAGGCCAACTCCAGTGTATATTTGGGCTCCTGCTGCTGCTGCTGCCAACTCCAGGGTGTGATTCATCCAATTTTTGGGCTCCTGAAGCCAACTCCAGTGTATATTTGGGCTCCTGCTGCTGCTGCTGCCAACTCCAGGGTGTGATTCATCCAATTTTTGGGCTCCTGAAGCCAACTCCAGTGTATATTTGGGCTCCTGCTGCTGCTACTGTCAACTCCTGCCAACTCCAGGGTGTGATTCATCCAATTTTTGGGCTCCTGAGGCCAACTCCAGTGTATATTTGGGCTCCTGCTGCTGCTACTGTCAACTCCTGCCAACTCCAGGGTGTGATTCATCCAATTTTTGGGCTCCTGAGGCCAACTCCAGTGTATATTTGGGCTCCTGCTGCTGCTACTGTCAACTCCTGCCAACTCCAGGGTGTGATTCATCCAATTTTTGGGCTCCTGAGGCCAACTCCAGTGTATATTTGGGCTCCTGCTGCTGCTGCTGTCAACTCCTGCCAACTCCAGGGTGTGATTCATCCAATTTTTGGGCTCCTGAGGCCAACTCCAGTGTATATTTGGGCTCCTGCTGCTGCTACTGTCAACTCCTGCCAACTCCAGGGTGTGATTCATCCAATTTTTGGGCTCCTGAAGCCAACTCCAGTGTATATTTGGGCTCCTGCTGCTGCTGCTGCCAACTCCTGCCAACTCCAGGGTGTGATTCATCCAATTTTTGGGCTCCTGAAGCCAACTCCAGTGTATATTTGGGCTCCTGCTGCTGCTACTGTCAACTCCTGCCAACTCCAGGGTGTGATTCATCCAATTTTTGGGCTCCTGAGGCCAACTCCAGTGTATATTTGGGCTCCTGCTGCTGCTACTGTCAACTCCTGCCAACTCCAGGGTGTGATTCATCCAATTTTTGGGCTCCTGAGGCCAACTCCAGTGTATATTTGGGCTCCTGCTGCTGCTGCTGCCAACTCCAGGGTGTGATTCATCCAATTTTTGGGCTCCTGAAGCCAACTCCAGTGTATATTTGGGCTCCTGCTGCTGCTGCTGCCAACTCCAGGGTGTGATTCATCCAATTTTTGGGCTCCTGAAGCCAACTCCAGTGTATATTTGGGCTCCTGCTGCTGCTACTGTCAACTCCTGCCAACTCCAGGGTGTGATTCATCCAATTTTTGGGCTCCTGAGGCCAACTCCAGTGTATATTTGGGCTCCTGCTGCTGCTACTGTCAACTCCTGCCAACTCCAGGGTGTGATTCATCCAATTTTTGGGCTCCTGAGGCCAACTCCAGTGTATATTTGGGCTCCTGCTGCTGCTACTGTCAACTCCTGCCAACTCCAGGGTGTGATTCATCCAATTTTTGGGCTCCTGAGGCCAACTCCAGTGTATATTTGGGCTCCTGCTGCTGCTGCTGTCAACTCCTGCCAACTCCAGGGTGTGATTCATCCAATTTTTGGGCTCCTGAGGCCAACTCCAGTGTATATTTGGGCTCCTGCTGCTGCTACTGTCAACTCCTGCCAACTCCAGGGTGTGATTCATCCAATTTTTGGGCTCCTGAAGCCAACTCCAGTGTATATTTGGGCTCCTGCTGCTGCTGCTGCCAACTCCTGCCAACTCCAGGGTGTGATTCATCCAATTTTTGGGCTCCTGAAGCCAACTCCAGTGTATATTTGGGCTCCTGCTGCTGCTGCTGCCAACTTCTGCCAACTCCAGGGTGTGATTCATCCAATTTTTGGGCTCCTGAGGCCAACTCCAGTGTATATTTGGGCTCCTTCTGCCCCTCATAGTGATGCCACTTCAACTCTCTGCAATTGTGCCGCTCTGCGATTCTATTAGCGATGCCTCTGATCTGCATGTGATATTTCTTCAAAGTATTATTTAACTAACCCAGCACGCATCCTGTGCGTGTTACAGCAAGGCTGAATGGTTTACAACCCTATTGAGGCTCTAGGAGGCTCAGAAATAGCCGTTTTTAATAGCGATTCGTCGCGAATTTATTCGGGTCGAAACGATTTTTGTCGGAAAATTCGGCGAATCAGTCGAATCGAATTTTTCAAAAGTTCGCTCATCTCTAGTCGTAGTCTTGGGGAGAGGAAACACACAGCAGACAGACTTACACTGAATACACAAGATACAAAATATCAATAACACAAGGCCCAGTACAGAAGACAGAAGGCTTAGGGCTCACATTCACAGAGGAAAGCTTTAGGTTTGATAGAAGGTCAAAAGATGAGAGCAGAGAGACCCTCGGGAATAGTGATGCAAGAATGAAGCAAGAAGACAGGGCTACACGCAAACCTTTATAGTTTATAGACAACGGAGGGGATTGCAGACACTTGTGAGAAAACACAGGAAAGACGTTCAAAGTGCTGTAACTGGAAAGTATCAGACTCATTTAGAGGAACTGTCCCTCTTTTGAGTCAATGTCCTCCTGATCTGTGCTTTTCTCATTTATCCCTCTTTAAGTTGTGTAACATGCAGATCTGCATCAATAAATGATTCAATAGCCTATTCAAAGTTGGAGTGGCTTCGGAGGTATCCTAGGATTTTTGTGCTGTGGGGCATCCCAAAGGTAAGTTACAGGATAAATAACTCACAGAACAGTACAGGCAAACCAAACCTTGTGATAGTCTTGGATGACCATAATAGTCCTGCCCATCTATCCGCTCCCACTTGCTCTAGCCATCCATTACTCCCATCCGTCCATCCCCATCCACCTCACTACCCACAGTTCTGCCCATTCATCCATTTCACTGATCTCTCTCCTCCCACCTCATCCCATCTATCTCTCCTATTCATGCATCACCACTCAGTTCTGCCTACCCATCTGCTCCTCTTAATTCTTGCCATTCATCCTTACGTCCAGCTCCTCCCACCCATCCATCCACCCTTCACCCCCCTCCCAGCTCATCCCATCCATCCCTCCTATCCATGCATCCCTTACCACTCAGTTCTACCTACCCATCTGCTCCTCCTTGTTCTAGCCATTCGTCCCTCCTTCCAGCTCCTCCCTCCCACCAATCCATCCCTCATCCCCTCCCAGCTAATCCCATCCATCCCTCCTATCCATGTATCCCTCACCACTCAGTTCTGCCTACCCATCTGCTCCTCCTAGTTCTCCAGATCAGCCCATCCATTCCTTCTTCCCTGTCCCCTCAGTCCTGCCCATCCATCCATGCCCCTAGCTCTAGCCATACATCCATGCCTCCATCGTGCCCCACCAGCTCATGTTATCCATTACTCCTATCCATTGCTCTCTCTCTCCCCTGCTCCTCTCTGCAAATCCCAATGCCAATGGGCAGGGTATTGATCAAGGGGCATATATTAATTTTAAAATGGTCCCTCTTTCCCAGCCTGAAAAGTTGGAAGATATGGACTTGGAGCAAAGACAGGCTCGTCATTGCCAGTTCAGGGCCCACGCACACACCCTGGCTTTATCAGAGTGCAGGGCTATAGACTACATGTCTTCTAATTCAAGTTTGAGATATGGACAACATAGACTCTAAACATATCCTCCAAACATATTGGAGGATAGGGGCAATATGGCTTTTGTGAAATGGGATTAATATAGTCACCAAATTCCTTAAAGATTCAAGAGTTATAAATATTCCGGGATTTGTAGGATGGGTGTTGATGGATTAATTTGGAGGAAGAAAGTTATGGGTCGATTCAGAGCCTGGTGAGAATTCTCACTGCTTTTTTTAGGTGAGAATATTGCCATTCACTTTCATTGTCTACCTTGAGGTTTATTCAGAGCCAGGCGAAAATTTATACCTGGTAGACAATGAAAGTGAATGACAAATTCTCTTCTAAAAAAGGAGTGCGAATTCTCACCAGACTCTGAATCGACCCCGTTGGCTTTGTTTGTGGGTGGGGGGGTGCAAAAACCATGGATTTCAATGGGTTCAGCTTGGAGTTAAACACTCTACAGAGTTGATATCAATGCTTACCCTCTCGGTGATATGTTCTTGAGGGACACCCTGACTAGCCAAGAAGAGTGCAGTGTAGCAGGGAGGCATGAATGAGCTCTTAGGGATACATGCCTCCTACTCCCCCCACGATGATGGAATGGGTGCAGGAACTGGAGGAAATCAGTATGGAAGAATTAGTCACAAAAAATAGAGACACCACAGACCAATTCTTAACTACTTGGACAAGCTGGGTAATCTAACAAGACTTGCATCTCCCAGTCCGGCTTCAACAGGCCTATTATAGAAAATGTAGGGTACTATAGAACACGGCAAAGGGGGTGGGAGTAGCTCCATCACTATTATTTATACAAAATTATCATCATTATCATTCAGGGCCTGGGAACCAATTTACCGCCCAGTTTAACCCTCTCATCATCCAAGTATTAAGCATGTCTAGCTATGTGGAAAGACAGAGATTTGGTTGCACATATCTGCAGATACATGTGAAAGCCACGCCGCCCCAACAAGGCGCTCTGTGTTTAGTGTGGTCCCTACTCTTATTTTTGAGTCCCCAAAGTTGGGACATGCAATGCAGCCAGAGCTACTCACCTGGGAAGCTGCCAGCCTCCCTTTAGAACACTCCATAGGGAGAGATCCATAGTGGCTGAATCCCTCCCTGTGTGTGTTCATGGCAATTCAAACTGAGCAAAGGGGGTGGGAGTAGCTCCATCACTATTATTTATACAAAATTATCATCATTATTCAGGGCCTGGGAACCAAAGGCTCCCAGGCCCTGAATAATGATGATAATGTTATACTATAGAACACCCTTTAATAACATCACCCAGAGAATAAACACGAGAGGTTGGCCCAACTCCCCTCTACCACACCCCCCTACCCCCGCCCTCTCCTCCTGGGCATAAGTTAAGTCAGTAATTAGTAGTTTCCGGGGGCTCTGTCATGGCTCGGGAGTGGAACCTAACTCTGTGGCCCTGTGCTGGAACAGGCCTTATGGTCACTGTGTTCCCCCCCCCCTCCGAGCCCCGGCCCCGCTACGGCATCATCACCAAGGTCGTCACTTGCCCTACTATGGAATCATCTGCGAGAATGAGCACGAAACACGCATGTTAACGAGATATGGGTAATCTTGATGTATGCACTATGTCTAGGTAGACTTGTATCCCCCTTCCCCCCTTTGTTTGTTCCCTTATTGTCGTATCTGTTTGTGCAAAACCAATAAAAATTGATTACATAAAAAAAATGCCTCCTAAGATGCCCAAGTTCACATTTAATTGCCAGGCAGTTATCTAACCTTCCATTGTATAAGTAATATCTCTCTGGTGGTAGACCGCACGCCATCAGCCTATATCACATGTCGTCGTATCTTTTACATTGTAATTCCATCGACCACATGCCGTTTGAAAAACACGTTCCGAGCCCCCTCCCAGGCCCAGCCTGTGTTTATAGAGCACCTTCTGGTTAGTCTATCTGCACTAAGGGATTTAGCTCACGCTAATCCACCATGCGGGAAGAAGCCGGCCTGTGTCATGCCATGAGCACGTCTCCCCTGTAACTTCCGAGGAAGGCGATACACTGCTTTTTGTTTCATCATGCAGGATTTATAGAAGAGTAAGCTGTGCACATACTAACCCCTTAAAATAAATATTAAAATAGATTCTCTCAACTGTATCCTAAACCTACCACCTCTACTGCGACCAGGGGCAGAGTGATTGCCCTTGGTGCTAAGGCCAGGGCCGGCTCCAGGTTTATGGGGGCCCTCGGGTGGCATGGTCTCAGTGGGCCCCTTTGTGGTGGAGAGTCGCGGGTCAGGAGTCTATAAATTCCATGGTATAGAACAGGGTGCAAGGACCAGCCTCTGTGCCCCCCGCCCTGCAGGCTACAAACCCACACTTGCCAGCCCCTAAGCATTGTGAAATGGTATAGGGGTCTCCTGGACCCCTTACCAGTTCACAAAGGGTTGAATGTATAAAAACAAAAAAACACACAGAAAACATTATTTTATTTGTTTTTTTTAATACCTCCCATCACTCCTGCTGCTGCTGCTGGAAGCCTTTAATACCTTCTGGCAGACAGAACATAAAAAAATTACATAGGGTCCCCCCTCCTTCAGGGAGAGGCACCCCATTTTTTTAAAATACCCGGGGACCAGCTATGCAGGGCTTGTAGTAACAAGGCGCAGGGGCCAGCTTTGGTGTCCCCCCGCCCTTCTGGCTACAAAAGAGCATGAGCTCTTTTTCCCTTCCCTGGCCTTTGGGGGGGGCAGGTCATTGGGGGGGCCGGGGGTTAAAGCGGACCTTCACTCTGAATAAGAGTCTATCTTATATGTTTCCCCCACCCTGTACATACAGATTGCTCACATTAAAAATCATCCTACCTGCATCTACTGCATGTTATGAGCCTTTAAACATCCAAGATGGCGGCTTATGGAAGCCGCCATTTTATCAGGCAGCCTGCAAACAGGAAGTGCCTGCAAACAGGAAGTGACTGTGCTGCTCTGCATTCTGGGACTGCTGACCTTTCCCTGACCCCAGCTCTGCTCTGTCTGAGCAAAGCACAGCTATAACCCGCCCCCCTGTACCTTATCCCACTCTCCTCTCCTCAGTAAGTGTGATGCTTCTGAGTCAAGATGGCGGCGCCCGTATCCTAAATTCCTGAACAGAGTTGCAGCCCAGTGGGGGAAAGAATAATAAGTTAGTGACCAAAAATGTTAAATATATTAATTTTAGATGCTGGGGAATCGTTTTTTAAGAGTTTGGGCTTTTCATTAAATCATGGTGAAGGTCTGGTTTAATGGCAAGTCACCCGCTAGCCGCAGGTGACTTGCCAGCCCCTTAAGCCTTGTTAACTGGTATAGGGGTCTCATGTATCCCTTACCAGTTCACAAGGGGTCAACAGTAAAAAATAAACAGAAAAATTACATTTATTAGTTTGTCTTTTTTTGCTCACCTCTGATCCTCCGCTGTCCCCCGGCCATCCTGTCCCACGAAGCTCCGATGACAGCTGGCAGGTGCTCGGTGGAGGGGGGGTGAGGGGCTGTGATCCCTTGCCTCCCCTCCACCCATCACCCGGCAGCCGTCATCGATCCTCTCACCTCCGCTCACCCGCCACTACTGTGCCTCTTGCAGCAGGTGTGAGATGACGTCAGATGACGTAATCCGCCCTGCCCACAATAGGCGGGGCTCGCGGCCGGGCGATTGCGGAGAGGTGCTGGAGAGGGCGTATTTTACCCTCTCCTCACTATGGAAGAGCCCAGGGAGGGCAACTGGAGGCCCCGCTGGGTTTCCTTTTCACCAACGGGGCCTCCCCCCGGCTCCTCTACGGAGGAGAGGGCCAAATACAAGGGATCGCGGGCGCAGGTGAGTAAAAGTTTTGTTTTACTATAGTATTGTGCCAGCTGCCAGGGGGCCCCCCTAGGAGTGGGGGCCCTCGGCAGCTGATCGGGTTTGCCAGGTGCTGATGCCGGCCCCTGGCCACGGCCATCGGGGGCGCCTTTATCCCAGCCATCTGGTTTTCTGAATAAGTCAGGGCTACTATTAGCAGTGCAAAGCATAAGACAGGCCCATCACCCACAGATACTGGGCCCAGTCATGGGTAGGGGCACAGCATGGTATATACCAATATGGGACAGCAGCAGCACTATAGTATTATATAGGAGGGGCCTGAATTGTTTCCTTCCCGCACTGAGCACTATTTTACCTAGAAACTGCGTGGTCCAGGGGTCTGGGGGCTAGTGGAGCACAGCGCTGCTTCGGCTGCTTTTTGTGGCACTCTTGTGTGCAGCATGGCTACTATTTGCTTCGGGAGATGCTTAGTGGCAATGAACAGCCAGTCAATGACTATGGAACTAGTGGGATCAACACTCAAAGGAAAGCAGCATTAGCGAAGAGGAGGCAGAAGAAGAGACATGGAAGTCGCAGGTTCACAGAGTTAAAGGAGCACTATTGCGAAATTGTGTAATATTAAAAATCCATACAATCACGTCGGCTAATGAGAGGAGGAGTGGTCACCTATACACCCGAACTGAATTAAACTCCCGCCAAGCTTGTGGTCTATGGTATGCTCTTATGGTAGGGAAAAAATCCAGGGGTGACAGGTTTAGTGTATTAGGGGTGACAGACCCTGTCACCCTGTTATACTCTTCCTTCCATTCAAATAAAAAAATCAAACCTGGATGGATATATCTTGATGCTGGGTGTATAAGTGACCCCTCCTCCCTCCATCCAGCATATTTGTATGGATTTTTTATCATTGGGCCTTTTTGTGCCATAGAGCTCCGTTAGGGACTCGTCAGGGTTCCACCACTTGGCAAGGAGGACACGAAAACCACTGCTTAAGACCCAAGACATGAGGCAGCAGCCTCAGGGAATTCCCAGTCCTCACTAAAGCCAATCTGACACTGGTCTTATAGACTCTAGGCTGGTTGCCGTTCCTCTTTAAAGCAGACCAAAACCCAGGATTTTGACTATTCTGGGTTTTGGTCTTTTCCCCAGGGGCGCCCCGCTGTATGAAACCCCCCAGATGGCCGAGGACAACTCATCTCTTCCTGGTCCTACGACGCATGCGCGGCCGCTGGTCCAATTAGCAAGCTCGGAGTTGCTGACCTCACGCTGTCTAAGCCAGCGTCCAAGGCCAGCGGCTCCAAGTGCGCTGACAGCTGCATCCTCCGCTTCCCTCTAACAGGGAGCTTGCCCACGCAGGGCATTCACAAATGCCTGGTGCGGGCACTCGCCATGCTAAAGGGATAGCAGGGATGCGGCCGCGGCTCGCGCATGCGCCGTTGGACTGGTAAGCAAGGTAAGTAAATGGAGAGACCTGGGTGATTTCACACAGTGGGGAAACCCAATTTTGGATGCCCCGGGAGAGGAAATCGATCGGCCCAGGAATCTTATAGATTCCCGAGTTGACAGCGCTGGGTTTTGGTTCACTTTAGAGTGACAGGTATCTTTAGAGTTAAAATGCAGCAACCAGTGCAAAATAGGCTTCCTGTGCTGGTGACATCCTTAGCTTTTCTTTAAAATGAACTTCCTTTTTGGTCTCCCCCATGAAGTAGTGGTCACCAAAGGATGTCTCCTCTGATCCTAAAGGCTTTCCGAGGATAGGAGGGAGAACTGATAACTCCTGTTAAAGAATAGGAAAGGCCTTTATGATAATCAGTGATTAATGGCGCCTCTGCTGCGCCTGAGCGATAATCGGAATCTCCTATTGGATCTCTTGTTCTTGCACTGTGTCAGCCTGCAGATAACCCTCCTGTCCTCCTCCGCCCGGTGCACTGTCAGCATGAAGGGTCCCACAATTGCCGGATACTAACGGCCATAAATCACAGATATGACATATTCAACCTCATGTACAAAACAGACATTGGGATAGAATAGGGTGTCATTATTTTTAAATATATATATTTAAATATATATATATATATATATATATATATATATATATATATATATATATGAGGACACATGTGCTGGCCATACACCTTAGAATCCGATTTGTTGATCCTAGTGTATAGGAACACTGTATATTAGAATCTTTGGAATAAGAAACTTTGGGGTTTATTCATCAAGGGATAGCGGCAGATGCCTCTTAGCGACAGGTAGCGAACGGTGAACGCCGGGCCCTGTACGCAAAACCACATTTATGATTCTGGTGAGCGACTCTAACAGCTTCATGTAGCGTCCGATTAATCATCACAGACGGCTCAGCGTATACCGCCTGGTATTACCTGTCGCTCTCCCATACATTTCAATGGACCTTACCTTCCTTCTCTTTAAACAGGGTTTTATTTTAATTTTTGTTTTATCTATCAAATCATTGTGTGACCTCTCCTGGCCTATTAAATGTCATTTTTGAAAACTTTTATGATATTTTATATTTTTATGCAGAATTGTCATTATAGGTCTGGTATTAAAGTGTTAATGTCACAATGTAATAACAATGTCATTCCATATGTTTTTGCTTTGTTACTAGTGGATATGTGTTTAAAAACGGACTTTAATCACACAGTGTCTGGCGCTCTGGGCTACAGCGACCCAATTTTGAGCGCCGGAGCTGTGTGAGGGTGTTTCTTTGATGAATATGGTTTGAGTCGCTCACACTGACCAGTCGCTACTCACACATCAAATTCATCAATGCCGGCCAGCGACTGAGGTGCCGACGGCCGATCAGAGCGACCACTAGCGGTCGCTGTTAGCGCCGCTGTACAGTCGCTCATCTGCCGTTACCTGGCACTAGTAATGAATCAACCTGTTACAGTAATAAAAGCAAATTGTAAAAAGATTGTAGACAGGATTGTAACATTGTTAAAATACCATTTAAAGTGATCCTATACCCAGAAACAACGTTTAACCTTCTATACCCAGTGCAGTTTATATTCACTAAACCATTTGCTCAATACTCCTAAAACCACTAACAGGAAGCAGTATGATGCCCGAATGGCAGCTGTATGGCAACTCCATGGCCATGCAGCATCTCCCCTGGTGTACTCCAGCAGTTACTAGTTCACTTACACATGGCTGGGAAGGGGAGGAAGGGGTCAGGCTTTTCAGTTATAATAACTGCAATAAATCTGAAAGCACTGCCAGCTAAACTGCCACATACACCTCAGTAAACCTGCACACAGAAAAGCTTATATATATGCTCTTGTTCCATATGCTTGTCTAAAGAACCACTTCCTCCCCTCTCCAGCTTTTTAGAGCTTCCCCTCATTAATGCTGAGGTGTGTATTGTAACTGAATAAATAATTGGAGAGCACCAGGGGGCGCTGCTGCGCAGCCAGGGAGCCATATGGCCACCCCATTCAAACGTCAGACTGCATCCAGTTCCTGTTTTTTTTTAATATTGGGCTTTAGTAAAAAAAAAAAAGAAACAGGGCTGGGCTGGGGATAGGTGGTGATTACATATACTTCCTTTCTGGGTATAGGATCACTTTAAAAGGGGAATAGGTATGTAGAAGAATAGGCCAGTGCACCAGAGTCTCTTTTATGCAGGGTCCTGCCTTTATTTAGGCAAAGGGAGACTGGAGTATACATTTAAAGAAAACAATATGGGAAATCTTACTGTCCACACAATGTTACTTATAGGGATTTTTTCTGTGGGTTTGGGTGGGGGCTTGGGTTTGGGTTTTGGGTGAGGGGCTTCCAGTGTGCACCTCTTCCCCACAGCACGGAGGGCCCCAGAGGACACCGAGGGTGGGCTCGGTGGAGTGACTGCCCGGTTCCCCTTGACTAAGCACAAGGTTTCAGGAGGGAGAGCTGGCAAACACACATGGTCCAGGGTCTGAATCACACTTCCCTGCAGGAAGTATAATTAGGCCACTATCTTCCAGGGGTCATCTGATGGCACAACAACAAGTCCTCCTCTCTCTGTCTTTGTTTCCTGGTGTACTTGGACCAGAGGTTCCCAACCAGTGGTACTTGAGTTTCCTTCAGGTGGTACTCAATGGTGGCTTTAGGTGAGCAACAACCCAGGTGTTACTTTAAATAATTAGAAAACTGAAAACGGTACTTTAGGATAAAATGTTGGGAACCCCTGGCCTAGACCATGGGGGGGGGGGCTACCACCCCTAAGTGTAATACCATGACCCCGGGTATGAGGAACTCTCAGGATCGCCAAGCCAGGATGATGGTGGGTCTGACCTGCTATATAGGAAACTAAAGAGGGACAAGCCACCCCTACTACAGGACCCAAGTGACTCCACCCCAAATGACATCTCCATAGAAGGTCTGTGCCCTTTCTTGATTTTACCTCAGTTGCCCTGACCTCCATCCCCTTCTTTCTTTGTTTTTCTCTTACAGGAGACCTGTGGATTAGACCTGGGTGATGACCTACCAACTAGGCCTACCCTTGGACCTGCCTGAACTCCTTAGCGGACAACCTTGTCCACTCCAACTGGACCGTCCCCCATCCCTACCTGCATGTTCCACTTTGTGGTCCCCAAGTTCTGCCAGTAAATTGTTTTTTAATGTTTTAATTTTATGTTCATTACAAGGTGTGTGGCTGACATACGAGTCATGTTGTTGGTAATACAAGGGGTTAAAATAAAGCATCTGACTTTCCACTATCCATAAACTCTTCTTCTTCGTCTTTCATTTAGTCCCAGTGGATTGTCAAATCAATCAATCATATACAATATATACAGTATATACAAAGTTAAAATAAATAGATAAAATAAAATAACTAAATAAAAAAGAAACAGACCTAGCAATTCGGCATTACAATAAAAATTCTATAAACAATCTCATATATTCACAACCTAACACTACACTATACACAATTCAGCAGGAAGACTAAGAGACCTGTGCACGCAGCTGTTCTTCAAAAATCTGCCATTGTTATCAAAAATCTACAGTGTGATAAGAGACAGAAAAGTCCACCCAGAGGGAAATAATGAGGACTAAGGAGGCCTGATGTTTCTCCAGGACCTCATGCAGGATTTCATGCACCACCGGGACAGGGGGGACTTTCTTCCTAATGCAGAGCTGGCACCGTGAAATAGCGGATTGAATAGATATAAAGTGTCCAAACAAAAATCCCCTCTGCTCTTGAATGCCCCATATACCCACTCAGCATAGGAAAGCTGGGAGAAGAAGGGGGTACCGAGTGCCAATCCCAACCTCTACTTTAAAGGAACACTGGAGCAGGAAGTGGTCCATAGTCTCCACCTCATCATGGCACTCCTCACGGAGACACATTATCTTTGCCAGGCTGCGATGCTTCCTGATCCCCCTAAAGTAGAGTTTTTCCTTGGAAGGAGAGCCAGGCTATATCCCAAAATTTCAACTGAATCCTTGAGGAGTTAATAAGCCTCAAACCCTCCCTCATGATGGAGCCTGGGCAATCCCTGAGGGACAATGGCTCATGAAAGGCCAGACCCAGGACTCGACTCTTCAGGAGCTTCCTTGGAGTAGATCTCATGTCCTCTGCTGTCAATTGCCATTGCCGAAGTATTTTCAATCATGGGGCAACATAGGCCGGGAGCTGAGCCTGAGGAACTCGAGGGCCACCCAACCACCACTCTCACAGCCTCGAAGGAAGGGCCTAAACCAGGACTGGAAAATACCCACCCAGCCAGGCAGGCTCTCTGCCAGCATGCTACCAAACTAATGAATGGAAAGCTGTTGCCCCACTGCAACAAGGGCCAGAACAAAATCTTTGCCAATATCTTTCTATCAACTTAGAGAAGGCTGATGGGACACCACTTCTCAGTCATCGAAGGGTCCTCACCTTTTGACAGAAGGATCACAGCCAAGCATCTCATGGAGGGAGGTAACAGGAGTTAAGGACCTCCACCAAATGGGGTGCCAAGGTGGTCTTAAACATTTCAGATCAATTGCACTTACCACCTCATCGGCTGTGACCGGCTATCCCAAACCTGGAGTAAAGTCCAGGAAACTTTCCCTCCTTGCCCAGTCATGAATCTTTCTCCCCAAGAGGTCAGCATAAAAGGACCTTTTAATCTCCAGGATCCCTGAATTAGATCTTATCAGGGAACCCGTGCTATCTTTTAGGCCAAGGACAGCCTTGAGAGCTGCAACCTGTCTGCAATTATGGTAGGGATCAGGTGAGTGGTATTTCCCATAATCCCTCTCCAGAACCAGAGAAGCATGCCGGTCATACTGACACTTCCTGAGGAGAAGCTTGACTTCAGAGATTGCCCCCTGATCTCCACCATTTGAGACAAGGAGGTCCAGTTTCCTTCGCAAGCGCTGATAGGCTATGTAGCTGTCAAGATGTTTTTTTTTCTAAAAAACTGTACCTGAAAAAATTCCTTGAAAAATCGTCTTAACCTCTCCTCCTCAAGTAGAGACGAATTTATCCTCCAGATGCCCCTTCCCCTTGGAGGTGTATCAGAGGCATTCAAGACCATAGATAGTAAAAGGTGATCGGAAAACTTGACCACCTGCAACCGCGGAGGCTGAGAAGCCGAGCCCTCCATCTAAAAGAACCTGTTTATCTTACTCTGACTGCTACCTCATGAGGTCCGGGGAGTGCACATCCTCCAGACCTGCCTCTCTAACCATACTATTCAAAAAGAGACTATCGCAACCCAGCTTGCCTTTGAAGCCTCTCCTGTCCATGGGCCTAGTCACAGAGTTAAAATCACCTCCAAAGACTACAGGCCGGGCTGTAAAAAGGAACGGCTTGATCTTTGTAAAGAGGCATTTCCTGTCCCACTTAGTCTGTGGTCCATATATATTTATTAGGCGTAGGTCCTGTCCGTTCACAATGATGTCCAATACCATGCACCTCCCGATCTCCACCTCAATGACTCGCAGGCAAGTTACCATATTGGTTTTAAAAAGCACCGCCACTCCGCTGTAAGGCTCGGAGCAGAAGGAGGGTCCGGGCCTCCACTCCGGCCAGACTGGCCAGCCTGGTCTCCTGCAAAAACAAAATGTCATCATCAACCGGCTCAGAAAAAATAAGGCCATAAAACAAGCGCTCACAGATTTGATGCTGGCAACATTAATGGTTGCCACCTTTATCGGAGGGGGAACTGCCATCAGAGTCATGAGGATGAATGTCTCTCAGCCTTCCCTCTGGCCTCACTATCTGAATCTAAATGCTTAGTGGAGGAGACTGGTCCTTCCTCCTCCATATCTGAATCCTCTGAATCGAAAGAAGAAATTTCTATCGAGGAGTCCTCAGAGAGCACTTCAAAGCGGTTGGAGAGCTGCACCTCACTGCTCTGCCCTGGCTCCGGCACTCCATTATTCTTATTATCATTATCCTTAAAGTGGACCAACACCCAGGATTTTGACTATCCTGGGTTTTGGTCCACTTCGGTGGGGCACCCCAATTGGGGGTGCCCCGCTGTGTGAAACCCCCCAGAAAGCCCCGAAAACTCACCCACTCCACCCGCTCCCACGTGACCGCTGCATCCAATCCCCGCCGACGGACAAGCGTGAGGCAGCGACGGACAAGCAGAGCGCGTCCGCCGCCGCCTCCCGCGCGTCCCTCTTACAGGGAGCGCACCCGCGCCGGCCATTCACAAACAGCCAGTGCGGGAGCGTGCCCTGCTAGAGGAACGCGCGGGAGGCGGCGGCAGCGGACGCGCATGCGCCGCTGGAACGGGGAGAAGGTAGGATTGTGGGCTTCCTGGGGGGTTTCACCCCGCGGAACATCCCAATTTCGGATGCCCCGTGGGGAGGGATCTGATCGGCCCGGGAATCTTATAGATTCCCGGGCCGATCCCCCCTGGGTGTTGGTCCACTTTAAAGCCAGGTAATCCTAAACCTCAGGGAAAAGCTGCCGTGGGTTTTGAACTCCCACCCTGCTTGGAAGCGGGTGCAGGATCAGGATCACCTAGCCTCGGCCTATGATATCTTATAAAAGGGATTCCAGCAGGGGCCACTATTACTGGGACCCCCCTGGTACTTGCAGTGCCAGCCCCCCTAGCTGCCTAAGCTATTACATTGCTTGATCTTACTTTAAAAGTCACTGATTTGGGGGCAGACTGGGGATTCACCTTAGGGCCACCTGCAGATGGCACAGGGGCTTCAGGAACCCCCAGCTCAGTGGGGAAAGTGACCACGGGCGGGGGGGGGGGTATGGGAATGTTCCTCCTCATCCAGTCGCAGCATTTCCTGCACCACTTCCTTGTCCAGGTTGTGCCAGGCCTCAGGACAGTGACTATAAGGGTGGCCGAGCTGGTTACAAAGGTTACAGCGGATGGTGGTGCAGTCAAATGTCCCAAGCCCAGGCACAACAAGCACCTAAGAAGTCAGAAGGAGGAGCTGAAGTGATCCTTGGCCCCGCATTTCTGGCAAACCTTAGGCTGACCAGGATAAAAGATGGTCAGCCAGTCACGGCCAATATAGGCACATGATGGCAGGTGAGTGATCTGGTTGCCATCCCTGCGGAGCCTCAGGATCACTGACCAGCCCCCAGTCCAGATGTCCCAATCATCCAGGATCTTTTTCAGGGGAGTGAGAACATCACCATATCTCCTTAGCCAGACGGTCAAGCTCTTCTCCTTCTGTATCCTCCCTTATACCCTAATAGATTGTAAGCTCTTCTGTATCCTCCCTTATACCCTAATAGATTGTAAGCTCTTCTCCTTCTGTATCCTCCCTTATAACCTAATAGATTGTAAGCTCTTCTCCTTCTGTATCCTCCCTTATACCCTAATAGATTGTAAGCTCTTCTCCTTCTGTATCCCCCTTATACCCTAATAGAATGTAAGCTCTTCTCCTTCTGTATCCTCCCTTATAACCTAATAGATTGTAACTTTTTTTATTAAGTAAAATCAAGCAATCATATACAATATATACAAAGTTACAATAATAAATAAATAAAATAAAATAAATAATAACTAAACAAAAAGAAACAGGCCTAACAATTCGGCATATAATATCCATTATTCAATATACAATCCTATCTACAACCTAACACTACACTATACACAATTCAGCAGGAAGACTAAGAGACCCCGTCACCTGTGCATGCAGCCGTTCTTCAAAAATCTGTCGTTGTTATAAAAAATCTATGGGTGATAAGAGACAGAAAAGCCCACCCAGAGGGAAGTCATGAGGACTAAGGAGGCCTGATGTTCCTCCACACCTTTATCCAGGCCCCCCGTTCCCACCTGTCCCTCTCAAGCACCCGGATCTTGCCCACCTCATGCAGGATGTCATGCACCACCACCAGGACAGGGAGGACTTTCTTCCTAATGCAGAGCTGGCACCGTGCATTCCTCGTGAAATAGCGAATCACTAGACTAATAGATTGTAAGCTCTTCTCCTTCTGTATCCTCCCTTATACCCTAATAGATTGTAAGCTCTTCTCCTTCTGTATCCTCCCTTATACCCTAATAGATTGTAAGCTCTTCTCCTTCTGTATCCTCCCTTATACCCTAATAGATCGTAAGCTCTTCTCCTTCTGTATCCTCCCTTATACCCTAATAGATTGTAAGCTCTTCTCCTTCTGTATCCTCCCTTATACCCTAATAGATCGTAAGCTCTTCCTCCTTCTGTATCCTCCCTTATACCCTAATAGATCGTAAGCTCTTCTCCTTCTGTATCCTCCCTTATACCCTAATAGATCGTAAGCTCTTCTCCTTCTGTATCCTCCCTTATACCCTAATAGATCGTAAGCTCTTCTCCTTCTGTATCCTCCCTTATACCCTAATAGATTGTAAGCTCTTCTCCTTCTGTATCCTCCCTTATACCCTAATAGATCGTAAGCTCTTCTCCTTCTGTATCCTCCCTTATACCCTAATAGATTGTAAGCTCTTTCCCTTCTGCATCCTCCCTTATACCCTAATAGATCGTAAGCTCTTCTCTTTCTGTATCCTCCCTTACACCCTAATAGATTGTAAGCTCTTCTGCCTTCTGTACATTGCAATATATCTTAATAGACTACAGTTTTCCTCCCTGCTGTATTTTCTCTAATACTTTACTAGATTATAAGCTCTTCCGCCTTCCGTAAGCTTTAAAGCAGAGCAAAATCCAGGCTTTTCACTCACCTGGATTTTGGTACGCTTTTCTGCTACAAAGTGGGATGCCCCGTGTGTGAAACCTCTGGGAAAGCTGAGTGTTCTTACATCTCCAGCAATCCCATGGTGCATGCTTAAACTCTTCTCCAATCAGAACAGATTGCCGGGTGATGCCAGCCAATTAGAATAGGTTGCGTCACCTGGCAATCTATTCTGAATATATGCAGTAAAGGTCTCCATCCTTCGGCTGCTTCATCCAGCTCACCCACACCAGTCATTCAGCTAAGCCTCCGCCATCAGCTGGAGGGGTACCGTAATGCCACCACACATGTGGCTTGAGTACACAATTATAACCAGGAGATTTCATACAGCGGGCATCCCAAATCAGGATGCCCTTATGAGAACCCCTTTAAGCTTTGATATAGGGCCCCAATATTTGTAGTTACAGCCCCTGGACCCTCTTTATATCAGAGCCAAGGGCATGTTTGGGTTGGCACATAAGGGGTTAATCCACCATGCTTCCGCATATGCGGTCAGTGGTCTGCAGAGCATGGGAAAGAAGCGGTGGAGCGTTTATCATTGGCACACGGCTCGCCCACCATCCATGTATCGCTTATTCAAGCCACCCAGCTGGTCGCCCCCCCCTTCCATCTATCTCCGCCGGATTAACCAGATGCCCGATTAGGCTCCGGATTTACCAGGAATCGCAGGCAGCCTGGCACCCGTCCCAGCCGCCTGTCCATAGCCGCTTATCTAAAGAGCCTCTGTGCAGAGAATGGCCGGCTGAGCGGACAATGCGGCCACATTCATCCGCTCTCTTCCTTCCTGACACCCGCTTCCCAAACTCGTCCCAAATGAGTCACCCCCCATCTGTGCCAGGCAGGCCATTCTGCATCCCTATGGAACTGCCCTGCAGCCTGAAGGGGGCGCTGTGCAGGGGTGAGGCCCAACTCCATGCTTTTTGTATTTCATTTGTGATAGAATGGAAAAAGAGACAACTGCTTACCCGTCATTTTCACCCAGAATCCTTGTTGCCCTGTTTTATCCCTCTTTCAGGCCTTTTGTATAGCTAAGGGGGAGCAGCAGGTCAGGGGGACCCCAGGTGCTGCAGCTAAGGGGGGTGCCCAAGGGGGGCCTAAGCACAGCTGGGGGGCGCCATTTTGAATCTTTACCCTGGGTGGCAGAAAGCCTAGCTACTCCTTTGCCCTAGGTTTTTATTTTACAACTGTGACCTCTAATCTCTATTTATTCTATGTATGATATTGAAATGCAACTATAGAGGAAAAGTAGCTGGCGTTGAATTATTTTAGCACTCGATGGTCAGAATTCTGGTAGTCCCAGTGACAACTGCTTATTTATTCTGTTTACATCAAGGAAATGCTATTATAGAGGAAAATCTGCTGATGTTGAATGATTTTAGCACAAATAGCCAGTGATGCTCCTCTAGGCTTTTATTTTGTAACTGTGACATCTAATCTCTCATTTATTCTATGAGCGACATTGAAATGCTACTACAGGGGAAGGGTAGCTGATGCTGAATTATTCTCGGTGACATCCACAGCTTTTCTGCTCATTTATTCTATGTATGACATTGAAATGCTACTATAGATGAAAAGTAGCTGGTGTTGAATGATTTTAGCACTCATTGGTCAGTGAAGCTAGCTAGTGTATAGAGAGAGGATGTTGCAGTCTCCTTCTGTCCAGCATTTCTATTATAGCATTTCACTTCAGTGAATTTGTTGATGTTGAATGATTTTAGCACACAATAACCAGTGACGCTCCTCTAGGCTTTTAGGGCCTTATTTAACAAGGGATTGCGCCAGGTAGGTGGTGAGCGAACGGTAATGACGGGCACCGCCACGAGAACGCCGGCTCCCCACCACAATCACACATTTATCAAGCCGATCCTGCTTAGCGACTGAGAGAGCGCCAGATAGCGACATATTCATCATTATTCTAGCCTCAACCCACAGCGCCAGCGTCCGACCTTGAACAGCGACAGGTATGACCTCTCACTACCTGGCGCTCTCCAGTGCATTTCAATGGAACAATCTTTAAATATTCATAATTAATTGTTATTGTTTTTTTTTTTTAAATGTCAAAAATTCTGTGACCACTTCTGCAATGTTAGATATTTTTTTTAAGGTGAAAAAAAAAAAATTTGTGCAGAATTGATATTACAGGTCTGATATTAATGTATTCATATTACAAAATGTTTATAAAAACTTGTTTTTTTTTTTTTCCAAAAATATGGTTGTTTGGGGGTTAAAAAACTACTTTTAACCCATCGCCGCCAGCGCTCTGGGGTTTAAACATGCATTTCACAGCGCGAGAATTTTTTGAGCGTGATTTGTTAATGAATATGCTGGGAGCCGTTCGCTATGGCCATTCGCTATCATGCGCTCCCATACAGCACGGACCCGGTCAAACAGCGACTCCTAACCCCATATTCAACATTACTGCACACCGACTGAGTCGCTGTCAACAACCGAACAACGGCCAAGCACAGCGAATACTAGCGGGCGCTGTGAAAATACCGCTACAGCCGCTCATCTGTCGCTACCTGGCGCTATTAATGAATCGGCCTCTTATTTTGCAACTGTGACATCTAATCTCTCTCATTTATTCTATGAGCGACATTGAAATGAGACTACAAGGGAAGGGTAGCTGATGTTGAATGATTTTATCACATCATGGTTAGGGGAAACTAAAGTACATAGAGAGGGAATGTGGAAGTCTTCCGAGTATCGGTGACATCCGCGGCTTTTTTGCTCATTTATTTTATGTATGACAATGAAATGATAGAGGAAGATTTGCTGGTGTTGAATGATTTTAGCACCCAATGGTCAGTGAAGCTAGTGTATAAATGGAGAGAGGCTGCTGCAGTTCTTTCCTGTTTCAGAAACCTTGGCGTTCCAGTGACACCCGTGGCTTTTCTGCTCATTTATTCTATTTATGACATTAAAATGCTATTGTAAAGGAAAATTTGCTGATGTTGAATGATTTTAGCCTACAATGGTCAGTGACGTTAGTGTATAAAGAGAGGGACTGTTGACGTCTCCCTCTTTCCTATCTATGAAAGCTTGGAGCCCCAGTGACACCCGTAGTTTTTCTGCTCATTTATTCTATTTATGACTTGGGGGGGGGGGGGGAGAAAAGAGGGGGTAACACAAAATTGTGGTATCCTCTACCTTTTTTTGTGTGTGTTAGCAAGGTAGTGGAACCCCTGACTGTAGCATTTATTTGGGAGGAGGTTTTTTCCCTCACCCTTCCTACACCTTGCTTTTGTTTTGTTTTGTTTTTTTGCTAGTTTTTACATATGTCATTCACTTCTATAATACATCAAATAAAGTACAAAGTTTCAACAATAATAAATAATGTTTCAACAATTTGTGTCAAGAATTTTTTTACATTTATTACTTATACATTTCTTTGTTGGGTCAGTTTTGTAGCAAGTGTTTGGTTTGTAGCAAGAAATCCACAGTCGTAGCGAGTGGTTTATACCCTTTGGGTGCAGACGCGTTGAAGCGCTCAGTGTGCGTCATCAGTACACCCTTTTTAATGTACTACAAAACAAAGGCCCTTATTTATGAAGGAATAGTGACAGGTAGCGACTGGTGAGCGGCCGGTAATGACGGGCCCCGCCACGAGAACGCCGGCTCCCCACCACAATCACACATTTATCAAACCGATCCTGCTTAGCGACTGAGATAGCGCCATATAGCCACTCATTCATCATTATTCCAGCCTCAGCCCACAGCGCCAGCGTCCGACCTTGAACAGCGACAGGTATGACCTCTCGCTACCTGGCGCGCTCCAATGCATTTCAATGGAACAATCTTTAAATATTAATAATTAATTGTTATTATTTTTTATTTATTTTTTTTAAATGTGAAAAATTCTGTGACCACTTCTGCAATATTAGATAATTTTTTTAAGGGAAAAAAAAAATTGTACAGAATTGATATTACAGGTCTGATATTAATGTATTCATATTACTAAATTATTTTAAACATTTTTTTTTTTTTTTGGTTTCAAAAAATATGGTTGTTTGGGGGTTAAAAAACTACTTTTAACCCATCGCCGCCAGCGCTCTGGGGTTTAAACATGCATTTTACAGCGCGAGAATTTTTTGAGCGTGATTTGTTAATGAATATGGTGGGAGCAGGTCGCTAGGGCCAGTCGCTATCATGTGCTCCCATACAGCGCGGAACCTGTCAAATAGCGACTCCTCACCCAATATTCAACATTACGGCTAACCGACTGAGTCGCTATCAACTATCGAACAACGGGCAAGCACAGCGACTACTAGTGGGCGCTCTGAAAATGCCGCTATTAATGAATCGGCCTCCTTGATTACTATCAATATTTGTGTTATATATTATTATTCATATTCATATTCCAGGGACATAACCTGAGGGGGGTGCAGGCAATGCAGCCACACCGGGGCCCGGAAGGTCATGGAGCCCCATAATTGTTGATCCTCGACCTTATTTATCTCATTTGTGTTCACTTGCCATCATTTAGATGTTTCAGTCTTTAGTTATCTAGCTGCATCCAGTTAAGTTAAAGACAGACCAAAGTTTATTGTAATAGATGTGACTGGGCCCTATTTAAGGTTTGCACCAGGGCCGCGTCACATTTCATTATGCCACTGCACTGCTCTCTCTCTTTTCCACATTCCCTTCTTTTTTTTCTTTTTTTTTCTTTGCCATATTTCTTTTCCTTCTGACTCCTTGGTTTTTCCACATTCCCTTTGTCCCTTTTTTCTACATTCTCTCCATCTTCCTCTCTACCTTTCACTCTTCTCCACATTCCTCCTTCTCTTTCCCAAGTTCCCTCTATTTTCCCTATGTGCCCTTTGTCTCTGTCCCTTCATATCTCTCACTTTCCTTCACTTCATCTGTCTAGCGGACCAAAACCCATTTTTTTGTTTGCAGTAATGGCTAGTGCTTAAAGTGGACCAGAACCCAGGATTTTGACTATCCTGGGTTTTGGCCCACTCCCCTATGTGAAACCCACCAGATCGCTCATATCAACTCACCTGACCGCGGTCCTACTGCGCATGTGCGGCCACTCGTCCAATCAGCACACTTGGAGCCGCTAAGCTATGCGCGTCTAAACGGCGTCTTAGCTCAGAGGCTGCGAGCGCGCTGGCGGCTGCATCTCGCAATACCCTCTAACAGGGAGCGCACCCGCGCCGGCCATTCACAAATGCGCTCTGCTAGAGAGATAGTGGCGATGTGGCCGCAGCCCGCGCATGTGCCGTTGGACCGGGATTAAGGTAAGTGTAGCGGGCGTCCTGGAGGGTTTAACACAGCGGGGCATCCTTATTTTGGATGCCCCGCAGGGAGGGAATGGATTCAGCTGGGTTTTGGTCCCCTTTAAGGAACCGATCTTGTGACCTAAGGGTTGCAGGTTAAATTCCCAGCTGGGACCTAACCCCCAAACCAGAGGTGTACATAGCCCTGATGGGGTCCCCATCACGGCCCCCCCATCAGCAGTGCCCCCCCTACTGGGTGTAAATTCTAAAGAGGTAGCTTGCTCCGGGACCCCCTGTGCCATGGGCCTGGGGGCACCTGCCTTCACTACCTCTATAGTATGTACGTCCCTGCCCCTAAACCCCCAAATACTCCCCAGGTGCCATGGTTTGTATGGTGACCTATGGTGGCCGTTCAGAAACGCCTGCTGCGGCAGTCCGGTGATGCACGTTAGCCGTGGTATCACCGGATAGGTAAGAATACTGGGCGAAACGGGGCATCTCATAGCGGGATGTTCCAGACACAGGGAACCGCCTTGCAGATCAATTTTAGAATCAATTTCAGGATTGCCTATCAGACTCCAGGGCCAGGACTAAAGGGTTTTGGTCCACATGAAATTGGACCAAAACCCTTGAAAATCCGTTTCATGCTCCCCCACCATCATGAAGCTTGGATGATGCTTGGAAAAACAAAAAAACTGCTTTTTTGCCGCAGTAGCCACGCCCAGCTGGCTGATTCGAGATCGACGATTGGCTGATCTCAGATGGCTTGACAAGCCACACCCCCAGGCTCCTTCTAGTCTGGGGCACTTTCCCGCCCCCCGCCATTCTGACTGGTTAAACTCGGTAGCGTGCCTTTTAGACCCCAGGGCGGCTGCTGGCGGCATTTGATCCACTTTAAAGTGGACCAAAATCCAGGATTTTGACTATCCGTCCAATCAGCGCGCTTGGAGTCGCTGACGTCACATCCTTTAAAGTGGACTGAAACCAAGCCTGATCGGTTCCCTCCCTGATTCCATCCTGATTTTGGATGCCCCGCTGTGTGAAACCCACCAGGTCATCCCATACACTTACTTATTCCTGGTCCAACGGAGCATGCACGGGCCACGGCACATAGCAGGGCCTGATCGGGGTGCACTGGGGGGAGTGGACCAAAACCCAGAATAGTCAAAATCCTGGGTTTTGGTCAACTTTAAAGTGAACCAAAATCCAGGATTTTGACTATCCTGGGTTTTGCTCCTTTCCCCCGCGACCGCCCGATCGGGGGGGGGGGGGGGTCCCACTGTGTGAAACCCCCGAGATTGCCTAAGGCAACTCATCTCTTCCTCGTCCAATCAGCGCGCTGGGATCCGCTGACGTCACGTCCTCTAAGGCTTCGCCTAAGAGCAGCGGCTCCGAGCGCACTGACAGCCGCATCCTCCGCTTCCCTCTAACGGGGAGCGGGCCATTCACAAATGCCTGATGCTGGCACATGCCCTGCTAGAAGGATTGCGGGGATGCGGCTGTGGCTCGTGCATGTGCTGTTGGACCAGGAAACAAGGTAAGTGAATGGGGTGAACTGTAGGTTTCACACAGTGGGGAATCCCGATTTTGGATGCCCCGGGGGGAAATCGATCGGCGTGGGTTTTGGTCCACTTTAAAGCAGGACAAAACCCTGTGCGGCCACAAAGACTCCAGGGCTGGTCGGCCATTCAGATAGGCCGGGGGCTGGGAATGTGGCTGCTCCCACTGACTAGTGCTGGTTCCCTTTGTCTAAACAGAGCTGTATGCTGGGCATTTATATGCAAGGCATATGGAGGAACCCGCGCATGAGCTGTGCTACAGGGAAAGGTAAGTGTTTACAGGCGATTTGGGGAATTTCACATAGCGGGGCATCCCAATTTAGGATGCCCCTGGGACAAGGAATACTGGAAATTCCAGTTTTTGTTCTGCTTTAAAGCGGATCAAAACCCAATGAACTTGTGAAATACATTTGGCCATAGCCCCTGTCAATACTCCCCACTTAGGGTGTAGAACTAGAAATCGATATTTTGGCTCTTCTATTCGTCCTTTTTTTAATTGCTGTCCCTCTTTGTAAGATGGCAGGAAATCAGTTATTACATTGGTGTGGCTATGACATCACAGATGGCAGGAAATCAGTTATTACATTGGTGTGGCTATGACATCACAGATAGCAGGAAATCAGTTATTACATTGGTGTGGCTATGACATCACAGATGGCAGGAAATCAGTTATTACATTGGTGTGGCTATGACATCACAGATGGCAGGAAATCAGTTATCACATTGGTGTGGCTATGACATCACAGATGGCAGGAAATCAGTTATTACATTGGTGTGGCTATGACATCACAGATAGCAGGAAATCAGTTATTACATTGGTGTGGCTATGACATCATAGATGGCAGGAAATCAGTTATTACATTGGTGTGGCTATGACATCACAGATGGCAGGAAATCAGTTATTACATTAGTGTGGCTATGACATCACAGATGGCAGGAAATCAGTTATCACATTGGTGTGGCTATGACATCACAGATGGCAGGAAATCAGTTATCACATTGGTGTGGCTATGACATCACAGATAGCAGGAAATCAGTTATTACATTGGTGTGGCTATGACATCACAGATGGCAGGAAATCAGTTATTACATTGGTGTGGCTATGACATCACAGATAGCAGGAAATAAGTTATTACATTGGTGTGGCTATGACATCACAGATAGCAGGAAATCAGTTATTACATTGGTGTGGCTATGACATCACAGATGGCAGGAAATCAGTTATCACATTGGTGTGGCTATGACATCACAGATGGCAGGAAATCAGTTATTACATTGGTGTGGCTATGACATCACAGATAGCAGGAAATCAGTTATTACATTGGTGTGGCTATGACATCACAGATAGCAGGAAATAAGCTATTACATTGGTGTGGCTATGACATCACAGATGGCAGGAAATCAGTTATTACATTGGTGTGGCTATGACATCACAGATAGCAGGCAATCAGTTATTACATTGGTGTGGCTATGACATCACAGATAGCAGGAAATCAGTTATTACATTGGTGTGGCTATGACATCACAGATAGCAGGAAATCAGCTATTACAATGGTGTGGCTATGACATCACAGATGGCAGGAAATCAGTTATTACATTGGTGTGGCTATGACATCACAGATAGCAGGAAATCAGTTATTACATTGGTGTGGCTATGACATCACAGATAGCAGGCAATCAGTCATTACATTGGTGTGGCTATGACATCACAGATAGCAGGAAATCAGTTATTACATTGGTGTGGCTATGACATCACAGATGGCAGGAAATCAGTTATTACATTGCTATGGCTATGACATCACAGATAGCAGGAAATCAGTTATTACATTGGTGTGGCTATGACATCACAGATGGCAGGAAATCAGTTATTACATTGGTGTGGCTATGACATCACAGATAGCAGGAAATAAGTTATTACATTGGTGTGGCTATGACATCACAGATAGCAGGCAATCAGTCATTACATTGGTGTGGCTATGACATCACAGATAGCAGGAAATCAGTTATTACATTGGTGTGGCTATGACATCACAGATAGCAGGAAATCAGTTATTACATTGGTGTGGCTATGACATCACAGATAGCAGGAAATCAGTTATTACATTGGTGTGGCTATGACATCACAGATAGCAGGAAATCAGTTATTACATTGGTGTGGCTATGACATCACAGATAGCAGGAAATCAGTTATTACATTGGTGTGGCTATGACATCACAGATAGCAGGAAATCAGTTATTACATTAGGGGCAGTGAAAATTGGCATGCGGTTCTCTTCATGGGGGAGCAATTCAGGTAATGCTAGTTAAAAATGTGGGTTTTGGTCCGCTTTAAACCGGACCTTCAGCATGATTTATTGAAAAGATCAAACCCTTAAAAAACGATTCCCCAGCATCTAAAATTAATTTATTTTACGTTTTTAGTCACTTACTTATTATTCTTTCATCCACTGGACTGCAACTCTGTTCAGTACTCTAGGATACGGGTGCAGCCATTTTGACTCAGAAGCATCACACTTACTGAGGAGAGTGGGATAAAGTACAGGGGGCGGGTTATAACTGTGCTTTGCTCAGACAGAGCAGAGCTGGGGTCAGGAAAAGGTCAGCTGAATGCAGAGCAACACAGTCAGAAGGCACTTCCTGTTTGCAGGCTGCCTGATGCTCCATGAGCCACCATCTTGGATGTTTAAAGGCTCATAACATGCAGTAGATGCAGGTAGGATGATTTTTAATGTGAGCAATCTGTATGTACAGGGTGTGGGAAACATATAAGATAGGATCTTATTCAGAGTGAAGGTCCGGATTAATGTGAGCAATCTGTATGTACAGGGTGGGGTAAACAGAAGATAGACTCTTATTCAGAGTGAAGGTCCGGATTAATGTGAGCAATCTGTATGTACAGGGTGGGGGAAACATATAAGATAGGCTCTTATTCAGGGTGAAGGTCTGGATTAATGTGAGCAATCTGTATGTACAGGGTGTGGGAAACATATAAGATAGACTCTTATTCAGAGTGAAGGTCCGGATTAATGTGAGCAATCTGTATGTACAGGGTGGGGGAAACATATAAGATAGGCTCTTATTCAGGGTGAAGGTCCGCTTTAAGGACGACTTTCAGAAAACATACTAGGAGGCAGGTGGCATTGATGATGGATAATGGTTCCCCCCTCCCCCTCCCCATCATTCTCCAGGCCTCTTATCGCGCTGTGCGCAGCTCATATTGCGGCTCGGCTCATCTCCAGGACGTCTGTCTGATTTTATTACATCTCCATTAGCTAAAGTGCTGGCGACAAGCGCCACCATCCCCTCATCCAGGAAATGCAGAGATTAGAGATGAATTAGGGGCAGTTAGGGGGTCCCATAGAGACCCCCGCCTCAATGATTGCCTCATCTAGACACATTTATCATATGTGGGCTGTTGCCATAGCGCCCGGGTATTGATCGCCGGTGACAGTTATCGTTAGAGCAAGAGGAAGGGTGAGGTCACTTTCAAGTTTCTTCTGTGTTATTCCCGTAACCCCAAAATTGTCAGCAAGGGTCCAACTACCACTGGAGCCATATAATAGCCGACCTTACAACTCTTCCGGGAGGGAAAGAAGGACATTTTTTTTAATTAAGCCACACCCCTTACGACACCCAGGCCACACCCCATGTGAAATGTCCTACCCATTGGTGATGAATTGTCATTACAGGTCTGGCACTAAAGTGTTAATGTCACAATGTTATAACAATGTCATTCCACGTGTTTTCGCTTTGTTACTGTTGGATATGTGTTCAAAAACAGACTTTAATCACACAGCGCCTGGCGCTCTATGATATGGCGACCAGCTTTAGAGCGCCGACTCTGTGTATGTGTCCTTTTATGATAAGTATGGTGTGGAGCGCTGAGAGTCGGTCGCACTGAGCTGGCGCTACCTCTCGCTTCCTGCAGCGCTGTACTGGTGATAGAGCGCCCAACATACATCACATTCATCAATGCTGGCCAGGTTATTACAGCGACTGAGGTGCTCTGTTACAGCTCCCGATACATGTTTACAGCATCTACTAGCGGTCGCTCTAAGCGCTGCTATACAGACGCTCATCTGCCGATACCTGGCGTTAGTGATGAATCAGCCTCCACGTCTTGATTGTTCGGGTTGATTTGCTCAATTAATCGGGTGGTAAGATTGTTTTGATCAGCTTTTTATATTTTATTATTTTCAATTAAAAAGACATTCCAGGAGTCAAAGCACTCAGGTCACATGGCTACACATCTCTCATACCAGCCACACATGCAGCTATTTTTGCTTGATCAACCAATCTGATCTTTTTGATCACTCAAACATTTTTTTTGTTTTTTAACTTTGACCTGTAACACATGACATTCATTTGAAATGTTGTTGATATATTAATTCAAAAATTCTAATGCACACAGAAAGAAGGAAATCTATGGCCCTTATTCATCAAGCGATAGCGCCAGGTAGTGTCTGTCGAGCGCCAGGTAGCGGCAGCTAACGGCGACTACCGACTCAAGTACGCCCGGCGGCGGTCACAATGACGCATTTATCAAGCAAAATGAGGCTAGCGCCGGCGAGAGCGACGGCTAGCGCGGCATTCATCACGAAGCCGCCTGGACCGAACAGCGCCGCTGCAAATTCCCTCACAGCGCCAGGTATGAGCTGTCGCTCCCTGGCGATGTCCAATGCATTTCAATGGAGCAATCTATAATAATTCATAATTAATTGGTAATATTTTTTTTTTTTTTTTTTTTAATGTCAATAAATCGGAGAACACTTCTGCAATGTTAGGATTTATTTTTAAGTAAAAAAAAAAAAAAAAAAAAATATGTGCAGAATTGATCTAACAGGTCTGAGATTAATGTATTCATATTACAAAATGATTCTAAAAACATGTATAATGTTACATTCAAAAAATATGGTTGTTTAGGGGTTAAAAACTAGTTAATACACATCGCCGCCAGCGCTCTGGGGTTTAAACAAGGAATGGACAGCGACAGCACATTCGGAGCGTGATTTGTTGATGAATATGAAGCTAGCCGTTCGCTCTGGCCATTCGTTGTCAGGCGCTCACATACAACGCTGGACCTGTGAAACAGCGACCCCCCAGCCCGTATTCAACATTACTGCACACCGACTGAGTCGCTGTCATCAAGCTAATGCCGGCCAAGCACAGCGAATACTGGCTGGCGCTGAAAAAATCACGCTACAGTCGCTCATCTGTCGCTACCTGGCGCTATTGATGAATCGGCCTCCCCGTATCATACAACTGATCAAACAAATAATCACAGACACATAGAAACATAGAAGGTGACGGTAGAAGGAGACCATGCGGTCCATCTAATCTGCCCTTATGTATATACTGTATGTACTCTTTATCTTATGTGTATACTGTATGTTCTCTTTATCTTATGTGTATACTGTATGTTCTCTGTATCTTATGTGTATACTGTATGTTCTCTTTATCTTATGTGTATACTGTATGTTCTCTGTATCTTATGTGTATACTGTATGTTCTCTGTATCTTATGTATATACTGTATGTTCTCTGTATCTTATGTGTATACTGTATGTTCTCTTTATCTTATGTGTATACTGTATGTTCTCTTTATCTTATGTGTATACTGTATGTTCTCTGTATCTTATGTGTATACTGTATGTTCTCTTTATCTTATGTGTATACTGTATGTTCTCTGTATCTTATGTGTATACTGTATGTTCTCTTTATCTTATGTGTATACTGTATGTTCTCTTTATCTTATGTGTATACTGTATGTTCTCTATATCTTATGTGTATACTGTATGTTCTCTTTATCTTATGTGTATACTGTATGTTCTCTGTATCTTATGTGTATACTGTATGTTCTCTTTATCTTATGTATATACTGTATGTTCTCTGTATCTTATGTGTATACTGTATGGTCTCTTTATCTTATGTGTATACTGTATGTTCTCTATATCTTACGTGTATACTGTATGTTCTCTGTATCTTATGTATATACTGTATGTTCTCTGTATCTTATGTGTATACTGTATGGTCTCTTTATCTTATGTGTATACTGTATGTTCTCTATATCTTACGTGTATACTGTATGTTCTCTTTATCTTATGTGTATACTGTATGTTCTCTATATCTTATGTATATACTGTATGTTCTCTTTATCTTATGTGTATACTGTATGTTCTCTTTATCTTATGTGTATACTGTATGTTCTCTTTATCTTATGTGTATACTGTATGTTCTCTTTATCTTATGTGTATACTGTATGTTCTCTTTATCTTATGTGTATACTGTATGTTCTCTTTATCTTATGTGTATACTGTATGTTCTCTGTATCTTATGTGTATACTGTATGTTCTCTTTATCTTATGTGTATACTGTATGTTCTCTTTATCTTATGTATATACTGTATGTTCTCTGTATCTTATGTGTATACTGTATGGTCTCTTTATCTTATGTGTATACTGTATGTTCTCTGTATCTTATGTGTATACTGTATGTTCTCTTTATCTTATGTGTATACTGTATGTTCTCTTTATCTTATGTATATACTGTATGTTCTCTGTATCTTATGTGTATACTGTATGGTCTCTTTATCTTATGTGTATACTGTATGGTCTCTTTATCTTATGTGTATACTGTATGTTCTCTATATCTTACGTGTATACTGTATGTTCTCTGTATCTTATGTGTATACTGTATGTTCTCTTTATCTTATGTGTATACTGTATGTTCTCTTTATCTTATGTGTATACTGTATGTTCTCTATATCTTACGTGTATACTGTATGTTCTCTGTATCTTATGTGTATACTGTATGTTCTCTTTATCTTATGTGTATACTGTATGGTCTCTTTATCTTATGTGTATACTGTATGTTCTCTATATCTTACGTGTATACTGTATGTTCTCTGTATCTTATGTGTATACTGTATGTTCTCTTTATCTTATGTGTATACTGTATGTTCTCTGTATCTTATGTGTATACTGTATGTTCTCTTTATCTTATGTGTATACTGTATGTTCTCTATATCTTATGTGTATACTGTATGTTCTCTTTATCTTATGTGTATACTGTATGTTCTCTTTATCTTATGTGTATACTGTATGTTCTCTGTATCTTATGTGTATACTGTATGGTCTCTTTATCTTATGTGTATACTGTATGTTCTCTTTATCTTATGTGTATACTGTATGTTCTCTTTATCTTATGTGTATACTGTATGGTCTCTTTATCTTATGTGTATACTGTATGTTCTCTGTATCTTATGTGTATACTGTATGTTCTCTGTATCTTATGTGTATACTGTATGTTCTCTGTATCTTAGGATAGATGGAGGGTTATCCCAGGGATGTTTAAATTCAGTGACTGTTGATTTTTCAACTACCTCTGCTGGAAGTTTGTTCCAAGCATCTACTACTCTTTCTGTAAAATAATATTTTTTAACATTGCTCCTGATCTGCCCCCCGACTAGCTTCAGGTTGTGCCCCCTTGTTCTATCATTAAGGCCCATATTTAAGAAGGGATAGCGTCAGGTAGCGCCTGGTTAATGAGAGGTAGCGACAGGTAGCGACTGGTGAACACCGGACACGGCACGCAATTACACATTTATCAAGCAGAATCTGTTGAGCGACTGGGATAGCGCCATGTAGCGTCTGATTCATCATTTTCACAGCCTCAGCGAACAGCGCCGGCATTCAGCCTTGCACAGCGCCAGGTATGACCTCTCGCTACCTGTCGCTCTCCCATACATTTCAATGGACGATACTTTTCTTCTCTTTAAACGGGGTTTTTGTTTTTTGTTTTTTTCTCCAAAAATCACAAATAATTCTGTGACCTCTTCTGGCATTGAAAAACAGTTTTTTCCACAATGTTTTCATTTTTATATATTTCTTCAGAAATGACATTACAGGTCTGCCATTAAAGTGTTCATGTTACAATGTTGTTACAATGTAATTCCATATGTTTTCGCTTTGTTACTAGTTGATAGATGCTTGAAAACAGACTTTAAACACACCGCCTCCTGCGCTCTGGGCTTCAAACAAGCTTTTTTCAGTGCCAGAGATTTGTGAGGCTGTTTTTTTGCTGAATATGTTGTGAGTCGGTCGCTAACATGCGCTCCCATACAGCGCTGTACTGGTCAAATAGCGACTCCTCACAATGTATTCAACATTACTGAACAGCGACTGAGTCGCTATAAACTAGCAACCCACGGCCGAGCACAGTGACTACTAGCGGGTGCTCTGAAAATGCCGCTACAGACGCTCATCTGTCGCTAGCGTTAGTGATGAATCAGCCTGCCCGTTTCTTCCTAAAAACACTTCCCTCCTAAACCTTATTCAATCCTGTCACATATATAAAGGTCTCCATCATGTCCCCTCTCTCACTTCTTTCCTCCAGACTGTACAAATTAAGTTGAAGTTACGGGGAGGCCGATTCATTAATAGCGCCAGGTAGCGACAGATGAGCGCCAGTAGCGTGATTTTCACAGCGCCAGCTAGTATTCGCTGTGCTTGGCCGGGATTTGCTTGTTGACAGCGACTCAGTCGGTGTGCGGTAATGTTGAATACGGGCTTAGGGGTCGCTGTTTCACAGGTTCCGCGCTGTATGGGTGCGCCTGACAGCGAATGGCCAGAGCGAACGGCTTGCTGCAGATTCATTAACAAATCACGCTCAAAAATTTCTTGCGCTGTGAATTCCTTGTTTAAACCCCAGAGCGCTGGCGGCGATGTGTATAAAGTAGTTTTTAACCCCCAAACAACCTTTTTTTTTATATGTAAAAATTATACAAGTTTTTCTAAACATTTTGTAATATGAATACATTAATATCAGACCTGTAATATCAATTCTGCACATTTTTTTTTTTTTTTTTTTACTTAAAAAAAAATCCTAACATTGCAGAAGTGGTCACAGAATTTTTGACATTAAAAAAAAAAAAAAAACATTAATAGCAATTAATTATGATTATTTAAAGATTGCTCCATTGAAATGCATTGGACCACGCCAGGGAGCGCCAGGTCATACCTGTCGCTGTGATGGGATTAGCAGTGGCGCTGTTCGTTGCAGTCGGCTACATGATGAATCCCGCGCTAGCTGACGCTCTCACCAGCGATAGCCTCATTTAGTGTGATAAATGCGTCATTGTGACCGCCGCCGGGCGTACTTGATTCGGTAGCCGCCGTTGGCTGGCGGTACCTGGCGCTCGTCAGACACTACCTGGCGCTAGCCCTTGATAAATAAGGCCGATAGAGTGAGCCGCCAGATCAGCTCAAATTGGTCTCACAAAAGAGAAAGGCCGCACAATCCAAAATGTAGTAAAATATATCTGTGCCTTTAATGTCACATCAAGTAATCACATACAAACATTCAATACAAACAACAATGGACGCATAAAAAAAAAACATGTAAAACACTGTCTGAGTGAGTGGACCTCTTATGGCTCTACCATTAGTTATTGATAAATGAAATGAAAAATGATATATCCAAATTAATCAATACTAATATTTATATTGATATATAATTTGGATATATAATTTTTTATATATTTATAAGGGCATGTTGCAATAACTAATGGTAGAGCCATAAGAGGTCCACTCACTCAGACAGTGTTTTACATGTTTTTTTTTTATGCGTCCATTGTTGTTTGTATTGAATGTTTGTATGTGATTACTTGATGTGACATTGAAGGCATAGATATATTTTACTACATTTTGGATTGTGCGGCCTTTCTCTTTTGTGAGACCAATTTGAGCTGATCTGGCGGCTCACTCTTTGTTACTTTGACTGTATTGACACAATTGTGTCTGGGTCCACTTTAGGCCAGCACTCAATAGTTATATTAGCTGTGCTGAAGCCCAAAACATTTAGCTGTACAAATTAATGGCCTTATTTATCACGGGCTAGCGCCAGGTAGTGTCTGACGAGCGCCAGGTACCGCCAGCTATCGGCGGCTACCGACTCAAGTACGCCCGGCGGCGGTCACAATGACGCATTTATCAAGCAAAATGAGGCTAGCGCCGGCGAGAGCGACGGCTAGCGCGGCATTCATCATGAAGCCGCCTGGACCGAACAGCGCCGCTGCAAATTCCTTCACAGCGCCAGGTATGAGCTGTCGCTCCCTGGCGATGTCCAATGCATTTCAATGGAGCAATCTATAATTAATCATAATTAATTGGTATTAATTTTTTATTTTTTATTTTTAATGTCAAAAATTCGGAGACCACTTCTGCAATGTTAGGATTTATTTTTAAGTAAAAAAAAAATTTAAAAAAAATTTGTGCAGAATTGATCTAACAGGTCTGAGATTAATGTATTCATATTACAAAATGATTCTAAAAACACGTATAATGTTACAATCAAAAAATATGGTTGTTTAGGGGTTAAAAACTAGTTAACACCCATCGCCGCCAGCGCTCTGGGGTTTAAACAAGGAATGGACAGCGCCAGCAAATTCGGAGCGTGATTTGTTAATGAATATGAAGCTAGCCGTTCGCTCTGGCCATTCGTTGTCAGGCGCTCACATACAACGCTGAACCTGTGAAACAGCGACCCCCCAGCCCGTATTCAACATTACCGCACACCGACTGAGTCGCTGTCATCAAGCAAACGCCGGCCAAGCACAGCGAATACTGGCTGGCGCTGTAAAAATCACGCTACAGTCGCTCATCTGGCGCTACCTGGCGCTATTAATGAATCGGCCTCTAAGTTCTTTAAGTCTCTCCTGATAAGTTTAAAGTTTAAAGTGGACCAACACCCAGGATTTTGACTGTCCTGGGTTTTGGTCCACTTCGGTGGGGCACCCCGATCGGGGTGAAACCCCCCAGAAAGCCCCAAAAACTCACCTGTCCCCGCTCCCACGTGACCGCTGCAGCCAATCCCCACCGACGGACAAGCGAGGTCCGTCGCCGGACAAGCGCGCGCGCCCGCCGCCGCCTCCCGCGCATCACTCTTACAGGGAGCGCACCCGCGCTGGCCATTCACAAACGACTTTGGACTATTTGAATAATGTCTTTTTGCAGGTAAGGTCTCCAGAACTGCACACAGTATTCTAGCTGTGGCCTCACCAGGGCTCTATACAGCGGCATCACAACCTCCCTCTTCCTACTGGTGATGCCTCGAGCTATGCAGCCGAGCATCCTGCTTGCTTTTCCCATTTTTGCAATCAATAAATTGATTTAAAGGAACTGAAGGTAAAAAAAAAAAGGATGATCATACAATGATGGCCTCTATGTGACCCAGTATAGAAGGTGCGTACATATCATAGAGGCAGCAAAAGCAGCTGCTACCGGGCCCTTGGGAGAAGGGGGCCCCATGCACGCTTTCTCCCCCTCCCACCTTGCAGCATCTGTGACAAAAGCACCCGTACCGGTGCTACCCCAGTGTGCATTATTGGTGCGCTTGAGCCACGTAAATGTCACGTGCTTGGCATTTCCCCAGTTAGTGGCTAAAAAAAAAAACTTAAACCGGACCTTCAGCATGACTTAATGAAAAGCCCAAACCCTTAAAAACTATTCCCCAGCATCTAAAATTAATATATTTTACGTTTTTAGTTACTTATTATTCTTTCCCCCACTGGGCTGCAACTCTGTTCAGGACTCTAGTATATGGGCACCGCCATCTTGGCTCAGAAGCATCACACATACTGAGGAGAGGAGAGCAGGATAAAGTACAGGGGGTGGGGTTACAGCTGTGCTTTGCACAGACAGAGCAGAGCTGGGGTCAGCAAAAGGTCAGCAATCCCGGAAGGCAGAGCGGCACAGTCAGAAGACACTTCCTGTTTGCAGGCAGCCTGAGACTTCATGAGCCCCCATCTTGGATGTTTCAAGGCTCATATCATGCAGTAGATGCAGGTAGGATGATTTTTAATGTGAGCAATCTGTATGTACAGGGTGGGGGGAACATATAAGATAGGCTCTTATTCAGGGTGAAGGTCCGGATTAATGTGAGCAATCTGTATGTACAGGGTGGGGGAAACATATAAGATAGGCTCTTATTCAGAGTAAAGGTCCGGATTAATGTGAGCAATCTGTATGTACAGGGTGTGGGAAACATATAAGATAGACTCTTATTCAGGGTGAAGGTCTGTTTTAAGAGAAACAGGGTGCTGACATCTTGGTTCTGCCCTGTGGGAACCTACAGCCCCTACTGCAGTAGTGACCTGGGAAGAAACTAACTGGGCCCCACTGTTGACGACCCCTGTCCCACTCTGCTTACAACTGCAATCAGACAATAAACCTGATTTGGGTGTGTGTGGGAACCTCCAGGATAACCCCCACTCCTATGGTGCAAACCCATGGGCAATGCTTGCAATGCACCATTGAATGAATTGACCTTTGAGCGCCTCCCTCCGGCTGTGAGCAAAATGCAGGTGCAGGGGGTGCTGCCGGGGGCCCACACATGCACTATGAGGTTGAGGATTGAGGTAAGATTATGGGCCATAGTAAAGAGTTTCACACACAGTGGCATACCTCCCAAGTGTCCCTGATTTGGAGGAACTGTCCCTCTTTAGAGTCCCCCTGTCCCTCGTTGGTCTCATTTGTCCCTCTTTGAGGTGTAACATGCAGATCTGGCCCATAAATGGCCAATACAAAAAATATGGGGAAACACTATTTCAGGTAAAATCCTCTCTAAAGACAAGGGGGTGTTCCCTTCGATTGGAAAAAAAAGAAATTTAGTCTCCGGCAAAAAATCATTTTTTACCATAAGAACTATAAATCTATGGAATAGCCTCCCACAGAAGCTTGTTACAGCATCAACCACTGACAACTTCAAAAAAGGATTAGATGCTCTTTTAGAAGAAAATAACACGGGGAGGCTGATTCATTAACAGCGGCAGGTAGCGACAGTTGAGCGACTGTAGCGGCATTTTCAGAGCGCCCGCTAGTAGTCGCTGTGCTTGGCCGTTGTTCGGTAGTTGACAGCGACTCAGTCGGTTTGCCGTAATGTTGAATATTAGGTGAGGAGTCGCTATTTGACAGGTCCCGCGCTGTATGGGAGCGCATGATAGCGACTGGCCCTAGCGACCGGCTTCCACCATATTCATTAAAAAATCACGCTCAAAAAATTCTCGCGCTGTGAAATGCATGTTTAAACCCCAGAGCGCTGGCGGCGATGGGTTAAAAGTAGTTTTTTAACCCCCAAACAACCATATTTTTGGAAACCAGAAAAAAAAAGTTTTTTAAATAATTTTGTAATATGAATACATTAATATCAGACCTGTAATATCAATTCTGTACAATTTATTTTCCCTTTAAAAAAAAATCTAACATGGCAGAAGTGGTCACAGAATTTTTCACAAAAAAAAAAAAAATAAAAATTAATAAAACTTAATTATTAATATTTCAAGATTGTTCCATTGAAATGCATTGGAGAGCGCCAGGTAGCGAGAGGTCATACCTGTCGCTGTTCAAGGTCGGACGCTGGCGCTGTGGGCTGAGGCTGGAATAATGATGAATGAGTCGCTATATGGCGCTATCTCAGTCGCTAAGCAGGATTGGCTTGATAAATGTGTGATTGTGGTGGGGAGCCGGCGTTCTCGTGGCGGTGCCCGTCATTACCGGCCGCTCACCAGTTGCTACCCGTCGCTATTCCTTCATAAATAAGGGCCTAACAGTTACTATTAGCGGTTATCAGTAAAAAAAAATAAAAAACAAAAAATAAAATAAATAGCTTCCCCTATAAAATAAAATAAAATATAACTTCCCCTAAACCAACACCCTTGGTTGAACTTGATGGACATGTGTCTTTTTCCAACCGTATTAACTATGTTACTATGTAACTGTCAGCATCAATAAATGATTCATTTGCCTATTCAAAATGTTTATATTGATGTAACTGTTACCACCTATCCATCAATCAATGAGGGGCGTGGCTTAATTTAACAATTGTCCCTCTTTCCCACCCAGAATAGATGGAAGGTATGCAGTGAGGCTTTTCCCCTGGGGAGAGCTTTCCCATAACCCTGGAGTTTCTTTGAGTCTATGGCTGGGTTTCATGGGTTTTGGTCAACTTTAAGGCTGGGGGGTTTGTTTGGGGCCCACCATGACCTTTGCTATGGGGCCCTGTGAAACCTAGGTATGCCCCTGCAGCATAGGAGGACTCTTGCTCTTTTTGGTATTCTGAGCTTTGTACTCCCTTAAAGGGGACCAAAACCCAGGATTTTGACTATCCTGGGTTTTGGTCCTTTCCCCCTTAGATCTTATAGATTCCCGGGCCGATTGCGCTGAGTTTTGGTCCACTTTAAAGTGGACCAACACCCAGGATTTTGACTATCCTGTGTTTTGGTCCACTTCCCCGGGGCACCCCAATCGGGGGTGCCCCGCTGTTTGAAATCCCCCAGAAAGCCCCAAAAACTCACCTCTCCCTGCTCCCACGTGACCGCTGCAGCCAATCCCCGCCGGCGGACAAGCGGGAGGCAGCGACGGACAAGAGAGAGCGCCCACTGCCGCCTCCCGCGCGTCACTCTTACAGGGTTCACAAACGGCCGGCGCGGGTGCACGTCCTGCTAGAGGGTCGCGCGGGAGGCGGCGGCGGGCGCCGCTGGATCGAGGAGCAGGAAGGGATTTAGGGGTTTCTGGGGGATTTCACACAGCGATCGGGGTGCCCCGCAGTCAGGGAGCTGATCGGTCCGGGAATCTTATAGATTCCCGGGCCGATCATGGGAGGGTGTTGGTCCACTTTAACCCCCTGGTCATGCTGTGAGATGTAGCAGAACTACAAGACTCAGCGTACTAAGTCATCTTCTGTTTTTCTTGGCATGCTGGACTTTGTAGTTCCACATCTGACCAGCTTGTATTTACCTAATACCGATGTTGCTGACAACCCTTGGGGTTCGGACAACGGGGGGCGGTCACCTCGGCTTTAGAGATACTTTACTTTTTCATTCCCCTGCTATATCCCTGTCGCCCACCTGCCACAATGAATTCCTAGTATGTATGTACATGGCAAAATAAGCATGATCCTGCTGCGTATAATATAAAGAATAGTGTGATGCTGCTGCACTACAAGACCCAGCATACTGTAGCTTTCATGGCACGATTGGTAGTTTCTTAACTCCTGGCCATGCTCCAGAAGTTGCTGCACTATAAGACACAGGTATAGCGCCAGGTAATGCCTGTACACCGGACACGGCACACAATTCCATATTTATGAAGCCGAATCTGGTGAGCGACTAGAACAACGCCATGTAGCATCCGATTCATCATTATCCCAGGCTCAGCGTACAGTGCCGGCGTTCATCCTTGCAGAGCACCACGTCTTACCTGTCGCTACCTGGCGCTCTCCCATACATATCTATAGATGTTCATGTTACAATGTAATTCCATATGTTTTCGCTTTGTTACTAGTGGATACGTGTTAAAAAACAGCCTTTAATCACACAGCCTTTGGCGCTATGTGCTACAACTACATGATTTTGAGCGCCGGCGATGTTTGTGGCTGTTTTTTTGATGAATGTGGTGTTAGTCGCACTGAGCTGGCGTTATGGTGCGCTCACATACAGCGTAGTATAGCGAATCGCATATCATATTCATCAATGCCGGACAGTGACTGAGGCGCTCTGAAACAATGATCCATGGCCGAGCACAGCGACTACTAGCGGGCGCTCTGAAATCCGCTCTACAGACGCTCATCTGTCGCTACCTGGCGTTAGTAATGAATCAGCCTGCCAGCATACTAAGGCTTTCATTGCATGCTTTGTAGTTCCCCATGCGACTAGCTGTTTAGTCCCCTAACCCCTTGGCATTGCTCCAGATGTGGTTGAACTACAAGATTCAGCATACTAGGTCAGCCTCTGTCGTTTCTGGCATGCTGGGCTTTGTAGTCCCATATCTGGTCAACCTATATTATCCTAATAGGCCCTGCTGGGTATAATATGCAGATCAATGTAATGATGCTGCATACTGTAGCGTTTCTGGCATGCTGGGCTTTGTAGTTCCTGGCCACTTTCCAGATGTTGTTGAACTACATGACACAGTATAATGTTGCTTTTATGGCACACTGAGCTTTTCAGGCTCCTAACACTTGGTGAGGCTCCAGAGGCTGCTGGGCTTTGCAGTTCCACAGCAGGTCAGCTTGTTATATCCTAATAAGCCCTGCTGTGAATAATCTGTAGATCAGTGTGATGCTGCTGCACTACAAGACCTAGCATGCTGTGGCTTTTTATGGCACTTTTGGCTTTGTGGTTCCCTATGATCCAGCCATGCTCCAAATTTGGCTGAACTACAAGTCCCAGCATACTAGGGCAGTTTCTGCCTTCCATGGCATGCTGGGCTTTGTAGTCCCCAAACCCCTGACCGTGTGTCAGATGCTTCTAAAGTCCCATCCTACTATGGCTTTCGTGGCATGCTGGGCTTTGTAGTCCCACATCTGACAAGCTTGTAAAAGCCCCTGCTGGTTATATAATGCAGATCAGTGAGATGCTGCTGCACAACAAGACCCAGCACACTAAGGCTATCATGGCATGCTGGGCTTTGTAGTTCCACATCTGACCAGCCTGTATTATCCTACTAGGCACTGCTGGGTATAAAATGTCGAACCATGTGATGCTGCTGAACTACAAGACCCAGCATAGACTAGGGCAGCTTCTGTCTTTCATGGCATGCTGGGCTTTGTAGCTCCCCAAGCCCCTGAACACGTGACACTTGTTTCTAAATTCCCAGCCTACTATGGCTTTCGTGGCATGCTGGGCTTTGTAGTCCCACATCTGACAAGCTTGTAAAATCCCCTGCTGGTTATAAGACCGAACACACTAAGGCTATCATGGCATGCTGGGCTTTGTAGTTCCAAATCTGACCAACCTGTATTATCCAACTAGGCACTGCTGGGTATAAAATGTCGAACCATGTGATGCTGCTGAACTACAAGACCCAGCATACTAAGGCGATCATGGCATGCTGGGCTTTGTAGTTCCACATCTGACCAGCTTGCATTATCCTAATAAGCACTGCCGGGTATAAAATGTCAAACAATATGATGCTGCTGAACTACAAGACCCAGCATACTAAGGCTTTAATGACATGCTGGGCTTTGAAGCTCCTTAACCCCTGATCACGCTCCAGATGTTGCTGAACTACAAGACCCAGCATACTAGAGCATCTTCTGCCTTTCATGGCATGCTGGGCTTTGTAGTCCCCAAACCCCTGACTGCGCATCAGATGTTTCTAAAGTCCCATCCTACTATGGCTTTCTTGGCATGCTGGGCTTTGTAGTTCCACATCTGACAAGCTTGTAAAAGCCCCTGCTGGTTATAATATGCAGATCACTGAGATGCTGCTGCACAACAAGACCCAGCACACTAAGGCTATCATGGCATGCTGGGCTTTATAGTTCCACATCTGACCAGCCTGTATTACCGTAATAGGCACTGCTGGGTATAAAATGTCGAACCATGTGATGTTGCTGAACTACAAGACCCAGCATACTGAGTACATGTATTTAATGACATGCTGGGCTTTGAAGCTCCTTAACCCCGGACCACGCTCCAGATGTTGCTGACCCGGCATACTAGGGCAGCTTCTGTCTTTCGTGGCATGCTGGGCTTTGTAGTCCCCAAACCCCTGAACACGTGCCAGATGTTTCTAAATTCCCAGCCTACTATGGCTTTTGTGGCATGCTGGGCTTTGTAGTTCCACATCTGACCAGCCTGTATTATCCTACTAGTCACTGCTGGGTATAAAATGTCGAACCATGTGATGCTGCTGAACTACAAGAACCAGCATACTAAGGCTTTAATGACATGCTGGGCTTTGAAGCTCCTTAACCCCTGACCACGCTCCAGATGTTGCTGAACTACAAGACCCAGCATACTAGGGCAGGTTCTGCCTTTCGTGGCATGCTGGGCTTTGTAGTCCCCAACCCCCTGAACGCGTGTCAGATGTTTCTAAAGTCCCAGCCTACTATGGCTTTCGTGGCATGCTGGGCTTTGTAGTTCCACATCTGACAAGCTTGTAAAAGCCCCTGCTGGTTATAAAATGCTGGTCAGTAACATGCTGCTGCACAACAAGACCCAGCACAGTAAGGCGAGCTGGGCTTTGTAGTTGCACATCTGACCAGCGAGCTTGTATTATCCTAATAAGCACTGCTGGGTATAAAATGTCGAACCATATGATGCTGCTGAATTACAGGACCCAGCTTTGTAGTCCCCAAACCCCTAAACATACGCCAGATGTTTCTAAAGTCCCATCCTACTATGGCTTTCGTGGCATGCTGGGCTTTGTAGTTCCACATCTGACAAGCTTGTAAAAGCCCCTGCTGGTTATAATATGCAGATCACTGAGATGCTGCTGCACAACAAGACCCAGCACACTAAGGCTATCATGGCATGCTGGGCTTTGTAGTTCCACATCTGACCAGCCTGTATTATCCTACTAGGCACTGCTGGGTATAAAATGTCGAACCATGTGATGCTGCTGAACTACAAGAACCAGCATACTGAGTACATGTATTTAATGACATGCTGGGCTTTGAAGCTCCTTAACCCCTGACCACGCTCCAGATGTTGCTGAACTACAAGACCCAGCATACTAGGGCAGCTTCTGTTTTTCGTGGCATGCTGGGCTTTGTAGTCCCCAAACCCCTGAACGCGTGCCAGATGTATCTAAATTCCCATCCTACTATGGCTTTTGTGGCATGCTGGGCTTTGTAGTTCCACATCTGACAAGCTTGTAAAAGCCCCTGCTGGTTTACATAATGCAGATCAGTGTGCTGCTGCACAACAAGACCCAGCACACAAAGGCGATCATGGCATGCTGGACTTTGTAGTTCCACATCTGACCAGCCTGTATTATCCTACTAGGCACTGCTGGGTATAAAATGTCGAACCATGTGATGCTGCTGAACTACAAGACCCAGCATACTAAGGCTTCAATGACATGCTGGGCATTGAAGCTCCGAAACCCCGGACCATGAGCCAAATGTTAATGAACTACAAGACCCAGCATACTAGGGCAGCTTCTGCCTTTCGTGGCATGCTGGGCTTTGTAGTCCCCAAACCCCTGAACACGTGCCAGATGTTTTTTAAATTCCCAGCCTATTATGGCTTTCGTGGCATGCTGACCTTTGTAGTTCCACATCTGACAAGCTTGTAAAAGCCCCTGCTGGTTATAAAATGCTGGTCAGTAACATGCTGCTGCACAACAAGACCCAGCACAGTAAGGCGAGCTGGGCTTTGTAGTTGCACATCTGACCAGCGAGCTTGTATTATCCTAATAAGCACTGCTGGGTATAAAATGTCGAACCATATGATGCTGCTGAATTACAGGACCCAGCACACTAAGGCTATCATGGCATGCTGGGCTTTGTAGTTCCACATCTGACCAGCTTGTATTATCCTAACAAGCACTGCTGGGTATAAAATGTCAAACAATATGATGCTGCTGAACTACAAGACCCAGCATACTAAGGCTTTCATGACATGCTGGGCTTTGAAGCTCCTTAACCCCTGACCACGCTCCAGATGTTGCTGAACTACAAGACCCAGCATACTAGGGCAGTTTCTGTCTTTCGTGGCATGCTGGGCTTTGTAGTCCCCAAACCCCTAAACATACGCCAGATGTTTCTAAAGTCCCATCCTACTATGGCTTTCGTGGCATGCTGGGCTTTGTAGTTCCACATCTGACAAGCTTGTAAAAGCCTCTGCTGGTTATATAATGCAGATCCGTGAGATGCTGCTGCACAACAAGACCCAGCAGACTAAGGCTATCATGGCATGCTTGGCTTTGTAGTTCCACATCTGACGAGGTTATAAAAGCCCCTGCTGCTGCACAACAAGTCCTAGCTCAATAAGGCGATCATGGCATACTGGGCTTTGTAGTTCCCCATCTGACCAGCTAGCTTGTATTATCCTAATAAGCACTGCTGGGTATAAAATGTCGAACCATGTGATGCTGCTGAACTACAAGAACCAGCATACTAAGGCTTTCATGACATGCTGGGCTTTGAAGCTCCTTAACCCCTGACCACGCTCCAGATGTTGCTGAACTACAAGACCCAGCATACTAGGGCAGTTTCTGTCTTTCGTGGCATGCTGGGCTTTGTAGTCCCCAAACCCTTGAACGCGTGCCAGATGTTTCTAAATTCCCAGCTTACTATGGCTTAGATATTGCTGAACTACAAGACGCAGCTCCTGGCTATTATGGCATGCTGGGCTTTGTAGTTCCCCCATCTGGCTGGCTGTTGTTATTCTGCAGCCCCTGCTGAGCATTGCCCCTTGCCCACAGTTCATGTAGTGCAGATGTGTAGTGAGCCCCCCCCCCCCCCCCTGTGGAGGGAGTTGCCCTGCAGGGGGCAGTCAGGACCCCCTCCCCCTGCCTGGCTGCCCTCCCTCCTTTCCTCCCTCTGCTCTCCCCCTCCCTTCTTTGGAGGCTCTTGTTTCTCTCTCCCTCCCTCCCTCCTCCCTTCTCCCCTCCCTTCCTCATCCTTCTCTGGCTCACATCTCCCTGCCTGTCTGGGGCTGCACAGACACCCGATCTGCTGTCCTACACCCGACTCCAGGAGCCTCCCCCCCTGTGCTCTGCCACCCTGAGAGCTGTCAGGGGTGGGGGGAGAGGAGCACCCACCCTTCCTACCCACCCCCTGCCTGGCACCAAGGACCCCCTGCAGCAAGAGGGCTGAGAGCCCACCGGGGGTAAGTGAGTTTCTTTTGCTTTTACATGGAGGGGTGGGAGTTGCTGTTTACATATGTTCTACACTTCTCTGCCAACCCTGGTGCCCCCCTGGCACCCCTGGGCCCTGTTGCATGAGACATCAGCATGGAGGCCTCTTTTTCTTTCTGGTTGTGGGATACCCCATCCTCCCTCTCTTTGCCTCCATCTCCCTGTTTATTCATTTAAACCCCTCTGGGGGCCTGTACTAGGAGAGCTCACCTCTCCCCTCCCCCCCGTCAGCAGGGTGCCCGGGAATTCCAGTGGGCATCTCTGGCGAACGCCGGCAAGAGTTACTCCCCTGCTCTAAAAATTCACCCTGGCACAGCAACGGATTTCATGCTTGGTCCTTGCCCTGGAAGGCGCATCACCCACCCCTCTATAAAAAGTACCCAACTCCATGCCCATGGCATGCCATCTGTGCCCACCCTCACTTATGTGCCACTGTATGGAAAGCACCCCACCCTGTTCTCATGACAGGCCACTGTTGTCCAACTCTATGACTTGGAAACCACCCGGACCTGTGCCCAGGATGTCATTCTGTTCCTTTACTATGCCATGGAATTGCAGTGCTGTGCCCATGTCTACCAGGACTGTTCCATAGCCCTGCCCTGCCCACCAACAGTTGCCACTTTTGTTCTCAGTACGATGGAAACCACCCCACCCTGTGCCTATTACATACCCACCTGAAAACCATTCCATAGAAAGCAGCCTGTTCTGTTTCTGCAGTGTGCCCTGGATAGCTATCGCCTCATGCCATGGATAGCACCCAGCCTGGTGCTCCTGGAGTGCCAGCTAGGACACTTGTCTGTGCCATAGAAAGGACTCCTGTAAAAAATGTTAAGCCCTTTATCAAAGCATGCCACCAATGCCCATTCCTCCCAAGTTCAGTCTTGTACCTTTCTGTGCCATAGAAATGACTCCTGTACCCATCCATGACATGTAAATTACTCATTGTGTTGCATGGCATGCCACCAATGCCCACTCCCACGCTTAATCCTGTACCTTTCCGTGCCATAGAAAAGACTCCTGTACCCCTCCATGACATGTAAAGCACTCATCGTGTTGCATGGCATGTCACCAATGCTAAGCTGCACTCCTGTGCCATTCTTTGTCATAGCATGCCACCGATGCCCACTCCTGGAGTGCCAGCTAGCTCAATCTTGTACCTTCCTGTGCCATAGAAAGGACTTGTGTAGCACTCCGTAGCATGTAAAGTGTACCATTGTTTTGCATGGCATGTCTCCAGTGCTCAGCTGCACTCCTGCGCCACTCTGTAACATCTCAACTTCTCAAGCCTTTCTGTTCTTTGTCAAAGTATGCCACACATGCCCCGATTGAGCTAGTTGGCACACCAGAAGTGGGCATGTGTGGCATGCACATGCCCACTTCTGGTGTGCCAACTAGCTCAATCGTGTACCTTTCTGTGCCATAGAAAGAACTCCTGTACTCCTTTATGCCATGTAAATCACTCCCATCATGTTGCACGACATGCCACCAATGCTCCAGTGCACTCCTGTGCCACTCTGTAACATCTCAAGCCTTCCTATTCTTTGTCAAACATGCCACACATGCCCACTTCTGGAGTGCCAACTAGCTCAATATTCTACCTTGACATGCCATAGAGAGAACATGTAACACGTAAAGCCTCATTAGTCTTAGCATACCACCCATGTCCACTCCTGGAGTACCAACTAGCTCAATCTTGTACCTTTGCGTGCCATAGAAAGGACTCCTGTACCCCTCCATGACATGTAAAGCACTCATCGTGTTGAATGGCATGTGACCATTGCTAAGCTGCACTCCTATGCCACTCTGTAACATGTAAAGCCACATCAGTCATATCATGTCACCCATGCCTACTCCTGGAGTGCCAACTAGCTCAATCTTGTACCTTTCTGTGCCATAGAAGGGACTCCTGTACCCCTCCATGGCATGGAAAGCAATCCATCATGTTGCACGGCATATCACCACTGCTCAACTGCACTCCTGTGCCACTCTGTAACATCTAAAAGCCTTCAGATTCTTTGTGATAGCATGCCACCCATGCCCACTCTTAGAGTGCCATCTAGATCAATCCTGTACCTTTCCTTACCATGGAAAGGACTCCTGTACCCCTCCATTGCATGTAAAGCACTCCATCATGTTGCATGGCATGTTGCCAATGCTCAGCTGCACTCCTGTGCCACTCTGTAACATATAAAAGCCTTCAGATTCTTTGTGATAACATGCCACCCATGCCCACTCCTAGAGTGCCAACTAGATCAATCCTGTACCTTTCCTTACCATAGAAAGGACCCCTGTACCCCTCCATGACATGGAAAGCACTCCATCATGTTGCATGGCATGTTGCCAATGCTCAGCTGCACTCCTGTGCCACTCTGTAACATCTAGAAGCCTTCAGATTCTTTGTGATAACATGCCACCCATGTCCCCTCCTAGAGTGCCAACTAGATCAATCCTGTAACTTTCCTTACCATAGAAAGGACCCCTGTACCCCTCCATGACATGGAAAGCAATCCATCATGTTGCGCGGCATATCACCACCGTTCAGCTGCACTCCTGTGCCACTCTGTAACATCTAAAGCCTTCGGATTCATTGTGATAGCATGCCACCCATGCCTAGTTTTAGAGTCCTAGACTCCTGTACCCCTTCATTGCATGTAAAGCACTCCATCATGTTGCATGGCATGTCGCCAATGCTCAGCTGCACTCCTGTGCCACTCTATAGCATGTAAAGCCCCATATTCTTTGGCATAGCAAAGAACCATATACATATCCATGACATGTTACTCATGTCCACCTACACTCCTGTGCCACCCCATGGCATGGAAAATAACCATCCATTGTCATGGCATGTCCCTCATGCCCATCTGCACACTTGTGTTGCTTTATGGCATTTCAAGCACCCCATCCTGCATCTAAACTTTCACCCATGCATCGATCCATGTACACCTGTGCTGCTCTATGGCATGTAAACACACCATTATATATCTAAGCATGGCACCTATGTTCTACCTCACCTCTGTGCCACTACATGCCACATAAACCACCCATTCTATGCTCACATGCCCTGTCCAGTCCCATGCTCACCCTTCTTAGCTACTCCATGGCATCAAAAAAACAAAAAAGTCCCACTCTGTGCCCATTACATTCATCTATTCACCAATCTATGATACAGGAACTACTTTACCCTGTGCCACCCATGTCCTCTTCACCCTGAGGAGCACTATAAGCCTCTTCTATTTATTTTTCCTCTTTATCCAAATATTATTGTCTCATTGGTTTATATTTATGCAACATGCTTCACTTTGGAGCTCCAGAGACTTGGCAAGTTCCAGAAACTGGCGAGAGGACATGTTACTCTTATTCTGCATGAGCATTATTTTTGGACATTATGTAGCGCCAACATGTCCCATGACGCTGTACAAAAATAGGGGCCACAAACAGGGTTAATACAAGTCGCCGTATAAGACTTCTGCCATGTTACAGGAGACTGACGGACACTGCTGCCATGTTACAGGAGACTGACGGACACTGCTGCCATGTTACAGGAGGCTGACGGACACTGCTGTTATGTTACAGGAGACTGACGGACACTGCTGCTATGTTACAGGAGACTGACGGACACTGCTGCTATGTTACAGGAGACTGACGGACACTGCTGCTATGTTACAGGAGACTGACGGACACTGCTGCCATGTTACAGGTCCCATTAAGACCTGAAGCAGCACCGTATCTTGACCAGAATTGTCCTCATCTGTGTGGGTACCTACCTCCCTTCCTGGGTGCATTCTGGGTAATATAATGTTAGTTTAGGGTTCTTGGTTTAATTCCTGCTGCAGACACTATCTCCATAAAGTTAACGCTTTTGTTCGGGTAATTTACTATCTATTGAATGAAGGTTAGGTCATTGTAATGTGTAGATAGATTGTAAGCTCCTATGGCAAGTTATGTGACTATATGGGTCTGGGTGCTCCCAGCAGAGGAGGCATTGTGCAGTCTTTTATTTTGTATATATATATATATATATATATATATATATATATATATATTAGATTGTATGCTCTTTTGGGAGACAAGATTATAAATAGTATAGTCAATATAATAGTATAGTAAATATAATCAAATATATACACATTATATTTCTACCAAAGGAGCTTACAATCTAATGTCCCTGGTGGAGCCACAGACGCATTTTTTTCATTCGCTTGAGCTGGAATTGAATGAAAAGGTTTATTTCTCGTTTCCCCTCTCATTTAGTTTTGTTTGAGTCAAATCAATAATCATTTTTGATCGATCCAAAAGATCGGCTGATCAAATCCAATGGCTGGCCATACACTGTCCATCTGTGCAATCAATTCATACAATTGGTGCAATCATTTTATACAAACAGTGCAATCAATCTATACAATTGATGCATTCAATCTACACAATCTGTGCAATCAATCTATATACTCTATTCGGTATAAGTTGATGCAATCAATCTACATATCTCCCAAGTGTCCCTCATTTGGAGGGACTGTCCCTCTTTTGAGCCCCTGTGTTTTTATTTGTTCCTCCTTGAGGTGTATCGTGCAGATCTGCACCAATAAATTATTCATTTGCCTATTCAACGTGTTTATATTGTTGTAACTGTTACAGTCTATCTCCTATCCATCCCTCAATCAGTCTGATTGCTTGTACAATCTGTGAGGCTGTTCTCCAGTTGCCCGATTTTCCCTGCACAATCTATTAACATAATGGTGGGGAAAATGCATCTATATTGTGTATAAATGTGACGACATTAGATTGTCAGCTCTTGTTAGACAGGGTGAGGGGAACGCTGCTGTATACTCTTCCAAAAAAAAACTAGTTGCTTTCCAGTCCTCTAGTGAGCAAGACTGATGGGGGGACAGAAACCACAGCACACATTTTGGTAGCTAATGTGGCACTTTTGCTGTACTGAATAAGGTTTTATGGGGCAGCCTTCCCATTTGGAGTACAAACCACCACTCCCCCCTGTTAGGCATATTATTCGCATCCAGCACTGGTACCGCGTGTAGTACCGGAAGTTCTACCATTCTATCCCTGTTTGGGATGCCCTGCAATGTTAAAGCAAAAAGCAACCCAGTGAGTGTGTTAAATACTGACATCTGATTCATTACTAACACCAGGTAGCGACAGATGAGCGTCTGTATAGCGGATTTCAGAGTGCCCGCTAGTAGTCGCTGTGCTCGGCCGTAGATCATTGTTTCAGAGCGCCTCAGTCGCTGTCCGGCATTGATGAATATGATATGTGAGTCGCTATACTACGCTGTATGTGAGCGCACCGCAACGCCAGCTCAATGCGACTGACGGGGAGGCCGATTCATTAATAGCGCCAGGTAGCGACAGATGAGTGACTGTAGCGTGATTTTTACAGCGCCAGCCAGTATTCGCTGTGCTTGGCCGGCGTTTGCTTGATGACAGCGACTCAGTCGGTGTGCGGTAATGTTGAATACGGGCTTAGGGGTCGCTGTTTCACAGGTTCAGCGTTGTATGTGAGCGCCTGACAACGAATGGCCAGAGCGAACGGCTTGCTTCATATTCATTAAAAAATCACGCTCCGAATTTGCTGGCGCTGTCCATTCCTTGTTTAAACCCCAGAGCGCTGGCGGCGATCTGTATTAACTAGTTTTTAACCCCTAAACAACCATATTTTTTGATTGTAACATTATACATGTTTTTAGAATCATTTTTGTCATATGAATACATTAATATCAGACCTGTTAGATCAATTCTGCACAAATGTTTAAAAAAATTTTTTTTAACTTAAAAATAAATCCTAACATTGCAGAAGTGGTCTCCGAATTTTTGACATAAAAAAAAAAAAAAAAATTATTACCAATTAATTATGATTAATTATAGATTGCTCCATTGAAATGCATTGGACATCAGCTGTGAAGGAATTTGCAGCGGCGCTGTTCGGTCCAGGCGGCTTCATGATGAATGCCGCGCTAGCCGTCGCTCTCGCCGGCGCTAGCCTCATTTTGCTTGATAAATGCGTCATTGTGACCGCCGCCGGGCGTACTTGAGTCGGTAGCCGCCGATAGCTGGCGGTATCTGGCGCTCGTCAGACACTACCTGGCGCTAGCCCGTGATAAATAAGGCCCTAAGAGGCCGATTCATTAACAGCGGCAGGTAGCGACAGTTGAGCGACTGTAGCGGCATTTTCAGAGCTCCCGCTAGTAATCACTGTGCTTGGCCGTTGTTCGGTAGTTGATAGCAACTCAGTCGGTTTGCTGTAATGTTGAATATTGGGTGAGGAGTCGCTATTTGACAGGTTCCGCGCTGTATGGGAGCGTATGATAGCGACTGGCCATAGCGACCGGCTCCCACCATATTCATTAACAAATCACGCTCAAAAAATTCTCGCGCTGTAAAATGAGAGCGCTGGAGGCGATGTGTTAAAAGTAGTTTTTCAACTCCCAAACCACCATATTTTTGGAAACCAAAAAAAACAAGTTTTTAAAATAATTTTGTAATATGAATACATTAATATCAGACCTGTAATATCAATTCTGTACTTTTTTTTTTTTTTAACTTTTTTTAAAGTTTTTTAACTTTAAAATTATTTAAAATGGCAGAAGTGGTCACAGAATTTTTCACATTTAAAAAAAAAAAAAAAAATAATAACAATTAATTATGAATATTTAAAGATTGTTCCATTGAAATGCATTGGAGAGCGCCAGGTAGCGAGAGGTCATACCTGTCGCTGTTCAAGGTCGGACGCTGGCGCTGTGGGGTGAGGCTGGAATAATGATGAATGAGTCGCTATATGGCGCTATCTCAGTCGCTAAGCAGGATTGGCTTGATAAATGTGTGATTGTGGTGGGGAGCCGGCGTTCTCGTGGCGGGGCCCGTCATTACCGGCCGCTCACCAGTCGCTAGCTGTCGCTATCCCTTGTTAAATAAGGGCCTAAATGCCACAAACATCGCCGGCGCTCAAAATCATGTAATTGTAACCCATAGTGCCAGAGGCTGTGTGATTAAGGGCTGTTTTTGAACATGTATCCACTAGTAACAAAGCGAAAACACATGGAATGACATTGTTATAACATTGTAACATGAACACTTTAATACCAGACCTGTAAGCACAATTCTGCATAAAAATATTATTAATCCAAAAAGTTTTCAAAAATGTCATTTTCTTGCCCAGAATACATGTCAGAAGTTTGTGTTTTTTTTTTGTGGGGAAAAAAAATGGGACCAGGAAAGGGATTTAAGGATCGTCCATAGAAATGAATGGGAGAGCGCCAGGTAACGACAGGTAAGACATGGCGCTCTGCAAGGATGAACGTTGGCGCTGTACGCTGAGCCTGGGATAATGATGAATCGTACGCTACATGGCGTTGTTCTAGTCGCTCACCAGATTCGGCTTCATAAATGTGTAATTGCGTGCTGTCTCCGGCGTTCACCTGCCACTACCTGCCGCTGTACAGGTACTACCTGGTGCTAGAGCTTCATGAATAAGGCCCTTACTTGATAGCCTGCACTCCAGCAGTTATAGCGGATCCAGTGCATCCCCCCTCTTGGCACATAATTGGCATGGTCTCTGTGGATAGATTGCTATAGAGCGGTGGTCTCGCAGAGGGAGGTGGCAACGTGGGATTCACCTTCATTGTAGCCAGAGCTGAACGTGCTGCCTTCAGCCACTTTTCTGAACCTGTAAGTATTAGTCTATTCTCGTCCTTGCTTTTTGCTTATAATTGCGGGGTGCCCCCCTCCAGGGACCTTTTAAAGCCATACTATCATGCAGCACACCAACCCTTCTTTGGCATGCTGATTTGGGATGCCGATCCACTAGAGGTGGTAAGCCTTTCTCCAGCACCGCAGGCATGTTAGACATGGTGCATGCATGCCTGTCTGGCTGATCCTATTGGTCACCATCAGTGTGAGGGTTAGTATTCTATTTGACTTTCGGCTTCTTATAGGGCTTTTTTTGTTTTTTAAAGTGGACCAAAACCCAGGATTTTCATTATCCTGGCTTTTGGTCCTTTCCTCCGGGGCACCCCGATCAGGGATCGCCGAAATCAACTCACCTCTTTCCGGTCCTATGGCGCGGGCTCTCGTCCAATCAGCACGCTCGGAGCCGCCGTCATGTCGTCTAAGCCTTCATCTAATCCAAGCACGCTGACGGTCGCATCCCCCGCTACCCTCTAACAGGGAGCGTGCCTGTGCCAGCCATTCACAAATGCCTGGCACGCACATGCGTCCTTCTAAAGGGATAGCGGGGATGGGGCTGCGGCTCGCGCATGCGCCGTTGGACCGGGAAAGAAGTGTATGGGCGACCTGGGAGTTTCATACAGCGGGGCATCCTGATTTTGGATGCCCCGGGGGAGGGAATCGATCAGCCTGGGAATCTTATAGAGGTACCTGTATTTTATGCATATATGGCCATTGTATGCTTGTGAACATAGAGGGTTTTTTTCTCTGCATTTAAAGTGGACCAAAACACACGGCGATCGGCACGGGAATCTATAAGATTTCCCGGCCGATTGGTTCCCTCCCCCCCAGGGCATCCAAAATCAGGATGTGAAACCTCCCATGTCACCCCATACACTTAAACGGCGCATACGCAAGCCACGGCCACATCTCCGCTATCCCTCTAGCAGGGCGCATACCCACACCAGGCATTTGTAAATGGCCGGCGGGCACTCTACCTGTTAGACGGTAGCAGGGGATGCGGCTGTCTCCGCCCGTGCTTTTTGGACGAGCGGACGCGCATGCTCCACAGGACCAGGAAGAGGTGAGTTGGTATCAGCGGCCTGGGGGGTTTCACAAGGACCAGAACCCAGGATAGTCAAAATCCTGGGTTTTGGTCCACTTTAAAAAGGTGCAACCGCCCCCTCGAGTCTAAAAGACTCAATTTGCTGTGGTCTCCTACTTTATGGGGCATCTCCAATTGTGATGGCCCGCTGTGTGAAACCCCACAGATCGCCCATTTTACTGACCTTTCCGCAGGGCCCTCGCCACATCCTAGCGCTGCTGCCACATACCCAGCATACCTATATCCGAGGCGCGTACCCGCATCAGACCTTGCTGAATGGGAGGTGCAGGCTAAAGCTAGAGGTGAGTGGAGATGCCACCACGGCGCACGGCGCCCCTGATTGACTGAGTGGGCCACGTGGGAACCAGGAGGATGTTTTTGGCGATCTTGCGGAATACACACAGCGGGGCATCCCAAATCGGAAAGTCCCGCTAGGGAGACGCAAAACCCAAGAATTTGTTCCTCTTTAACCCATCCATGCAGTGAGACAACCACAAGCAGTCAGTGCACACATTCCTGGAGCAGTCCCAAATTGGGATGCTAGGTGGATGGGTTATAACACGGCCCTATGGGCAAGTTTAGCTTTAGATCTACTTTAATAGGGGGGCTTTTTATGAGTTGCATCCCTGCATTATGCACACAAAAAGAAATGTAGAGAAGCAGTTTGATCGCCTCCTAAACTGGCCTTCATTTGTTATAGGGACATTAGAGTGTAAGCTTCTCTGGTGCAGAGGGACTGATATGAATACTCCTATGTACTGTATATGGTAATTATAATGTAAGGAGAATGAAGAAGGGACAGTTCAGTAGGAAAGAATGAGCACTGTTTAGAAACAGGGACATATGGGGGGGGGGGGGGGTTACACTTCACACACTGCTGGGATGAGTTTGTAGCACTTTTGTTCCACGCAGTGGTGGGGGAGGAAGTGGGACGGGACTTTTTTTGGGATAGGGTAACACTGGAGTTCCTGCTGGGTGACACCCCCTCCTCCACCTCCCCTGCTGCAGTTTGGCATTTAAAACCTATTAACCCCTTGTATGCTGTAGGAAGAGTCGGGACCACCCAGCTGTTTTTCTTTTTGCTGTTGCCCATCTGTTGAACCCTATTTTTATTATTGTTTATTTATATAGCGCCATCATCTTGCGTAGCGCTGTACAAAGTTGTAATTACAGACAGGGTAGAAACATACAGTACATCTATTTCAGATGCAGTGTTACAGAGTTAACAATAGATATTCTGAATACAAGACACAGTAGGAAAAAGAGCCCTGCCCTTGCGAGCTACGGGGAGGCCGATTCATTAATAGTGGCAGGTAGCGACAGTTGAGCGACTGTAGCAGTATTTTCACAGCGCCCGCTAGTAGTCGCTGTGCTTGGCCGTTGTTTGGTTGTTGATAGCGACTCAGTCGGTGTGCAGTAATATTGAATACGGGGTTAGGAGTCGCTATTTGACAGGTTCCGCGATGTATGGGTGCGCATGATAGCGACTGGTCAGAGCGACCGGCTTCCACCATATTCATCAAAAAATCACGCTCCAAAAATTCAAGCGCTGTGAAATGCATGTTTAAACCCCAGAGCGCTGGCGGCGATGTGTTAAAAGTAGTTTTTTAACCCCAAAACAACCATATTTTTGGAAACCAAAAAAAAGAAAAATGTTTAAAGAATTTAGTAATATGAATACATTAATATCAGACCTGTAATATCAATTCTGCACACATTTTTTTTTTTTTACCTTAAAAAAATTATCTAACATGGCAGAAGTGGTCACAGAATTTTTCACATTGAAAAAAAAAAAAAAACATTAATAACAATTAATTATGAATATTTAAAGATTGTTCCATTGAAATGCATTGGAGAGCGCCAGGTAGCGAGAGGTCATACCTGTCGCTGTTCAAGGTCGGACGCTGGCGCTGTGGGCTGAGGCTGGAATAATGATGAATGAGTCGCTATCTGGCGCTATCTCAGTCGCTAAGCAGGATTGGCTTGATAAATGTGTGATTGTGGTGGGGAGCTGGCGTTCTCGTGGCGGGGCCCGTCATTACCGGCCGCTCACCAGTCGCTACCTGTCGCTATTCTTTCATAAATAAGGGCCTCTATGTTAAATCTTTCAGGCTGATTCATGACTAGCGCCAGGTATCGGCAGATGAGCGTCTGTACAGAGACGCTAAGAGTGACCGCTAGTAGACGATGTGATCGGCTATCGAGCGCTGTAACAGAGCGCCTCAGTCGCTGTAGTAACCTGGCCGGCATTGGTGAATGTGATGTATGTTGGGCGTTCTAACACCAATACAGCTCTGCAGGGAGCGAGAGGTAGCGCCAGCTCATTGCGACCGACTCTCAGCAACTCACACCATATTCAACAAAAAATCAGACTCACAGAGCATCGGCGCTCTAAATCTGTCCGCTATAGCATAGAGCGGCAGACGCTGTGTGATTAAAGTCTCTTTTTGAACACATATCCACCAGTAACAAAGCGAAAACACATGGAATGACATTGTTGTAACATTGTGACATTAACACTTTAGTGCCAGACCTGTAATGACAATTCTGCATAAAAATATAAAAAAATCCAAAAAGTTTTCAAAAATGATTCTTTCTAGGCCAGGAGAGGTCACACAATTATTTGAGAGAAAAAAAAAAAATTAAAAACAAAAAAACATGTTTAAAGTGGACCAACACCCAGGGGTGATCGGCCTGGGAATCTATAAGATTCCCGGGCCGATCACCTCCCTCACCGCGGGACATCCGAGATCGGTATGTCCTACGGGGTGAAACCCCCCCAAAACCCCCAAAAAACCTCACCTTAGCCTCCTGCGCGCCCCTCTAGACGTGCGCGCGCCCGCGCCGACCGTTTGTGAATGGCCGGCGCGGGCGCGCGCCCTGTCAGAGTGACGTGCGGGAGGCAAAGGCGGACACGCTGTCTTGTCCGTCGCTGTCACCCGCTTGTCCGTCGGCGGGGATTGGACGGCGCGGTCACGTGGGAGCGTGGTGAGGTGAGTTTTTGGGGCTTTCTGGGGGGTTTCACACAGCGGGGCACCCCCAATCGGGGTGCCGCCCCGAAGTGGACCAAAACCCAGGATAGTCAAAATCCTGGGTGTTGGTCCACTTTAAACAGAAGAAAAGGAACGTCCATTGAAATGTATGGGAGAGCGACAGGTAATACCTGGAGCTCTGGAAGCTAGAACGCCGGCACTATACGCTGAGCCGCCTGTAATGATGAATTGGATGCTACATGGCGCTGTTGGAGTTGCTCACCAGATTCGCTTTCATAAATGTAGTTTTGCGTACAGCGCCCGGCGTTCACCAGACGCTACCTGCCGCTATTGATGAATAAACCCCTTTGCTGGAATTTTCGCGCTGATTCCACTTATCTCTGGGCTCACCATTACGTACGTTCACGTTCGAACGTGATTTGTGATGTGGTGCACTGTAATTGCGAGGTTGAATCCCCTCCCATATGAGTGTATGAGCCCTATTACACCTCAGGAGCGGTTGAGTTCTTATTTCCAATAAATGCTGTAAGCAGGATTTTTTTCCCAGTCGCGGGGCAATTCGGGATGCCCCACTGTGTGAAATCAACCGGATCGCCAGGGAAACTCAAAAATTCAACAAATCTGGGGTCCCGATGGTGGATTCTGCCACTAGCACAACTTGATCCATTATTATTATTGTTATTATTATAATTATTATTATCCCAAATCAGGATGCCCCACCAGAGAGGAACAAAACCCAGATGTCTATCCCCTGGGATTGCCTGTACACTCACCTTTTCCACAGTGCATGTGTGGGTGACTCAGCCGATCCCCAACTAGGGATGCCCCATAATAAAGAGGTAGATCGGTCACCCTAAGTCTCATAGCCTTAAGGGAGGTGTTGTTCCTGAAAGTGGACCAAAATCTGGGATTTTCACTATCCCGGGTTTGGGTCCTTCCCCCCGGTTAGGGTGTGTGAATCACTGCCCAGAAAACCTACCTGTCTCCGGTCCAACGCTGCATGCAAGGGTGCTCATCAGCTTCTTCGTCCGCACATATTAAAGTGGATCAAAACCCAGGATTTTGACTATCCTGGGGTTTAATCCTTGCCACCAGGGCACCTTGATCGGGGATGCCCCGATCTGACTGACCCTTCCCCGGTCCTACAGCCTCTTGTCCAATCAGTGCGCTCGGATCCTCGGAGCCTAAGGCGAGCGGATCTGAGCGTGGTGGTGGCCGCATCCCTCACTACCCTCTAACAGGAAGCGTGCCATTCACAAATGCCCGGTGTGTGCATGTGCCCTGCCAAAGGATAGCGAGGAAGCGGCCGCTGTATGCGCATGCGCCGTTGGACCGGGAAAGCTGCGGGGCATCCCGATTTTAGCTGCCCTGGGTGGAGGGCATCTTAGCAACCCTGGAATCTTATAGATTCCAGGGCCATCAGGACGTGGGTTTTGGTCCATTTTAATGTGCGACTGGAGAAGCTAATTGGAATCCCCAGCCACACACATGGGCATCACTGACATCCTTTGGCTTTGTGCAGCCACACACAGCCATTCAGTTGCATCGGGCCTGGCCGGTCACGGACGAAAGGGAATGCAAGTGATGCTCGTGCGGGGCATGCGCTGTGGCCATTTTGGAAAGGTAAGGTTTGCGGCCGAACCGGGGATTTCACACAGTGGAGCATCCCGGATCACGATGCCCCAGGCAGAGAGAATCAGCCAGCCCTGGACTCTAGAGCCGGTTTTGGTCCATTTGAGAACACATTTGAAGCTCTACTGCAGTGCTGTACAGACAGACAGTGCTAAGGTATCCTCCTTGCGATAAATTAGTGTAAAAAGTACCTGTGAGCCTATGTGGTGTGAAAGCTCTGATTTCCTTCCATAGCTCAAATCTGATTTTAAAGCAGATGAACACCACATTCCCTCTAATGAACAGTGGAGAGACCTGTGTATTCATCCTCATACTAAACATACAGACTAAAGAACATTAGCCTTACCTCTCCCTTACATTCCAACTTTTCAGGGTGGGAAAGAGGGACAATTGTTATATTAGGCCACACCCCCCTCCTTGATTGATGGATAGGAGATAGGATGCAACAGTTACAACAATAGAAAACTTTGAATAGGCAAATGAATCATTTATTGCTGCAGATCTGCATGTTACACCTCAAAGAGGGACATATGAAAACAACGAGGGACATGGGAACATGAACTAAAAAGAGGGACAGTCCCTCCAAATCAGGGACAGTTGGGAGGTATGCTCTCCAGTGCCAATATCTCATCTTAAGCTCAGTATCATTGTCCAAAGATTGAACAGAACACCCTTAAAGTGGACCAAAACCTAGAATTTTGACTATCCTGGGTTTTGGTCCTTTCCCCCGCTCTGTGAAACCCCTCAGATCGCAGAAGGCAACTGACCTTTTCCCGGTTCTACGGCGCATGCGCGGCCAATCAGTGTGACAGGAGCCAACGTCACGTCTTCTAAGCCTTCGTCTAAGGCCAGCGGCTCCGAGCACGCTGGAGGACGTATCCCTGCTTCCCTCTAACATGGAGTGTGCCCGCACCAGCCATTCACAGCGGCCGCCAGCGCGCTCGGAGCCGCTGGCCATAGACGCGACTTGGGGGGTTTCACACAGTGGGGCACCCTGATTTTGGATGCCCTGGGGAGGAGAATCGAAGATTTCAAAGGCTGATTGGCGGGGATTTTGGTCCACATTAATGTTTCTGTTAGATAAACTTCCTGTTTGGTCGTCAGAGACAGGAAGCAACTTAAGGTGGACCTAAACCCAGCTGGATCCATCCCCTCCCCGCGGCATCCAAAATCGGGGTGCCTCGCTGTGCTTACCTTAATCCCGGACCAACGGCGCATGCGCAGGCCACGGCCGCATCCCGGTGAGGTGAGTTGAGTGGATCAAAACCCAGGATAATCAAAATCTTGGGTTTTGGTCCACTTTAAAGCGCCAGAATCCCTCTAAGGAACAGTGGAGAGACCTGCGTATTCATTCTTATACTAAACATACAGTTAAACCGGACCTTCACCATGATTTAATGAAAAGCCCAAACTCTTAAAAAACAATTCCTCAGCATCTAAAATTAATATATTTTACATGTTTAGTCACTAATTTATTATACTTTCCCCCACTGGGCTGCAACTCTGTTCGGGAATTTAGGATACGGGCGCCGCCATCTTGACTCAGAAGCATCACACTTACTGAGGAGAGGAGAGTGGGATAAGGTACAGGGGGCGGGTTATAGCTGTGCTTTGCTCAGACAGAGCAGAGCTGGGGTCAGGGAAAGGTCAGCAGTCCCAGAATGCAGAGCAGCACAGTCACTTCCTGTTTGCAGGCACTTCCTGTTTGCAGGCTGCCTGCAAAAATGGCAGCTTCCATAAGCCGCCATCTTGGATGTTTAAAGGCTCATAACATGCAGTAGATGCAGGTAGGATGATTTTTAATGTGAGCAATCTGTATGTACAGGGTGTGGGAAACATATAAGATAGACTCTTATTTAGAGTGAAGGTCCGCTTTAAAGAACATTAGCCCTACCTCTCCAGTGCCAGTTTCTCATTTTAAACCGGATCTTCACCATGTTTTATTGAAAAGCCCAAACCCTTTCTGGGGGGGTTTCACACAGCGGGGCACCCCCGATCGGGGGGGGCCCCACCGAAGTGGACCAAAACCCAGGATAGTCAAAATCCTGGGTGTTGGTCCACTTTAAACAGAGCACCCATAAAGTTTCTGTTAGATAAACTTCCTGTTTGGTAGTCAGAGACAGGAAGCGGCTCTAACCTTTCCCTGCTCTAACCAAAAAAACAAAATGAAGCTTTTGACTGAAGTTCCACCACTGGGATTATGTTGAACTATTCTGTGGAGAAAAGAGAAGGATCAAAAGCGACAAACCAGGAGGCGCCTGGGTGACACCACGCAGACAGGAACATGTCTACCTGATTGATGTTTTTGGCAGAGTTGTTAGCTTGGAACATGGTAAATACTCCTTATCAGAGCCATGTATTTGCTTTCCCAGCATGCTTCGATTTGTTGCCTAAAATCATAAAGGCCTTGAAGGCCTATGTAAGGCCTACGTAAACAGTAAGTAAGATATAGGCCTTAGGCCTTAGGCAACCTGAAAGCAGGGGGGTATTTGTACTATTAGGGCCTCTACGACCCACTGTATGACCAGCTATTAAGATGAGTAACCCATAGCAACTGAGTCACTTAGGTTTCCTTGTCTGAACATCATTGTAATCAATTGAGTTGCTTTGCTTAGATTGCCCAGCTATCAAGATTAATGGATCATAACCCATCGCAACCTGGTCCCTTAGGCCTCCATGACTAAACACTATTGGAATAGACTGAGTCACTCTGCCTAGTTTGCCCACTGTATGTCCAGTTATAAAGAGAAGCAACCAAGGGGGTTATTCTTCAAGCCATAGCGCCAGGTAACGACTGGCAGAGGCCTGGTAGAGAACGGTGACCGCGGGGTGCTGTACGCAATTTCACATTTATCAAAGCGATTCCGGTGAGCGACTCTAACAGCGCCATGTAGAGTCCAATTCATCATTAGCGTATACCGCCGGCGCTCTTGCTTCCATCCATACATTTCAATGGACATTTCTTTTCTTTTCTTTAAACAGGGTTTAATTTTTTTTTTATTACTTTTTTTATCAAACATTTGTGTGACCTCTCCTGGTCTAGAAAAAGTCATTTTTGAAAATGTTTTTGATTTTTGTTACTTGGGTCTCCATGACGGAACTTCATTGGAATAGATTGATGCGCTTTGCCTAGATTGCCCAGCTATAAAGATGAAAATGGAAGTCTAGTCTCTAGGTAACCTCAGGTCTGGGCCGCAGCCATCTTGGAGAGAATGGCAGATCTGTCACCCAGTTCCGTGCAGCAGTGTGACTGTACTGGTCATTCGCTCAACTGCAACTGTCACTTAGTTCTACGGCTGCCACCCCTCGCCATAATCAGGGGAGGATTGTGGTGATCAGGTAAGGAGTTTTATTAATGCCCAAATTGGGTTTACCACAGGGGTGGCTGCAGGGTTAAAAAAAACCTGGAGTTTCTTTTTAACGGATGGTAACCCATAGCAACCAAGGGCCTTATTCATAAAGGGATAGCGCCAGGTAGTGCCTGTACAGCACCAGGTAGCGGCAGGTGAACACCGGAGAAGGCACGCAATTACACATTTATGAAGCCGAATCTGAACGACGCCATGTAGCGTCCGATTCATCATTATCCCAGGCTCAGCGTACAGCGCCGGCGTTTATCCTTGCAGAGCGCCATGTCTAACCTGTCGTTACCTGGCGCTCTCCCATACATTTCAATGGATGATCCTTAAATCCCTCTCCTGATCCCAATCCCCCCCCCCCAACAAAAAAAACACAAACCTTCTGACTTGTATTCTGGGCAAGAAAATGACATTTTTTAAAACTTTTTGTATTTATAATATTTTTATACAGAATTGTCCTTACATGTCTGGTATTAAAGTGTTCATGTTACAATGTAATAACAATGTAATTCCATATGTTTTCGCTTTGTTACTAGTGGATACATGTTCAAAAACAGACTTTAATCACACAGCCTCTGGCGCTCTGGGCTACAACTACATGATTTTGAGTGCCGGCGATGGGTGAGGCTTTTTTTTTGATGAATGTGGTGTGAATCGGTCACACTGAGCTGGTGCTACCGTTCGATCCCATACAGCATAGTACTGCGACTCACACAACATATTCATCAATGCCGGACACCGACTGAGGCGCTCTGAAACAATGATCCATGGCTGAGCACAGCGACTACTAGCGGTCGCTCTGAAATCCTCGCTACAGACGCTCATCTGTCGCTAACTGGCGTTAGTAATGAATCAGCCTGAATGTCCAAATTATGTTTAGTACAGTGGTGGTTGCTGGGTTAAAAAAAAGCCTGGGGTTTCTTTTTAACAGGGGGTAACCCATAGCAACCAAGGCACTTTGGCCTCCATGACTAAACATTATTGGAATAGATTGATTCACTTTGCCTAGTTTGCCCAATGTATGTCCAGCTATAAAGAGTATTGGGGTAACCCATAGCAACCAAGTCACTTTAAATCATCTTGGGCTGACAATCCTAAACCTGGCTGCACATCATTGTGGTGCAACTGCAGATTAAAGAGGACCAACATCTATTCTAAACCGCCTCTCCAGTTTGCCTGCTGCAGTGATGCCAGGGATGTGCCCGGTGATCGCGTCAAGGGACCGGCGGAAACGTAAGGGGTTTGAAGTTCTGCCTGAGGGTTCACACAGTGGGGCATCACATGGCCATGGAGTCCTTTAGATTCCAGGGGGTCTGTGATTGGTCCAAAGTGGGATGTCCCAATACCTTGGGTGGGAAAGAGGGACTATTGTTAAATTAAGCCATGTCCCCTCATTAATTGATAAATAGGAGATAGAGTGTAACAGTTACAACAATATGAGGCAAATGAATCATTTATTGATGCAGATCTGCATGTTACACCTCAAAGAAGGACAGAGAAGAAGAAGAGATGGAGACATGGACTCAAAAGAGGGACAGTCTCTCCAAATCAGGGACAGTTGGGAGGTATGTGCCCCTTCTTGCTGACACGGGCCAGACCAGCACCCATTAGGTGCAAAATGTGAGTAGGCCTTTGTTTAAAGAGTAACAAACATGAGCCAGCCAGTCTATAGGACTTAGGCCCTTATTTATGAAGGAATAGCGACAGGTAGCGACTGGTGAGCGACCGGTAATGACGGGCACCGCCACGAGAACGCCGGCTCCCCACCACAATCACACATTTATCAAGCCAATCCTGCTTAGCGACTGAGATAGCGCCAGATAGCCACTCATTCATCATTATTCCAGCCTCAGCCCACAGCGCCAGCGTCCGACCTTGAACAGCGACAGGTATGACCTCTCGCTACCTGGCACTCTCCAATGCATTTCAATGGAACAATCTTTAAATATTCATAATTAATTGTTATTAATTTTTATTTTTTTTTAAATGTGAAAAATTCTGTGACCACTTCTGCAATGTTAGATTATTTTTTTAAGGTATAAAAAAAAAAAAAAAAAAATTTGTGCAGAATTGATATTACAGGTCTAATATTAATGTATTCATATTACAAAATGTTTTGAAAAACTTGTTTTTTTTATCCAAAAATATGGTTGTTTGGGGGTTAAAAAACTACTTTTAACCCATCGCCGCCAGCGCTCTGGGGTTTAAACAAGCATCTCACTGCGCGAGAATTTTTTGAGCGTGATTTGTTAATGAATATGGTGGGAGCCGGTCGCTATGGCCATTCGCTGTCATGCGCTCCCATACAGCGTGGAACCTGTCAAATAGCGACTCCTCACCCAATATTCAACATTACGGCAAACTGACTGAGTCGCTATCAACTACAGAACAACGGCCAAGCACAGCGACTACTAGCGGGCGCTCTGAAAATGCCGCTACTGTCGCTCATCTGTCGCTACCTGGCGCTATTAATGAATCGGCCTCAAAGAATAGAAGGACTGACAGAAGGAAAGGCTCTCCCGATGGCCAATCTGCCCCTGGCAGACAGTCCTTAGTCCTGGTTACTGCACGGCCCCAGGGTAGAGGGTGTGGGGTGGGGTGGGGGCCCTCCAAGGTGTAGGGGCCCCGGCTCCTGCCTGGGTTGTTGGGGGCTCTTTACTTCTTTATCGCTGTGTGTTCCAGGTAGGCAGCTCAGGTGAGGTGTTTGTGATCCTCGGATTACGGTGTCGGCGCAGCACCTTGGTGATGTCATCCCTGGAGCATTGCAATAATAACAATGAACGTTCATGAAAAATAAAAGGTAGTTTTCTCTTCAGAATCGAGGAAAACAATCGGGCAGCCAGCACTGTGCTCCATGAGATTGTAAACTGTGTGATCAGTGTTATGATTTGAATATTCATTAGCTGTGCTGACACAGCAACAGGGGTAGGTGTAAGGAAAGGAAATACTCTTTTTGGATGTTAAAGTGGACCTAAAGTGAAAAAAAAAACAAGTCTTTAGGTGCACTTATTACCTTGCCCCAGGTTACGCTACCATGTCACCCCATGTGATCACCGGATGACTTCCTAGGGATTAGCAAAAGAGAAACACCAGCCAAGAAGTTGACTTTCCTGGGTTTTGTTTCCCTCTGGTGCGAGGGAATCGATCAAAATTCCCGGACCGATCACGCTGGCTTTTGGTTCACTTTAAAGAGTAGCAACCACCACCGTACAGTCTATAAGAGTCTCTGTCTTTCTGTGATGATCCTATGTGTGATCCCTGGGTTTGCCATAAAAGCTCATCATTCTGGTGATCCCATGGCACATGTGCAGGCTGCCAGGCCGATCTGTATTACAGGTCCCCAGAGCCAGAGGTAGGTGGCCATAGGGATGCCTTCTGCTCCCCCTCCATTCAATTTCTATTTCACAACAGAACAATAAATCATCTTGATTTGGGATGCCCCACTGTGTGGGGATTAGCACATGCGCAGGCCTCTGGTGGCATCCCCAGCAGCCCCTCGGGTAACACACACACACAGCAGCAGGGTCGGTTCCAGGTTTGTGGGGGCCCTTGGGCAAAAGAGTCTTAGTGGGCCCCAAAGTAGTGATGTCACATGATGTCACCTTTCAGCTCCACAGCCACAATTGGGTCATCAACTGCTGCTGATCATCCTCCAGTCCTTATTGCCTTCCCTATAGCCACCAATCGTCCTCCAGTCCTTATTGCCTTCCCTATAGCCACCAATCACCCTCCAGTCCTTATTGCTTTCCCTATAACCACCAATCGTCCTCCAGTCCTTATTGCCTTCCCTATAGCCACCAATCATCCTCCAGTCCTTATTGCCTTCCCTATAGCCACCAATCATCCTCTAGTCCTTGTTGCATTCTTTAGTGCCACCAATCATCCATCAGCCCCTACTGCTTGCTCCGGTGCCACTAAAGACTTCATCATTGCTGTCACTTGTCACCTGGTTCTCACCACCTTCTGAGCTTCCATCAATTGCCCTCCATTCCAGGCCACCTCCTCCATTGTTGCTCATAAGCCCCTGTTGCTGAGGCCAGCCATGCGCAGGTCTGAACACACTTCACTGTAAAATAATAACATGGCAAAGTGTGAGCCTGAGTGGGCCCCGAAGATGCTAGGGGCTCCGGCCTTGCACAGCGGCATCCCAAATTAGCGCGCACCTAAAAAGTGAACCACAATCCAAGTTGGTGAAAATCCTAGGTTTTGATCCACTTTAGGGAAACTCCACTGTCATTTTTTAGAAGCGGGGGTCCCCTTGGACCAGCCGTAAACAAATCCAAAATGGGCCCCGTGTAAAGTGCGCGCACATTTTTTCCTGGTATTCTATTTAGAGAGTAGAACTGATGCCCTGCTCCCCATGTAAATTCAATTTCCTCCCCTTAATCCTGCCCGTATTTAAGTTAATGAGTGACACCGCAGCTGTAATCCCGCGGTAAGGCAGAACAGACGGCAGCACCGGGTTGCCGGGCGACCGCCAATGACGTCACGGAAAGCAGACGCGGCACAGTGCAGGCCTGCCCGTCACAAGCCAGGGAAAAATCCGCCGAGCTCACCGTACACAGGTTTCACCCCGAGCCCTGTTTACTTACTCGTCCCCCTAAACACGCCGCCCGGAATTACCGGAGAACGTGCTGGCGGATTTCTCACCACTACCGCGGCAACCGGCTGTAATTATTCCCCGAGCAAAACAAAATATTTTGAT